>JAMXBB010000001.1:150241145-150948068 GCA_024138015.1 Lumnitzera littorea | reverse complement strand
GGTTTAATCTAAAATGGATATATATATATACATATATATATATATATATTATTTCCATAATATACTGTCATGTTATTAAATTATTAATTATTAACATTATACATCATATTTACTATTACGTATTATATATCGTTTTGATCGTATCGAAACGTACTTTTTATTTATTAATTCACGTTTTGATTCCGGTAGAGTTACCAAAATGTGTATATTCTTGAATATGTTATAGATATAAGCTAGTTTGCTTAAGGTTATCCGATTTCAACAAAACTAGTGTCATTGAGTTCGTATAGACTTAACGACACATCTTATGAGTCCTGTTCTTAGAGATGGATTTTAACGGGTAGTTTGAATTTTTAATATAATTATACATAATTATATAAAAACGACCGTATTATGCATAATTTACAGTTTTAAATTATATTTTATCCAATTTGTCCTTATATTGTAATAATATAAGTATTATTCAATTTTAATACACCTAAAGTACATCCCGATCAGAAAATATTAATAATTGTAATAAAATCTCTATTTAACCCAATTCGACCAGCAATCCTATATATAGGTTTTATTTATCTATTTTACTCATTTTAGTCTATTAATATTACAAATACATCCCGACTTGTAATTTAAGCTATTTTACTTAATAAATTCGTAGTAAATAGTTCGGATCACCTAATAATTCCCCGAAAATTTCTATGGACTTCTAAAAATATAGGGAATTCAATTATCACTCGGTTTCAAGTTTTCAACCTATTGCCTATATTTTCGTATTGATGATTTTACCCCTAAATTTGATAAATTATCCAATTATAATTCTTTTAGCATCCAATTAATTCCAATCTGACTCAATACCATTATTATTTATTATAGATCAGTACATGTCCATTTCATCAATTAATTTCATAATTTCCTATTAAATTCATAATTTCAGCCTATTTTCGGACCAATTTCAAGCCTAAAAATTCAATAAATATTAAAATCATTCAAATAAAAATTTGGGCTACGTAGCAATTACCCATATATCATACACATCCTACACAAAAATTTTCAGCTAGAAACAACATCATATAGTATATTTATTTCACTAATATATATTCGGATGAATTACAGATTTCTTAATGAAGTATATTAAATATTATGAATTTTTCAAAAATAAAAATATCACATGAAAGCATGTCTAAAATAACCTAAGTGTAATTTTTTTCATAATTTTCTGGGCGGATTTACTATTTTTAAGAAATTATTGAAAAACAGGGCAGAAATTTGACCTTGGTGTTCTTGGGTGCTCCGGTGGCCGGCGGCGGCTGGGCGGTTGTCGAACGGCTGGCGCGGTGGGTGGACCGTGTGGGGTTGGCTGGGTTTCACAGCAGATCTACTCTAGGTTAGGTTTCCACACTTTCACTAATTTTTCTGTTTTTTTCTAAATTTGTTTTTTTTTCTACGATTTTTTTCTAATTTTTCTTTCTGATTTTCTCTGATTCCAAATTGCTAAAACTATCTTGTCTGATGATCTTGGCTTTTTATAGTGCTTCAAAGTCGGTTTAGGAATTTTTTCTTTAATTAATTCATATTTTCTTTTCCAATTTCTTTTTTCTTTTTTTTTTTATGCATGAGGTGTCCAAATATGGTAACTCCACTTTTGAATCAGCAATATATTTTTCCATCCTCCTGCCACGCCTCCTTCCAATATTATTTAATTAATTTTTCTTTTTCTTTTATTAAATAATTACTTAAATATAGATATTATATGTTAGAATTAATTATTTAATTAATATATAAGTTTATACCTTATGTAAATAACACGTGAAATATATAACTTTACTCATATAATTAAGTTTCTAGCATATCTTTTATTTTTTAGGATACATTCTAAGGTTAATTTCATGAATTCAACACAATATTTATATAATTACTCAATTTAAAGTTAATTTACGAGTATAATTATTATTTGTACCGGGTATACTAAAAATTACGTGTATTTTTTTATAGTAAATTATACTACATTATCTCATTTTATAGCTCGATTAGCTTATCTCTAAGTTCTCGTTGCAATCTAAGTTCAATTTTAGGAGTTCTGAACATTTTAGGGCTTTAGTAAATACTCCAATTTCTAAGGGCAAAATTGGGATTTCGGATCGTTATTACTAAAATCTAACTTCACTGTAATATCTCGACTAACTTTTTCATTCTAGTTGCAAAGTTTGGGCTCAATTGGATAAGTTACCCTAAAAGCCCTAAATCTGAGCTCGGTTATCCTAAACTCAATTTTGGAAGCTTACAGTTCCATAATTATTAAAGAATAAAGAAAGAGTCAAGGTAAAATACCGCTTTCTTTAAAAGAGCTCTCTTTTCCAACTAAGACTACTAGGAGCTTCCTCTATACCAGTCACAGTGGATTCTGGACATCAATACGATTTAAAAACTCCAGCGTTAAGCCAGATCCCCGCTCTTTCTCTTCTTCATTTCCTCGATGATGGAGATAGAGTTTTCATATAAGGTCTTCCCTACTAAATAAATAAGGGTCGACGACTTCTCTCACCCAAACAAAAGAACTTCCTAAAGTTAACTCCTACTTTTTCCTCTACTACTCTAATTCATGAGGATTTCTTTCTTTTACTTAGGAAAGGTATAATATTTACCCATGTGCAAACTGTTAAGAATAGATCTATATGCTTTAACTAAGGGGAAAACTTGAAAAGTAAAGGCTATGCTCAATCAACACAAATCAGATTCTCATTTCGCACCTAATACTGTATTCTCCTTAAGTCCTGGGCAAGAAGCTTAAGCGAATCCCTCAAAGCCTAGCTTTGGATTAAATTCCTAAAAACAATTCTATTACACATGGAAAATCGAGTTCTTTAGCCTCTCCAAGAGTTTATGAGTGCAAAGATCCAAGCAGCCTTTATTTCGCATCAACAGGAAAGTGCTAACATGCTAACAACTCGCATCAATTTCTTGTTTTAATTTATCTTACAAGAGCGGAAATGCCAACATCTATCCCATGTGTAATTAGGTTCAGCAGTAGCATGAATAAAGTGAGCGCTCATCTCAAGAGCGTGAAAAAATAAGTACTACTAAGAGCGCATTCAAGGACTAATGATTTTCCCGAATCGAGTTATGACCCTCTTTCATCAAGAATAGCAACAGTAGTAAAGCAGTCAATCCAGTAGGTAGGCAGTAGCTATTTAACAGCTGATTCAATAGTAATAGCAGCGAATAAGATCCCAAGGCTATTTCTATCGGACCTGTGAAAGTACCTACCTAACTGTGAGAACTCATTAGCCCTTATCAATTATTGTACGCTAATACTTGATAAAAAAACTCCCAAAATTTGAAGTTCCATGCCTACCTTTCACTAGTATAATGCAATTCTTTAGCAGGGAAGTTTTCGTTGGCTAGTATAAGTCACTCTTTTGTATAACTTCCGCCAGGAAGGAATAGAAAGCAGGCAAAGGTCCTTTCCCTAACTTTGAGATACCTTTTGTGCTATCTTAAAGACCCGGCACAAACTAATAAGTCGGTTTAAGCTTGACTAACTTCCTCCCTTTCATAGTTCTAAGCTAGTCAATCAACTATATCTACTAGATTAGCTGCTTTATTTTATCATCCTCCCCTTAACACACGATTCTTTCTTTATTATTCGCAAATTGCTGACATCAATCTAGGTGCATATTTTAACTCCCGCTTCCACTGGTCCAAATATTAGGAGGGACTCGAGTACTTGATTCCAATTTTTAGAGAATGCCCCCTACTTAAGGTAATAGGAAAAGGAGTTCCAATAGAGTAACACTTTACTAATCATCGGTTTTCATAGCGACTATTGGTATACGGCACACTATATTTCGAGTCTCCCTTATAAGAACTATGGGTTCCTTCTAGCCCTATGCGTCAAACTATGCCGCTCCCATTGCATTCCAGACAGATGGATGAAGCTCTTCCAATCCTTTATACACTCTACTGAGGTGGGGACCTAGAGTGGTGCACAACTATAGTATAGGTAGTTCCAACCAACCCTAAACTATAAGCTAGGATATGAAAGAGCTAGAGCTTTAATAAGGCTTATCGTAGTCGTTCTAGAACTTTAGATAAGAAGGCTAGGTATATGCTTAACCCCTGGTGACTACCAGAGCTAGGCTAATTTTCTAAGACAAAGCCTGCTAGCTTTAACCTTTCTTTCTTCCACTAAAGCTTTCTCCCACTCGATTTAGTTTGATCCCTTTTCCATTGAAGGGAAATGGAAATGAAATTGGATCTTTTAGGCTTTCAACACTCCTACAAGGATACTACTCATAAGAGGACTGCAGAGACGACTACTATCTATTCAAATATTAGAAGGGGACTCCAATCTTGAAAACTCCAGCTAGATGGTCTATAGATTGGTTGGTAGAAAGTGCAACTACTGGAACTACAACTTGATCAATGGAAGGGGTGAAGGGGAATTCAACCCCTCCTACTACACTGGTTGTAAGAAAACTCGTAGTATCAATATGGGATTACCAAAAGGCAAAAGGCAGGTTGTAGGAGGAATTCATACTAGCTGGATGTTGAGAGCTGGCCTTCCATTGGATAGCAACATATAGGAAAAGCCCTAACCTTATCATAAATAGGGATTCCCTTTTATTTGCAATTGTCTCGTCATAATTGACAGCAAAGAGAACCCCATTAGAAAGACCCTATCATAGGGATCCTACTATAAAACATACCTACCCGACTATGGAAGGTTAAGGCTACTTTAGACCTACGTATTGCTGAACCGACAACATAGAGAAGTAACTCGGCTGAACCGTACACCTATGTAACTGGCTTACTTTCTCAAGGACAAATTTCATTTACCCTTGCCCTAGAGCTACCCTCTAAATGATTTCTTACCCTATACATTTTTTTTTATATTCAAGTCTTAGAAAAGCCCTATAAAGAAAGGACATAGAAAGAGTGGGTTATGCTAGAGATTCACTTAGGACCATCGATTAAACTTTTCAAAGAGTCTTCTCAAGCTCTTTTATTTTTGCTTATGAGATAAAGCTTACCTTCTTTAGCTTAAAATATACTTCAGGCCATCCTAAGATGCCTACTTCAAACTTGCCTTCTGGTCTGGGGTAGACTAAACATATAAAGTGTTACTAGGCATTGGCATTGGGTGATATGTAATCGACTCAAAGATTTCATTTGTGCCTAACCTAGCCCTCTCAATGAAATATAGAAAACTTGAGAAAGAAAATATAAAATATATACCAAAGGCAAAGCAATCTATCTACTATAGCCCTACCTTTTAATTCTTTGTATCTAACCTATAAGGGAAATCTATATTACTACTATCCTTAGCTCTACAATGAAAAGAAGTCTAACCCCCTAAGTAAATAAATCTATCTATCTATTATCCTTTTAGACCTCTTTGGGAATGACTCCTAACTTGGGATACTCCTGCTTTTGCTCGAAAAAAGACAGCTATCAAAATTTCTATCTCATGATATATCCCTTGCTTCTAACAAGGCAGTTAGATGAAAATCCTCTACTGGCTTTTCTGATGGTGCCATACTCATTTTTCTTCTTTAGCTCTTCAGCTTCGTAGTAAGTGAGAAGCACTAAAAACTAAAAGTCAATTAAGGGCAAGCATGGACTAAATCCTAGCTCATATTTGTATTCCCGTATATTGAATCTATCCTATGAACCCCATTAGAGACCTAGAATCCTTGACTTTCAAAAGTTGTAAGGCCTCTTTGCTCTATCAATGAAGCTATACTAGCAAAGACAAAGCTGAGACTTCCCTTTTATAGCCTTAGGGCAAATTGAAGCAAATTGAAAGGCTAGGCTATAAGTAGAAGGCCTTTTTTTTTTTCGAATGGCAGCCTATTTGAGTAGTGCGTTAGATCTTTTAGAAACTGAAGTTAAGATATAATTTAACATACGTAGAAATGTACTTAAGGTTTTTGCTCCACAAAAGGCAACCCTTCCTTGACGAGCATCATTCTTAAGTATATAGGGATCTCCTACATGGCATGGGTAAATTCTATCCTCTTTTTAGCTAAGCCTTAATCTTTAAGAAGTTAAAGTTATCTAATAGTAAAATAGTTAACCCTCTTTTATTTATATCATATTTTTTTAGGATTCCAACTTACTAATCTGAATCCTTAGCAAGCATGACATGAATCTGACTCCGCTCCAGATCCATTTAGGAAATTTGTTACTCCTTTTATACATTAGAGTATGGGGTAAGCTCAACTCTCGTTGTGAAGGCTACCTAAGCACAAAGGAACTAAAGATGAGAGGACAACTGACCCGAGCTCGCTCTTAACTAAATATTAGGAATCAGAAGGTTTTGCTTCCTTCTTTTTACATTAGAAATAGGATATCAAGATTCAAGGGGCGAAGCTTAGTTCATGTAGGCATAAAAACTATGGTTCACAGCCCGACTACTGAAGACTTAAAAGGAGAGAATGAACAGGAGGAGGCAATGAATATTGGAAGGAGTAATGGGCTTTTTTACCTAGTATTGAACTAGAACCAATCCATTATCTTCGAATAGTCAAGGTATGCTTTTCCAAAGCCAGTGTTGAGATCCACCTTCGTAGATAATAGGCCTAGAGCTAGTAGTAGCAACAAGGGAAGAGTGCCGCTTAGCCCCTTGCTTTTTATGGCTTACCTTCGTACCTAAGGGAGGTTTAACTCACCAACCAAGTCTAGCTTTCTCATTAGAAGCCCCTGCAGATTAAGGGCAGGGCATCGATCCTTTGTTCATGGTCATACAAAGTGAGGTCTGAGGCTCATTCAAAGTCAAATCAAAGGGAGGAGTACGATGAATACATTGATTATTTGAGTCCGTCTAGTCTCGACAAGACAGAAAGGGGTGGATTCCTTGCCTACAATCTCTTTTGAAAGGTACGATAGCAAGGGCAGTAACGGAAGGGTGACGATCTTCCTGCCTTGCCTGAATGCTTGGGATTGAGCCAAGAAGGGTAATGTATCAAACTACTGTTGAGTACATATTCGACCTCTTTTCATTGATGAGGATTCAAAAAGCTCTAATAAAAAGGTCTACAAACACAAAGCAGGTCATTAGAAGCCTTTTTGAGAATGAGCTTACCGTTATGAGTGGGTTATGCTATAAACAAAGACAAAGAGACCAACTGAAGGAAATGATAAGGCGTGGCTTGCCTTAAAAACCTCTCCTTCCCTTTTAATGTTCGATCCAAGATAGTATGACTTGCCTTCAAACATGCTTCACCTTCACAAGAGAGTAAGTGATCTATGGACAGCAAGGCCAATGAAGATCAAATTTCCAGGGTCTGAGTACTATCTTATCCTTGAGTCCTCTCTATGCTTTGCCTCTCATGTCCTTCTTTCCTTCGCTTGTGACTCACTAGCACACTCCTTGCTACTTTCGTGCTTGATGTCTTTTAATGAAGCAATGACAGAGATCCTTATCTTCCCTAACAGCTGTTATTCAATCCTTCCCTGAGCTTATACTGGATGTCATAGCGGTCATTCAGTCTTCAAGTTCAAAATGCGTTGAAAGAAGACCTTCACCCGAATAGCCTATTCTCTGTACTCAACTGCTGGCTTTTTTTATTCCTGCTTAAGCAATTCTTCAAAAGAGAGATGGTCAAATCATTTATATCAAAGTGATGTTCCAAGGCAAAGAACTGATATAGATAGTCATATTTGCCTCTCACACATCCAGATTTTTAGTTTGATTCATGGAATAGAGGTTATTTCCTTAGTTTTAAAGAACATAAGCTCTTCGCCTTGAAAAAATTCCTTTAAATTAAAAGAAGGACAGCTCTTTCCATGCCTACTTGTTTGCCACAACCACAACTAGGGTTAGTAACATTCCATGGACTCTTTTGCAAGTGACGAGTGAAAGTTAGGACGTTCAAATATCATCATTTCAAGTTAGTGTATTATTGGCTGGAAAAGTGAGGAAATGAATAATCTACTAAATTTGAGCTTTTGACTTTTCTTTTAAGTTTTGAAGAAATTAACTAGGAATTCCTATAACGCCCATTAATTTCCTATCTTATTGTAAATAGACTTTAAACTCGTGACTTTTGGTAAACTCTAGTTGTAAATTTATGATTCTAAGTGTGAAATATTTACATAAATACTGTTATGTTATGAGACAACAGGTTGTGTAGAACATATATTTTGTAAAATTATACCATGGTTTGTTCAATTACAAGTATCAAGATGGATGCTTCAAACTGGTTAAATCATATACGCTTTATATGAACTATGTCTACGATAGTAGCTGTGAGGTCAACTTTTATTTTAAGTTAGTTTACAAGGTAGGATTATTATGATTTCTACGGTTCGAGACGTGATATTTCCTTTAATAAATTTAACTGCCAAAAAGGTTATTCGTAGTTATATCGTAAGTTGCATCTATAATGTAATTTTAATAATTTATAGCTAAAATTTATGTTATGGACAAAGGAGGCAGCATTACTTACATAGAAAATCGTCGTATTGGAGCTGGATCTAATATGTCCAAGGGTGTGAAGTGGATGAAAAAGCTACATAGTACAGAGCTTGCCTTATTGACAGAAGTTTGATTCACTCCTTAATAAAAATGGCTAGTCAAATAACCAACTTTAGCGTGTCTTAATTGGATGTCCGTCGAAAAAAAAAACAAGAAGAAGAGAGAGACTGAATTTTCTCTATTAAATCCAATCAAATCCATTTGAAATTAGTTTTTGGATTGAAAAATCCCATCCCGGTTAGTCTATTTGATCTATGTGGACTTCTTGTGTTGTGTGTTGAACTCTTCATATTAATAAAGTTTGTTTGGATGTTTGTCGAGGGAGAAAAAAACAGAGACTGAATTTTCTCATTAAATCCAATCATATCCATTTGAAATTAGAACTAACTAAACCGACAAATTTCATTTAAGTTCTTTGAAATTCAACAAAAAAATTTGTGTCCAACAAATCCGCATTTAAGTTGTCCAAAATCTTGTGAAATCAATAGATATATTACCTAAATATATTTAATTTAATGAAGTTAGGCCTTAAAGATTTAAATCATATCTATGTTAATGATAAAATTTTACAACTTCTATTTTTTTTTTAATTATGATTTATTCTAATAAGAGCTCAATGAACGATACCACTGAATTATAATGACCTTGGCTTACAGCTACTACCGTTAATACATTTTCTATCAATAACATTTTCATTTTATAATATACCTTCTATATTGAATATAGCTTCTATATTCAAACCCCATACACTTAGTATAATTTGATTAGAAAAGCACAATATGGTTGATTGTCATAAAAATCACTAAGCAAAGTTAACATTTTTTTGTATTATCTATATCAGTATTTCTATATAAAATTTATGGATACAGTTGGCATAATCCTACCAACATGCCTTCGGGACATGACAAAAGTGGCAAACATGGTATAAATGAACAAGTTCCAGCAAGCTATTTGATCATCCTTTGCTATAATTGAACCAGTTCAATGAACCGCTTGATCCTTTTATGCTATTTAGGAATAAGAATTAAAAGCATATTTTATATATCACTGGATAAGTTGTAGTATTTGCATATAAAAAGTTTTGTACCAACATGTTATTCATAATGAAAATAATGTATATGTAATTCAATTTTATCTTCTTTTTTTTTTGGGTCAATGCATTGAGAACAATAAATTCATGAAAGGAAAATTTTGTCCCAAATTGGTATTTCATCTATTTATATATTTCAATTTTACTTTCCTTATTTTCAAACCAATATCGAAATTAAAGAATAAGAAAGAAATCCTAGTCCCCTTATTTCTTTTCCTTCCATATCATCTAATCACTCAAGTTGATGTCTGGAATTTGCGCAAAAAAAAAAAAGTAGAGGATTTATCGTGTCTGTATAGATTGAAATTTTCTTTTCCTAACTACTTTGCCCCATTACATATTTTAAGCAATTTATTTCAAGTATTTCATCACATATTTCCTTACTTGGAAAATACTTGAACAATTCTTCCGGCATGTTGTTTTCAGATTGTCCCTATATATAATTGCGTTTTCAGCGAATTGAATTATTCACAACTCTAAGAAACATTATCATTTATAGTCGATAAGCATATGCAGAATGATCGTGCAAATAGCCTAAGATATTGCATTTCTGCTTTAATATGCTTTTAAACATATAAACATTATAGTCCTCTCAAAAATAAATTTTTTTTTTCTATGGCAATTCAAGATGCGTATATATTATGTAATGTTAAGTACTTTATGTTTTCTTTGCTTGAGTGAATCAAGAAAACTTCGTGACCCCTTTCTCTATAAAGCTCAAAATGTAGTGGCCACAACCATTATTGTCGATCAGTCGGGAAGAGGGAACTTTACCAAGATCCAAGATGCCGTCAATTATGCTCCCTCTCAATCTAAAGAGTGGACCAAAATCCAAATTAATGCCGGGGTATACAAATAGGTCATTGCACCTTTTTTTTTTTTTTAAATGCAAATCCAGAATGTATATTTGTAACTTATGTAAACTGGGGAATAATTTTACTTATAATATAAGATGCATACAGTAGATGTTCCTTAACTTCTTTTATAATTGCATTAGCTTTGTTTTAAAATTACATCATCTATTTACACGTATAGACATATATATATATATGTATCCTTCATATGCATCTAAGTGTTGTAACTTGTAAACTTCACTTAAATTTAGAAACTCTATTTGCATTACTCATAACTCACTTCCCTAGTTGTATTCAAATCCAAACATATGGTCCCTCCACTTCATCCCAAAACAATTCTACATGGAATTTTTATTGTTATTGCATTCTTTGCGAAGGGAAAAAATTGTCATACCGGTGGATAAGCAGAACATATTCATGGAAGGAGCAAGTCAAACGGACACCGTGATTCAATGGGAGGAAGCTGGCCCACCTGATGAAACCTATGCTTTTGCAGTCCAAGCAGAAAATTTTAAAGCACAGTATATCACTTTCAAGGTAAGGTACCATACATCACTAATACTCTCTAGGGACAAAGTAGCGCAACATGATATAACACTGAGTATTGACAATGAAGGATTGATATTACTCACAATTCCGCAATCATGATTATAAGAATCTAATAATCTAAATAATAAAAAATCTCAACAATCTATTACCAATAAAATAGATTGATAAGACAATTTAAGGGAATAACAATTTTAAAAGAAAATAATCTCAAATATTTCTTACAAAATAAAACTTCACAACCAACTCTAAGACATAGAAATAAACACTAGAACAATGGCAAAAACATAAATAAATAAGAAACAAGAATAAGTTGTATGGAATTGTCTAGGAACACAGCTTTGATCATTGCCGTGCTTCTCTTCAACCTCATTTCCTATCATTACCTTCGAGCTAGCGAATATTTGACCTCAAATCTTGCTTCCTCTTATCTCCATAACCATGAAACCAGTTTTGGTTTACACCATCGTCCCACTACATAAATAAACTTTGTTTCTTCTTCTGGTGCTAGCTTAAAATGCTTCGATCCTTCCTTACTTCTTCTACTCATGGGCAATAAGGTGACTTGCTAACCATCCTTCTTAAAAGAATACAAATTGATCCTTCCATCATAGATTGCACCCTTATCAAATTGCCAAGGTTTGCCTGACAAGATGAGTACAACCTTTAAGTGCTACATCACAAATAACATAATCAAAATATTCCCCAATACAAAAAGGAACTAGTACTTATTTATCAACTGGGTTCTTGGCCTTCTCATTAAACCATTCTAAACTATATGGTGAAGTATGTGAAGTAGTATGCAATCACATTCTCTTCACCCATTTACCAGTGGCCACATTAGCATAGTTGCCCCTATATATGATCATTGAATAAATTTTTCCTTGCACCAGACATCATGTCTAGAAGAATCTCCTATTGGTCATTCCTTGAACTTATTACAACAAGTAATAATTCATCACCACCAAGCTTATGACTAGACCATTGACAACCTTAACATCTTCAATTTCTACTACCATAGCCCTTCTCTCAATTTCAACTAACCTTTCCTCATTGTCCTCTTCACTATCAACCTCAAAATTAGGAACATCTCCTTTAACAACCATCATTCGCTTATTAACATACTCAAAAGCGATGTATCTAAAACCCAAGTACTTAAAACACCTCACTTTAGTTATTTTCTTTCTTGCCTATTTCTATTCAACCTCTTGTTGTTTCTAAGGAACCAAAGCTTTTATGACATCGTTGTCATCCCCTTTTCTACCTCCTATACAGGTTGCACATCCTGAACTAGTCTAACTTGTTGTATTAGAACCTTGGATTTGCTCCTTTTTGGTTGCTTATTCATTTTCCCAACAAGTTTAATCACATCTTTCAAACTACCATATGAATGAGAAACAAGAATATTAGAAATCTCATACCTCAACCCTATAATGTACCTTGCTATGGTCTATCTCTACGACTCTCTAGCTTTACAATGGATAATCAACATCTTGAATTCTTTAGTGTTTTCAACAATTCCCATGTTAGCTTGCTTCAAAAATTACAACCAAAGGTACATCTCATCTAGATAATAATGTGTAATAAAATGCTTTTGTGTTAGCCTCTTCATAAGCAACTACATTCTCACTTTCTCTTCTACATCTCTCATCCTTTATATCTTTACATTCTCTAACCAAACTCCTACATACCTAGACAATTATAGAAAGGCAAACTTCACCTTCTTTTATTCATCCAAATCATAACATGAAAATCCTTAAATTCCCATTCTAAGTAATCAACTAGAGTTTCGCTTCTCGTAAAGATAGGTATTTTCACCTTAATGATAATCAACCCTTAAATTAATGTTATGAGAATCCTCTCGCCTATTTTCATTATTGTCATTCCTCCTACTCACAAAATTATCATCACCATCTTCTTCTACATCCCTTAGCAATGTTTGATTCTCTCTACAACTCCCTACTCTATGAGCATTTTGCCTCCTCTCTTGTTCTAGATCCCTAGTCATTACACAATCATTCAATCGCCTCAACTATTCCTCAAACACATTCCAACTCCTAGCACTTATACTCAACCATTCTAACCCAACATGATTCTTAAATCCGTTGTTACCACTATTATACATCAAGGGCTAACAAGATATTTTACCATGAAATTCAATAATTACAAGTAAAAATTAAATCTTTCTCCCAATCAATTACGCTAACCCCTTGCCTGTTCTTAACTTCATTAAGTCAACATTTCAAAAGATAAACAATCTATGACTTACCAACTCTGAAGCACATAAATCACAAGCTATGATACCAATTTGATATGAGACAAAATCACGTAACAAGATATAACACAAAATATTTGCAGTGAAGGATTGATATTACTCACAATCTTGCAATTAAGATTATTAAGTATTTATACAACTCACAGAATAATAAATCCACCACAATCTATTGTTAGTAAAATAGATTGATAAGACAATTCAAGAGAATAATAATCTTACAAGACTCTCAAAAAGTTCTCACAAAATAAAACTTGACAACTAACTCTAAAACATAGAAATGAACCTATATATATTAAACCCTAGAATAATGGCAAAAACATAAATAAAGAAAGAAGCCATATGGCATCATCATTGCGGTCACAATATAGGAAAAAGATCGTGATTAAGGTTGTGCTTCTCTTCAACATTGAAATCTCTAATCCATCTTTCCATCATGGGCGTGTTTCTTAAAGTATTGGTCATGCTTATATTCACACTTAAGATTATGGGTGTAATCTTTGGCCATGATTCTCTTAATTACCCTATTTTCTTCACATTTTAGCTTCCAATATTGGGTCTCTCAATACTCATGCCTTCATCCTTATTTCCAAGCCTTCTTGAGCCTTGGGTATTGTTGATTTAGGACCCAATTCCTATCAAATAATAAGGGTTTTTTTTTATGGCCTTTTTTTTTTCCTAATATCTTGTCTAGTATGTTATATGTATGAATTCCACTTGTCTAAAATCTAAGTTTGCAAAACAATATATGCCTTATATCTATTTTGTTTTGACTTGAAACTTGATGTTTGGATAAATTATTTTTATTCATATATTTTCATAATTATGATAAAGATAATAATTGATGAAGTGAAAAGTTATGTAATATTAAGAGAAAAAATACAATTTGTCCACAAAAAAAAAAAACTGTATTATTTATTTATTAAATTACAAATACACTACCTTTGTGTATCTTCTATGTGCACTTAATCTCTTATCTTTGAAATTTACCATTTAGATCTAAAATCTTAAAAAAAAAATAAAAAAAAAAAAACTGTTTCTTGATCTCTCACATGTTGGCATTTAAAAAATAACAAAAGATTAAATGAAGTGGATTTACTATGTGTTAATTATTTTATTTAAAGGTAAGATAATAAAATAAGATTCAAAAACATGTCTTTAAATATTTGACGTCTCAGCGCCCAATTTCGAAAAATAGGATTCCTAAGATCATACGGAGCAAACATGTGTATTTATAATTTACTCTTTTTCAAACTAAATTAAGTTAAAAAGTAACTTTGCAAAGATTTGTTAAGTATTTAGTTTATGCAAATACTTGTATTTCATGTTCTTTTCTATCTTATTTGTTAAACATTGTATTTGAAAACGGTGCGAATACATTACCAAAGCAAGAGGAAAAAGGCGAAATAAAATTTATCCTAAAGTTGTTTTTGATGATGTTGAGATGGTAATTTATTATTCACTGAGTTTCTACCCCCACCCCCACCCCCTAATTTTTGGACAGAACACATATAACATCATCTCTCCTCGTGATGAAAATGGTCAGCCTGTGAAATGGGCACCGGCAGCTCTAGTCTTTGCAGATAAAGTTTGCTTTTATCAGTTTACAAGACACACTAACGGATGCACGAGGCCGCCATTTTTTCAAGTCTTGTTACATTGAAGGTGCAATTGATTTCATATGGGGTGAAGGTCAATCTTTCTATGAGGTAGAACAATTCTCCATACATCGTAAATTTATCAAATTGTATAGTTGCACAATGCAAATCTTTCTTAACAAACCAAATCGTGAGGTTGATGCGATTACCTCCTAAACTATTGATTGAATATAGAGAGAGCTCAAAACTCTTAAAGTATGACTTTGCTTTCCATAACCATTGAAAATATGCAAAATAGCCTGGATGTTTTTGGATTCCTCAAACTATCACTTAAAGGATTATAATAAGAGTGACAGTTTTGGACTTGAGCGATAGTATGTTACTAATATACACGTTTCAAGATGTTATGGGGGTGATTAGGCCAAATTTTAGCAGTTTAAAGAGTCTATAAACACTTCCCTAATAGTTTAAATATTTGCATATCCCTAAATATATTGCCTAACTAGCAACGTCTTCTACCTTTTGGCTCATATGTTGCCAAATATGGCGTTTTTCTAGTTTATATGATGATAATTCTATTGAAGTCCTTGATGCAGGATTGCGTTATAAATTTTAATGGAGGGGCTTTGAAAGGCACACCCGGTTATGTTACTGCCCATGGTAGAGAAAGCTTAACCGAGGGTAGTGGATTCATCTTCAATAGGGGTAAATTGACAGGGACCGGTAGCACCTATCTTGGAAGAGTATACAGACAATATGCAAGATTACTGTTAAATGAGATGGAATTGTGAAGTATCGTCATTGCTGGAGGATGGGATGCATGGGAATATTCTAAGCAAACGTAAGACTGAGTGGAACTATTGATTGACTTATAAAATATAGCTCATTATGGTTATACCTCTAAACTATTAATTATATGCATATAAACCTTTTAAACTCTTCAAACCTAATGTCACATCCAAAACAATCCATAAAAATGAGCATGAATAGGTAAATTTTAAAGTTTTAACAAACACTTTAAGGCAAATGTATATATGATCTACATAAAATATACTCTGCAATATGAATTAGTTACATGTATGAATAGGAAAACATGCTAGAAAGTAGGTGTGTTAGTGACAAAAAGTCGATCGAATCCTTTATCTTTTAATTCATTCATAAAGTATATGATTGAATTTTGACGCATAAGACTTTATGTAGACATATCCTCGGATGATTAACTTATACTAACCCTTTGCAATTTGATATCGAACAGGAATAGCATTAGTTTTGCAGAAAACCAATGTACCGGACCAGGGGCTGACATGTCCAAGCGTGTGGAGTGGGAAAAGAAGCTCTCAAGTGAAGAAATCAAGGCATTAACAGATGTTAATAGATTCATTAACAAAGATGGTTGGTTAGGCATGCAGCCACAATAACGAATGTATTTGTTCAATTCATTACAACAAAAGA
Organism: Lumnitzera littorea; assembly: GCA_024138015.1. Classification (NCBI taxonomy): domain Eukaryota; kingdom Viridiplantae; phylum Streptophyta; class Magnoliopsida; order Myrtales; family Combretaceae; genus Lumnitzera; species Lumnitzera littorea. The sequence continues at coordinate 150,931,780 of JAMXBB010000001.1, read as the reverse complement.
ATGTATTGGTTCAATTCATTACAACAATTAACACAATAAGTTCAAGGTAGATCTTTCTTCCAAATGTTTCCTTCAATTTTTTTTGTGTTGATGAATAATAACTATCCATTTTTAAATGTGTAAAACACAACTTAGTTTCCATCAATAAAACTTATCTTAATGATATCTATGTAAAGTATTGTTGTTATTTTTTATTATTGAGTAAACTGAGCTTGTAAGATAATTTTATGTTTTCATTTTTACAACAATTTTTTTTAATACAATGAATTAATAATTATAAAAAGGCATCTATATCGTTTTTTTTTTTTCTCTATTGCAACAACATTTTGTTACTTTTTTTTATTAGCGATACCTTTTAATAATTTATAATTGTTTATTTATCATATATAACACTTTATTTTTAATACTCTTTGTTATAAAATATATTTTCTTTCAAAGAAATAAAATACACAGATATTCAAATAACAACTCCATGCATTTTCATGTCTTGTCATCACATTATTGTAAAAAAAAAGAGGTGATATCACGATTTGCATATTAATTTTGCTTCTTTTCACAATTATACATTTAAAGTTTCGATTATCTGATTATATACCCAATTAAAAATTTAGTTATTATAGTAAACACCTCAATTAACTTTAATTCATACCATTAGTTCAGTCACTAAGATCAACCAACAGGATAGCTCCCCACAACCTTAAAGGGTTCATATGACCCTTATAGGTCCATAGGTAGCCGCTTATAATTGTTAATGGGTCTCGTAACCTATACTTTTAAAATGTGTCGCAACTCAATATTTTATAAGACGGTGGCTAACAATCACTTATTAGAGCGTGCATGAGCCCCTTAAGGACATATGTAACCGCCTCATGAGCCAATCGTACTAATTGAAGTAAAGGTATAAAATATTTTTTTAATACTTTTTGTTACAAAATATATTTTCTTTCATAGCAATAAAATATACAGATATTCAAATAACAACTCCATGCATTTTCATGTCATGTCATTACATTAGTGTAAAAAAAATGAGGTAATATCACGGTTTACGCATCAACTTTGTTATTTTTCACAATTATACACTTAAAATTTTAATTTATCTTATTATATACTTAATTAAAAATTTAGTTATCACAGTAAATACCTCAGTTAACTTTAATTCATACCATTAATTCAATTGCTAAGATCAACCAACAGGATAGCTCCCCATAACCTTAAGGGGTTCATATGACCCTTATTGGCCCATAGGTAACCACTCACAATTGTTAATAGGTCTTACAATCTATACTTTTAAAATGTGTCGCGACTCATTATTTTATAAGACAATGGCTAACAATCGCCTATTAGAGCTCAAACAAGCCTTTAGGAACATACGTAACCGCCTAATGAGCCAATTGTACTAATTGGAGTAAAGGTATAAACTATAGTTAATTGAGGTGTAAATTTATCCAAAAAAACTATATCATAACATTTATCCAAAAAAATTTTACATACCTTTTTGCCATTACTAACTCATTGTATTAAGAAAAAATAAATCGTCGAAAAAAAAAGTATTTTTGTCATGATATTTCGTTATCATAGCTTAATTTTCTTATACTAACATTAGCCAAAAGCATGTTATATATATATATATATATTGTGGATTTTAATTTATTTCAAGGAAAAAGTACATGAAAAGCTTATGCAAGTAAATAGCTTATGAACAACTGGCATGTAAAGTTGGTTAACTCGGCTATATTTAATTAATTAATATCTTTAAAAAAAATTAAATTTAGAAAATTGAAGCAAAAGAAGAAATTTCTTTGACAATATAAAAAAGGAAAATCAGTTAGGGAAAAAAAATTGTTAGCTAGCAATGGCAAGAATATCTATGATGATTCTAGCCGTACAAAATATATGACACTTAACCACATATTATATTCAAACATCTCAGTTTGCTTCTCCTATAAATATTATTAGTTTATGTTTAGTTACGCCAAGAAATATGTACATAACTTTATTGGATTCCAAATTTACTTTTAAAAAATTATTAAAAAAAAGTTGAAGAATTATAAGAAATAGACAATCTTAGGCAGAATGTTTTTCTCTACTACAATAACTTCACCAAACACCTACTAACAATTATAGAATACATAATTCTTGGTTCATGACATAAAAAAAAAAAAGAAAGAAAGAAATATTCTGGAATTTCAATATCTACAGCTTTGCAGGGCATTTTATGCAAGAAATGGAGCGAACATACTCTATTAATGTTGACTTGGTAACTAAAGTTAAGATACATAGTGTCGGGGTCCCTTTTTGTAAGATACTTATATTAATAAGAAATCATTCTTTTGTACATATTATAACATAAGGGGGGGGGGACTTTATTTTTGTGTAGATAGGGCCTTATTATTATTAAAAATTTCCACTTTTAGAAAGTGGTGCCATTTCACCAGTTTTAATGTCTACTATTGCCAGGCCCAATAATGTCCATAAAACTCTTTACGAGGGTGTGAGTACTCTTCTGGGTACTCTTCTGGATTGAAGCTCTTACTCACCACGTTGGTTAATCACGACCGGCAACACCTGTTACATACACTGTACCCCTGTGCACACACGTTGTAGCCTTATATTATTGTCGGAATTAATAAAAGTGTGCTATTCCTTTTTCCATTCGAGCCTATGTCCCTTATAATCTGTTGGCTTTCTTCCTTAATTGTGTTGCTTATAGGTTTAGGCCTGGTTAGCTAGCGTTGCATACGAGTTAGGCTTACTTACTATTGCAGAGGTAGGATAGTAAGTGCCGCATGGTCTATTTGTGTACTAAAAAAAGCCTCAGATCGTGACAGTTGGTATCAGAGCCTAGGTTATTCCAGCGGGAACGACCATGACACGACAAGAGAAAGTAAGCAAGAGGCTAGATATCTTTGAGGAAATCCTCAAGGGAGTGTCTAAGCAAATAGATGATTTGGTTGCATTGTTAGTAAGAGTGGCTGAAGTTGAGACCAATCATCAAGAGATGAATGCTAAGATGACTAAGATGGCCGAGAATTTTGGTGTTACGGTGCAAACCCTCAGAAAGGAAATGCACATAACGACCGATGAGGCAAGACAACACTTGGAGACTCAAGTAAAAGACGTGAGAAGACAAGTTACTACTCGTGCCTCAATCGAGACTGTTAAAGAGCTACGGGCACAAGTAACTATTTTAACTCGGGCTGTGGGAAATACTCTTATCCCTGCCCCTATTCATGTTCCTGCTCATGCAGGTCATCTAAAGATGCTTGAGCCCAAGGTATTCACTGGTGTGAGATATGCCAAATTGTTGGAGAACTTTCGATTTGATATGGAGTAGTACTTCATTGTTGTGGAAACAAATAATAAGAGATCAAAGGTCACCATGGCTACAATGTACTTAATTGGTGATGCTAAACTGTAGTGGCGCACCAAATATGAGGATCTTCAAAATGGCAACGCTCATGTAGATACATGGGTCGAGTTGAAGGCTTAGTTGCGGACTCAGTTTTTCCTTGAAAATGTTGAGTACAATGCCTGAAAGAAGTTGAGGGAACTTCGACAGGGTGATGACATTAGAAAGTATGTCCATGAGTTCTCGACATTGATGTTGGACATCAAGAGCATGGTTGAAGATGATAAGCTATTCTATTTCCTAGAAGGACTGGAGCCTTATGATAGGAACGAGTTACAGAGGCAACGAGTTATTAACTTAGCTACAGTATAGGCAGCAACTGAGCGCTTGACTAACTACACTCATGACAATAAAGGGAAGAATGTGTCGATAGGACATGAAGGTGGAAAGTCAGTCAAGTCGAGCAAACCTAAAAGTGGGGGAGCCCCAAGTTCAAGGAGTAGCAGTAGCAATACTGAAGGGAGTCAAAGGAAATCCTATAACTCTAACCAGTCCAAAAAGAGTGGGGCGACCAATGGAGGTAAAAAGCCTTCATTCTCGTATTTCTTGTGTAATAGCCCACACAAAATAGCTGAGTATCCACATAGGGCAGCACTCAATGCTATGGTACAAAAAGTAGAGAATGTCTGCCAAGATAATGAGTCGGAGAGTGATGGAGAGGATCAACCCCGAATGGGCGCATTGCATATGTTGTCAGATGTTGGAAAGAGTTCCTCAGTGCGACGTAAGCCTAAGAACAATAATGAGTTGATGTATGTCCAGTTGAACATCAATGGCAAGAGTACCAGTGCAATGGTAGATTCTGGTGCTACACACAACTTCATTTATGTACCTGAGGCGAAAAGATTGGGGTTAGTGCTTACTGAGGACACTAGCTAGATTAAAGCTGTTAATTCCAAGGCCCGCCCTGTCCAAGGAGTTGCAAGAGGAGTGAAAGTGAGGGTTGGAGATTGGAGTAGGCATCTCAACTTCACAACTGTTCCATTGGATGACTTCAACGTAGTCCTTGGAATAGATTTCTTGAGATAAGCCAAAGTTGCTCCCATGCCCGCAGCAGATTGCTTGTTATTCATGAGTGAAAAGCCTTGTTGTGTGACAATTCAAAGGAACAGGGCAAACAACAATAGCAAGGAAGGGAAGAATATTGGGGCTATGATGTCATCAGCGCTCCAATTCAAGAGAGGCCTCAAACATCAAGAGCCAACTTTCTTGGCTTTCCTTACAGAAAAAGAGGAAGCAAGAAAGACGGAGATACCAAAGGAAATAGAGAGGGTCCTAAAGGAATATGATTATGTGATGCATAATAAGCTCCCTAAGGAATTACCTCCTAGAAGGTCGGCGGACCATGAGATTGAGTTGATTCCTGGTGCCAAACCACCAGCCAGAGCTCCTTACAGAATGTCGCCTCCCGAACTTGCCGAATTGAAGAAGCAATTGGATGAGTTGTTAGAGGCAAGCTTCATTCAACCCTCAAAAGCACCATACGGGGCTCCTGTTCTATTTCAAAAGAAGCAGGATAGGAGTTTGAGATTATGTATTGACTACCGGGCTCTAAATAAGCAGACGATGAAGAATCATTACCCAATTCCTCCAATTGCTAATCTGTTTGATCAACTGAGTAGGGCTAAGTATTTTAAAAAACTGGATCTTCGCTCAAGCTATCATCAGGTTCGCATTGCTGAGGGGGATGAGCCCAAAACGACATATGTAACCCGGTATGGCGCTTATGAGTTCTTGGTGATGCCCTTCAATCTCACTAATGCTTCTGCAACATTTTGTACCTTAATGAATAATGTATTTCGTGAATATCTCGACAAATTTATAGTTGTCTATCTAGACGACATTGTTGTGTATAACAGGACATTATAGGACCATGTGAAGCACTTATTAATGGTTTTCAAGAAGCTGTAGGAGAATCGTTTGTTCGTAAAGCGTGAGAAATGTGCCTTTGCCCAGAAGTGCATCAACTTCCTGGGTCATGTTGTTGAAGAAGGGTGGATCCGAATGGATATGGCAAAGGTGGAAGCAATCAGGCAATGGCTAGTGCCTAAGAGTATAACGGAGTTACGGTCCTTCCTTGGACTCGCAAATTACTATAGAAGATTCGTTAAGGGATATTCCCGTCGAGTTACACCCCACACAGATCTATTGAAGAAGGACCAAGCATGGTCATGGGATAGGATATATCAGAGTGCCTTCGAAGAGTTAAAGCGTGTAGTGACAGAGGAGCCAGTCCTCACACTTCCCAACATTTCTAAGCCTTTTGAAGTCCACACGGATGCCTCAGACATTACATTGGGTAGAGTGTTGTTGCAAGAAGGTCATCAAGTGGCATATGAGAGTAAGAAGCTGAATTAAACAGAGCGCACGTACTCGGCCCAAGAGAAGGAGTTACTTGCAATTGTTCACTGTCTAAAGACCTGGAAACACTATTTACTAAGATCTAAGTTTCTAGTGAAGACAGGCAATTCTACTGCTAGCCATATATTGACTCAACCGAAACTTTCAACCAAACAAGCCAGATGGCAAGAGTTTCTTGCAGAGTTTGATATGGAGATTGAGTACCGCAGTGGAAGGACTAATCAGGTAGCAGATGCTTTAAGTAAGTGAGCTGATTTAGCATCCTTATCACAAATTGCACACCAATCGACGAGTCAAATCTCGACTTCAATTCAAGAGCAGATTAAGCAACAAATAGGTCAAAGACCTGTTAGCCAAAAATCTCAAACAGTTGGTTAAAGAAGGGAAGACGCGTAGATTTTGGGTAGAAGGCGACCTCATTTACACAAAGGGGCGCGATTGTATGTCCCGAAGGCGGGCAACTTGAGAAGAGCACTCATAAGAGAGTACCATGATACTTTGTGGGCTGGACATCCAGGCCGGCAAAGGACATGGAGCTTGTTGAAGCAGGGCTATTACTAGCCGGATATGAAGGAGGATGTGATGACTTATACGAAAACTTGCTTAACCTGTCAGCAGGACAAAGTTGAGAGGCAGAAGGTGGCAGGCCTCTTGGAGCCACTTCCTATGCCCTCTTGCCCATGGGAGAGCGTCTCCATGAACTTTATCACTTCCCTACCAAAAGTGGGGGAGCACTCATCCGTTTTTGTTGTTGTTGACAGGTTCTCTAAATATGCCACCTTTATTCCTACCACGAAAAGTTTAAGCGCAGAAAAGACAGCCCAGCTTTTCTTCAAGCATGTGGTAAAATCTTAGGGTGTACCCTAAAATATTGTGAGTGGTAGGGACGTCAGGTTTACAGGGAAGTTTTGGACAGAGTTGTTCCAACTCCTGGGCTCCGAGCTGATCATGACCTCCAATTACCATCCGCAGAGTGACGGACAGACAGAGAGATTCAATGGGTTGCTGGAGGAATACCTTCAGTACTTTGTCAGTGCTAACCAGAAGAGTTGGGTTGACTTGCTGGATATCACCCAGTTCTGTTTCAACATCCAGCGGAGTTCTTCCTCCAACAAGAGCCCTATAGAGATCATTACAGGTCAGCAACCACTATTACCCCACACAGTGGCAGCACCATATATCGGGAGATGCCCAAGAGCCTATCAGTTCACCAAGGATTGGAAGTAAAGTTCAGAAGTAGCAAAAGCGTACCTTGAAAAGGCTTCCAAGAGAATGAAGAAATGGGCATATCAGAATCGCCGACCTAGATAGTTCAATGTTAGAGATCAGATCCTCATAAAACTTCTTCTAGAACAAGTCAAATCATTGAGGAACAAGGATAGAAGATTGATCCAAAAGTACATTGGTCGAGTTCCTATCATATCGAAGATTGGAAGAGTAGCTTACAAGGTCGAGCCTCCTGCGTGGTTGAAGGTCCATCTAGTTTTTCATGTCAGCATCTTGAAGCCATATTATCCAGACATGGAAGACCCATCTCACAATGTGTCCAAGATCAAGTTCAACCTAAGTCAAGCCGTGGAAGACATCCATGCAGAGCGAAGAGTCAGTGATCCCTCCGCTGGAGAAGATCATAAAGAATATTTGGTTAAGTGGAGAGATCGAGGAGAAGAAGATACAAGCTGGGAGACTAAAGAAGATTTGAAGCCCTTATCCGAGAGAAAGTTAACCTTACCAGCCAGAAGACCTCCGCCACCAGATCCAAGCTCTAGTACATATTACCGAGGACGTCAATAGAATTAAGTAGAGGAGGATGTCAGGGTCCCTTTTTGTAAGATACTTATATTAACAAGGGGCCATTCTTTTGTGCATATTGTAACATAAGGGGGGGGGGGGGGGGGGGGGGGACTTTATTTTTGTGTAAATAGGGCCTTACTATTATTAGAAATTTCCACTTTTAAAAAGTTGTGCCATTTCACCAGTTTTAATGTTTACTTCTGCCAGGCCCAATAATGTCCGTAAAGCTCTTTATGGGGGTATGAGTGCTCTTCTGGATTGAAACTCTTACTCACCATGTTGGTTGATCACTACCGGCGACACCTGTTACATACACTGTACTCCTGTGCACACACATTGCAGCCTTATATTATTGTTGGAATTAATAAAAGCGTGCTATTCCTTTTTCCATTCGAACCTGTATCCCTTATAATCTGTTGGCTTTCTTCCTTGGTTGTGTTGCTTATAGGTTTAGGCCTGATTAACTAGCGTTGTGTGCAAGTTAGGTTTGCTTACTACTGCAGAGATAAGATAATAAGCGTCGTACGGTCTATTTATGTGCAAAAGAAAACCTCAGATCATGACACATAGCAACGATCACCTAGCCGCACAAAATAACTCCTCTAGCCTTGTTCATTAGCCACCCTATGCCCTCAGTGGCCAATACGACCACAAGCTTTTTTTCTTCCAAACTAAATTTTCTTCTTTTTCTTTTTCTTTTTTAACTATTGTTTTTCCAATTTTCTTTTTTATATATATATTTTAAGAATGAATTAATATATTAAATTAAGTACCGTGTTGGCCACTATATCAAGAATTTTTCTACAATCCTATTCATATTTTTTACGAAACCAATACTACCATTGATCTAATATTTTATTTTATATTTATTAAATCTCAACCATTAAACTGATTATATTTTTAATCATTAAGATTAAATTGATAGTAAATCTTAAGAAATATGGTCAATTTCACTTTGTCCATTATCATATATTATTCTTCCTTTTTGAGTAAACATGCCAATTATCATCATTACTTATGGTTAATTTCATGCCTATTATAGCAAAAGAATTTTCCAATAACACAAAATCCTCCTACATATTAAAACTAAAAACATTGATAAATAAATATGTATAAATTACTAAAAAGATTAGAGAATAAAAGAAAAAAAAAAAAAAACTGGCAACCTTTGCTAAGATAAGTGGAACTCACGAATAAATACCCATAAATAAAACTGATTAATAATGGAACCCATAAATGAAAAGTAATAAATGATGTTTTTATTTTAATATTTCAAAATATTAATGTGTTTTAAACATGACCTTAAAAATAGTTTTAGAGAATTCAAAACCTCCAACCAAAAAAAAAAAAAAAAAGGGATTCAAAATGAAAAGTTTAATTATTAATATTTCAACACATAATTCCGGAATTGGATTTGGTTAAAATGGTAGTTAAACCTTTGAATGCACTCTTTACATCATACTAAAAGTGAGAATGGAGGTGAGACGATGAAGTCGAAGCCTGCAAAGTCTTTCCGTAAATATCTAGTATGAATCCTATGTAAAAGTAAATATGTATAAATATTAATATGCTAAAAGAGGAAATTAACAAATTCACCAATATTATAAATACTTTATCTTTTTAAAATGTTAATTTAATCATTATTTTTTTGTTAATTAATATCATATTTGAGAACTAAATAGCAAGTATAAATGTATCGATTACTTAAGTCACTATTTATTTTAATAATATAGATAAAATATAGTATAATATAAATTTACTATTGTGCTCATAAAAAATAATAAAAAATTTAAAATATAAGTATTAGATAGTTTTAAAAAGCAGGTAAACGAGAAATTAAATAACTTTTCCTTCCTTTTTTCTTTTGAAGGAAAACCTAATTTAATGAGTCTCATAAAAATCTTTTTCTCTAAAATCATTTCCGTTCCCATTCCTTCATTTCCCATAATATTTTAAAAATTACAGTTTCCACACTTTCCCTTCACCTAACATCCCCTCCTAAAATTTCCCTCCATTCAAAACATAGCGAAAGTATCCCAAGACACCTTCGAAGGCATCCATAGTATTTAATAATCGAAAAGATAGATGTCTTTCTTGTCGACGTTTCCTTTCGGTTGTGAAGGATAGGTTCAAGTTACAAGGAGCCCTCTCGTGAACCAACGTATTCGATTTTACCGTCATAACTTGTTTGTTCCCCGGCTTTGTCGCGTGCAATCTACGCCTCCATCTCATCAGTTTCATCATTCTCTCGCTAGTTTTCCTCAAATTGTTTTTCTCACGATATACTTCATTTCCAAACGTAAACAGGCTGCGTGAATTTCGGTTTTTAATAGCTGGAGCAAAGAGCTGTTGTGAGCTCGATTTGATACATCGCATTTGGTATATAAAAATACAACGAAATAAAATCACGATTCTTTATATTTGAAATTTCATTTTGAAGCTAAAAGTATGTTTTGAAATCAGAAGTATCATTCTATAAAATTGATGATTTCATTCTATTTCGTTAATTATGATTAATTAAAATTATTTTTCTAACTTTTATAACATTTAATAAATAATGATATTTCGATAGATAATTCTATTTAAAAATTTAATATCATTTCATTTTATTACTATCTTCAAATATAGGGAAAAATTGTTTATTTCTATCATCATTCCAATCTATTTAATTACGAATCATTCTTTCATACCAAATATCACATTACAAATTTAAGCTTGATTAAAATAGATGCTCAAACCCAATTTAAAATAATTTATTCAAAATAAATTTATCTAAAAATATATTAGTTTACTATTTAAAATCATATTATTATTCAAATTCGACTAACATTTGAACATATTAGAGCTTGATTAAACTCTTGATCAAGTCGAGGAAAACATCATCTCAAAATTATATAAAAAAAAAAGGGAAGAAATATCATTTCAAACTGAATTAAATATATTATTTTAATAGCTCGACTTCAAACTTGATCTCTACATCAACTTGACTATTATTAAGGTTAAACTCAAATAATTGATAATTAATTTTAGCTCATTTATCGCCTAAAATTTTTATATATGTTTTTGAAAACTAGTGAAAGATAAAAGTTGAATGTAAGAAAGTAGAGTAGAATAAGGTAAAAATGTATTATTTAAACTTCAAATGGAAATGAAAATTGAAGCTAAATTTTTTAGAAGTAAAAAGGAAATGTAATATCAGTAGCAAATTTCAATGTTGCCTGATGAGACTTTCCTTTTGTCTTTCTACTTTTTCTTATTTATTTATTATTCTGCCAATAGTATATATCTTGTTTAAAAAGAGAAACAAGATAAGTACAAGTAGGACTTTTACAACTTTCCTTGATAATAACACCAATTTAAAACTCTTTCTGGACAATTACTCCAATTATTGGGGAAAAAGAATTAGGATTCTGACTTCCTATAAGTGCCATAAAATGTATCCTATTTACTAGCCCTCCGTTTATATTCTCAATACCTCTAAATGACCTGCAGCAACAATTCATTGGATCATTAAGTACTTGAATTTTTTATTTATTTTCATATACATACATACATATATATATATATATTGTCGTGTTTACCCCTTCTTTTAACTATTCCAAACTGCTTTAAAAAAAAAAAATACGATTGTTAGGAAATTCATGAACCACATATTTTCCAGAATTACCTTAGTTGAGTACGAGGTAACTCATGAGTCACATATTTCCCCCATCTGATATTTCTCTCACCATGAAATCCAACGTTACACACTCCCTAGCCTTAAAAAGCTTCTGGAATGTAATTGGTAATGACTTAACAGTCTAACATCTACTAGACACCTCGTCCCATCCTCCGATATAAAGTTCCGTATTTTTATATAACTAGTTAAACCTCCACACAATAGGCAAATTTCATTCTATGAAAATAATAATTTATATAAAAAATGTCATAATTTATTTATTAGTAACTTTATGCTTGAAACATTATAAGAGCATGGTGATTTAATTATTTATGAAATTCTACATGCTCATGAATGGAAAGTTTAAAGAAAGATTATATATCTAAATAATAAGTTAAGTAGAAATTAGCATAGATATAATTATAACATATACGTAATCAACTTATAAAATTACATAAAAATTTTAAATAAGTTTTCTTTATTCTTTTAGTCAAGAAAAAAGTTATAGTTCAAGTACCTTATATTAGGCTTTAGCAATAAAGGGATTTCCTTGTTTGAACTAATAAACTAATTTTACAAAGTTAAAGTAAATGTGTCTACTTACCTTTTAAATTATTACATATAAAATTTTTATGGCATGAATTTTATGTAATTGTTTCATGTCGTTATTATTATAAGAAAGAAACTGAAGTCAGGTTTATTCCCAAATACATATGATATTATTAATTTTAAAGTAGTATATGATCAAGGGATATAATAGTTAATGCTTAAGAGCACCCATTACAAAAGGTGCAAATTACTAATACAAATGGAATTACAGAATAGTGAAACTCCCTTTTGTTGTAAAAAAAAAAAAAGAAAAAAATATCTTTGATCATTTCCAATCACTTTAGAAAAAAAATTAATACAAGTAATTTAAGTGGAAGCAAAATAAAAAGGAAATGAAAATGTTGAAATCGACGAATATAAAATTTATTTGATTATTCTTATTTAAGGACATTTTCTTTTGATTTAATTGAAAGGTCACAATTAAAAAGTTTATTATATTCATAGATTTAAAAAGATATAAAGGCCACAATAACAATTACTTTACAAAGTGTAAAAAGGTGGACTGTAATGATGCATAAATAATAAAAACTAATTTAAAGGCCATTAAGAAACAAAATAAGGAAAAAAAAGAAAGAAAGAAAGAAAAACCCTTTTCATATTAAATGTAAAAGGACATAATGTAATAAGCTTTATCTATTGTTATTAAGGAAATTGATTTCAGTAAAAAACAATATATTTTTAATTCTCAAATGTTATTTGTAATAGCTGTAAGGGGTGAAGGTTTAAATGTGATAGTCGCATGCATACTGTGTAACAGACCGCGTTTTATGTGATTAAGGAAATTACTTAACTTACATGTATAAGATGATCAAGAGAAGTAGGATGGGTAGAAGAAGTAAATAATCTTGATAAGTCTTTAACACGTATAATGACAGATAGAGAAGGGCGACGGTATCAAACTCTATAATCAATAAAGAACAAGGTAATATTCTTGAGACGTTTAAGCGTTTGATCTTTAAGATAAGATTCTAGTAGAGTAATAGCATTAGTTGAAATTTTATCTCTTATCTGAATGAGAAAATAAATAGGATATTTATAAGAAACAATAGTTAATCCCATTTGCTGGATAATAAAAGATTATAGAAATATAGATTATATTATCTAGGATGATCCAATTTTAGTAGTGTCATTAGGTTCATACATACTAATAATACGTATTGTAGGTTCTATTCCAAGAGATGACTACTAAAGGGTGTTTCTAGCTTTATATTATATCTATATGCCCCTATAGTAAGTATTATTGTATTATACTTATTTTATGTAGTTGGACTGTATTTTATATAATTTGCTAATTTATCTTAAGTATTATCTAGCCCCAATATGTATATATCTTAATCCGGCTGTAAAACTATCACTACTAGGTTGAAAATTTATTTTTATCAAACCTAATCAACATGTACATATAGAAGTTTTATTTCAATATTTATCACATTTTAGTTTATTATTATTAAAAAAAATGCTCCAGTTCGTAATTTAAGCTATTTTACTACAAAAATTCATAATAAATAGCCTAGGTCACCAAATAATTCTCCAAAAATTTCTATAGACTCTTAAAAATATAGAGAATTCATTCAATACATGGTTCCATGTTATCGGGTTTATCAATTATATGTTCGAAATTACAATTTAACTCTTAAATTATATTTAATTAACTAAATATTATCCTTTTTCAGCAAAATTATTTTCAATATATCCTAACATTATTCTAAATCACCAAAAGTTAATGGATATTCATTGTATCAATTAATTTCGTGAAAACATATTTATTTCATCATTTTACCCTATTTTTTACTATTTTTAGGGTCAAAAAAATATAAAAAATATCTAAATTAAAAATTTGGCTACATAGTAATTAAATACATATCATATGTATTCTATACAAAAATTTTAAGCAACAAACTACATTATTTAGTGTATTTATTTTGAAAATCAAAGTTTGGACGAATAGTGACTTTCTTAAGCAAGTATATAGAATATTCAGAATTTTGAAAAAATAAAATTATAGCATGAAATTACATATAAAATAACCTAAGAATTAATTTTTTCGTATTTTTCCTAATTATTTCGATTTTTTTCGAAAATAAAGAGAAATAGGGCAAAAACTCAAGACATTTGTTCATCGGAGCTCCACTTACCTTTGGCTGATTAGGGGTTGTCGATTGGCAAGGGTGGTGGGTGCTCTGCTAAGGGCTAATCGATTGCAACAACAAACTACAGTTTGAGCTAGGAACTGTGTTAGGCCGATCCTTGCTCTATTTTTCTATTAAATTTTGTTAATTTCTAACAATTTCCTTTGATTTTTCTACAAGTGTTCTAGGGTTCTATAATGTGTAACTAACTTCCTAGTGTCCTATTTATAGTAATTAGGATCGGCGACAATTTTTCTTAATTATTAAGTAATTTATTTTAATATTTTCCTTGAAAAACTAATAGTAACGGGTAGCAAACTATTGATGATTCACTTTTGAGTCATTCGTTCCAGCTGTCGTTGAAGTGCCATGTAAATTCCATCAATTCTCATGTCATTTGGATAAGTTTTGATTTAATTTTAGTGTAATTTTAATGAAATTTGAATAATTTAAGTATATTTAATTATTGTGTTAATATACGTGTATATATGCACTATATATGTAATACATGTAATGAGTAACTATATGCATATAATCATGTTTTTAGCATGTCTTTTATTTTTAAGATATTTTTTCTATTTAATTTTATGAACTTATCATTTATTATGCATAATTATATAATTTTAGGTTAATTTACGAATAAATTATTATATATACCAGATATACTCATAAAAATACATGTATACTCGTATAGTATATTATTCTATATTATTTATTTTATAGCCTAATTAACTTATCTCTAAATCATCGCCATATTCTGAACTCAGTTTTAGAGGTTTCGATCATTTTTATACTATATTGAATAATCATACTTTTAAGACTAAAATTGGGATTTTAGGTCATTATTTTTTAAATATAACTTCACTTAATCACTTCAACTAACTTTTTTAACTTAATTATAAATTTTGGCTTAATCGAATATGTTTCCCCATAAGCCAAAAATTTAGGTACGATTTCTTAAAGTAAGATTTCTTAAAATACAATTTTAGGGGCCCATACAAAGTAAATCCTCTCTATTTTTTATTGTATTCTTCATATTCTATTATATTTTTTACTTTCGAGCATATAGAAATTCCTTGATTGAAGTTATCATGTTTTTGGTAATATTTTAGTTTAATCAATTTACTTTTTCAAATGCCCTAAATCAATTATTGGCCCAACCGTATAAGGATAGGGCTTTGCCTTAATATTCAGATGTCCATATCCTGATTGCTAAATTTTAAGATATCACATTTTGCATAAAGATATGGCCAATAAAATCTAGATAGTGTTATTCTATCAATAAGTTATGCTATATGGTGGAAATAGAAATCCTACACAAATAATTACTTATCACATTTCTATTTATGCAGATTATACACTCATGGATTGCATATCCAAATTCATTATCTACGTATAGTTGAAAAACTATGGTTTCTACATAGGTTTTGTAAATTATACATATAATTTAGACATAACTTAATACAAAAGTAAATATATAATGATGAACATAAGCATCATTACATTGGTGATCACAAATATAATGGCACAGAGGAAGCATATAAGTAAACTTAATTTTGACATCAAGAAAGAAGACAAATCTTCATTATTAAAATTAAACATATAAGACCTATAAAAGAAAATATGCAAATATGATACAAATGCACTGAGAAAGAGAGTTGTAGGAAAGAGATAAATACTTCTAAGAAAAGAGTAGAATAATTAGTCTTACGAAAAAGAAATAAAAGCACCAAGAAAGAAAGAAAAATAAATGGTTTTACCTAAAAAAGAGTAATTAAAAGCAATATAAGAGAAAAAATTAATAACCAAGAGGTATTATTTAAAAAGTTTAATATTAAAGAATTTCATTTTAAATAGATTAAATTGATGGATTTTTCTGATATGATAAACTGAAATAGCACGAGGTTAAACTGAAATGATATGGTAAATTGAACAAATGTGACTATTGAATAAGCTTCCTAAATTATATATTGCAGTATGATTTTTCTACTAACATATGAAATATACATATATCTATATTATTAAAGCTAGATTTTAATAACTACCTATAACTACCAAATTTAATATATTTAGTTTTTAACTTATTTAATTATCTTATCTTATTAACCCACTATGTTTACATATATTATCAAATATGACTCACTATATAGAGAAAGTTATCTAACATTTTTGGTTATCGTCTATATTATCTATTAAGTAGCTTTTAAAAAATTTATTTTTCTTTTAATTTTACTAATTTGACTCCATAAAAATACACTTTTTTATTTTTTATTATAAATGCTATCATATTCTTATTATATTATTTATATGTTATTTTTTTTAAGCACATGCATTGGGGGTGCATGGTTTTATTAGTATATATATAAGATTAAAATAAAATAAGAAAAAAAACAAAAAAGCCCTTAACGTTCACCTATATATACATTTCGATCCTTAACATTTCACTTAGCCCATTTTAATCCTTAATGTTTTCAAAAATTTACAAAAAAAGTTCATTCGTTAGTTTTACTGTTAATATGGATACATGGTAAAATTTGATTTGTATAGATAATTAATTTAATTTAATAAATTAGTAATATATATTATGTAACTAAAATTCATAAAAATAAAAAAATCAGAAAAATAATAAATATATATTATTTAGTTATATATATTTATAGACATGCATATATTAATATTTAATTTAAAATAAATTAATATAAATTAACAAAATTTTTAAAAAAAGTAAAAAAATTCAAATCCAACAATTCCAATGCCAAGGGGTAGCCAACAATCAAAGTGGGGGTCGAAAATAAATTAATATAAATTTAAAAAAAGGTAAAAAAAAATTTTCAAATCCTACAACCACAAGATTAAAAAGTAATCGATAAAGGCCAAGAGAGTTGCGTGACCCATCATAGGTGGCCTCTAGCTACATCTAGTAGTGGGTCGAGGGGGTCATGTGACCCCTTCCATGGAGGTGGGCGGCCACCTAAAGCCGCTAGTAGGTTACAACTCATTGTCAAATGTAGATGAAATCCAGCCACCTATGAGTAGGAGGTAGTCAAATTCCTATATATATTTTTTCATTTTTTTTTTAATTTTGTAATTTTTTTCATTAGTTTAAATTTATTATTATCAAAGAAATACATATATGATTATATATAATTGTACATATATATATTACTATTATATACATTAAATAAGGGTTTTTTCAATAATGTAGATTTTTTCCTATTTTTCTACATTTTTCTATATTTTTATTTAAAAATTATACTTTCACTAATTAGATCCCACCTCATGTCCAACATTAATGGATACTCTAACGAAAGTTAACACCAAGACTTATTTGATATACCTTGAAAAGATTGAAGATTGAAATAAATTAACTGAAAAGTTAGGGACTAAATTGAAATAACATAATATGTTAAGGAATTTTTGTACTTTTCCTAATAAAATAAATACCAATTATTTTTTCATATACAACAACTTCTAATTGAAGGAAATACAAATAGAATTTAACAATGTAACCGGATAGGTCATTATAGGATATTTGAGACTTGAGGAAAGGGAGATTCTAAAACATAAATTGTAAAAATAAAATTATATATATTGTGCAAACTCAAAAAAAAAAAGAAAAAAAGGAGATCTAGTTCATAAACCTAAAAATCGACCTGTAGACTAGCGAACCTCATGAATTGGCCAAAACTGGCTTTAGATGAGCTGGTATTGAACAATTGAAGCCCAACCTAAGATTTAACTTAACCTGCTAAATGAAAAAATACCTTGTAGGGCAATATCATATAAGGTTTAGAATTGTGTTTTGAGATTAAAAAAAACAAACATGATAGGAAATTCAACCCAGTAAAAAATGATTATTAATAAACATATTTGTTTTTAAACTATGCACCATGCATGCTCTTTACAAGTTTTACATTTTACATATTTTATTTTCCATATCTATTACTATGTAAATTAATAAATATAATCTTAATCCTACTAACTACATTCCACTTTACTCTCTATTTCATCTTATCAAAACTTTATAAATATCTATTCTAATAGAGTCTTTTGAATCATATAAAAACTCGTCTTCAAGAGATTTTGACTTAATAAATGTAGGTTTTGAAAATACAGAGTAAATTTTATAAGATTTTAAGAAACATTAAACTTTATAAAGATAAATTTGAGTTTATTGAAACCATCCTAATCCCACTCCGGTTTGCATCCATAATAAAAATACATGTACAGACATGAAAACATTGACCGTTTCCATTGTTTTTAACAATCATGCATAGATTTGCTTCTTCCCCTTCCAATCAAATTCAAGGAAACCGTTGACGTTAGAAACGCCGTCATGGAAGAAGATCCCGTTTGGGTGTAGCCGTGTCCGACCACATATGACGCCGAGAAAGAGTAGTCCGTTTCATTTTCATACGAGAATAACTAGCGTAGTGAAATAGGTCATTTGCAGCTTCTAGTCAATGTCTAAGCATTCTTATGATCTCAAAAATTTTATTTCTTTGCCAGCTAACTCACTTTTGGATTGTTGTTACCAATATGATTAATCCCTTTCCATAACAACTGATCAACTTATACTCTAAATTCTTATACATATGACAACCTTTTTTCTAAATTTCTATATGTTGGAAAGTTTTATTGTTATAATCTAATAACTTAAATATTAATCTCCTAACATGATATATTAGGTTCAACTCTCCATTTTCCATCAAGTTATAATATAATTGAAAAATAAAATAGCCATAAATGAGATTGACATTATATATATATTTCGTTTACCTTACATTAAGTTATGGGTGATGCTGTAATCACTAAAACATCACATTAGTATATTACCATTAAAATTTTATTTCATTTTCTATCCAGTACTTTCAAAACATAATCTTTTGTAAATTTTTACCTTCTTTCATTTTTTTTTTTCGTTTTCTTTAACTTTCTTTTTCTTTTCTGCATTTTCTATTTCATACTATCGTTATCCAAAGAAAGCAATAGCAGAAACATAAAATGTTAAAAAAGGGTATTCTTGCTCTATTAACGATCTCGCCATAACGTCTATTAAGAATTTCAAAGATAATCTTTCAATGCTTTTTAATATCAATCTTACACTTTTACGGAAAAATAAAAATATATTAATAAATAAATAATTTTCGTTAATCACTTAACGAGCAGAGAGCATCAGTGAATATTTTGCTAGAATTCATCCAGAAGAGTTGGGTTTGTCTATAGAAAAACGTGGATCATTCTAGAGATAAGGTTGATAATATTTTATCGTACAAATTATAGGCAAATGATGACATGATATCCCATGGGGAGATATTAGATACATATTGAAAGAGATGGACTCCGAGTATTTTCTTGCAACTTTTCGGGAAGCGGGACACAACACTCAAATCCCATTTCCCAAAACTAAATTAAGAATTCCCATCACACAGTTTCACGGTTCCCCAAAGACCCATTGAGAAAGTGACATTTCTAGATATACATCAAAACCCATCTTGAATATTGGTGTGTGAATATGATATAGAGAGAGAGAGAGAGAGAGTGAGTGAGTGAGCGAAGGACTTCTTTCTTCTTGCCCTTCACATCAATCCCAGCATCAAAGAAGAAAGAAAAAAACCCACATCATATAAAGAATGAATGACACATATTAATAAACTAATGTGATGTGAAATTAAAAGGACATGTTAAAGAACTAGGGAAGCAACTCTTTCATTCAAGAACCACTTCACCAAACTTCTTTCCATCATTTCCTACATCCCATTCCCCAATGCCACCACGCTTCATCATTTTCCTTGAGACCATTGTAAAAACGTTATGTTTATTGAAAATGTTGTCGGGTATCTTATCGATATGATATTGATAAAAAAAATTAATTTTTATATAAATATATATTTTTTAAAATATAACCAGTTTTCTTAACATCTATCATAAATTTCGAAAGATAATTACTAATGAAATCTAGCTTTATAATAAAATCAAATTAGATACCATTGAAATCTGTCTTCATCAGTGAACTATGTAGCCAGTTTAGGTATACTATTTTCATTAAATACTATAGGAAAGAGGAATTCTAACATATAACATTCGTGTATAAGGATATTATTTATCTCAATTAGGGTTTTTGGGTTATTAAGATGGAAATATATATGATCAATACATATATTTAGGAGTGTAGTTACCTAGTTAGCTTTTGATTTGAAATTTGTATATTCCACTTCATACACTTTAATCACCAATTATTATATTATACTTGTTATGTAATAATGTAAGAGAGTTATATATTTAAAAGTTTAATAATTAAAATAGCTGACCGTTGTTTTAAATTTCTAAGGCATGCCCCTATTCTCGCCTTTTGTCATGTTAGTCGTGTCATTTGGAAGGAAGTTGATGAAAAAGTCCGATTATTATATATCATTATTAAAAACAGTATTTTTTTAATACAAAAAACAAATACTGTGTTATTTTTTAATTACTATATTACAGGAAAAGTTTGTTGTAGCTTTTCTTCAACGTTTTAAAATATTTTCTTATAAAATTTATATCTGTCTTTCCTGTCTTTCTAATCCCCAGCTCAAGGTGCTCTGTTGATGTTGGTTGCCACAGTGATTTAGACTTGAAAGCGCCCATCTTTTCATGTCCATTGACATTGACAGTTGATACATCACTTGGCCTTGTTGATGTCCTCTTTTGACCCCCCTCCCTTAATATTTTTACTGACTCGTTCTGTTTCACCCTCCATGTGAATCATTTATTCTCTGTTCACTTTCACCATCCTTCATTTTAGTGCAGTTGCTGTAGTAGTCCCATACTTATATATTGTACTCTCACATTTAAATACAAACAAATATAAAACCACTCATACCAATAAAATAGAGAATGTGGTCTTTAGGTGGCGAAGTTGCTAGGAAGAAAAAAGCAATGTGGTTGTATCCACAAATTGTGGGATTCAATCCTTCTGAGAGATGGGGACATTCTGCTTGTTATTCTCATGGGCTTGTTTATGTTTTTGGGGTATGTATCTGTTTACTCGAATTGCATCTCCTGCCGGATATCCCAGCTATTCTCCGCGTGATATAAGGAATTTTATTGCTATTAATCGTATCAGCATGAAACGTATGCTTGCATATATTCATTTGTTGGTCAAATTGGAATTATTGAATAATTGTTGAAGACTTGTGTAGGAAAAAGAAAAAGAAAAAGAATAAATTAAGTCATAATACTTCTATTCTTAAATTTCATCATGATATATAGTATATTAATATGGTTGTTTAATCTACATTTTACCCTTTGTTATTTTCTGTGTCGAAGTGCTCTTTTCTTTTATTATATATCTTTGGTTAAGGACAGCATGACTTTCCTAGAGTTATGTAGGTTTTTGCCACTTCGATTAATGGACTAAGGTTGTCTGAATTTTTATTTTTGTTATTGTTTCTCTGCTTTAGTTTCTTCATATAGGGAGGCAGGTATGCATCAGTATGCGTGTCAAAACCCTTTTTTCTCGATATAGAATGTCATTTTGTTTCATATAATTTAGTTATCGTTTTACCTTTTTTCATATAATTCCGATCTGCATGCACATTTTATTTTTGAATTAAGATATCCATGTTTTCCTGTTCGTTTTTGACCAATAATTAGAATTTCTTATACTATGTGAGAATTTGCTAAAATTTCATACTAATAATCATATCTCTAGTATCACCAATTCACTGGTGATAATAAGAGTAATTATAGTCATTGCATATGATATTACAGTTTCATGAAATATTTAGAATTATAGTACACTGGTCGATTGTGCCACTGCCTGCCATTTTCAGGGATGTTGTGGAGGTTTACATTTCAGTGATGTCCTAGTACTAAACATCGAAACAATGTTTTGGAGTACTTTGGTGACCACAGGACAGGGGCCTGGACCGCGAGACAGCCATAGTGCGGTCCTTTTTAGGCATAAGATGATAGTATTTGGAGGTACTAATGGTTCTAGGAAAGTAAATGACCTTCATATATTGGATCTTAGTACCAATGAGTGGATAGAGCCTGAATTCAGGGGAACACCACCCTCGCCACGTGAAAGTCACACCGCCACAATCATTAGCAACAATAAGATGGTGATTTTTGGTGGTAGCGGTGAAGGGGATGCGAATTACTTGAATGATTTACATATCCTAGACCTTGAGAGCATGCAATGGACTTCCCCTGAAGTGAAGGGCGAAATCCCGGTTCCTAGAGACAGCCATAGTGCTGTTAGTGTGGATAACAAGCTCTTGGTGTATGGCGGTGATTGCGGTGACCGGTATCATGGCTCAATTGATGTACTAGATATGGACAGCATGACTTGGTCCGAGGTATGAACAACTATCACACTGTCATCTCCGCATCGAATGAATTACTAATGTCTTTGTTTCACATACTTCATACGAAAGGCTGAAATCACGATTCTGAGAGTGATGGTGTTTGCTTATCTGAATTGTTCTTGTACAGCTTAATGTTCAAGGATTTATACCGGGCGTTAGAGCTGGTCATGGTGCCGTGAGTATTGGGAGAAAGGCAAGTAAACATTACTAAATTATGAATCTATGATTTAGTTCGTTTCTTATTTTTATTTTTATTTTTATTTTTTTGTTATATTTATAATCAAAGACAATGAAAAAAATTAAGATTTTTTGGTTAGATTAATGCAAGGCCTTGTAGCCTTACTGACATGCATACCATTCTACCCTATATTGATGGAACGGGTTTGATTTCCCTTCTCCTATCCCTTGTAAACTATATAACTGACAGGGAAAAAAGAAACAAAAAAAAAAAAGGAATAATTAGGGCTTATACTGTAAATGAGTCTTCATCTTCTAAACAAATTTAATAAGCTCTGGCAAATGCAGGTTTACATCATTGGAGGAGTTGGAGATAAGAATTACTACAATGATGCTTGGGTGCTTGATATTGTAAACTGTTCATGGGCACAGCTAGATTTATGTGGCCATCAACCACAGGGGCGGTTTTCTCATGCAACTGTTGTTAAAGACTGCGCCGCTATCATAATATACGGCGGGTAACTTCTCACTTAAATTTATGCTACATAGCTTCTCACTATGTTGGTATTACCTTTTTTTTTTTTTCTATTTTTTTCCCTCCTGTTTTGGAGATTCAATGTCTTGCTCTTAAACTTGCAGTTGCGGTGAGGATGAACGTCCGCTCGATGAGTTATTGATCTTGCAGCTCGAAACAGAGCAAGTGAATGGCGATTCTGGCATCCCCTCATGCAAAACTTTTGGAGAGAAGTGGAATCGGGAAACTAGAAGGCGGCCAAGGGCAATTGTTGATACCATGGTATGGATTCTTTTCGAAAGTACAGATTGGTAAAACAAAAGTTTTTGAATGCTCAGTAGTGTCTTTCTGATTCAGATAGATGGATCCTACAAACACAAGACAGAAGAATCAACACAATCTGTTCAGTTTGTTTCAGGTTGGTTGGGCAACTTTTCATTCATAAATTTCCCATGTATATCAAAAAGGAATTTGATAAAATCGAGATGCCGTTACATGTCTATAGATAGTTTGCATTGGAAACGAAGAAGAAGTGCTACTTCAAGGGCGTGGGAAATTGAGTCAGAACAAGAAGAGCACTCTCTTTCACTCTCTCAACATTCGTCTCCATCACAATCCGATCGTGAACAAACTCCAGCTACAAAATCAAGTGATTGTGCCAAAGGCTGTCAAGCAATCCATCTACTTAAGGAATTAAATCGAACGAGAAGCAACGGGCGGCCTAATCTTGTCTTATGCAATGAAAAGGAGCTCGGAAATGGGATTCATATTTCGAAACAAGAAAATGGTCGTCTCATTCCAAGCTGTGCACAAAACACGCACTGCCAACCAAATCAAATTGAGCCTGTACAAAATTTGGTAAGCAATCATTAGACACCTGAATCTAAATTTCTCTATCTCTTGCTTATTTATCCTACTGAATTCCAACATTTTCTATAGGTCGGTGCCGATGTTCATGGTAAAGTCGATGGAGCATTTGACTCGGGGTACTTACTCACAGCAAGTGTTAATGGAAAGATATTTCGCGGGGTCTTATTTGCACCAGTGAGATAATTCACCATCCTATGTTATCACCAGTTTCTCTAATATCATCATACATCATTGACTTGTTTCCATATTTAAATGAATCAGGCACCCAATGTCATCTCAAGGGGATCTATTCTTGCTCAAAATCCTTGCCCTCATGCTCCACATTATCTTGTCGCTCCTCCTTTGGCTACATCTGGTCATGTTGAAAATGTTGCGCGTTCTCAGCCTCCGATGGCTGTCCCCGTACTGAATTCAGGGAGCTTCCACCAAGCTCATGTTAATAGACCCTATAAGGTGGTTAGAGCCTCGCCGCCCTTAATTAAAGAGCCCAAGCAAAGAAGTGATCTTCAAGGTGTGGTTTTATCACTTGGAGGACCAGGAAGTGGTCATGGTTAGCTAATTAATCATGAGAGACTTCTTTTTTTCAGCTGTAGGAAAGATCTGGCCCTCGAGTGTGATATATTGTCACTTGAGCATAATGGCCCCCCTTTTCATTGGCTTTCTTGTGTTTTAAGTAGTTGAAGATTTCAGGTCTGATGGAGGAGGTGAGTGTATTTAGTGTCATCAAGTTGCACGAACCATTAGCCCTAGATGCTTGCTTCAAAATGTATTACCGTCGAGAAATATTCCCACAAACTATTAGCCCGGATATCTATTTCAAGATGTACTATTTTACATAATATGATGGATGGCGAAACTGAATCTGCACTATTTCCCTCTAATGGGATGCCAATATCGGTGACATATTGAATATAAGGGCCTTAGCACAAATATTCAAATTAATCACGATAAGTAATACGCATTATTTTCAAATCCCTCTTTCTAAAGAAAGCAAGTTAGCCCAACCTAAAACAATACTTTTATGATCTTGTTATTCGATAAATTTATGTTATAATTTGTTCTCCTTATGATAAAATTTCCTCTTTTTAAGGGTTTATGTTTTAGAGAATATTTTCAAGACAATCTTTCCATATTCAGTATGATTAAAATTTTTCAGTTGTATAATAATGCAACTTGAATCGACAAATGCCCGGATTTCTCAGCTCAGCGCAAGTTATCCTAACCAAATTGATGCAAGGATTTATAGGGAGCTCCTTTTGGCACTCTTTGATAATTGCAGACCCTGCCACTCATGAAGGAAAAGTCCTGCGAGTGCAACTTTTGCAATGTGCTTAAACAGTCTTGAAATGGATATAAGGTGTCATTTCGGGTTCTATCACAGAAGCCGTACATGTTGATCCATCAAAGTTCATTTCACACCAAGAATCCTTGCTTTACTTCACGATCTTTGTGTAACCTAGTGTTCCCCACAAGAAAACTATAGGATAGCGATGATTCCCTCTTAGTCTCTGTCTCACTCATTGTTTGGTCAACTTTCACTCATGTCCTCACCTACACTTTTCTCGCATGCTGTATCACAATACATAAACTCCATTCCAAATATAACGAGACATAAGAATGTGGAGGAGTATTTTCAGTCGTGGTGTTTGTCCATTGTTCACCGGGGAGGTATCGGAGTTTTGGATTTTTTTATGGACTTATTTTATTTTTTATGGTATAGATACTACTTTATATTTTATCTTTATTTTATATTTATTTAAATTTTAATTATTGAATAAATTTTAGATTCAATTATTCAAATTTAAAATAGTATGAATGAATGGTGAAATAAAGAGTATGATCGATCCCGTACAAAATAAGCTAAGACTTAATTAATAATATTAAACAACTACTGATAATAATAAAATAAAAAATTGAATCCGCCACCAAGACACGCTTTTCCTCGTTCATCAATTAATTGTACACATGAATACCGAGAAGATCTTAATTCTCAATGGTGGATGAAAATTTAAAGTGTGATTTCTCAATCAAATCACATACACTTGTAGATAGGAAGTGAGCGAAATAATTACTTTGCTAGCTTAGTAGATATAAAGTTTAAACATAAAAGAAGAGGAAGAATCCCTCCTATAGCGGAGCCAAGAAAGATTAAGGTTCTTTGTCCCATTCTAACTAAGAATTTTTATGTTTTCATGCTTTTTAGGTAAAGATAACATAAAAATATGATTTGTAATAGCTTTCATTTATTATCTGCGTAGTTTTATACTTTAAATAATTAAAAAAAATAGAAAGAGAGGGTGAGAGAAATATAGGTACCTTATTATTAATAATTTTTCACTGTTGACCCCTGAGTTGTTCATAAAACCAAACTGAGTTATAATATTTTAGCTAAATACTATTACAACAATATGGAAAAAGGGAAAGTCGAACCCAACCAACTCTACTGAGAGATTCATGTTTATATTAGTTAACTATAAAGATCTTGGCAAACTAAGCCACAATTGAACAGTAATATGCTACTCTTTTATATTTTGGGCCTTCAACTCTAGGCTTCTCTTTTCTTCCTAGAAATCCCAACATTGGTATCCAAGCTCAAGAGAGCAATTTGACTAGACGAACATAGACTTATGAGATGGTTCATAATTTGATTTAAAGAGGATACAAATAGTTTGTGATTTGGCTTACTAATTCAAACTAAACCAAACTATTTCTTACTTTATTTTTTTTTAAAAAAAAAAAAAGAAAGCAACATATTTTAATTTTTGAATGTCAATAAGCAGGTTAACTCATCAATCTTTATGGTTAAAAAGAAAAAAAGAAATCCAACCCTAATTTTAAGACATTGATTGCTAATCCTCTGTCCTGTAGCATCTTTACTCCATTTTACTTCGACAGTCTTCATATGAGATTAGATTCTCAATCTCACTTTACGCTTACACTGTATCATAGTCTCAATTACTTGTACTCCATGTTTTCACTCTTGTCTCTCAATCTCTCTCAAATACTTAGATCGCCAAACTTTAGAACGTTACAAGTGTATAATCCTTTTCTCCTCTCATTTTTCTTATTTTATAATTTGGATGATTGGCAAGGAATCTATAAGATTAGTTTGACTAACAAGTTGAATTTGTTTGAAAGAAATTATTATACATAATTATTTTGTATTTTATATGCAATTATAGTTTACTTATTAAATCGTCTTAACTTGAACTCTTGCATAAAGATGTATAAGTAAAAATTACAATAATAGATATATATAGGGAACAATGAAATGTGATTGAGAAAAAAACTAAATGCTTTCAAAAGTGATTTGATGGACCAAACCACATTTAAAGCAATTGAATTTAAAACTTTGAATCATTAAAAACCATTTGGTTCTCTAAAGGTTTAAATCAAACAGCAGCAAATGATGAACACCTCTATTTGCCACTATAAGAGACATATTATAATCAAAGAATCTTTCTTCATTAAGAAATCGTTAACTAATACTAAATTAAAATAACATATGTGATACCCATTGTTAAGTGTCCTACGTGAATTGTGGAAAGTTGTGGTACTATTTTATAAGGTTATGATAATAAATACTTTATCAATATATAGTTGTAGTTTTTTTATCAAGAGGTTAAAATAGGTTCATTAGTATTTGTTGATTTACTTATTTACTACTTTTGGTTTAAGCTATTACAAATTATATCAAAGTCAACCCTCTACCAATAAGGAGATAATTTGAGCCCAACTCTAGTTTAGAAAAGAGGTTCAAAAAGGGTGAAGAGTGTTATTAAGACATGATTGTTAGGATGCTTTCATGATAACCTATCGATAGTGTGTAACCCAAATCATACACCCAAAAAAAGGGGGAAGATTTGAGTCCAATATAAGGTTTTGTAATAAAGACATTGTATATTTATGAGAGGAAGATTATGATGGTTTATGATTAAGTGTCACATATAAATTATGGAAGGTTATAATACTATTTTAAAAGGTTATGACGACGAAAATTTTATCAACACATGATTGCAAGGTCAAGTGGGTAAAATGAATTTATTAGTATTTATTGATTAGATTATTCATTACTTTTGACTCGGCTCACTACAACACTTCGAAATCCTACTTAGAGAGTACATAGCACCTCATAGTGTGTGAGTAAGCTAGCCACACGAGACCCATTTTGGATTAGTTTGCCCCATCTTGCCTAGCCTCTTTCAATTATCATCCTCCTCATCCGAATTTAATTTATTTATATATACTTATTCCAAAACAAATAAGTTGATTAATTTAATCTAATCTTAAAATAAGCAATTTGTTCCTATTTACATGCTAGTGTACATGACCATTTAGATTCCCTCAACGAATTCGATGTCATATATATGGGTTAAAGGTAACAGTTTAGCGACAATACTGTTGGTGCAACATCACAAGAATAATTTATGAACCAGGATCTACGTGAACCAAATGCTTGTAATTAAGTCTCCTCGTCTTATGATATCTCAATTGGGGCATGCCATAATAACTTCGTTATGGTCCGATTGTTTGACTTAGTTAGGAACGTAAGTCTGAGAAGTCATTTTTCATCTCAACCAGATGGATCATGGATGTCTACTCTCCAAATTAGAATGACAATGAACACTATTTTTTGGGTTACATCAACGAGTCAAGCCACTATTTGGTTAGAGATAGCTACGGAAAATGGTTGTTTCGATTTACAATAAAAGTAGGCAAAGATAGTTATTTTAGCAGTTGAATTAGGGGCGGTATACTAAAGCTAATAGAATAATTTCTTTTGGGTTGAAGTTAATGTTGACTCTCAAGAAAATGTTGCTCTATTAATCCATAGGTGAAATATTAAAATGTATTGATGATTCTCCTAACTGCAGAGGAAGATGATGAAGCTGTAGACAGAGAGAGTAATGTTGTTACAGACCGTTTAGCGGGAAGGATACAGGCCGAGGAAAATGAAAAATTGTATTTTGAATAGGAATGCAATTCGTACTGTTTTGCGATGCCTCGTTTCATATTTAAATACATTCATATTTGGAAAACCTCATCACATGATAGAAACCATTTGTTAATTGCGTATCAAAACCTAAATACATAACTTGATCCGTTTAATTAGCATGTCTTAGATTTGAGTTGAATCCATTTATCAATTTAAAAAGTTATAATAAACCTATAAAATACTTAGGAAATGAGCGATAATAATATTTAAATTATGTAAAAGCTAATGGACATTCGATCTTAATACTTAATATAAAATTACACTAGACATAAGTCTTGGTGAAATAAAGTCTCATAAAATATAGAAAATTTGAAAACTAAATTAAGTAAAACCATTTCCTTAATGAGTGTTACTTCTAGTGTTGATTTTCAAATTCATTATATTGTTTATCAAATCTTTAAGGGAGACAGTCAAAAACTCTATGTAAGGATTCATAACTGTTTACCCATTTAAATTATGATGCAATTAAATAAATATATACTTAGGAGTAATAAATCTTATATATTTAATTGAGATCTTTAACTTGAAAGTAAGATATTTGTGCAATAAATTATAAATATGAAAAAATATATAATGTGTCTTATATCTAGCTAAAACAAGATATGAATTTCAATAGGTTTAGATGGATTTGATCATTTTGTATCTTATGTCGATTTTCTTTATGTATAAATCTAGTTAAATTGTGGTGTGTTTTGTTCAAATCTCACGAATTGGATTCCAAATTACCAACCCTAATTTTGAATTTCCTCCTACTTATGTTTTAAACTTGATCAAAGCAATATGTATGTAACTTTGGTTTGTGTGGAAAGATTAGATCTCGTCAGACTACAATCGGAGTTTATGTCGCTAATGCTTTAGCTTCATGCAGATGAATTTCGCCCTTTTTGATTGTGTAGTTCTCTTTTTATTTAATGTAATCGTTTATTTACTAAAAAGACTATAGGACTTGATTGATGCAATATAGAAGAGTTTTATTTTCCTCCGATAAATTTTTAGGACTAAGTTTACGATTCGATCATAAAACATCCAAAAGTTTTAGGACCTAGTTGTTGTCCTCCAATAAATCTTATTATGTCCTTCATTTATAATTTTTTTTTAATTTCAAGTTGAATATATGTATTGATATTATTAAAGTCAGAAAACCCTTAAGTAACCGCTATTTCTAAAAATTACTTCAATCCTCAATCTTATAATATATAACAATAAAACAAAAAATCTTATATCAACTATCGATTAATTTAATAAAGATATATTTATCAATTACTTCATATATATATATATATTAATAACTTTCTCTTTCCACATTATTTCTCTCTCATGTTGTTCATCGTATTACATACATCTTCTCCATATATTTCTTAGCCCCACTTTACCACTTATATCACAATTTCTCTTTTTCCAAAGCTAAAACCATCTCTTCTATGTGAATGGTGTGAGTACGGATGCAAGAGTCACGTGTATACCTTATGTGAAGTTGTGTTACACATAATTAGGAAAATGACATAAGTGACTCATGCAGGATGATTAAGAAATAAGTGTAGAGAGGAGAAGTAAACAATCTTAATGTGCCTTTAACACGTATGGTAATAAGTGAAAAAGCACAATAACATCAAACTTCATAATCTATGAAGAACGGAGTAAATCTCTTGGAATATTTAAGTATTTGATCTTTGAGATAGGATTCCGATAAAGTAACGGCGTTAATAAGGATTTTTCTCTTATCCAAATGTGAATAAGCTATTTATAGAAAATGATAATTAATCCCATCCATTGAATTATAATGATGATCAGTGGCTAAGATTAAAACCTTTTATTAATGAATCTTAAGTAAGCTATTTTCGTAAGTTTAGATTCAGATAAAGGTTTTATTTATTATTTTAATATGAAATAAACCAAGAAATGTTGGATTGGGCAAACCAATCAAATAATCTACATCATGCTAAATTTCCCTTAATTATTTTGAATATTTGGACTTGACTTTTTGGGCCCTATCACCTTAATCTAAAGAGTTAAACACAATTAATTAATGGGCTTAAAGCTAAACTTGAATTTAACCCTCGACGCCCTATTTGGCAAAAAGGATTATCATATTATTTAAATAAAATTTATTATAATTTTGTTAGTTGTGCTAATGAATTTATATCATGGCACGTGCAATGTGGATGCACATCTATTAGCATAATATATGTAAGAGAGAGAGAGAGACAATAGCTTAATAACATCCTTGACTTACTCTAGTTACAAGAAAGAAGACGTTCCAAATATTTACTAGTAATTGTCAAGACTATTATAACTTAATAATATTATCAACGGTTTTCCATCAAAACATATTAAGGTTTGAATCTCCCTTCTACCAATAGTTAGCAAAATATATATATATATAGCTAGTGATTTTACATTTGGATTTCTTACATTTAGCGATAACATCACGGTAGTTATCTTATGATATGTTTGGATAAATAAATCGGTAGAAATAAGAGGACATTAGTAAAGTTAAAAATAAGACATGGAAATGGGATGGATTAGGTAGAATATGGCGGAAGATGTTTCCTTTTGAATAAGTAGATCTAGAGAGAAAATAAAAGAAATAGATTGGAATGATTTACCTTTAAAAAGGTACCTCAATTACAAAGGTATCCTTAAAAACAAGGTAAAAAAGTAAAAGTTATAGATATTTTAATATATTAAATTTTTAAATTCTCTTTATTTCCTATTTTCTCAATCAAACAACATAGAAGGAAAATATTTATTCCCATTTCCTTCTATTTCAATGTTATGAATCCAAATAAGAAATATAAGCAACATTTCTTTTTATTTCTTTTATTTTCCATTCCATCAATTTCCAATTATATTTTATCTTCTCAAAATGGCCAAATATGGTGTCAATGGTGGTCTATACTTAGAGGCGATGGTTGCTAAAGAGAGAGTTGACAGTTGTTAATCATATCAAAAAATAATTCTTCTCGTTAAAATGATAAAATCATCTACTTCATTTTCTTTAACAATAATTTTTTCTTTTTACTTCAATATTTAATAACTCTAAAAAATACCGTTGGTAATAATAATTAATAACCGTTACCCAAGTCATCTGTGTTTAGAAACTAAATTATGATGAAATCCTTCGAAACTTGGCATTTCAAATTACATTTGGATATCTATTAAGTTTATTGATCAACAACGTCTATTTTTTTTCCCCTGCGTATCCAGGTATGCACGAAATCGAAAATCACTTGTGATGCTTACTAAATTATAATAACTTTTAACTATTATTGATATTTACGTACTGTGGGTTTAAACGCGTCGTTATTTGATTTTTTTTTTTTTTTTTTTCCACTAACAGGAGTACGGAGATACGATGAAGTAAGGTAAACAGAGGGATCACAGAAATAGCTCCCGTGCATCTCGCACGATGCCGTCCTGTGGGCGTGTCGAGCAAACACCCGTCGTTGTCAACGGTCTGATCTGTCGATCCACGTCATCCCCACTACCATTTGTACGTTTTGCTAATATCACCTGTCACTTGTCATCTCCTTGATACGACCTCTCTCCTGACCTTTACGTCATCGATCCATTCGCTCTTGCCCGCAACTCACGGAAATAACAATCCTGCACTTACAGTACATAGTATTTTAATAAAATTATCGTCCAAATTTTATAAAATATTACTAACTCAATACATGCATTGCGTAAAAAGGATAAATATTACATAGTAAATTTTGAGAAAAAAAAAAATTCTTAACACTTAGTGTTATTATTTTTTTATTTTAATTCTTAATATTTTAAATTTTTTATTTTAATCTTTAAAGTTTTAATTCTTTATCAAATAAGTCCTTCAATTATGTTTTATTAGATCTCCAATTAATAAGGAGGCATGACGGCATAAACATAATTTTTAAATAAAAAATAATAAAATACTTTAAAGATAGTAAAAAATATATAAGATACATAGAAAAATAAAAAATTTAAAAAAACTACAGAATTAGAAAAGCATATATCTAATGTATAATGTGTATACTTATATATATATTTATATATTAAGAAATTATATACAAGATTATTAAAATTAACAAAGAAATTAAAAATAACAAGGTCACGTGACCGCCCCTAGTCATTAAGTGGTGGATTCCAACTAAATAATAAAGTAAGTTGCTACCTACTTCAAATATTAAGTCGTACAATTCATCGACAGTCTAAAGTAAACTTACTCACCTCCCTACCCCTCTTAAAAGTGGATAGCCACCCAAAATTCAAAAATAAATAAATAAAATCAAAATCCGATTGGGTGGAGATCAAGTTACCTGACCTAATCAAATTTTGCACATTTTCCCTTTTTTATATATATGTTTAGGTGATTGTTTACCACTTGGGGTGGTCGGAACCCCCTTTAGTGGTTGGTAGCTACCCTAAGTTGCTAGTGAGTCTCAACTTACTTTATGTTTAGTTGGAATCCGGCCATCTCTTATCTAAGAGTGGCCAAATTTTAGCTTGTTTTTAATTTTTTCAATTTTTTTTCGATTTTTTTGTGTATTTTTACATATTTTTAAAATTATTTCATTTTTTTATTTAAAAATTACATATGTGCAATGCTCCAAATCTACCGAAGCTTAGTAGGTGTACTAGGGTAAGGGGATTTTTACAACTAAAACAACGAGGTTAGCATGATGATGATATTTTAAGGCCATCTCATGCCACAAGCTTGTTTATGTGTCCAAATGTTGTCAGCATGTCCAACCCTTCTTGAAGCTCATTTGTGACTCTGATTGTCCAAATTCAGTAATTCCATTTCTTTAACACCACTAGCTCATCAAAAAAGATTTATGAAAACCCAAATAAAGGTCCTTCTTAGATACTACCAGCAAATCCTCCAAATTTCAACAAACTACCCCATTAGTATATTTTAACATAGGAGTTGCAAGCTCTAACCATTGCTAAAGAAGGAGGGTCTACAGAGGAAATAGCATCACGAATAATACGTGTCTTCGCTAGATCTAGGAGTAAAAGGAAATAGATGTATGGTTTATTCCATTATACGATAATATTGACTGAAGTTTGTGCCCATTTAGTTAAGATCTTATCTACTTATTGTTTTGAGTTAGGAGTATGATCAAAGTGTTAGGAATGTAACTTCGATTTCCATTGTTGAATATATCTTTTTTATCTAGAGTTGAGGATATGAGATTAAGTTTAGAGTTAGGGATATGTGCAAACCCCGCAAATTTTACGTTTTAGACTTAGAATCGAATTCGAAAAACCAATGGTACTCCCTAAGCTCAATTAGATTAAAGAAATTAAAATCAAGAAAATTTTAAATTGGAATCTTAAAGACGAACTCGAAAAACCTTATAGATAAAGTTCTATGAACCATAATAACGTATAAAGACTCTAAACCCAAGTACATATAACCATAAATTAAAAATTTGAATCGAATGAAAACTTTGAATCTTAAATCCTAGAGTCGTAAAACCTTAGATTAAACATTAAATACAATGAAAACGCTAAATTGAAACATTTTACTTGAATTACATAAATTGCATAAACTCGATAACAAACAGTAGGAGATATCTACAAATGGTAACAATCAATCAAATTAAATCAATTAAGATAATAAATTAATGGGATTACTAATTTTCTCTAAAAGTAATGCAAAAATCGTAAACATACCTTCAAAGCCTTCAAACCCTCATAAAACCTTTAAACGAGAGAAGCCCTAAAATGAATTATAAACTATAATTTAGTGTCAAAAGCCCTAATTTAATTAATAAACCCTAATTATATAGTCACATTATTAACTAATTACTAATAATTCACTAAATTACTGGAACAGCTCTAATTTGCCTTTTGAAATTGTAATCGATTAACAATAATCAATTCTGACCCTTAGAGACCCTAAATTTATTTGATAAATTGATCCAATAGGCTTAATTAACTTAATTAAATATGAAAAACCCCAAACCATATCTAACTAGGATCATCTATACTAATAATTAGAGAGTAAGCTTAAATTGCATTCTAATTATCTAAATGCATTCAAGCATCATAATTAGTTAAAGATAATCTCAATTAACTATATCGGACGAGATAATTAGTTGGGAAAACATGAGATCGCTCACCTTTAGTAGACAAACCATTCCCTTAATTGGCAAAAATAATAAAAAACAAATTGGTCCCTACTTGTGCTTGTATCATGCAACCAAAAATAAAAGGGATTTATTCCCCACCACACCCACTCATAATCAACCCCTTTTTAATCCTTCCATCTATGTTTTACTTCATCTTCTTCTTTAGAATAAACCCTAAAAACACTCTCTAAACACACAATTCAAAAACAAAAGAAAAAACAAGAAGGAAAGAAATAAGAGTAAACTTCTCGAACCTAGCTACACACCCAAATGCCCCAAGCTATAACTATCTATCACTACCTCCAAAAGACACAAAACCACTTGGATTTAAATCCTCTTTCATCCCCCTTTCTTTTCGACAAACATCTTTTATTAAAGGAGTTCGTTTCATTTTCCAAAAACGAAGTGAAATGAGACCCTTCGAATTTCCACTAAGGTAAACTTGTACCTTTTTCAACTTTCCTTCTAGTTTGAGTTTACGAGCATGGTTCCTATGCTTAATAATTGAGGAAAAAATTATTAAAATGGCACCTTTATTTACCATGTTTACATGCCCATACATATGCATTTTCTTTTATTTGTAGTGTAATAAACATGTTACGTATAACTTTAGAAGCACATAAGTTATAGTAAGATGATAAGTTGAAGAAAAGTAGAAGAATCATTATCATATCTTCATTCCCATGCTAGGGCCAAAATATATTTATTTATATCCCCACTATATTTTTTATTTCTTATGTTTATTTTGGTAGGAAATGGTTTTAGGTGTATTTTTGTGGTAGTTTAATGCATGTTTTAGCAAATTAAATGTATGATGTGTAGAAAGCCATAGGAAATTATCTTAAACCACCCCAAACATGTTGAACAACTTGGTATAAAATATTTATTAATGAGTTAATCACATGATTAATTAAAGATAATTAAGATTTAGGACTTAATTTTACAAGATAAAAGGCTAAATAAGGTTTATAGTGAATAGTTAGGCCTAAAATGGACGATAGGTCTAAAATGGACAATAGGTTTAGAAAAAACCCACTTAAGACCCAATGAATCATTGGTATCAGATCTGGAACTTATGATAAAATGGTTCATTTAATCATTTTAGTAAATTATTAGGCCCACTAGATTAAAATAAAGTCAAAATATAAATCCTAGGATATGAACTAGGCCTAAATTTAACTAAAAGACTCACAAACCGAGCCTTGAGCCCACTTAATCACTCATGACCAGATTTGTAACTTTATGAAAAGTAGACTAAACTTAGGGCCAATGATGAGCTTAATTCCAAAAAGGTAAGTAAGATTGGCCTTAAGGCTCTAAATTACAAAATGAGCTCGAAGAGTCTTAAGAAAACCAAAATACAAGCTTAAATAATACATGACCAGATCTAAACCTAACTTTAAAAGACTCAAAAGAAGATATTCAAACAGCCTACTAAACCCTGAAGCTCATCTAAGACATTTATTATAAGCCCCTTAATAAGTTGAAGCCTTAAACTTAAGAAAAGAGCTCATTTACGCCCATAGGAGCAACATTAAAGCCCAATACGAAAATTTAAAATGTTAGGCAGACAAAGCCCATTTAAAATACTTAAAAGAAGCCCAAAATTATTAAATATAAAACCTAAAGTCAAAAACTAAGCCCAAGCTTAAGACCCAAGACCCAAAACTAGGCCTAAACCCTAAAGTGACCCAACTCACAATTTGGGCCTACGACCTTGTAGAGCCTAAATCGAAAACTTGTTGACCTAGAAACTTAAAAGCAACTTCACTAAATAAAAGAACATTAAAAAACAATGAAAATGATTATAAGATAACTGAAAACAAAAAAGATATACCCAAATTACGAAAACAACTAACTTTAGAATAATAAGTAGTAAGCCTAGTTAATTGTTGCAAATAGGATACTCATAAAACTTAATTATCTTCTTAAGGGACGAGGAGTTTGACTTGGACACAGTAGAAGATTACTAGGATTGCTGAGCATCATGGTCGAGTGAGTACACCGCCCCCTACTTTGCTTGTTTGCGCTTGTAGTTAGCAAACTATTTAATTATGTCAGATAACTGAATTTGTTGTATGATTAGGGTAAATGGGATATCGTATGTGCTTGATGATGATTGAACTTATTTGCAAAATATCTTAAGTTGATATGAACATTATATGCCTGCTGCATTAGCACTTACAATCTTAAAGTGTCTGTATATATTGATTGATCACCCATGAAATCGGAATTAATAAATATGCAACCCTTAATTAAACTGGACATGCATTGCATCCTATAACATGATATTAAGGGCGTCAGTACCACACAGTAGAGCAAAAGATTATGCTTGGATGAATCCATGTTGATATTATGTATTGTAATTGTTTATTATATGATATATTTCATACAACATGTTCTTGCCTCGAACTTTGGAAGCAACTCGTTTCTAGGGAGTGTTGTTTTCTACTTAAGGTTGAGCTGTATCTACTATTGAGAGTGGTTATATTATTAAGAGATTTCATGTTAAACATGGATACCTAGGTCCTGACGTGTCTAAATACTTCCCAACTTGGGCAATAGTAGGCATTAAACTCGTATTGTATATAGTCACCAGCCGACTGTATATACTATTTGCATCGCATATGCTTGTACATGCATTCATATGTTTGATAAATAATTTACTTGTTATTGTTTGATGGTAAAGTAGGAAAGTTACTCATTAAGCTAGATGAAACTTATTTCCCAATAATTTTTTTTGTAGGTCTTATCAAGTTGGGGCTAAATTAGGATTCATATGCAGAGTGCTCCATTAAGCTAAGAAAGTATAATATAAGTTTAGGAAAGCAAATAGTATAGTCGAATTAAACTTTTAAAATATTTAGTGGCATTATAATTGTCGAGCTATAGATACCCATTCTTATTATTTGGTAGGTGATTTCGAATTTTATATATATATTCAAGCAGATGTATGTAAATTGAATAAACAACCTTAGAAACTTACTAGTCAGAGTTTTGCAACCTTTGACTTACAAAGCGGTCTTCATATCATTGGTGCATATGCGATATAACGATCTTGGGCAAAACTACTAAGTCTCCTTTTGGGGCATTACAATATGAGGTGAAGTTTGAAGTTAGGGGTTTAACAAATAAATTGTTTTAAAGTGCTTTTTAAGATATTTTCATTTCATAGGTTTAAGCATCTCATTTTAAGGGGCTTGTACTTGTTGAGTTTCTTGCGATTTTTGTTACAGTATAAAGGCATACATCTTGTGTACACTTATGTTTTAGTTTTTTTTTTAAAAAAAAAAAATGAAGGTGCACGCTTATAATGTGCCTTCCTTTTGTTATTTTTTTAAAGTGAAGGCACACATGCCTTCATTTTATTATTTTTATAAGCAAAAATGACGATGCACTATTTTCTTTAACTTTTCAAAAAATGAAGAAACATAATAAGTTTCCCAATAGCCTCTTTTTAAGATTTTATTTTTTGAGTTTGAATGCATTTCCCTATTTACAAACTAAAGCCCATAAGCTAAAGAGATATCTTCACTTTTTGCATCTTTAGCAAATAAAAAATTGTGGATAACATAAGTCTTCTAAAAGCTTATTTTTAAGTCTCAACTATAGTAAGAACCGAAAAACATAAAAATATAAAAAACCAAGATAAGAAATAAGTATAAAGGAAAAGATACAAAAATCTATGAAAAAACTTGTTATAATTTTAAATATTAGATAGTTGACTTAGTGAATAGCTACAATTGCTAAGATTAGTTAGTTAAGTAAGATAATAAATAGTTATAAGTAGTAAAATTTATTAGGAAATTAGTTATAATAGAAAATATTATAAATAGTATTTGTAATTAATTTACATCAATCGTAGAAGTTACGGATGAATAAAATTTTCAAAAAATGTTTAAAATAATTATCAAGAAAATGTTGTCATTGTAAAATAATAAGATCACAAAATTAATATCGAAAATAAGTTACATCATGATCAAGAAATTTCGGCGATTTAACAATTCAGATTTCTAGAGAATTAAGATACAAAAGTGGTTAATGGATTTTGGTACAATGGTAAGAGTGATTGAAGTTATTGCTTGTATTTCTCATGAGTAATATATTTTTCCAAAAAAGTTGTACTTAATTAATATTCAAGGGCATTTAAGAGCTAAGTCATAAATAAGGGAAGTCATTATATAGAAATAAATTGACAATAAATGCTTCAAGTTTCTTAAATATTGTTAATAAATTTTTACTTTTATTAAAAAGGATTAATTAATATTACTTGTTTACTTATCTTGTTTTCTTAAACCTTAAGGGCAAGGTTTTTATAAAGGGTGGAGAAATTGTTATAATTTTAGATATTAGTTAGCCAACTTAATAAATAGGCAATTACTAAGATTAGTTAGTTAAGTAAGATAATAAATAACTGTACTTTGTAAAGTTTGTTAAAAAATTAGTTACAATAGAAAATATTATAAATAATATTTATAGAAGTTAAGGGATCATTATTTCATTCACAATTAAAGTCAAGAATTGTTGTTCTAAAATTTTCTCTCCTTCTTTCTCAAATTTCTAGGAGTTTGTCTTTAATTTAAATTAAAGACAATTATATATTTTTTTTTCATATCACTAGCTTAAACAAGATTCTATCAAAACTCCTAGTTAACCTTCTTAATCTTTACTCCTATTATGATTTGGATTTTACAAATGTCTATACATACCTCCAATTAAACATGAATAAATATAAGCCATACTCAATAGTTCCCATTAACAAGTGGTATGTGTGCATCTAAAGTTGTAGATAAGTTGAATTGTGATGATACAATGTCTAACTCAATTTGATATTTCAAAACTCCAATTTAGTTTGAGTTCAATTGATTTAGAGTTTCGAACTCAAACTCAACTAATACTCAATGAAGCTGGTATAAAATCTATTCATTTAAGAATAAATACATATGCATATATATTTCTCTTTCGATTAAAAAAATATTAAAACTAAATTGAACTCAAACTTCATTTCAATTTGACCCAAGTTAAATTGTACCTATAAGTTAATTGCACTAAATATCATGAAGGACAAGTTTAATTAAATAAGATCTTTAAATAAATTAAGCTCAAACACAATTCAACTATTATTAAACCAAATTCGAGTAAATATTGAATTGAACCTGAACAACTAGTGAATATACTTGTATCATTTATATTCTCGATAACTCCTTAAAATGTTTTAAAAATATAAAAGTTTGTGCATTCAAGATTAATTAGATAATTTACACAAAAGCAAATATATACAAAGAATTTTCTTATTTAACTCTTTAACGAGTGCGTCAAATCCTTTATTGCTTTCGTGCAAATAGTAATTTCTAAAGTTTCTTAAAGTTACAAAAATAATTTGTTATTATGTAGATTTTTTTAAAAAAATATAACATCATAATGATATTATAAGATATTATTTTAAAAAACTAAATAATATTGAAGATTATTTTTGTACCTTTAAAAATTTTAGAAAATGGAGAAAAACTAAACAATATTGAGAATTATTTATGTAACTTTAAGGATATTAGAAAATAGAAAGATTAAAGGATTCATTTCCAAACCAAACTACTAGATAAAAAATCTTCCATTAGAGCAAAATCTCTGGATTCTCTTTCCAAGTCCCAACAAAAACACATTCCCAGAAACTTTGACTTCGATCTTTTTGCGAAGAATAAGGAACACGTTATTCTCTAGGTTGCCTCGGAGAAGGTCATCGGCCCAATTGGCTATAAACATTCAGCCCAAACAACTTACAAGTGTTAGCTGGCCCAAGGCCCGTATTAACTGGTTTAAAAGTTTCCAAGGGCACAGAAATAATAGTAACCGCGAAACTGCAGACGTTTTTTGTTAACATGCAGCGGACTGCATATTCACATTCCAGATATATATTTTTTTAATTGTATTAATATCAAAGTAAATTCGCTATTGTTCTAAAAATTTAAAGCACTTCAATATTATAGATAATCCAGGTAATCGTTTCATTTATCCCGTACTCAACATTTCATAGATCAATATCAT
Source organism: Lumnitzera littorea (assembly GCA_024138015.1). Classification (NCBI taxonomy): domain Eukaryota; kingdom Viridiplantae; phylum Streptophyta; class Magnoliopsida; order Myrtales; family Combretaceae; genus Lumnitzera; species Lumnitzera littorea. The sequence continues at coordinate 150,890,751 of JAMXBB010000001.1, read as the reverse complement.
CGGTTTTCGTTACATATATTTTCAATTATTTAGTATCTTTTCTTCGTTGTTTTATCACCACCACCATTAATGGGAGAATGAGATGGGACAATCGATAACAAGTTGTCCATCCCAAATAGGCAGGCCAACGTACATAAATTGTGCTCGAGGAATTATTTCAATATTATCTTCGGTGTGTAGGCTAACATGTGTCTATGATAGGATCTTGCGTAACTTGATTGCAGGAAGGAATGACAAAAAAAAAAAAAAAAAGAAAATCGTTTTTAGTTTTAAAGGAAAACAACTAATGGGGATTTTTGGAAGAAACTTTGATCATTTTCATTTATGAAATATATGCATCATTTTACTACAACAAGATGTTATTTATATGATTTCCTTATAACCAACTAATTTCTTAACTAATACTACTAATTTTATGAACTTGTTCTAACTACATTTGTAACAGTTCCTTCCCTCCTTTAAATCAACATTGTTCTCGAGGTTGAATGGAAAAAAACTAAAAATAAAATTAAAAAACATAATTAAATAATTCTACACAACAAAAATAAATATGCATCAATATATCTTCAAAGCTCCAATACATCCTTTGTGATCTTCCTTGCAAACGCTATATTTTCATGGCGAAAATGCAATTAAAGAAGGACCACTTGGACTCTTGCACTTCATGACGATGTTCACAAGTAGTTCAATAAATCCTTAAGAACACGGACAATACCATTTCTCTTGATGGATCCGCATGATTATCATCCTGAGGATTATTTGAGTTATCATTTCCTTGTTGAATTTATTTATGTTCATTAATGTTAAAATCTTGTATACAAGTCCTCCATATCATTGTAAGTTTGAGATTTCGTTTGTTGTTATCGACAAGATTAACATAATATTGCATGTCTTTAATTTAAATATTGCTAGGGAAATTTTATAGTTCTATTCCTATTTTGATAAAATCGATCCTGCACTCTATCTTACCATCAATTTTTACTTCTTTAAATCTAAACTATTAAATTCATAATTTATTTAATTGTTTAAATTCAAAAAAATATAAATCAAAAGTAAAGTTGAAAACAGTACCATCTATAAAAAATAAGAATGGAATAGTAAAAAAATCCCTATTGCTGCATTCACATCTACAATATCATTCCCCTAACTGAGAAAATATGTAATTCGCCTTTAACTATAGCGGCATTATTTTGTGGAAAAGGATTTCATGAATCTTAAAATCTTGCTCACTAGCCTTGCTGTAATAGAAATATGCTGCTCATCTTAGATTATCATTGATTCTTCTTATTTACAATTAGTCATCGTATCATCAAGAAAGGAAATGATAAGTCATCCAAATATGGAAAATCTTTGTGAATACATATAATAAATGCGTAAAAGTTCCTCTCTAGTATTTGTCCTCGAAACTCTTTGTACTGTTCATTGTTTTAAAAAATCGTCTTTAGATCGAGTCGAAAATAAACTTTTAATGAGAATTTTTAGAAAAAAATCTTTATCATTTTTATTTATGAAAATAGATAGATTTTCTTACTATTACAATTTGTCGTTTACATTATTTCTTATAATCAACTAATTTCTTGAATAATCTTGCTAATTATAACTATTTACTAATGTTATGAACTTACTTTGACTATATTCGTAGTAGTATCTCACCTTGTTAATTAAAAATTTGGCTACGTCTAGTTGGTAAAATAATAACTTCATAAAATTGTTATTGTTGCAAAATGAATAATTCAATTCCTTTTTCAAGATAAAAGAAATATTTATATCATAGTCTTATCCAATATATTTTCACACCAATCCATGAAACCCTAAAAGAACTATAAGAAGAATTATTAATTCTCTATTTCATTCTTCAAACCCCTATTTATTTTCTCCAATAGAATAGATAAAGAATAAATAAAATTATGCCTTGGAATACCTATTACTATGAATATGCTAGAAATTTACATTTCAATATTTACTTTGTGTAACATTTTATTATAGATAATACCTGTTTCAATATTTAACTTACATCATTAATTGTGGCGTTAAAATTAGGAATATAACAAAAAAAAAATACCAGTATGCTCATATTTTGTCATTTTAGAAATAATCAATGGTTATTTTATTAATATTATTAATTGAGGCATAATTGCCACAACATAAACTATTTATTTCTTTTGGAGAGGGAATAGAAAATTCCATCTTACATAAGGTTATAGCTACTTTTTATATGAAGGAAATAGAAAAATTGTCATGATTAAAATTTTCTAACCGGACTTCTAACTAAATTAGATAATAAGAAATATTTCGAAAGTAGTTATTTCATCCCTTCTTTATTTTTATTTCATGTATAATGGTTGGTAAAAATCGTAACTCTATTCTTATTTATTTCACTCTGCAGGCTAAATATAAATGAGTTTATTAACTGTGTAAATTATATTTTCAGCCATTTTAATTTCCAATAGCTTGGAAGGTTGCACGATAATTACCTGTGCTCTTTACCATATATGTCGCCTTCTTTCTAATAAACAGATTTCCATCGTATAACAATTTTAAGAAATTGGTAGAATCAGATTTTGCTCTATTTTATTCGGAAACAGGTGTTCAACCTTGGTAGCTTATTTATCGTCAACTTGAATAATTACCGTGATTACAAAAGAGAATGATTGATGGACCAAAAAGAAAGTTACTGGATGGGACTTGAATATCGTCAACTTGAATAATTACAAAAGAAATTGAACGATTGTCGTTGTAATTTTATGCAAACAAATACCCGCTTGAAGAAAACCAACAGGTGCACGTACTTCGTAGGAAATATTTCTGAAAGATTATTTGATTCAATTATCATTTTTCGTTATTAAATCAAACGGTATTATAATCATAATATCTTACGAATTTATTCCTGTATTCACTAGATATGAAAATTTGTCCAGAAAGTAGCAATAATGGTCAACATTTTAGTTTCTTTTCGATTCAAAAGTAATGGTGTGGAATTGCTGATGCTACTCCATTAGCATTCGGTTGCATGATTTGAAGGCTAAATTGGATCGGAACTAGCTGTTGTCTAGCTTTGGGACTATAATAGTACCATTTTGGTGTCAACTCAAAGTATTCACCTTCTTTTCCCTCTAAATAACTCGAGTTATATATATATATATATATATAAAAGAAGATGCGTCCATACATATAATATGATGTAATAGAAAACTAAGATCGTTTAATAGTATTATTCCCGGGTCAATTATCAAACTAACCTATTAAATAGTCCGGACTTCCCTTAGGCGACCATTTATTTATTGTTGAAATTTAGGGATATGGAGTGAAATTTGCGTCTTAGTTCATCAACTCATTTGCCATCATGATGTGGTTGGTAAGCGTTGAATTGGGCCAATGACAAAGTGGAAGGGGATCCCACCTCAAATGGGAACACGTTTCGGAAAAGCTTATAAACTGTCCGATATTTAATAAGCATATCAACATTAATATTTTACTATATTTTATAAATATTTTGATTTTTATTTTTATTTTAATGAGCATTAAAAGTTTTCCATCGAAAAGAATCCGCTAAAACGTACTCGCTTTTGCTGGTGGGATTGTTGAAGAGTTGGTATGAATGAAAGTTGACACCTCAGGCAGTGCCTTTATTGCCCTAAAGCCAGTTGCATCGTCTGGTCGTTTTCAGACGCATGGGGTCCCAAAAGTCCTTGAAGTTATGTTCTTTTAGTTCCATCCCCCACAGCCCATTATTGATAATTACGTGGTTGGAACTTGGAAGTTAACTTTTGTTTTAAAACAAAATAAAAATGACCTTTTTCGACTTGGAAACTTCAAACAATGTTTTGTGGCTGAGTGGGGAGAATTGGACCTGCGCTGGGTCAACCTTGGCCCGGATCCGTCGGGTCAAGAACTTGGTCTCCCTTGAATTGGAACCGGCTTAGCTTAGGCTCATTTCAGGTTACTTCATTCATTCCGACAATTCGATAGGTCAGTTTTTGACTTGTGAATCGTCTCCTTTTTTTATAATTGAGAGAAAAGGTATTTTTTTATTTTTATTTGAAAAAATCCACTAATAAATTACAAGAATTTAAAATTTTGAATATTTTACTTTATTAATTATTAGGCACTAAAATTAATTATTCATACTCTATTAATTGTTGGGTACGATATTAATAATTTACATTTTTAATAATAGATAATTATTATTTTATTCACACGATTAGTAAATTAAGTAAGTAAACCTTTTTTATAGACAATATTTCAAGAAAAGCTTATTAATATAATTGATGTGGGATTTGATTAGTGATAGGTAATGTTTACTGTACTCTTTTATTACTTCAAAGGAAATTTTAAAAAACAATATAATTTTTGTGAGAGTTGGATTGATATTGTAAAGAGAATACACAACTATCTAATATTTATAATATACTCACTATTTTATATATGGTATAAATATATTCTTTATAACTTTTAATGGTATTAAATTATAAATACATTTGTATTTTATAAATCATTAATATTAAAATATATTATTTATAAAAATAGTTGCTCTCAAAAATTAAATAAGATCGTATGAAACTTCTAATATTTTATGTCCCGAACTCTTTTGGTGGTTTTTTTTTTGTTGAAAAACTCTTTTGGTAGCTAAAATAATATATTTTACACTATAATTATCTATTTTTACCAACATTAAAATATACAGGTTTTTATAATTTTTTTTATAAATTCATATATATTATTTACTCTCGATATCAATTTCTAAATATAAATAATAATATATATTTAATTTTATTTTATATTTTAATTAGAGAGAATACTTAAATTTAATTTATAAAAAATTTTATTTTTTTAATTTCCAAGTTAAAACTGGCGAGTTGAACTGTTAGTATTTTCAACTTAAGCTTAGACCCGTTGGTTCGACAGGTTCAACATGTTAAATAGCTTGACCCGCCAAGCCCAACGGGTTAAGCTATGGTTCAAGCCCATGACTTACAGTTTGAACCAATTTAGTGAACCGTCGGGCCGGTTTTGATCCATTTCACAGATCAAACCGACTCTTCGTTAAGTCTAGGGAGAATATGATAAATATGTGAACCAATTAGGTAACTCTAGCTAAACCGACGGCTAATGGACGGGTTTAACTTTAACTTCACTATATTACAAGGTTTGGGTTGTAGCCCGTATAATTAGCCCAATATTTGATAAACCTAATCCAATAAGTAAGATGTATGGTACCCCTAAAATGAGCTCTTAAAATATTGACAATTGCAGTACATGAGATTCCCTTTATTTTCTATGGAATATAAATTTTAATATATTGTAGTAAAATATTTATTATGTGACCAGTTGGATTTGAGGAAAACTCTTTTCCTTTTGTGATCAAGCATACATCGACAAACTCTACGTTTTTTTCTTTTTCCTTTTTCTATTTTCCTTTTTCCAATTACCATCATAGTATACAACTTTGGAAGGGAAGAAATTCAAATAGGATTCATCACGTTAAAATATTAGTATTTCATACTACTAAATTATAATAATTTTGATGAAAATTTATAATCTTCGAGATGGTTTCCAAATGACTAACTCAAGCTTATCCTATAGACATGCCTATGCAAGAATTACGAGATTATCGACATATACTATAACCCTTTGTTTGAAATCTATTTACTTTTTTTACTCTATGTGGGAATAAAATGAGAAACTACATACGCTATATGTATATTCTGAGAGCAAATTTCAACAAATATTGCATATAGTTTTGTGGTTGAGTAGGTTTTCCTATAAACAAGAGGTCGTAACTTCAATTCCGGAAATAGTCCTTTTACTTTTTTTAAGGATGCATTTATTACTGTGTTGCTTGAAGAACATTTTCAGTTTTTTTTTTTTTCCTCCAAAATAACCAATAACATAAAATTTATTCATTTAAAAGTTCAGGTGAATTATTAAATTACTAATTACCTTTTTCTTATTTTGAAATTAGTAGTTTTTGTGGTATTGCTATTGTGTCGTTATTAAAAAAGAAAAATCAAAGAATGATTATATTGAGATAAAGCTAATGAGATGAATTTAAAAAAGTTTTGACATTGTGGAACTTTGTACAGCACACATTTCTTGTACACATTTTATTATGAATAAATAGACTATAAAAAATAAATAAATAACAAGAAAGAAGGGAGATTGGATTCTTTTGCACTCTAGCTAAAATCAATCTTTATTATTCTCATTCTTTAACCCTTCAAGATAAGACCGTTAATTACATCTTTCAACCAACAAAAACCATCTATTAGTTATATATTATGAAATATTAACAATGAGAAGAGACACATTATAAACAAATAAAATATATGTTGTTCTTCTCCCTTTTTTTGTGGTTTGCTCTTTAAATACTTTTATGTTAAATTTTGGTTGATGAAAAATTTTATATGAGTTTTATATATTAATTTAATTTCTTTATAAATAGATAGTTTAGATTTCATTTAATATTTACTGCAATAAAAATGCAAGAAGTTTATTCTTTTAATTTATTAGAAAGTGTATCAAGTACCTTTAATTATTTTCTCAAAAAAAATTCAAAATTTTCTTCTTAGTAAACATTAGAAAGCATTGTGGTACACTTGTTTACAAAATATTTTTCACATAAACAAAATACATATAAGTAATTTTAATTGTAATTTAAATGTGGTAAGCGTTGCTCTCTGATCATACGGTTCTATGATCTTCCTTACCCCTCATCCATACATATTACGTGCTATCTTATCTTACATTCTAATTAATTTACTCATGCAAATCTATATAGTCAGTAGAAGGAAAAAATGATTCTTTTATATACCACGTATATGTATGAGCAATACGTAATTATTAATCACATTCAAACACATAATAATAGTGGATATTTTTTAAAAAAACCTATTATCGATATTTTATAAATACTATTGTTTAACAGAATTTAATTGATAATTGCATGGTATTTGTATATATAAATAACGGATAATACCCGATGAGAAGTGGCTCATGTATGCAATGGATAATCGAATTCTGTCATGGTCGATGTACCATCATATGTTTTAAACTGTTGAATTTATTTGGAAATGATACGGTGTCACAGAATCAACAGTCGAAAGCATCCGCTCATATGGACTGGCCCTAGCGAAAGTTCCTCTGAGAACAGAAAGACCAAGGAAACTTTATCCGTTTGCGACCAAATTTGAGATTAAATATATCTTTCTTGTTGATGGCAAACCGTCTTGTTTTCGCAGTCCATGCTTGAATTTGTCGCTCAATGCCAAGATTGCTCGTAAATATAATTATTATTTTTTGATGGCTCTTGGTACTTTAATTTGGCTTGGCATGCACGTTGATGCTTGGATTATTAATATATAAGTGCCATATAAAAAGGATTATCAAGAGCAATACGCATACGCCATGTTAATTACGATACCATAAGAAAAACAAATAAAAATTTGATACGTGATGGTGAAGATTAGACGCAAGATAAACCTACTAATAAATTATGATATGTCTACGTATTACTATTAAGATTCAGCCGCATGACCGTAGGCTCAACAAATGAGGGTGTATACCGTGTTATCGTGTTCTGCAAATGCGGAGATATTTGATATCTTAATATGGTGGCAGTATTAGGAGACATTCTTCAACTCATCAAGGTTGTCAAAGTGGCTGTCTGTTGATCCTCATTATGCTGCTTTAACTCCAATTACAAGGGTGTATAAATACAGTCCGATCATATTGAGTTTATGCTCAATCTCTGATTTGGAAATTCAAATCTTGAGCTTAATCTTTACTTTATTAGGACTCAATCATTTTTAAGTCAAATTTATATTTCTTTTAATTAAATGTATGTTAATGTTTGAACACCACTCAAATTTGATAAAACTTTATACATATCTTAGCTCAATTTCAGATTAATTCAACTTGTTAGTATGTTAAGCCTATCAAGTCCTTATTCGAACTCAACTTGATTAGAATTAAATTGAATTTGATTAAATATTGAGCTAAATTTAAATATAATAGGTTCGGTTAATTTATCTCTTCACTTTGGTAGAAAATCATAAGTATTGTATGATACTTCAACGGATTCATTATACTATACCCTATATGATATTCAAAGGCATACTATTGTATTTACATCCTTCTAAATTACTCTTTTCTTAATTTTTATCTACTTTTTATATTTCTAAATTCCTTCAGGGTAATCTCTAGATTCCTAGTAAGTTATACCTAGACTAGACGTATAAAATTCTAGATCAATCATAGGTTACGACATATTGCCCGTTCCATGACTAATAATGTCCGTCTCGTCCTAGTGGAGGAAGTAATACAGGCTTTCTAAATTATGGAAATTGATCCTTTAAGCAAGCCTGTTAATTAGTGAAGAAACCCCGTCTAAAATTTCCTACTTAAGACCTACGAAATGATTGATGTAGATGGGATTCTCTTTATATTTTTAAGTAACCTCCTCTTTCCATCCAACAAAACAACTCTTGATTCTGTCCCTACATGGTGTTACCTTTTCTAACAGAAAGGAGATTCATTAAATATATATATATATATATATATATATGCATACATACAAATGTGAGTGGTCTAAATACTAATGAAATTTTTATACACATGATAATAGAACCGATAGTTTCTAAAATCTATCCATTTTTTAAAATATATTTATTTTGTGCTATGTTAAATAAATTTTTGTACCACTAAACATATAATATAAATTTTTTAACTTTTCTTCAATATCTCATGGTTATAGCTTGTGATAATAGACATCTCCTGTTCGTTCAAAGAAACGCAAATAATGTTTGGAACATGGAGAAGCAGACGCATTCTATCTATATGATGGTAGGAATTAACACACATTGCTTAAGATGTACTCTTTTTTATTAAAACATCGAGAAATTGAGTGAACTTGAACTCAAATGATGTGGTCTTGCCAAATACATTAATAAGTCCCTCCAAATTTAAAAGACGAAATATATAAATGTAATCAAACATTATCATATTAATCTCAAGTAATAAAGATTACTATTGTCACTTAGCTACAAGTGATCTTTGTGGCCAAAGTAGCAGCCAATGATAGCTGGTGATTGTTAATTATCATGGAAATTGTCAATAGAGAAAGCAAAAATAACTTTCAGTTTTAAAAATAGAGAAACATTTTTCTCATCTTCTATGATGTTTTCCGTTGTTGTTAACCATTTCTTCTGGTGATTTATTACTGTTATTGCTTTTTAAGCCTTTTGAATATACACTCCAATCCTAGAACCATCTAAAAAGCTATTAAAATGCCCAATTTTTCTATCCTGCTCTTTCTCCTTTAAAACGTGACACCCTAAATTATCATATGAATAACTATTACCACCGTATCACGATCAAGGAAAGTAAACTTGGATAAGGGTTAGCTTCGAATTATGAACCGACCTAGCTTATAGGAAGTCTGACTGAATTGTCCAAATTGGTGGTTCGCAAACTGGCGGATTGGCCCGACTGATTCATCTCCTTAAAAAAAAAAAAAAAGAGAGAGAAAAGGGAGGCCAGTAAGTAAAAAAAAATAACTGGATAATATCCATTAGATCATTGTATGCCAAACTTTATTTATGATAGTAAAGAATAATTTTTTAAAAATAATATCATCAAACTAATGATAAATAACTAATCATAAGTTAATTATGTGTTAAAGATAGATAAAAAATTCGATTTCAGTTAATATAACTCTTTTTTATAAAACTTGTTAAATATTAAGGGCTTGAATATAAGGAAAAAAATAAAATTTGAGAGAAAAAAAATTAAAAAGTTGAAATCACATTAAGTTGGAAATTAATAAAAAAATTAAAAATTATTAATGAATTAGTATATTTTAAAAAAAAAAGAAAGGATATCACATTATTAGAAATTATCAATGTATTTATAAAAAAAGAAATTAATAAAGAATTAAATATTAAAAAAAAAGTTTGTTCAAGGGTTGAACCGACTTGGAACTATCTCCTCATTGGTTCGTCACGATTTAACATGGCCAAGCCAATGAACTGGCAGTTCTGAATTGGTTCAAGGCCGACCTAGCCCTGTGCCCACCTCTAGAGGAAAGGCATACCCAAGCCATTGCAAAATTGTCCAAAGCCAGTAAAGATCAACTAGGTCAACTAAATGTAAAGTAGATTGACTAAATGTGATATAAGGATATTAAGGTTGAGCAATTTTCACTTTAGTTGGTCGGATTGATTCGTTACCCTACTAAGTTGACCGAGATGATGCCCTTTGTTATGTTTAGTTGAATTATTTGATTAATTTCATACTTACAAACATCCTCTATGTTGGGTCAGTCTTGTTTCCCATGACTCCTTGTGTTCGTATGACAAACATATCCTTTGGAGACTAGTTTATCTCTCATGCTTCTCCTTTCACTTAGCAAAGAGAACTGTTCACTTGATTTGAGTTCATAGATAGCATTTAAGTGACTTAAGGAAGCTAAGAATTTGCAGCTCAGATACCATTTAGCATGAAATGATGGACTTTTTTGTCTATGTTATTAGATCCGGTCCATACAATTAACCTGAACACATGAGAGGATCAAAGATTAAAGAAGTGAAACTAGGTTCAACTACACTTCAACCAAAATTGGAATAGACCGGTTTTATGCTTGGATCATATTAAATCGGGTTGAACTGTAATGCATATCGCAGGCAACGGAACTTGGAAGGAAGATGATGGAATTTAGGTTCGAGTGAGAACGGAAAATAAAGGGTGAGAACAGGGGGGGTTAAGTGTGAATGTGTGGATGTCATGCACTAAGACGTAAACACAATCGAAAAGTGAGCTCGAAATAGGGTTTGATATAATTCAGGAACACCAAATGTTGCTCAAGGTTTTAAATGAGAGGTTAGATGCAACTCGCTAACTGTAAGCCCTACAACCAGTCACTTAAGGTTTCGATCAGCTGAAAGATCCGATCAAGCTTAAATTATAAGTAAAGCCAGAAATATTAGTAAAAATAATCCCGTAAGTTTGAATTTAAGAAAATAAGCAATAAAATAAAAGAATATAAAAATTCCAAATTTTAAGTATATAACTCATTATTTATCGAAAATGTATAAAATGCATTCTGATAATTAACGAATCGCTAGAAATAAATTATATATATACTAAAAATCATAAAATGACCTAAATAATATTTAGGAATATTTATTTGTACTATATATGAATTTATATGTAGGTAAAAATACGCGTAATTACTTAAAATACGCGAAATGTGCTAAAATAATACTAAATAATTAAAGAAAATTCATAATTAATTAAGGAAAAATCAAGAAAAATCAGAAAAAATAAGGAATGATCTAGATATAGGTTGTAGGAGCTGGGGAAAATAAAAAAAAATTAACCAATTAAATTAGAACAACACAAAAGTCAAATTGAAAGAAGATAAGGCAATTGTCTAATTAAATTAATACACAATAATTTTCCTAAAGCTCTATAAATACTTCGAATTTTTAGAAGCTCATTTGAGTAGTTTGGAAAGTGAGAAAAATAGAGAGAGGCGAAAATGAAAGAAAAATTAGGGTTAGAAAAAAAAAATAGGAAAACTGTGCAATTAAGGCCTTAAAAGGAAACCCACACCAAGCGAGCACTTGAGAGTGGACGGCTACCACCACTACACGGTGGTGGCAACGCCTGGACCAGTTGACAAGGCTACGACGGCTAGCGGTGGCTAAAGCCACCCAGATCGGTGAGTTTGATTTCTAACCGGATTTTGTGTAATTTTATAAAAATATAAAAATAGTAAATATTTTTATCCCTTTTCTATACAAAATAGTAAAGAAAATTCGACTTCTTTAGCCCTTTTCTCTCAACATACCTTTCAAGCTCAAGGTTGCCTTGTTGAGGTCGACTAGTCGGCCTCTGATGCCTTCCTCTTTTCTGTCTCTCCACCCTTAATGCGAAATTGATCAGCTTATCCAATGCATTGAACGACTGGAGTTCAACTATGTCAACAATGTCATCTTGGAGTCTTCTCAGGAACCTAGTAATGGTGCAGTCTTGTGGCTCGACAATCTTACATCTCGTCGTCAAGGTCTCAAACTTCTACAAGTATTCTTTAATAGTGTTTCAACCTTGCCTTAGGTGTTGGAGGGCATAGAGCATCTCTTGCTTAAAGTAAGTTAACACAAAGCGTTGGTTCATCAAGCACTTCATAAGTCTCCAAGTCCTAAGTAGCTCTTCTCTCGCAACATCTCACTTACCAACCAATTTATGCCACCAAAGGTTTGCATATTCAACAAGGGATAATAAAGCTAGCTTAACCTTTGTTCAATAATCATACTTGTAGCACTTGAACAACTTCTCAACTCAGAGAACTCAGTCAAGAAATTCTTCAAGTTGGTTACTTCTACTGAAGGTTGGCAGTTTAAGCTTAATATTATCAAGTCTTCGACCAGGTGCTCGGGGTTTATCCCTTGCATTCCGAACTAGTTGGTTTACCTGAGATCGGCTACTTTCGTTGGAGCTTTGCTCGGCTACATCTCTTCTCTGCTTTGGCTCTCTTCTCTAGGCTTCTTGATTTGCTTCGGAGTTAGTACTCCCTTCATTTCTTCTTCTCAGCATAGGTGTGTTTTCCCTCATTCTTGGCTTGGTAACTCTTCTCAACTATTGCTAATTGTTGTCAAGTTCATTAGAACCACTTCTATTAGTGGGTGTTTGTTCCCTTCTTTCTTCTTGGCCATCATGTTTGCGACCTTTGACTAAACCAGTAAGTTCTTGGATACAGTCAATTAGATTCTGAATCAAATATTTCAAGTTATCAACACATCGTCTCAAACTTCTAAGAAGACTATTACCATTGTTATTGACACTATCTTCCAACATTCTTGTCCATACAGTAATCTCCATAAAAATTGAATAAATACGTCTTGCAACAAAAAACACTACAACAACCTAGAAATGACTACTATTCGGCTTTTGTAGTTACCAACAATTGACAAACACTTCCATAGCGACTAGAATCAACTACCAAATTACTATTACTCAACTCAATAGCACAATCTATGACTACTAAAAATACGAACACACAACACTACAGAATGACGATGAACTGTTATTCAAATGGTTAAAAAAACATTGAAGAACACTAGCATGCATGTCTCCCTAAAGCTTTGATACCAAGATGACGTATATCATTGGCAATAGAACTCGAAAGGAAGATGATGGAATTTAGGTTGGAGTGAGAACGGAAAATAAAGGGTGAGAATAAGGGGTTTTGAGTGTGAATGTGTGGATATTACGTACTAAGATATAAACATAATTGGAAAGTAAGCTCAAAATAGGGTTTGATATAATTTACGAATACTAAATGTTGCTCAAAGTTTCAAATGATTGTCTTTGTTCGTATATTTCTCTATCTCTTTTATGTTATTACAAATGCTGCTATTTATAATAAGTCCTAAATCTTAATGCCAAAACTGTAATTAATGTACAAGGCTTTAAAACCTAAAGAATTAGACCTATAAATAAAATAAAGAAAACATGTACAAAAATAAAAAATTGTATGTTTAATAGAAGTCAGCATGCAGTCACTTAACCAATCTTAGAAAGAACAGGATTCGAACTGGACAGAGTCAGCAGTTGGATGTCTAAATCCGAAGAAGAGTCTCTATAGTCTCACATTACTTGGACGAGGCACCAGAAAGGTCGGCCCATAATTGCCAAGCATTAAAGTTAGTTGGCACTAGTCTCTCCATGCCGTACTAAGTGGTTCTTTAGTCTCGAGTGCTTGGCTATGTGGTCTCTTGTCTTCTCGACAGATGATAGACTTGATGTTGAATGGACCCCTCTCTTCCCTTTAGTCTTCTATTATTAGCTTAGCCTTAGCAAAAGCTATTTGGCTTTAACCTTGAATTGACCTTAGGTTAGAATAGGGCTTTAGCTTCCAGAAGGTCAACCTCGACTTGTAGATAGTCGTAGGCTGATTCCTATTAGAACCATATAGATTAATCCAGGTTTGATAACACTACTTTTTATTGCTCATCTTATAGATGCCCAAGCATCCTCTCAGTATTGCTCTTGCTTTGATAAAGAGTTGTCCTTCAAATCTTGTTTGTCCATACTTATACTAAGCCTACATGTCGCACCTCAACTTTGAACTACACAAATGGTTTATCCTTTTATAGCATTTGAATAAGATTAGAATTTAGAAACCTGTATAGAAAAGGATTAAGCTCGTGTTGAGAAATAATTTTCTGTGATTATTAGCTAGAAACCTTTATGAAAAAGATTTCAAACTTTAAATATATCACATAAAGATTTAGAATCTTTCTCATTTTTCAATTAGTGCACATTAAGCAAATACCAAATGACAACAATATATTTTTTATGATATTCTATTTTGGATAACAACATTTCATATTACAAATTGGAGGAGCAAAGATTCAAAGTCGATTCGTTTCTTTAGGAGATCAGTGCTCACACCACTATATTATAATAATTTTGGTCATGACATTTTATTGGTTGGTAACTACAATTTAGTCATGACATTCTGTTGGATATGTGGATATCACGAGTATTGAAAATTTTTTCGAGCTAACTACATTGTGTTACAACTTTTGGAAAGAAGAAAATCAAACTCAATTCATTTAGTTGGGACATTAATACTTATGTCACTAAACTATTATGGTATTGTTGCACTATTGAATTATTAAATTTGGTTAATTGAGCACTTAATTTTAAGTAATATTGATAAAGAATTGATCAACGGATACCTCTTAAATACTTTTTAACTTCATTAAGTAAGAAAAATGTTTCTAAAATTGAGTTATTTGCGATTTTACAATAGATGTGGTACATTACATTAGCCATTGTGTGAAACTTCATTTAACTTCTAAAAACAACGAAGAGTTACCAAAGCTAAAGGAGATACACTTATAACAAGTAAATAAAAATAATAATAATAAAGAGATGGATAAGAGCACTGAAACTTTTAATACATTTAACAAATATATAGGGCACATATTAACGAAATCCACATCATTCATCATAGTTTATCTTAAAGCAGCATTTGGTTATAAAGATTGAACTAAATAAATAGAATTAGATATGACAAATATAAGAAGGACTAGATAGTACAAGTTTATTATATCATGTTTGGTTTACACCATACTAAATACAAAATTTATATTAAAAAATTAATTATTTATATTATAAAATAAATAATTTTTATTTAATAAAAATAATATTCATTAACTTAATATTATAACATAGAGGGGTAATTTTGGAAATGCAAAATATTTCTTATTTTTGTTTTGTGAATTTCATTTTTGTATTGTGGTTCAGATGAGACAAAATTTAAGCATTTTATCTAGTTCATTAACCTAATTTTTGTTTAATCATTAAGTAAATTTACAAACCAAATATGAGATAAAATTTTTTGTTTAATCTAATACCATGAAAATCGAACAACCAAATGCTACCTTAAAACTAAATCAATATCTTACATGAATAGCATTTCATCTTTAATTATGAACACCGATTTGTTTTAAAGCTAATATTCTAAAACCCATCATGTTAATTTAGCACACTTTATGTATGTGTGTATGTATGTTCTATATATAATATATATATATATATAATTAAAATGTCTAGGTAGTTATATTGTCAGATGATTACATTTCAAGAATGATAGTGACAATTAGTTTCATAATTTGTCTTCTAAATCATTTCTTGTTTGGGAAGATTATATCAAATGTTGTAATCAAGATTTTCCACCTTTTTTAGTGGGCTTCCATAGCTTTTTGTCTCAAATTTTGTAACTCTTTTAAAAGAAGACTTGACCCTTCAAGCAAACATGGGAAATTTTATGGCTAAACTTTTCGATTAGGTTTCCAAATAGGTATATCATCTCTATTTAACAATACATTTAACTTAATTAAATGATTTTCTTTTCACCAATATAGACTATATATACACACACACACATATATATATATATATATTATTGCCATTTATAGTAGAAACAATTAAAATACACATTGATAATAAAATGACTTGTTCTAGGAGCTGAAGTAATGCATTCTTGTGAGAGAATACATATGAGGTGTCAAATAGCTTTTATATTTGCCTATTTTATCGAAGGGTAGTTATCTCGCATTTTCTATCAAATTACCTATCATATATATTTAGATGTAGACAGAACCTAAAGGTCCTAAACATGGGTATTGGGTTTCGCATGAATTAATCCATTAAGAACCAATGGATCACGAGTCTTGAAATTGGAGAATTGAGACTGACTTGTTTTAGTTCGGTTTCATGATGGGTCTAAAATAACACAGTAATAAGTTTTACTTTATTTCTTTGTTTTATTGGCAAATTAGCTAAAGGTTGAGATATTTTTGACGTTATACATCTTTTGAACCTCTTGCTATTTCTAATATGCTATACATTTCTTCTTTTCTCTCTTTTATCCCCTATCCTTCGTAAGATGGTTTCTCTCCCTCTCCAACTCTCTTTTTCCTCTTTTCAAGCACATGACCAATGCAAAGAGTGGTAGGTACATACTTATTTTGGGTTTCCTTCTCCATTTCGCATGTTCAAGGGTCTTCTAATAACGATGAGCAAGAAGCTTTAATTGTTGCCAACCCTTAGTACCATAATTATGGACAAATAAGTGTGTTAGTATAGAAGACCTTAAAGTTTAGATAAGTTCAATACTTTTGGGACTTTTTTGATAGCTAGGTATTAGATTCTAATGTGAAATCATGTTACAAATGAAGGTTCTTGACGATAATTACAGGAAAAATGAGATTATCGTGTTTGTTAGATCAAATTAAAGGATTTCGAGCCAATTATTAATTTAATTGTAGTTATTTTAAAGATTGTGAAATAGAAATTTTTGGTTAGATTGACATTATTGAAATTCATGAAATTGAAGTGTATTTTGTGGGTTTGGTTTTGATCAAGTTGGAGATGTAGGGTGTGATAGAAGTTTTCAGAGTGAAGAAGGATGAGTTATACGACAAAAGAAATCAATAGAGCTATGGGGTTTTTACATTCACAAGCATATCACACGAGAAATAAGGGAAAACATTTTACTTTTCATTTCTTGTTGGCCTTTTCATAAGGTTATATACAACATTATTTAGAAAGATTCTATAAAATATTCTCTATAACTAACTTTGGATATAGCATGTAATGATGCCACCTATAAGGATAGGTGTCACTATATTGTAATAAGGCGGTATTTATATATATATATATATTTATATTTTGAGTGATTATTCCATTGGGAAATCTGTTGGATTAATTCTTCTTAAGGCTTGGCCAAAATTTGACCCAAACCTACTCTGTTAAAATCATTCATAGTTAGCATGTGCTTCCCAACTTGACTCAAAGACTTTTAACTCCACACAATAGCTTCTCTCTTCTTTTTCTAATTCAACATCTTCCTTCCCCACTCTCAAGAACCCTAACTCGAAACTCTCCCTTACAATAGTTTTTTTCTTTTCTTTTCTAAGATTTTGTGAGTTTTATTCTACAAAATTATAGAATCCGTTGTTATCGTTTAAGTAATAGGATTAGCTTTACAGTATGTTCCTCTTTACCATCTCACCTATATAGTCTATTACCATTTGGATAGTTGTCTCTAGCCAATAATATGCTTTCCAATATCCTTTATTCCTTGTAATTACTTTGAAACCTTATATATATGTGTATATGTATCTATTTATGTATGTAATTAATTCTTTATTTTCAATACAAATTAATTCTTGCATTTTGAAATGTATCTTTTGAAACATAGCATTTCTCTTGATTTTTTACTAAGTATATCACTTTGAGTTTAAGTAAGTCGAGTTGAGAGTAAAGGAAGGAAGTTAAGTTTAAGTTATCTTAAATTCATATTAAAACCTTAATGTTAGTACTTAACATCGGGTTGTAAAGGTGGGGATAACTTTAATTCTCATGAGTAGTTTGATTTAGATATGTGGATACGTTGTATGATTGCTCGTACATGTTAGGATTAGAAATAAAATACACTTAATTAATATGCTACTTTAAATTCTTTGTTGCCTGTGTCTAGACGTGGATATTGCACTAAGAGTACCAATGATGCTAGCATTGCAACTCAATGATTGATGTGTAGCGTTGTCTTGAGTAGAGCCATGCATCAAAAGGATTTAAGCATATTTAGACTTACTCTTGGACTCATGAGCATTGGCAGGTATTTAACATCGTATATGTATATTATTATATATGTGTTTTTGGAAAACATGAGTTACTCTAAGTTTTGAACACCAAGACTTTATTACTCATAACACCTTTTAGGAAGATAAAAACCAATTTGATTTGCATTATTCATGTTATATTTACGTGTATGATGGTATGCATGTATTGTGTGCATGTGCTTTTTAGTATTTTACATGCTATACTTTGACTCACCCCTTGTGAAAACCTTCTTTTTTCAAGAAGATGTATTATAGATCTCATTGATTCTTATGATGGCTTAGGATTCAATATGTATGTTTATAGAGATAATGACAAGTTTGTTTACTTTGAAGAGCAGTGTGTCCTATAGACTGTTTATGAGTTTAAGTTGCTATAATATGTTCTAAAGGCATACTATAGTGCTTACGGTGAATTCCATTTGTTTTGTTGTAAATAATATAGTCAAAGTTTGTACCTATATTACATTATAGCTAAGTTGACTTCCAGTGATATGTTTGCTTCAGTGTATTCTCCATGTGGTATGAGAGTGCTTCTTTAGAGCCATTCAATATTATTGACATTTGAAGATATAGAATTATTGCATGTTTGCCAATTTATATAGGTTACTTGTAGATCTTAGACTGGTTCTGACCCTTTGCATATCCTTATGTAGTAAAGACATGTAGCGGGTTGTTACATCTCAAGTCATGGGATGTTACATAATCCATGTACTTACCAACTTTGATGGTTTCGGTTCTTAACCTTAGATCTATCAAACAATCTTTTTCTTTCCCATTTCTTCTTTTACTATTTTTTTCCAATTTCCATTTGTTCGACTAAAGATTATGTAAATAATTCAAATCGATTAGTTAATATTGTCTCATTTAAGTTAAGTAATAGATAATTTATCTACTTATAATTTGGAGATAAGCACGTATAGAGGAGTACTATTCTCTTTACAAGGAAATATAATGTAAAAAATAAATAAGGTAGTTTTACTGTCCTTATGTGAAGTAATAAGGAAGAATTACAATAAAACAAATCAATGTTTAGAAAAAAAGTTTAAATAAGAAATCAACGTTTACAAAATAATTTTATAGATTAGTTATTATAAATTCTTTATTTAAACCACTTTGTAAAATATTAATTCATTATTTGAATTTTTTAAAATGTTAATCCTTTAGCTAAACTTACCTCTAAACATTGATTACTTTTATCATAATTTACCTGAAGTAATAACGAAGGAAAATAACAAATTCACTAATTTTTAGAAGTCATTGCAATTTTGTATGTAAATTTTTCAAACATTGTAAAAAGTAATAATATAAATCATATTACAATCACTATTTGTATCCTCATATATAGCGTTACTTGTGCATGTTATGTAAAAATAATCATCGTCATCTTAAGATTTTAAAGCAAATGACTACTAAGAGACAAGAAGTAAAGGTTCAGAATTGAAGATTGATGAAGATTAAGATTATTTTCATGATCCATTCATTTCAATACCAATGCCATAAAGTGCTTGAAATTATGGAGTAATGCATAGAAATAAATAATGTAGAGTTAAATATGTAATATTATTTTCTCAAACTAATAGCTTTACTTAGATCAATTAGGCATAAGTACTTAACATAACATGATATCTTTAATGAATTATTTCCCTCCTAATCTATTTTTATCCACTCACTTACTAAAATTATGACAGAAATCTAAGTCTTGTCGACTTGTATAAATGTTTAGGTAACTAAGTTAGTGAGGAATTAATTTATGGAAAAAGGATAGCGACAATTAATTAACTTAACCGTTATAAGTATTACTGGAAAAAAAAAGGAGATAGTAATAATGATTGCATTATGTATTTAACTCTAAATATCTTTCATGAATTCCTCCAAAAGCTTACAAGGACTTATTAGAAAGTGAAATCAACATTTTATCAAAATGATCTATATCTCTTTCTATTTCTACTTAACTCATATGTTTTGCTTAATGATAATCACTTATATGAACATTTCAGATTTGAAGAAGGACATTATAGGTAGTTCCACAACAAGAGATATTGATGTCTACTATAATATTTAAGTTATAAATTAATTGTATAGTTAAAAATGTATGGAAAATATTAATATTGAATACCCCTTTTTTTTATAAGGATTAAGGGAAAAACTATTCACAAATATTTTTGAGAAGGGCCATACAATATTATCCATCTATGTGTTTATACGGATGAGACTGAAGCAATGATTCACATTTTCAACTAGATTAATGAGTTCTTCTTCTTCATAGTGAATTATTCATTTTCTTTTTATTGGATAGATAACATGCCCATGTGATAGCTGCATATAGTAACCTTTGTAAATTGGTAAACTAAATGTCGCAAAAAATGCAACCATTGCTATGATTCTTAAAATAGTGAATTAATTTGTGAAATTCCATGTCTTTAGGATTTTATGAGGCTTCTTTTAGTTAAAGTTTATCAAAATTATTTGGTTGTGTAAACTTATGATGAAATTAGGAGTGAAATAGTTAGAATTTGTAAAATTTTTGAGTCGACAACTAATTTATCAACCACATATTTTGTCTTGATTTAAGTTTAATGGGTTATTAAAACTAAGAAAGAAATTGGAATTCATGATATTGATGTGATTGAAGATGAAGTACAAATGTGTGCTTAGAGGGATTCATATTAGAAAATATGGATATAATTGATAGCAGGATTGTTAAATTTGAAATTTTACCTAAAATTGCTAAAAGATCCATGGAAGCAGAATGTAGAACTAAAACATAAAAATAGAAGTTTTTTACAACCCATGTAAGATAGCTTTAAAAAATTATAAATATGCTTATAATAGTTAAAAAAGAAATTTAACTACACAATGTAGATAAATAAATGAATGGAGTAGGCTACTTTTTAATTAAAAAATCCTTAATCCGTAATCTAATACGTATAGAAAAAGGATAAATAGACTCAAAATTAGGTTCATTTCCCATTATTTATTTGAAGAAAGTCATGGATTAAAATGAGCAAAATCTTTTAATTTGTCTTAAATTATTGATAGTATAAACTAAAAAAAAGATATTTTCTTGTAGATATTGCAACTTGAGCTACAACGTTAATGAAGGTTGAGAATGTTAAATATGGGATTACGAGAGAAGGCAAGAGGAAACAAAATTGGTATGAGATACGGAAGATAACTCGACAGCTTAATTGTTAATGGGCTTGTAAATGCATTATTTTTTAGTTTTCAATCCATTTGATTAGACGGTAGAATTAGTAAACTCCATTAAAAATATATGATTTCATTGAATTTAACATTTAAACTTCTAATTCTATTATAGTCTATATTGAAACAATTTTACACTTAATGTAACTTGAAAAAGTCTCTTTAATTGTAAACTCACAAGATCATATTAATAGAATATGAATAGACAACTATGACTGATGTTACCAATAAAGACATTGGAAATGGTAACGATGATGATAATAATGGAAGAGTTTGTGTAGTCTCAATAATGATATAGTGGTTAATTAATAATTATTTGTTTAGTTTTGTGCTTTATCATAATGATCTATATTATAGTGTAATTTATATTGATCCTATTATTTCTATTTTAAACTTATACATCAACATAAAGTTTTGTATTTGATTATTTGTATTATAACTTATATTGTGAATAAAATTTATATTGAATTTCTTGATTCAATTGTATATTTGAGGATTTTTTAAAGACCGTTATAAGAAAATTTATATTTTTGAATACTAATTTATACAAAGTGATTCTATGTCTTAATTTTATGATTTGATTTTGCAAACCTTTTAGTTATTCTTGGTAGAATCTCGAACATACAATAAATACAATAAGCTTTTAATAATTCCTTAAATTAATATTGTAAGAGCCATTAGAGCTTATGGATCTATGGCTCGGCAGGAAGCAATCCTACTGTCCGAGTCCGAGCCACGGATCCCATGTGGCCAGTCATGATCAGAGCATGAAAGCCGATGCCCATGTTAGCATAATCAAAGGACTTAGAGACCAAGAGTGGCCCCATATTTTCCAAAAGGAAGAAGGAAAAAAGAAATAAAAAGAAAAGAATTGAATAACTACCTAATAATTTACTTTTGCCCTTAGTATGCAGTTTGCATTTTTCTTTTTTGATATTGAAGTAAAGTAGTTATTTGTTTGATACGATTCTTCGACAATTTTTGATATAAAGAAGGAAGTAAAAGGGTGTCCTTTATTCCCTTGGCTATAGCATATAATAATAACTTTAAGTTATAATCACTTTGAAAGAAATATTTAATAAAAATTCAAGATCCCCCTCATATAATGAGAAATAATTCAATAAATATTATATATACATATAATTTATAAATACTAATACCAATAAAATGTTGATATAGATATTAATGATGGGATTTGTTTTTAAATTCATTACTATACGTGATTTTTATTATACATATGATATATATGTTAACATTTTATTACACACGACGTGTAAACATCAATAAAAATGTTAACATAAATATTAATAATAGGGATTATTTTCAAATCCATTATTATGTGTGATTTGTATTATTCATATAATATATATATTGATATCTTATTTGTATTTACATATTAAATTTTCATAATAATACAATATGTATTATTCACTAAATCATTTCTTAGATTATTATTATCTCACAATTTCTTTTCGTTAACCAATATCAGTCTCTCCTAAGTCTAAAAAATTTCTCATATTTTAGCTCAAAATTTTGGGGAAAAAAAAATTAAATGTGCAAGATATATTAATTGCTATCTTTTATAATTCCACATTCCGTTTACCTTCGCGTTACAGTGGCTTACACCAATAAGTTATAATCATGGATACAAAACTGATAATAGTAATGTCATGCAATTATATAAACATAGTCTAAGCTAAAACCTTTAGAAATATGGATATCCCTAGTATTTCGAAACTCTGTTGCAACTGCAACATTTAAAACAACAAAATTAACGTAAATATGTAATAATGGATTCGAAATCGTAACCTATAGTTGCTCATCAGGTTCTATATCGGATTCTTGACTTAAACATTGAAACATCGGAGCCAGAATAGAGATGAAAAAACAAAGGGAGAAAATACAGCTTAATAAAATTAGAGGCGCCATTGATATTCAAACTATATTTAAGCACATTAATTACAAAAGTCATCCTATGTTTATGTACAAAGTAAAGTAAATCAGACAGACAACAGGCCTGGATAGGCTTTTTTTGACTCAAAAGTTTGAAACTTGAGTCTTCCGAGTCCCGTTCTGTCCTGACAAGCGACACCAACCATCTACTGCAGACAGAGAGAGAAAGAGAGAGAAGAAAATAAATTCAAAATCTGACACCATCACGTGCCGTTGCTCTTACTACTAAACTCTGCCATGTTCCTTTATTTTTGTCTTAATCCACGCGCCCTTCCTTGTCTCAGGGACTCATAAACACACTCTTGCCTCTCTCCCTTTTCTTCGATGTTCATGTTGGCTCCTGATTCATAGGGATTTCGTTCTTCGCCCGGTTTTAAGGACCTCAAGGGAGGTTCTAATCCTCCCAAGATCTCTTCTTCACTGAAAAGGTTGAATCTTTTTTTCGATTTTCCCCACTTTTTCTTTGATGGGTGTTGTTTAAACTCCTGTTTTTGCATTATGTTAGTCTAATCTTTTCTGGGTATTCTTGTGGTTTCAGTTTAAGATTTTGTTCGTGTTCTGCGCTTACAATGTGCTTCGTTCCTTAATCTATCTCATAGTCTCTGTAATGGGGTTTGTATGATATGTTCTTGTGTCGGCCTCAGAAAGGGGACATGAGTGCATTAGCTAATCCTTGTAATTTAGGGTAAAAGAGGCTATTTCCGAACCCTTAACCAGTCACCGAAGAAAAGAAGCAACTTCACCGTTGTGCCTAGGTCGGTCTATGTGATATGTTCTTGTGTTAGGGCCCTGTCAACGAGTGCCAGAAGCTAAGAAAAAGAAACTTTATCAGACATTAAAAAGAAAAGATATGTAGGGGACTAAAAGTTTCTTTATAGTCGTTAACAAGTGCAATGGATCATCTATTAACTTTTTCCCTTATATCATGGAAAAAAGAAGAGCAAGAAGAAATGGTGATCTTTATTTTTAGTCACTAAGAGGTTTTTAAAAGTATGCATACTTAGTTTAGGTAAAAAGCGAATACTTTCGTTTGTGGTGTCTTGCTTTATTAGCCCTATGTTTCCGGTAATCTGCATAACTCTCTGGGTGCGCATATTTTTTGTTTCTTCCTTGCTCTTCTCTGTACGTGGATGAGGTGTTTTTTATATTTATTTCGTTAGTGAGATGGGTTGCTCTTGAAAACTAATTAATGTGTGAATTTAGCAGGAAATGGGTGTCATTTCCAGAAAGATCTTCCCAGCATGTGGACGTATGTGTGTGTGCTGTCCTGCTTTGAGGTCGAGATCACGACAACCCGTCAAGCGATACAAAAAGTTGCTTGCAGATATCTTCCCTAAATCCCCTGTGAGTATTTTCAGGATAGAAATACATTGTGCTTTTGTACCTTGAGCAATTACTTAACTGAAGTTAATTTTTGTGTTGCTTTACCCAAAAAAGCAAAAAAAAAAAATAAAAATAAAGACAATTTTTGTGCTTTAACTTAGTAATGTAGTTTCATATCTGTTTTATACTGGTGGTGAGCTTAATTCAGGCAATTCACGTGATTTTCTCTATGAAGTGGATTTGAGCTCAAACGCACTTGATCGTTAGTTGTTACGCATCAATCTATTTAATTATCATAAATACACTTACCACTCTGATTATATAAACTTTGACAGCTTAAAAGAGATTTGCTATTTTAAAGTTCAGCATTTTGCTATCCACATTTCCGCACCAGTATTTTCTAATTTAAATCATGTTTTGTTCCAAGCGTATAAGGTTTTTCCCCTGAGATCATGAAGCTTTCTCTTACGTCAATTCATGTTATTGTATATTATGGTTATTTAGAGCATAAAGTAGGGTGAACTGGATGGATACCACCTCCCCAGTTTGTAACAGCTAACTTAAAGTCCCTTTTAATTAAGTTTGGCCTTGTGATTCTTTACGCAATCCTGATGTTTGATAACCTATAAGCTTAATCCTTGGCGTAGGATGCCCCCCCAAGGGATCGCAGAATTGTCAAATTATGTGAATATGCTGCAAAGAATCCATTTCGAATTCCAAAGGTAGTTATTTGACCATATTCTGTGTATGGCTTTATGCTTGATTAATTTCTGGCATTAGAAGGCTTGTGCTAACAATGCTCTGCGATGTGTGTGAACCGACAGATTGTTAAATATCTTGAAGAAAGATGCTATAAAGAGCTTCGCAGTGAGCACATCAAGTTCCTCAGTATTATAATGGAGGCCTACAACAAGTTGCTTTGCATGTGCAAGGAACAAATGTGAGTAAATATTTGCTTCCCTACTGATAATTTGGTACCAGAAATACTGGGATGTTTGAGCTATGATGTCATATGGTCAGTTTCTACCATCAATGTCATTGCAAAGTCCAATTGGTCAATGACAATGTTGTCTTATTGATTTGGTCTTTGAAAACATGCCTATTCCAAACTTCTAGTCAAACTGTTCTCTTCCCACACAACAACCACCACCACCCCCCACCCCACACCCCCCCCCACCCCAAAAGACCCAATCAACTGCTTATTCTCACCAGCAAATTTCGAGTCTGATTTTCTATACATTTATAGCAAGTGGACAAACGTTGTCAGTTTGTTAAGTGTTGTCTTCTGCATTTTGCAGGGCATATTTTGCTGTCAGTTTGTTCAGTGTTGTCACTGAGCTCTTGGACAACTGCAAGCAAGAAGCTGTTGAGATACTTGGTTGCCAAACGTTGACAACCTTCATCTACAACCAGGTTGGCTATGGCAGCATTGCTCTTCTCTTGAAAAGATTTTCTTTACTGTACTTTGTACATGCAAGATGAAGGATTAGTACAACTAATTATTTTAGTGGTTGTTGATAACTCTACTGGAGTTGTTTTCTGGCTTTTATAACAAAATAACGCATGAGAAGGAAGTTGACCTAAACTGATATTTATCAGATATACTACAAATGAATACAATTCATTAGGCCCATTGGAGTAGAAAACAAAGGCTTTGCAATCTTTTAAGAAAAGTATGTTAAATGCTCCAGCATATATTATAAGTTAGTAAAGGATTCCTACAACTTTTATTCTCCCTAAAGATATGATAAGCAGCCTAAGTATTGTTAAGTTATACCTTCTATGCTCTAAGTTAAAGTGAATATGATATATTTTCAAAATTTGATTCCACCGATGTAATAGCTCTTTGTTCCAATTCCTTTTTGGTGCTATTGTAAGGTGATATATGGGATGCTATCTTTTACATCATATGCATGTATCGACTTCTTAAACTGATTTCATGTCTCCTTTTGGCACAGACAGATGCAAGCTACAGTCATAATATCGAAAAGTTCATTCATAAAGTCTGTAGATTGGCACGTGAGAAACGGGGACAACAACAGATGACCCGTCTGAGGGCTTCCAGCTTGCAGTGTCTCTCTGCCATGGTATCTATTAATTTTCCATTTAACATTGACGAACCATATAGTAAAGTCATTTGTATGAATGAAGTCTCTATCCCTTTCTGGTTCCCCATTTTAGTGCTTTTCCTGGATTTCGTAATTCGTTCTTTTGTCTACTGGGATTACAAAGGAGCATTCCTTCAATGACAGGTGTGGTACATGGCGGAATTCTCATACATCTTTGATGGCTTCGATGAGGTATTAGTCCTTGTGAAGATTTCGATGTATTGATTTCAAAAGAAGATTTCAGTATATTGTTCCATCAATTAGTGAATACCTGCAATTGAATCAAATGCTCATGCTGCAGATTGTGCATGTTACTTTGGATAATTATGAGCCATATGTAAATAATACTAATGATGATGAAAGACATCATAATTGGGTGGATGAAGTTGTAAGATCTGAAGGCAGAGTCGGTGGAGATAATAGTCCTAACTGCATGGTCATTAGGCCTCAACTGGAAAAGAAAGATCCTTCTCTCTTGACACGGTATTTCCTAATAAATATGTCTGTTACCTTTATTTGAGTTATAAAATTCAAAATTGCCATAATTGATATGAAATTTTGGCTCCTAAATTATGTGAAAAAACCCCTCTGAGGTTGGTTTTCTTTTCTTTGAAACAGGGAAGAGATAGAGACACCAAAAATTTGGGCTCAAATTTGTATGCAGAGAATGGCTGAACTCGCCAAGGAGAGCAGTACAACAATGCGGCGAGTATTGGATCCAATGTTTGTACACTTTGATGCTGGCTGTCATTGGGTCCCACAACAAGGATTGGCATTGGTTGTTTTATGTGATTTAATGTATATGGTAGAAAGATCAGGTAAGCAACATTCTATTTTCTTGTTAAAGTTTGCTCGGATTCCCAATCTCTTCTTGCAGTATGATGTGAAGGTAGCTTCAAGCACACTGCTTGAAGCTACTACTGCTAAGCTTGTGTAATGCATATACAGTGCCTAATAACTGTTTTCGTTTTCTTTTTGATTCAGGGAATCGAGAGTTGATCCTAGCTTCAGTAATACGTCATCTTGACCACAAGAACATCTCTCATGATTCCCAGCTAAAAACTTGCATCATCCGAGTGGCTACTACTTTAGTGAGGCAAATAAGACTAGGAACGGTGCTTGGAGAACTTGGATTTGTTACGGACTTGTGCAGGCATCTAAGGAAAAGCCTTCAAGCCAATGTTGAATCTGGCAGGGAGTTGAACAGTTTGCTTCAGAATTCAGTAGAAGACTGCCTACTGGAAGTTGCTAAGGGGGTAAACCTAATCCCCTTTGTGCTTTATTTTGATGCTATTGATTTTGATTCTGAATTAACTTGTAATAATTTGCCAGATTGCAGACCCACAGCCGTTGTGTGACATGATGGCCATAACACTTGAAAAGCTGCCATTGGCTGGAGTTGTTGCTAGGGCTACTATTGGATCACTGACAGTTGTTGCTCATATGATCTCATTAGTGTTGATCTCTTCCCATCGCCAGCAGGTAGAGGAGATTACTTATCTTTCATGTTTACACAACTTTTGGCATTTGCATTTGAACTGGTTTGTTTTTGAAATATTTTTGTGTAGGCATTTCCTGAGGCACTTCTTATTCACCTCTTACGAGCAATGCTGCACCCAGATATTGAAGCATGTGTAGGATCGCATCAGATTTTCTCCGTTCTTCTTATCGCAAATTCTACTCGACAGAGATATGAAGTCTCTTCTCTGCGAGCCAATTGTCTTTATGAGCCTAGAAGGTGGCAGTCCAGTACTGCATCTGCATTGGCATCAATTACTGCTCGTCTTGAGAAACTTAGGAAGGAGAAAAACGGAATCATACTTGAGAAGGTTGGATGTATGAATCAAGATAATTTGAAGGGGACAGACGGCCCTAAAGAAGAGCAGAAGCAAGGTTGTGTTCACAGATCTTCCCCCAACATGTACAAAATCTCCACAGGCTTGTCTGAGGTGGTAGACTTCTCATGCTGTTGAGAAGTTCTGCATAATTTTAAATTTGTTGTTGTCTCTGTTTTTGTTTACTGATGAGTCATACGTGTATTAGGAGCCATATGCTTTGAAGTTCACTGAAGATCAAATAGCACAGCTGCTGTCTGCATTTTGGATTCAAGCTACACTTCCGGATAATTTGCCTACAAATTTTGAAGCCATAGCTCACTCTTATATCCTAACTATTCTTTCTTCACGCTTGATGGTGAGATTTCTGCTGAAACGTGTTTTCATTTATTGCTTTTGGAGGCTCAAAATGCTAAAGTTTTTGGTCTGACCATAAAACTAGAATACTCTGAAGAAAGTATCACTTTAATTATGAATGGACTTATGATGGATGAAACTTCACATCGCTGTGGGATATCTTTTGTCCTTCTTGGTGTGATTGACTGCAGTGATACCTTTCAGCCTGTCATATATATCTTCTATTAGATCTATGTCAATAATGACCTCTTTAAGCATGCTCTGTTTCATGTTGTGATTCACTTGCTGAGACAGTTGCATTGATTTATATTTCAATATACTCTAGTGATGTGCCACATCATTTTAAAATATCCTTATTAGTAGCACAAGGCAATTCTGTTTTGTGTCATCATGATTTAATAAGTTTATGTTGATCATTAACTACTCTCCTCTAGTAGTGCAAAATTGAGACCGGGGCAACAAGGTAAACCTGGTCCAAGCAGAGACAATTATCCTGTTTCTACCAAACAACCGCATCAATGTACTCAAGCATCGTACCATATCATGTCAAAGGATACCCTTTTACTAACACATTGTAAAAGGATGCACTTTTATTAATGCAACATTGTCTATGGTTTCTTTGATAGTGATTCTATTTGATTCACTGTCAACATCTAACATATCTCACGTATATTTACATGGAATTTATATTAGGGTTTGACTAAATCCCTGTATAAGTGGTGATGGCTTATGTTTCCATTCAAGAACTGCAATGGTCTAATTGCTCCTATTTTTCTTTATGATGCAGTGCCCCAGTGGCAACATTATCTTGCGCTTCTTTCAGCTTCCTTTGTCGCTCTGGAATATTTCATTGGACCCCAACAATGGTATTGATTATGTTTGTTTTGCTCCCTTGAGGATGGAATGCCCACGGCTTTTTAACTCTTAGTTATTTTACTCTTTCCAGGGGCATTACCTGCCGTATGTCAGCGATCACTGTTTACCCTATCGATGAGCATGTTGATGTTTGCAGCAAAAGTTTATCAAATTATGGATCTCATTGATCTACTCAAGTTGTTTGAAGCATATGATGTGAGTTTTCTTACTATCCAAAGGCATGTCCAAAAGCAGACCTTGATGAACATGAATGGAGAATAAATTTGAAAATCTTATATTAGTATTGACTTCAGGGGAAAAAAATTAGCAATTAGAGTTATGAAGTTATTTAGCCTTTTCTGTTTTTTCAAAGATGGTTATGTAATAAGTCATGGCTTGGCAAAATTCAGGTGGATCCATATCTAGGCATCACTGAGGACATGCAATTATTCATCAGGCCTCGGAATGATGTAAGGGAGTATGGATCTGCCAAAGAAAATCAGATGACTTCATCATTACTATTCAACTTGAGGAACAAAGCATCTGATGCTGAGAAGATAGTAGATGTGCTGGCTCAAAATTTATCCAGTATCACTGAGGTTTGTTTGCATGCTCGAATGATTGCATGTAGTAATTTATATGCATTTGGTTTTCTACTGATGCTGTTAATGTTTAATGCTTGGATTGATAAGATGGCACAAGATGATATTGCCAAACAGCTATTGGAAACATTTACTCCAGATGATGCATTGGTGTTTGGACCACAGCTCGTGCATGATCTGGACCGCAATCAGATAGTTCTGAATTCCAAGAAGTTTTCCTTTGATGAGGTATGTTGCTTGAACCTTTGCCAATCATATAGTTCCCAATGACTTTTAGATTATGGTTTTGTTTTGCAAGTATAAATATAAAGTTAGCATCAAATTATAAGCTCAAGTGGTGCTAACTTTAAGATGTTTGTTGTACTGTGCACGAACCAAGTAGATATAGATTTTGAAAAATCTTCCCCTGAAATTTAGAAAAGATTTTATGGCCTTTCTTTTTCCCAATAATCTCTTGTTTAGTTTTATGCTTGTTGTATTGCACAGGAGGGAATTAATTTAATTTGCAGAAATTCGTTCCCTAGATAAGTATTAGGGGACAAATTTCCAAAAATTATATCAATTTTGTATATAACTTAAAATTACCACAAAAAAAAAAAAAAAAAAAGATTTTGCATAAATACACACGAACACCCACATGGGGCTGGGGCCTGGGTCAAGTAACATCTCAACACAGCCCTACCCTTTGACTTGTCCACACACAACGATCAGATAGGAAACTTCAAAAAGGTTACAACGCATTTAGGCTTTACTTAGAAAATGGAAGGGGCTTTTATCTTTGCTAGTAAGTGGCGAAGATCGTTGGATATGATTTCTATATACCTCAATATGGAGCAAGAGAAAGCAAAGGATTTATTAATACTTGCCCAAAACCCAACAATGAAATAAATAAATAAACATTTCTTGGCTTTTTATTGAAATACAAATGTGCTTCTTTTTGCAATGTTGCAGGACTTCTCAGTGAATTCATCCATTGAGGATGACACGATGTGTGAGGCATCTGTTACAGATCTCTCTCACTTCATACCCAAGATTCCATCAACACCATCCTTGTCAAACGTCATCAGCGTTGGACAGCTTATGGAATCGGTACTAATAACTTGTGCGCCTTGCTTTGATCTTATTGCCGAGTATTTTACATCTCAAATCACATCATTGAATAAATTTTAGAGTGAGTGTCTAGAGAATGCATGGAAAATGTCATCTTTGACACCTTCATGTGCATATGAAGTAAAGGTCTTAACAGGGCAACATGTCTGCCTCCTGTTTGGTTGGCTCTATCTTGGGTTGTCCTTCATATGGATGAAACATAATTATTCACTCTGCATATACATTATTGCACCTTTACAAGTTTTTAACATTTTCTCTTCCATCAGGCACTCGAGGTGGCTGGTCAAGTGGCAGGAACAACAGTCTCTTTGTCGCCCCTTCCATATGATACCATGGCTAGCCAATGTGAAGCACTTGGCAATGGCCAAAGGAGGAAGCTTTCCTCCTGGCTGGCTCAAGAAAATCACACCGATACGACTGGAAAACCTTTCATGTTGGCAGATGGCCTTGAAGCCCAGAGAAAGGTGAGTTTTAGTATCCAGATCCAATGAGAAAATTTCCTCTTTTTTATGGTATTTTAATCTTTTATTATAATTATTCTTTATCCTATTTTTTAATGTGAAATTGGTGTTGAGCAAAATGATCATTAAGGGGTCAGAAAACACGTTTTTTTTTTTAAGATTTGAGATCTAAAAGCTCGTAGGGAAGCACATGTGGAGCATGTAAATGCAAATGACTACAATTTATCCAATGTTAAATCAGCTCAATCTAGGATGTAGTGAACATGCCAACCTTAGCGTTCTAATGATTGCTCACAAGGTCTCTGTCATTCTAGTTATTCTATGTCTCTGTCTCAAATGGATTAATTTACATGTAGTTTACTGCTGATGGTGTCACGCCGCCTCTAGCGGGCATGACGGCAAAGGACCGATGCCTAACAATGAAGCTCCCTCCCGCTAGTCCCTTTGACAACTTTCTCAAAGCAGCCGGCTGCTGAAGGGCAAACATGGCCTCCCATCTTGTAGCCTCCATTGTAAATTTGTTAACAATTAGAAGGTTGAAACACCAACTAGGAATGAACTTAGCTGTGTAGGCACATTCTTCGTTTAACTTGATGATGTGGCATTCATCACTTTCACTTCAACTCAATCTGTGCACCTTAATGTCGAGTATTGGTACATTCTACATATATATATGTTTTGAGGTAGAATTATCAATGAAGTAGCATTCGCTGTAAAACAATGGTAGCATATGGTTGATTCAGTAGAATCTGGCATTATCTCAAACTCTGTGTTGTGTTTTGCATTCTCAGTTATATATCCTGAGATTTCATGCCTTTTCTTTTAGAGACCGATGCTGTTCTTCTGTTGTTACATAATTCAAGTTTTTCAGATTGATGTTATTTTATTTTCTTTTTCGGCAATGTTAAGTATTATAACTTGGGGAATGGGAGATAGGAACTTGATCCATCTCATTGGGAAACCATTGCATATATTATCTACAATAGTCTTTCTAATTGATGTTATATTTACGTTGAATATATTTTTGCAACACGAGGAGTCTAGAGGGGCCAAGGCCCCTCTAAAAATTTTGTACAAGGTTTTCATTATAAATCTTATAGAAAGCTTATTAAGTTGTACTTGGTAAAAGAATATACAATCACAAAATACCGAGAAAATTATTGGGCACTAGAGCAGCTGTTAAAGTATTACGTACACTATGAGGTATTTAATTCTTTTGTTCTTTCCAATTTATTTTGTTATTTCATGTTATATGGTGCCTTAATTTTTATACATCCGGCGTATAATGTTTTCTATGAATGTGAGAAAATAATTACTGAATATTTTATTATGAATTTTAATGGATAATTCTAACGTGCGCCCAATAAAGATAAGTCCATCCCTTAGTTGTGGTTCTTTATATTTAGTTTTCTCTGTTAACGCGTATTTTGCTATTGCATGATGAATCGCTTGGCAAACCCTCTAGACATTTAAATGCACACATGCCTTTAGGAACCCCTCTCTCACCATGACACTTAGGTGACCTGTGAGCAGCTGCTCAATCAATTAGTTATGAAATACAATCAACTGTGTGTGTTATCAATCGTGCTAAGCAATGTTTTGTCATGACGTTGTTAAATCTGGTAGGGTACATAAGCCAAGGTTTCAGCAAGGGGCAACACAATCTTTGTTTTATTGTACAATAATAATTCCAAATTAGCATAATAATCCACTTCCATTCTTATTGAAGAAAAACAACTTACTTCTACAAACTCCAGTTGTAGCTACCTGTGGTTTCGAAGTGCTAGCAGTTTGCTAACAAACTCTCCCAATTGTTAATTAAGCAAACATCAAAAAGCAGTGATTGCGTCTCCATTACGGCGTAGACCAACATCCTAACCCTCGTTGATTCCAACTACATTGAGGAGGTAAATTCTCTATGGTCTCAACTTCATTACAAAATTACACATTTGATTTCTTTGCACCTTCCTTCGACATAAATACTCGAGAGAATTCCAACATCCATTCCATATTTACGTCGACATACAATCTAGACTCTATATCGCTTTCAAATAACATCATCAGAGGAAGCATTACTTACCAAAATGGTGGCTCTACTTTGTTTCATTTTGTGATATCCGTCGTATATGATTCAGTGTTCAGGCTAATTTCGGAAGGCCGTATTACTAAATTAGAGGGTTCACTTGTTGCAATAGGTATTGAAATAATAGCATTGCACTCTTCTGGAAATAGAGTCTTCAAATCTTCCTTCATCCTAAATTCTGCTTCCATTATCGATTCTTAGCAATCTTGAACTTTCATATTAATCACTTCAAAATTTGCTCCTTAAGGATGGACCTATAGTGGTAATGTATACAAACCGAGAAGCTCAAGCTTGTAAACAAATGAAGGCACAAAATTAATCAAACAAATTTGAAAGTCCTAATATTTTGGGGGTTCCTTTTTGTGTTTAAATGCAAGAACTTATCGGTTATGGGCATAATCGGTTTACAACAACCACAATAAATGATTGATAAGAGCACAAGGATCAAAGAGAATTTACATGCTCAATAAACATATGTTCCAGATAAATCTTGATTAGAGAGGAATGGATGATGAAAGGTTGCCTTTATTGAAAACTAAAACCCTACTTAAAACCCTTAAATCATCTCAATGGTGCAGTTGCAAATAATATAAAGTTTGATAAATCCAAAACATAAGAAAATATTCATAGCCAATTGGATGGAATAATGAAGTTTGTTGGATGGCTATAGAAAATGGCACACTTAGTTAGATGCAGGGAACTAACTCGATTGGTTGGTTCCTTAGAATAATGGACAAACCATATATCTTTATATGTTAGTTGAATGGGGATGTATTAGCCTTCTGAATAGTAAGCTATGAATCAACTTTCTTCAATTCTTTAGTAACTTAGGTGGCTTCATCAATTACGTATCAAGCTCAACTCAATCTTAGGCTCTCCTTAAAATAGTTTGAGTCCTCAATCACATCACTATCTTGACGTAGTTGAACATTTGACTTGAATTTTAATGGTTGAATACTTTGATGTCCTTAGGATTAAATATGAACCTACAAAAAACAAAGGTGAAATCACAACCACAGCCTAACTTAAGGAAAAATATCACTAATGTTTAAACTTCCTTTCACCTGTCATATGCTTGAGCTCAGTTAACCTAACTTATATGCATTAATAGAGTTTCACACAACAATGAGAGCGTTAAATATTGATTTTCATTTGCAACATGTTTATCATGAGTCAACACTTAGCCTCACCATTCAATTAAGTTCTATTCGTTCATCATGTCGTTGGTCAACTAATCTCATAGGCATCAATGAAATTTCACACATATGTGATAGCACTAAGCAATCATCCTTATCCATATCATGCACAATATGCCAACATGATGCAACTCTTGGCTTCATAAAAAACTCATCCTCTATCCACTCATCATGCACCACATCATTTGCATTTATTGGTGTTGGAGGATGAAGATACATAGTTGTCAACACAACCCCGTAGACTTCATTCATGATATGTAATGAATGGTCTTTCTTTGTTAAACCAAGATAAGCTCAATTTTCTCAACAATAATGGGTTGAAAGTTCAGTAGGGTTCTTCTTACTATATTAATTGTTGGAATTCACTTCCTCAACTATAGGTGCTATGATCTTAGCCTTTTCTTCTTTATTCATTGTTTCTTTAGCCTTATGTTCTTCAATCATACCAATTTCTTCTTTAAAATCACTTTATACTCAACCTTTTTGAGGACTTTTTGAAGAATTCCCATAGCTTTCATTACACTAAACTTCCCACTCTTCATAACCACCTCTTGAAGAATGGCTTCACACTCGACTCCTTTAGGAATCTTTATGACCTCTAAATTCTTGTTCTCAATTTAGATGTTCTCAACTTTCTTAAATGTTTCTTTTTTATCGAAATTTTCACTTTCAATTCCCCTCTCTTGCTTAGGCTCCTTTTTTGAGTGGTTTTGTTCTTAGCATAGATTGTGGCACATAAGGTATTGTCTAATTCCCCATTTCTTCTAAAGGGTACTAAACTTCATGCTTATACATTTTATTGCTTTTCCTAGGTCATTTAGTGCTCAATGAAGCCCTTCTTCTTCTAGTGTCTTGTTATAACATAATTCACAATGGCAACTTTGTTGAGAAATTTAACAACACTTAGTGTGCTTCACTTCCCACAATGCACAAACACAATGTTCAACACAATAAACAAGTCTCCACTGCACTAACAATTTCAACTCTACACAAGTAGCTACTCGTTAACATTAATGCACCTTTAAAACGCACAATCACAGCTTCACACAACATAATTTTCTCATTTAAGCATTTAGTTAAATAGCTAATGTGCCTTTCTCACCCTCAACAACAAACACGTCTTTACTGCACAAACTCTATGAACTAACAGAACCATAGCTACCTATAATGCAATACACAAGCTTTTGTACCAATATCAACTTTAATATAATATTCAACACTCTTTAACTCTAAAATAACCACAAATGCAGTAAATAGCAACTTAACACACGCCCATGTAGTCAACTTTCCAATAAGAAAATGGGGAAATTTCAATTTATTGGTAAAGCATGTCAAATCACAAGCTTTGGTACCAGTAAGGAAGATGCATCCAAACCGAAAATTAGAAGCTCAGGCTTGTACACAAATGAAGAGGTACAGCTAATTGGACTGAGGTAGAAATTCTAATATTTGGGTATTCAACATTTAAATGCGAGATATAAGGGAATATTTACTCCAAGCGATTGTCTAAAATATACTCCCAACGACAAGTTCTAGTAGGAAATTTCATTTTGTAGGAGGAAGTTGATTTAAAGATGAAATGAAAAGTTTTATTATGAGCTCAAAATCCATTTTATGTTTAGGATTTCAAAACATATATAGATTCATGATGTTACATGATTATTAGTATGGATATACATTCATATTATAAACATATACGCTACGCCTAAATCCAATCATCGAGCCGAACTGGCCCGAAACTGCTGGTTCACAGTTTAAAGGTTGATTTAGGCCCACCTTGAACTGGGTAGGGCTGGTTTACAATTCAAAACTGGCCTATGAACAAGTTTAGCTTTACCCACATTTATCTTAAACTTGTATGGTTGCAATGCACAAAGCACTTTAAAATATTAATTTAAAGGGATAGGCTTAATTATCGTAAACATATTGTCCGCTTGCTTATTTTGTTGAATGGAGCATGATGAATAGAATTTTAATTTATTAAGAATAGAATAAGGCTGTAATAGTCTATTATGTTATTTAGTTGCATAATTCATTAAGAATAGAATAAAGTTAGAATAGACCCAATCTCTTTCTTCTCTATCTTACCATCATTTCTCTCATTGCTACACACCATTGCACTCTCACAAAGTTTGTATAACAGTCATGACCACCAAATGCACCCACATTCCCTCCTTTTAAGTTGAATTCCATATGTCTCGTAAGAATCTTGACAAGTTGGTCTTTCTAAAATAAACAAATAATTTTTGTTCATTTCCCTTTTTTTTTTTAAATACTCACATGTTCACATTTCTCTACCTCAAATTCCAGTTTAAAGTTTCAATCTTTACCCAAAGATTGACGAAACCAGCTTAAAGTTTCAATCTTTTCCCATCTCAATTTCAATTTAACATTTCATTTGTCTGATTTGAAGTTTCTTTGAGTAAAGATGGACAATGAAGATAATCGTGAATAGTGATGGACAATAAAGATGATAATTAATGGGGATAGACAATCAATAGTGATGAATGATGAAGACGACGATGATTGGTGGTGTATGGTGATGCTGGTGGTATGATGGAGACATGATGAACACTTAAGGATAGAGAGATAGTGAGGGTTTTTATTTTTTTTTCAAGAATAGCAATTCTTAGGCTGAGAATCCTTTTTTAATTAAAGAATTGCAATTTCTTGAAGTGTATAAGGAATAGAATGGTCATTCTTTCTAAGTGAACAAGTTGTGCATAACGGTGATATTAGATTGTTTTTAGAGGCAATATCACAATTTATATCTCAACTTTGCCATTTTTTACAATTATATAACTGAAGTTTCAATTTGTTTAATTGTATACTCAATTGAAGATTTACTTGTCACAATCTATATCTTAATTAACTTTAATTCATATAGTTAGTTTACTCGGTAAGATTAGCCAGCGTAATGGCTGCCTACAACCTTAGGAGACTTACTCGACTTCCCATAAGTGGTTGTTGACCACCCTTAATGCAATTGTAAGTTATAACCCACTTATAAAATGTATGTTACGTAACCTATTAGCAATTGTCTATAATCGTCTACAACCTTACGTGGGTTATATGAACCCTTTGAGGCCATAGGTGACCATCTTTTTGGTAGATTGTGCCAAGTGGACAAACAATATGGACATAAATTAATTAAGGTGTAGATAATGATAACTAAATCTTCAATTGGATGTATAATTAGACAAATTGAAACTTCAAGTGTATAATTGTAAAAAGTAGCAAAATTGAGGTGTAAACTGTGATATTGTCTCATTGTTTACAAAATTGCCATCCACATTTTACAAAATTGCTACAAATCGAAGTGCTTAGCAAAGGTGGGGGAAATTGCATGTAGTACTATGCAGTCTATTATGGATTCTCAAAGCATGATACCAAAGTTAAACAAAACTTTAATTGTCCTTGTCCTTAAATTGATGGATGTGAACAGGTTGAAGGATTTCAGGCCAATTAGCCTCTGTACAATTATATATAAGGTAATAAGTAAACTTCTTATGAATTGTTTGAGGGGTCGATTGGAAGAGTTGATCAGTTCGAAACAAGCTAGCTTTATTTCAGGGAGACGGCACGAGACAATATAATAATATTCCAAGAAGTATTGCACCTTTTGGATAGTAGGAAGGGAAAGAAAAACTGGATGCTGATGAAGTTAGACCTAGAAAAGGCTTATGATAGGGTGGAGTAGGATTTTGTC
Source organism: Lumnitzera littorea (assembly GCA_024138015.1). Lineage (NCBI taxonomy): Eukaryota > Viridiplantae > Streptophyta > Magnoliopsida > Myrtales > Combretaceae > Lumnitzera > Lumnitzera littorea. The sequence goes on along the minus strand of JAMXBB010000001.1, from coordinate 150,851,755 downwards.
CACACAACACTTTAAAGTTTGAATATTCCGAGACTTTAGTTAAACTTGATTTCTTCTTGTCTAAATTTAACTTCTTTCCAGATCATATTTAACGGTTCCTTACTAGAAGGGTTTGAGGCGTCTAGAGGACTTAAAGAAGGGGACCCCTTATCTCCCTACTTGTTTATTCTAGTAATGTATATGTTTAGCTGACTTATTCATCAGATAGTGAAGAGGAAAGAACAGAGACCCATTTGGATAGGGGCATTGCAATTGTGTCAGTCTCACTTATTTTTTGCAAATGAGAGTATTTTGATGGAGGAGGCAACGGAGGAAAATGCAAGATGTATGATGAAAGCAATAGAGAGTTTTAGATAAGCCTTGGCACAAAAAGTAAATTTAAAAAAGTTTTGCATTGTGTTCTCAAGGAATTATAGTTGGGAATGTAAAGGAATGATTTGTTACATATTTGATATACGCCTAAATGCTAGTTTGAGAAAGTATTTAGGACTATTAGTTAAAGAGGGAGGACGTATCGTAAAGATCGATATGGATTTTATTCTAGAAAATATATACCAAAAATTAGTTGGTTAGAAGGCCTATTTGTTGAGTTTGGCGGGGTGTATACTTTTAATAACATTGGTATTAGAGAGTATATCAGATTATTACTCACAACCTATACTTTTATTGAAATCTATTGCAAATGTTCTGGAAAGGATCCATAGGGACTTCTTCTAGGGCTCTTCGGAGGAACATCAAAAATGGCATTAGATAAACTTGAACAAATTGAAACGCTTAAGAGCAAAGGGTGGCTTAGGTTTAGTAGATGTGATGAGAAGAAATATAGTCAACTTTTGTAAGTTAGCTTAGGAAGTGGGGAAAAAGAAAGCCTTATGGATGGAGGTGCTTAAAGGAAAATATCGAAATGGAAAAAGAAGGCCTTTGCCCTTGAGAGGTTTTATGTTTTATAGAGCTTTATAAAGATGTAGCTATTGAATGGTTGAGGAAAGAAGTGAAATGTGTCATGCCCCGAAGCAATAAAGTTGTAATAGTCCTGCCGTAAAACTATTCTGGGATAGAAACTGATCTTTTAGCCGTTATTTTAGACTTGATTTATACAAAGCATTTATAACTAACCCGCTTTAAAGTAAATTTTCATAAATTAAACATTTTATTTAATTATGAAATTATGAAAATTACATATTTACACTAAAATAATCGAAGTATATTTACAAGATTTAGTAGTCTAATCATAATTTACCGGAGAAATACATTAATTATTACTAAAAGTTTTAAAGATATAATTCAAACTTGAGAGCATAATTGATCTTCCGATTCTTATCTTCACTCGTCAAGATCTAGCAATTACTAATTTTAAGATAGTTATATGGCTGCCTCTTATCTAGCATTTACAATGGCATCTATAGGGATGTAAGTAATCAACAATTCAGTAAGTTGGAATAGAGATTTAAAACTATACCTCAAGTACAAACAGGGTTATCAATCAAATCAATTAGATGCAATTCATGTATAAGAAAATGCCTTCGCATAACGTTGTTTGATTCGTCGTGAGATTAGAGAAATTACATCTGCTCTAATCTAGGTTGAGGGGTTTCCATTAATGCAACAGCTCACTACCAAAACTCAGGCTTGTACAATAGAAACATCGTTCCTTCTGTGACTACCTTCAAACCATCGACTTTACCCTTGCTGCGATTTTCTTACTTATCACTTAGTTCAACTAAAGATGAAGAAGGGGTTAATTATGCTATCCTGTGCTATCCATTTCAAAAGAGTTAGTATTTGGCTGGAGAACTCTAAGTTTTCCCTAGTGGGTTGCGATGCAAATTTGATTTAGAATTTCAAGTCATATATTTAATTAATTTCGGTTTAAGGTGTTCAATCATTTTAAACAAATCACATAAATACAGGCCAGAGAAGTAAATCAGAATCACATCATCAAGCTTAAAAACAAGCACATACAGGCATATGCATAGTCAACTATCTAACAATTACATCTGAGTATAATTTGAAGCCTACAAGTACTACAAATTAGTACTTGAAAATATAGTAACGTATTAATCTCAACTTACTTGAACTCATTGCTTGCTCACTAAAGGTGCAACTTACATAGGCCATCTTTGATAATCCCTATAATACAAACGTTATTTCAATTTTTACATAATTGTCATAGATAGGTTTTATTCTGAAATTCTTATTATTATCTTCAGTTTAGGGTTTAATTATACCTAATTATTTAGGTTTTTAAGTCTCTTACAATTATTTCTAATTTAGGTTGAGTTCTAATTCAGTTTTAGAGTTGGTTTCTAAATTAGGTTACGGGTTATATAAGAACCCTAAAAACTTGTTTTGAACTATAATATGAAATTATTCATATTATAATCGGGTATCATAAATATCATATTTGGTCTCTAATTAGTATTCTAGTATGCATGGTACATCCTAATTCTCATTTAACTATAGAATTCACTTCCAATATGAGAAAAAAATTACATTTTTCATATAATTATATAAATTTATATTTAATATCAGATTTATTTTATATTAATATTATTATAATATTATCACTTTTGGCATAATATTTTCTACTCATTAATATCCTATATTTACATATTATATGTTATTACATAATTTACTCCTAAATTACCTATTTAACATTTCTAACATTACATATATCATCCTCCTTGCTCCAATAACATATCAAATGTCTAATCATATTCTAAATTAAAAATTATATCTAATTAACCCTAGATCACAAATTTAACTTAAATATACCTCTGTACCTACATTTTTAGTACAGATTATGCACAAACTCTAGGTAAATATATAATAATTAGTATCCAAGCTCTATTAAAATTATGGAAAATTTATTATACTCAGTAAATTATGGTTATTATATTATGATCATGAAAAGTACGAAGATGGTTTATTATATATTATTTTTCGGTATACCGATTTTAGGTTCGATTTTGCTAAAATTAGCTTAAATTAGGTAAATGACCAAATAAAATTATAATATTCAAATTGAATATTCCAAAATCATAACTAAGCTTTAGAGTCATTATAAATCATATTCACTAAGGAATTTAATTAAAAACCTATTATTTAATCCATATGAAAAACATGGTAGATTCAACAAAATAATTTTAATAAATACTAAACGTATAGTTTATCAAAAATTATTTTTATTTAAATTAAATATATCATATGAGAAATATGTACACAAAAAATTAGCTCAAAATAATATTATTTAATATTTTTGAAAATTCATACAAAATTCTTTTGAACTAGGCCTATTCTTAAGGAACCTATATAAGAATTTATAATTTTAAAAATATGGTTTGATATTCTAATTCTACATACAAAAATACTTAGGGAAACCAAATTTCATAATTTTCCATGCATATTTAATATTTTTGCTAAATTAAACAAAATTTGAAAGAAAATCGGAACTCACCAATCGATAAATTTTCAACCACCAGCGGTGGCTCCATCATTGTCTACAGCTCTATACGTAGGGTCTATTGTCTGTTGGTGGTGGTCGTTCCTCTCTAGGTGGCCATTGGATGTGATTTCCCTTTATAAGTTCTAAATGTATACCATTTTATCTAATTTTGCTAAAATTGGTTTTTCCTCTCTTCTCTCCTCTCCTTAGTTTTTTTCTAATGTCCAACTGATTAAAATGGTATTTGGTTGGGTTGTGGCAAATTTATAGTGTGGTTAGGGTTTTATTTTCAATTTTGTGTTGCCAAGTGCCCTTATTTCTTTTTTTTTTTTTTTCACTTTCTAAATGGCCTAATCCTATTTGTTGAATTTTCATCGTCCATTTCTAGCTTGCCACACCTATGTTTTGGAAATTTCCTCATTTTTCCACATTTTTTCTTGATTTTTATTTAGTTATTTATGAATTTTTTAATTAGTTAGTATTATTTTAATATATTTCAGGTATTTTAGATAATTTCGCGTATTTTAACTTATATGTAAATATATGTATGGTACAAATAAATATTCCTAAATATTATTTATATTATTTTATAATTTTTAGTGTGCATATAATTTATCTCTATCGATTTGTTAGTTATCGAAACTCGTTTTACACGTTTCCAATAAATAATACGAAATTTACATATAATTCAATATTATAATAATTCATTATTTTATTATTTATTTCCCTAAATCCAAACTCATAGGATCATTTTTATTAATATTTTTAGCCTCGTCGTAAAATTTGGACTGAATCGAATAATTTGCTTTATTGCCCTATATTTTACGAATTGAACCTTAAGTACCTAATTGCAGGACTTACAAAATAGAAGTGGAAGACTTGGACAAGTCATGAACCACCTAAACAACCCTTTATTTTGTTCCTATTACGCGGGATTTGGCAAGAACAAAATTGATGTGTGTTTTAGAGTAGTAACCCAACTTAAGAACACTAAAGCTAGTGGGTTAAAGCAAAAGCATAATAATAGTGGACAACACATAGGGCCAATAAGATAGCAACCCAAGTGATCAAATAGGTGCAGTAGAGTAAACTTGCAAGGGGGTTAATCAAGATTAATTGTGATGGAGTGGTTGAAGAAAAGGCTTTTGGGAGGTATTGAAGTCATTGCTAGGAATCACGAGGGCCATACACTTAGAGGATTGATTTGGCATATCTCTAACTGCTCTACCTTAGATGCGGAGTTATGGGTTTTATTTGAAGAGATGAATTCGGCTAAGCAGTGTAGGTACAAAAAGATTGTGGTTGAATTTGACTCTCAAGTAGCTATGGACTGGATCATGAAACAAAATGTGGATATAGACATATGTCATCCAATGTTATTCATGTATATTCAATTGTTACCTTATTTTGAAATTTTAATTTATACAGGGTCAATTGTGAACAAAATAAGGTTATTGATACCCTAGCAAAGGAAGGCTTGAAGATATCATGCTTGGAGTTTGGTCTTAATGTTCTAGATTTTTCTTTTAAATGCTTTACACTATGATGGATGTTTTGTTTAGGTGTTGGTCAAGGGAAATTATGAACCCAGCTAACCGGCTTGTTTTTGGTATTTTTTGTTTTGTGATGGATGGACATGGATGTTTTTTTATGATTGTTTACCAAAAAAAAAAAAAGGGCTTTATCCGCGACTAATATAATCCGAGTGGCTGGGGACATGATGGACCTACTTGAACTCAAGCAGTTTTATACTTTTTATTACCTCAATAGATATCAAAGGCCAGATATTCCTATTCATGTATGCATTTCCTACGTTAATTAGACGTATGCATGGACATCAGTTCACTTGTAATCCAACACAACAGCCATTGGCATTGCTACAGGGGAAAAGATTTATATAAGAAGTGTACCATCAAAACATGCAGATTTTTGCTATGCTCTACCCCACGCCAGGCACATACGCCAAAATTTTAAAAAGAAGTCGATGATTCAAACAAGTTCTTTTTGACTAAAATTCGACTTTGACTGGGCTATAACTGATTTTTTTTTTTTTTTTTTCCTTTACGCTGTTTTCATATACCCATCCATGTCCCGCTAATTATATATTACTAGAATTATACTATATGCTACTGAGTATCAAAATCCAATAATTCATTTTTTTTTTAATTTTTTAGTGGAAATTAAAGTCTGATAAAGATCAATCCAAGATTGTAAGCTTTTATACCACGAGTGATATAATTATACGCATTATTCATATTATTAATGACAATCACAATGATTCGCCTAGCATTTATAGCCCTTTTCTTTTCTTTTCTTAGTAATTATAATTCATAACATTGCAGTAAATTAATTTCTCAAATTCACTCACCTTTCTCTCCCTTTTCTGGTTTTTCTAATTTTTCACTATGATTTTAGTAAAATTACATTATCAATATATACAATACAAGTGCGAACTCCACTTTTTTTTTTTTTTAATGATAATTAAACGTTAATAAATTTACTTCAACAACTATTCAAATTAACATAGAACATTTCACTTTAATATCTAGTTGCGAGACATTTATGCGGATTTATACTAAATACAAAACTTTATGAAATGATGACTAAATATTGCTTTTACGATGTGCTTGATTTTTAAGAGACACTGATTTATACTCTAGTGCCGTATAAGTATATCAGCACAAGTCTATATTTAAATTTAAATTTGCTCATACAAAAAGTTGCTCATTTATTTTATTTTATGTACTTATATTAAAAATAAATCTACTCTTTTTATTTCCTTTTTATGTGGCAACAACTCCAGTTCCTATTTCCTAATTACAACATTATTTTAGTACAGTTATTTTTCCTCATCTCTCTTTTTGCTTTTCCACCCTGCCCATCAAAATGAACTACTTGGCACAAAAAGGCTCACTGTAGAATCCACTTTTAATGTAGTTTTATAGATTATATATAGGAAATAAGGATTTTTTTATAATTTTATTTTTTTTAGGGATTTGGTGTTACTATCTATCTTTTTTTTTTTAATTTAATTACTTTTAAATCTGAACCTTATCAATTTCATGGTTTAGATTTAAAAACATAAAAATAAATGATATAATAATGAACGAGATCGGTTTCGTCAAAATAAAATAAGGAACCGTAGAATTTCTTATGAAATAGTTAATTTCATAGTTAATGGGGCTTTATTTATTTTTATCTATGCAGAAACAACAATTATTTATGTGAAGGGTGCAAACCCTACACAATCAATTCCTTGTATCGTGATGGTACAGCTGCACTCTATAAGGTTACCTACTATGAGAATTCCCTCATGCTTAACCCTAACCCTTTGTTTGGGATGAGGTAGAGGGAATAAAAGAATTGGGAAGGAAGAAAGGAAAGAGGAGGAAATTTTTCAAAATTCAAAAAGTGGAACTTGGAGGGGATGGAAAATGAAAGAAAAACTTTCCATAGATCCCACAATTTTTAATCCTTCTCAAAATGGAGAGAAAGGGAAGAGAAATGAGTAAAGATGATTACAATTCTAATTTTATCTCTTTTGTTCACCATTTCTTACTTTTGTTATTATTTTTAATGGATATATTGATGATTTTACATTATATTTCTATTTTTTTTTGTTTTTAGTAATAATTATCATTCCTTTACCTTTTTCTCCCCCCCCACCATCCAAACACATTTAAAATAATATTTTTTTCTGTTCCAATTCTTTCCTCCTCAATTCTTTTCTTCCTATTTCTTTTCCCCATACCAAATAAAGCGTAAAACTCTAATAAATTTTACAACAGGCGCATCGATCTTTTTTGTAGAGACAGAATAATAACAGCACGTGGGATGGAAAAAGTTTGTGAGTTAGATGAGATGACGGGGCTGGTCGAACCCACCACGTCATGGGGTTCAGTCTAGTCTGGGCAAGAAGGTGCCATGATCCTGGAATCCCGGTCAAATGCTTTGACTCATCGTGCTCTATTCCAGAGGCCTCCTGAATGCAACTCTACATGCACATGTCCTCTGTCCTCCAATTTATTACTTTTTCACATTATGGTTCAATTATAAGTCACCAGGGCCTCTTTTCCAAATTCATGTATTATAAGGTGAGCGTGTGGTGGGCCAAATTTTTTTAACTGTTGCCTTATGATCTCTAGCTTTCATACGGTTAGGAATCGCAGTGTGACATGAAGCATTTTTGTAGTAAGTGAAAAAAAAAAAAAAAAAATTAAACAAAACATATTCAATAATTAATAGGCCCCTCCAATCACGTATTGTTTCAGAAGTCCTGTAATGTTGATAAGGGAAGAAAAATACAAAGAAGATGTGGGCAAAACACATCCACGAATGGACCCATTGAGAAAATTTATGTTTAATATATACATCTATCTTTTATCTAGAAAAACGTTAAAAGAGCATTTTCAGGTTATCCTAGGTCCTAGCATTGAGGCTGTTTAATCCATCATTTGAGTACTAAAATCCCCCATTATAATCACTCCTATCTTATCTACTTGAATTTGAGCAAGGAATTCCTATTTCCGGTACCTATTCTATTTCTTCTCCAACCCCTGCAGAAGGAATTAAATTCTAAGAAATATGACCAACATACCCTCAGTAAATACTTAAATCGAGGATATTACTCATTTAAAAACAGGGGCAAATTGTTATAATTATAATGCTCAACTTAATGCTTCAATTAATGAGTAAAATAAATATCGAAATAGGTATTTTTTATAAGAGAAACTTACATTAAGTAAATACTGAAATAAATTTTTCTAACCTATTTTTGGTAATAATCATTTTTAAGATATAAGTTTTCTATTTCTTATTTATTCCATTCTAAAAAGTAAACATGTTCCTTTATAATTATCTCAATGGTTAGATAACATGAATGATATACAAAATCCATCGGATACCGAGAGCTAAAGAAAATTTTTGCTTTTCCATAAAATACATATTTGGTGTTAAAAAGTAAGAATTTTCATTTTTAAACTTTTAATAACAGCTCTAAAACGTCATTTAATATGATCCTTTCGTCTGTATTTAATTTTGTACGAAAGAAGTGTTTCCTATTTATCGCTATAGAATGTGAATGTATTTATGCATGTCGGGGATAAATTCAGCTATTAATACTTGCTTTTTCTCATGTTTGGCCAGTGTTTACTGATGATTGATGTTGGGAATGGAAAGATATACGAAAAAGGACTAAGTTCAAGCTGTATTCTATTTCAAATATGTTGAAACTACCTAAGTACCTTTTATTATCGGTGTTTATTCTTTAGGTCAATGTTATGTATGATGGACAATTACAAGGCACTTGCTTTATCATAAATGGACTATGATAATACCTAAACATCACTTGAGCACATGATCACATGGCTTTGCGAGCAAGATACATTTCTTGTTTCACCGATAAGCCCAAAGATGCAATAGCTGCTGAAGAAAAGGTTCAAGCTTCCTTTCGGCAAAGAGTCTACCTTCAACCACAGCTGGAGTGTCATTATTATATGCGCGCGTGTAAAAAAGAAAAAGAGAGAGAGAAAGAAAAATGGAAAAATCATCTCTTAAGAAAAATATTAATATAAACGTGATTAATATAAATTATGCATAAAAAAATATGGGTAATATGCATAAAGCATCATACATTGCCCTAATATGCTCCAAAATACGTAGTCACCAACACTATTACTAACAAGATCCCCCATCTTATTTGGAAATGATTTAATATTACTAATATACTACATATATTGATAAGTTAAAAATACGAACAAAATTTTAACATGGAGGTATATAATTGGTATTCTTTCAAAAAGTTTTTTTTTTTTTCATTTTCAAGTGTTTTAATATTATAAATATTTGTATGTTACTCATTAATCCACATAACGTGTTAATACGATTAAATTTTTTTTCCATCTTATTATCACATGTACTATAAAATTAAGAACCACATTCCTTTGAAGAGATATAAGTCATCGAACTTAACTCTTCTTATATCCATAGATCACCTGTCTTTTGGGTGATCAACTTACTTAATATGTTGCCCTTAACCTTCTAATGTCAAACTATTTTTTTTTTTCCCATAGATTATGGTCTCTTTGAACCCTATGAAATGAGGATGGTAGAGAGCATAAAACCCAAATTAAAAATAAAAATAATAAATTAATTAATTTAAGAGAATTAAAGGAATAAGTTATTTTTTATATCTAGACATTAGTATGACATATAATTAAAAATCAAGTGCAAGGAATAAAACTATCATGAGAAAAGATCTAAACAACAGTATGGCATGTGATTACACATTAATGTCACGAGTATTTTAGTCCGAGGAAAATTTGTACTACTCATTAAATCATTTAACCATATCTTGCAATTGTTATAACTCTTTCTCACAAAAACTTACGATACTTTCCAAAAACCTTCTAGTACCCATCTCAACCCTAAATTCCTAATTAAGATTTGTGCCATTGAAAAAGGAATTCATCAAGAATCAATCTTTCCTCCATAATCAAGTGAGACTTCCTTCTACCTCTATTTTACCTTTTTCAATTTATGTTTTTATAGTTCTTTTAAGTTTTAGAATAAAGGTGTTGATATTGTTAGTGTGGTAATGATGATGAGATTATGATGTAAATTACATCTTGATGGTATCGCAGTGTGGTATTGGGATATATAATATGCGTGTACCGTATCTTATGTGGGCGTGTGTGATTTGTAGTTGCGTATGTGTGTATGCAGTCGGGGGTATGTGCATTAGTGTGTAGGATGTGAATCATAAGTGTGTGAGGTGTAGGTTAGTGTACATCATGTGTAAGTATATGTGTATCAGGTGTTGTATGCATTGTGTGTATATGTGTGGGCAGCGTAAAGTGTATGTGATTGGTTAAGTATAGTTGTGGTCTTACGACGGCGTGCATTGTGTATTTACACATGAAATCTGAATGGCATTGTGTATGCGTATGGAAAGTTGTGTGAGTGTTGATGCTATGTGTGTGTTTTTAGTTGGGGGAATATTGAAAAGTTACATGAAGCACAATTTGGAAGCTCAGAGTAAGAAGCAGAGGGTGAAGTTAAGGAGAAGGAAGTATCAGGTTGTGAATTTATTAAATTCTAAGATAGTATTTATGTTTTAAACAGATACTAGAGGATGCGTGCTGTTGGATCATTTTGAGATAAAAGCTTTAGGTACGGGATATGTGTTTGTTGAATATGTATGTTAGGTTAGCGAATATAAACCAGACTAAATTGATACTTAGATTTAATTGTGTTGATAGTTGTAGTTAGCTTCAACCACCCATTGGTCAGGTTTAGTGGTATTGGTGAGGCACTTGGTGATCTTTACGTGATGCTGTCCTCTGTGGAGTTCCATACTAAAATGACCCAAATAGATCTAAGTTGGTTTATGGCACTCGAGTGTTGAGGAGTACCTAACACTAATACCATGTAGTATTTATATATTACGTGTTAAGGGTTGTAAGTAACCCCAAGTCTCAAGACGCTGAGACTATGATAATTATAGGCTTAAATGAAACATATAAAACTATTGCTTGTTGCATTTAATAGCGGTATTTGTGTATGTGTTTAACTGATACTTGTGTTTCATGCGCATGCGTATAGTATCCTGTACTAAGCATTGACTCACCCTATGAGGATTATTATTTTTCAGTTACAGACATAGGTTATAAGGTAGATGAAGGGGTTTATGCTAAGGATTATGGATTTGACTATCTATACTATAATAAACAAGGAAAGTATTACTATTATCAAGATAGAGTTGGGATATCGTTGTTTAGTTATAGGGGTAGACTAAAGTATTTGTATTTATTTCCTTATTAATTGCTTTTAAGAGACTCGTGTGGTTTTAGGAGTCGCCTGTGACTCCTATTACCAGATCTAGTAGTTTAACTGTTGTCGGAGTTGTGAGACTTTAGGTTATGATCTAAAGTTCTTTTATGATTTAAGTTATGGAGTAATGATATTTTCGATTATGTTTTGTTTTTATTGTAGAGTTGAGTGGTCGACATCCTACTCCAGTAGAAATTTTGAGGTTGTTAATTGTGAATTGGCAGTTTTCATGTAATTATTTTATGGATTTTAGATAAATTGTAGGTTTCTAAAAGCTTAGTGTATTAGTAGAAGGTAGGGATACGCAGCAGAGTTGTGACATCCTGGGTTTTGAGGCATTACAGAGAGCACATCAATCATCATCTTATCATAAGCCTTTAGCTTCAAACCTATACATTACTTTTCAAATCATTATCATAGATATCAACTAAGAGATGAATATCATCTTATGAGTGAGAACATCATTTTAACACCCATTGATTTGCTAAACATTTAGTTGGGTACTATAATTCTCATCTCCTTTAAAGACTTACAATTATCTATTTCATCAGTATCTCATGTAAAAACACCATTGGTCTTAATTGAATTGCTATTAGGTTCTTCTCATCTAGGAAACACAACTTACAATCCTCCATAGAGTCATATATCTCATTTGGTACCTTCTTCAAGCCTAATTGCATCAAGATCCCATGCATTCCCACTTTCCATATGCTAAAATTTGTGCATTCATCAAATTTCTCAATATTATACTTTGTCAACATCTTTAGATTGTGTAGAAACCTGATGACAAATCACACAATCGCAAGACTAGTTTGCAAATGATAAAAATCTTATGAAATTCATAGAAATTTGGTAAGCATACTAGTCGTGTAATAGCATAAAATGAGATTCTAAGATCTTCTTTCACAAGGAGGCATATGAGACCAAGTACTAAACTATTATGAATATATTCTAATCAAAACAAACAATTCGAAATATTCAAGAAAAATACTGATCGGAACTATTCCTAGATTACTTTTATAAGTAATTTATAGTTTCTAGCAAAATCTAAGCTAAATAGAATATCATAAGCATTAGGTTATGAGTTTTCATCCTTCGAAAATTTTATTGTCATGCCTTGAAGATATATTTATTGGTGTTAATGGGGATTTTGACTAAAATAACGGAACTTGGTTTCTTTATTGAGTTGCTTCTTCTATCTTGTAATAAGAACATCTTGATTAAGGTAGTTCATATATAATTTTCAGCTAAAATAATTTAAGTCCTCTCACAACTTGAATTATTCTAATTAAAATTGTAATTCACGACAAATTCTAAACCACAACTTCAATTGAATACAACTTGAACTAAATTACTTTTGAGTCTTTGACCCTAATTTATAAGGATTAGTTGTCAAATTAGGAGCTTTAGATTCTAATAAGGATTTGCAAGCCATTTATTGTGTATAGACCTTATCAACACAACAAGAAGAGTAATGGCAAATCAGATTGTTATATCACTTAGAAGTTGTGGTATCAAGACATGTTAATTGTATAATAGAACTAAACGAAATAATATAATAACACACGACAACATATAAACAAGATACCGTTTTTGCACAATTGGGGTTGGTCACCAAATCTTCATCTCCCTTTTGCAAGCAATAGCTCGAGGAATCCTTGGCAAGCGTTTCCTGCACACATGTAGATATAACAACATTAGTGGCATTAACATTGTGACCTATGTCCTCTGGGTCAAGAAATTTGTTCGTTGCCTCTGAAGTTTTAAAAACTATTTCATCATCCCCGACCCGTAATATTAACTTATGCTCACTAACATCAAAAACAGCCCTAGTAGTGGCTAGGAAGGGTCGACCTAAAATGATTGACACCTCAATATCTTCATCTATATCAAGTATAGCAAAATCCACGGGAAAGATGAATTTGTCTACTTGCATTAAAACATCCTCTATGATGCCTCTAGGATATGTGATAGACCTATCAGCTAATTGAAGACTCATGTGCGTTGGTTTAGGTTCTCTTAACCCTAGCTTTTTGAACAATTTATACGGCATCAAATTTATACTGGCTCCTAAGTCTGCCAAAGCATTATCTACTAACAAATTGCCAAGCATACAAGGAATAGTGAAACTCCCTGGATCATTTAATTTTTGTGGCAGCTTTTTCTGGAGAAGTGCCGAGCATTCCTCGTTCAATGTGACTGTTGTAAGCTCCTCCAACTTCCTCTTGTTCGATAGAAAATCCTTTAGAAATTTCGCATACTTTGGCATCTGCAAGATAACATCAACAAGAGGTAAGTTGATGTGCAATTGTTTGAAAATATCAAGCAATTTACCAAATTCCTTATTCGGATCAGTGTAACTTTGCTTAAGGCGCTGCGGGTAAGGGATGGGAGGCTTGTACTCCTTCACTTTCGGTGGTTCCATACTTTCTTTTGATTTTAGTGGCTCTTCATCTTCCTTACGGTTGACTTCCACTTCTTTCTCAATTGCTTCCCCACCATCCTTCTTCTTCACTTACAGTTTTCTATCACTTCTCAAAGTCACAGCATTAACATGTTCCCTGGGATTGACCTCAGTATTCCCTAAGAGTGTCCCTTGTGGTCTTTTAGATATTAGCTTTGCAAGTTGACCAATTTGGTTCTCAAGGTTGCGATTTGAAGCCTCTTGATTTCTCAACGAGGATTCAATGTTGGATAAGCGAGCCTCATTGCCTTGAATGTATTTTGTGAGAAGTTCTTCCACACTGGGCTTCTTTTCTTGAGGGGGAGGAGGTGGGAATGGTCGTTGAAGTCCAGGTGGGCCAAAGTTGGTCTTCTGCTGGCCTTGGTTTTGGTTTCCCCATGAGAAATTGGGGTGATTCCTCCATCCGGGATTATAAGTGTTGCTGTAGGGGTTATTTTGTTGCATAGGTAGATTTCCTAGATAATCTACCTATTCCAGTTGTTCTTGTGCTCCATACCCCTGCATACCAAAATCACTTACATCCGATTGCACTTGTTGAGGGCCAATTGAAAGTGCGTCAATCTTTTTACTCAACAAGTCCACCTTGGCTGCCAGAGCAGTGGTCAAGTCCACATCATAAATTCCCATGGCCTTTTGCTTGGCTCTTGTGCTTTCCCACTGATAGTTGTTCATCGCTATTCCTTCAATTAAATTTTGGGCTTGTTCAGGCGTCTTAGTGTTCAAAGTACCTCCTGCGGATGCATTAATCATCTGTCTAGTGGATAGATTGAGACCATTGTAGAAGGTTTGAATCTGCATCCATAGTGGGAGGCCATGATGTGGGCACCTCCTGAGCAAGTCCTTGAACCGCTCCCAAGTGTCATAAAGCGTCTCCGCTTCCAATTGAGCAAAACACGAAATATCATTCCGAAGTTTAGCGGTTTTTGCAGGTGGGAAATATTTCTCCAAAAATTTCTCTACCAATTCATTCCAAGTTGAGATTGAATTTCTTGGTAGGGAGTTCAACCACTGTTTTGCTCTTCCCCTCAAGGAGAAAGGGAATAGTCGTAGTCGAATGGCATCATCCGTGGCTCCGTTGATTTTGAACGTATCACAAATCTCTAGAAAACTAGAGATGTGGGCATTAGGATCTTCGTCTTGGAGACCATCAAACTGAACATATTGTTGCACCATTTGTATGATGTTAGGTGCAATTTGGAAGTTATTAGCCGCGACGGTTGGCCTTGCGATACTAGAGTCAGCTCCAATAAGTGTAGGCCTTGAATAATCGGACATGGTCCGATTTGCTTCATTCCCGTTGTTAGCCATGTGTGGTGGATCTTCTTGCTCGATGAATTGAGTGTTGGCCTCTTGACCTTTTTCCTTGATTTCAACGATTGACTCGTCGCCTATGGTCGCCACAATTTGTCTAGGTCGTGATCTCAAATTTTGAAGGGCAGTTTTCTCAATTTCAGGATCGAGTTCTACCAAATCTTCCGGATTACTGCGGGTCATGCACTACAAAGGTAAGAAATATAAAATCAATTGCAGCTCTAGATAATAAAAATAAACAATGAAAACAAAAGAAAATAAAGAAGAAAAAAAAAATGGTTAAAGTAATAAAGCAACTAGCGTTCTTAATATCAAAAATCCCCGGCAACGGCGCCAAAAACTTGATACGAGGCAAGCGCACCTATCAATTTTAATATAGTCGGATATGAGTCTGAGTCGATCCCTCAGAGATTTTGAGTACTAATATTAACTTTAGCTTTATTATCTAACCGAAAAATTATGTCGAGTTGAATGAATTAAAAATACTGAAATTAATAAACTAAACTAATTATGAGACTTAACTAAGCAATTTAGAAAGCAATAAACTACGAACGACTTCAAATATGCAATAATGTATTTAGGAATTATTTCTCCTAGTATTTAACATGTAACCTTTTTAAAATATATTCAATTTAGTTTCTATGATTCTTGACCGGAGGGATTCACAATTAAATCTAATATCTTTCTCAAGCATATTAACCCTAATCCTAAATTATTTACCGGAATCTCTTCACTTAGTAATATAACTTAGAATTGCATTAATGTATAATGAATTCCCATGCAAATAATTAACTTTCCAAAAGAAACACGTATCTTATCTCTAAGTATACATATAATTCTCTTCAATTATGCTAAGATCTAATTACACATGCAATTTCTCAATCAACATGCATAATATCATATATTGATACTCTAGAATTATCAATCCATAACTAAACGACATAATTGAATCAAAAAAAGATAGAAACTTTCTTGAAATTATAATTCAATCCAAGAATCACATGAAACCCTAGGTTCCATAATCCTAAATACTTGAATTCTAAGCTATCATAATGAATCTAAAAACGAGATTCATCAAAAACATGAAATAAAGCATGAAAACCCCTCTTGATTTGATGAACAATCTCTAATCTTGAAATCGATGTCGTTATCGCTTCTTGATGTTGTTTCTCCTTAAGTCTCTTCTTGTCTCTTGTCTCTCTTTGTTTCTGTAATGTCTCTCCTTCTTTTGAACCCTAAGATCCCCTTATATATGTGTATTACACGGATTTTATTTTCGTCACCGGACACGGCCTGGAACACGGCCGTGTCCCCAGGTCGTGTAACTTTCTGCACAAAGGCAAAATTTCTGCACAACTTCAAAATTTCATAACTTCTTCGTTTGAACTCGGAATTGAGTGAAACTTGATTCGTTTTCTTCATTTTCGAGCCTAGAATGCGTTTAAACCCTGAAATCAACATTTTACTCAATTAAGTATCAATTTCTTTAAAGAAAACCAAAAATGTAAGGGAAATGCCATAAAATCACCATATAAAATATGTTTAAAATCAGAGTTATCAACCACCTAAAAAGTTTCCACAAAACAAGTCAAATCCCCTAGATTGTGCTTCACCTCAACACATCAATTTGACAAGATAAAGGAAAGAAACCCTAGCCTTCCCAACCAGACATTAAACCTTTCAAGCTCCATTTGTTCTTCTAGTTATCCAAGACATCCAACACTTAAACAACCAAGGAGAAACTCCTCCATACGCCACCTCCATTGTCCTTAGATTCACACCAAACTACACGCTCAAACCACCCCATTTTAATACCTTGTTTAGCCTCAAGGAGAACACCTTCAAACATCACCTTAAGCGTAGCCATTTAGAAGGACACTAAGGCATTAACAAGCACCAAGTTCTTAAGATCCAAAGAGTTCAATGACCACCAAGAGAAGGGGGTGAAAACTAGGAGCAAAAGGGGGCTAGAGTGGGGCATTAACCATCATCACACAACCTAGTAAAGTATACTCCATTTTCAAGTAACTTTAGAGCACCATGAGTAGAGTTTCCACTTCTCATTTTTGTAGCTTTATCTTATATTTTAGGAGCTCTTTTGTTTAGGATAAGTAATAGTTTTTCTTGAAGTTTCCTTGCAAATGATAAACTATAAATAGCATAGACTTATTTTCCTTTTAGCATAAATGTATTATACATTGAAGTGGAGCCTTGTAACTTGAAGAAACTACAAATAAAAGCTAGTGTAGGACTTCTTTAAGAGCTGGACATGAAGGATATAAGGGTTTTCAAAATGTTTTCTTCACTGATATTGAGTTGTTCATACATCAAAATATCCTTAGGTGATAGAAAAATTAATATATGAAGCTTTAGTGAAGAGATCATCACATAAAGGCCCAACATGAGCATTTGCACCTAGAGCCATATGTGTTCCATATTTTTCCCTTGATATTATGCTAGATAAATCCACTAACAAAGAGCAAAACAAGTATAAGTTATGGTATAAGTAGTGTAAAGTCTTAGGTTAGCATTGAAGTTATGGAAACAAGAAGCTAAGTTTAGAAAATGGATTTAGGGACTCATGAACTCAACTAATCAACTCTGTACTTAGTTTTTAATCCACTTAAACACCCTTAAAGATATAGTAAATAAAGTAAAAAGACCGATTAAGACTAGTAGGATAAATATTAAAGGCCTAAAACTCAAAACCGACCTAAAAATTCAAAAGAGTAACCCAAGACTCATAACTAAACTATGTAAAACCCTTTTGGATACCAAGTCAAAGCTAAAACAAATGTGGTATAAAGCCCATAGAAATCTCACATTAAGTTCCTTAAGCCCATCAAAGTGTTAAGTATCACTAATGGAAGAATCAAGCTCATTTTGACCATAAAAGCCACTTAAAAATTTAAGAAGCATAAGATAGTAATAAAGCCAAAAATATTAAATGAAAAACTAATCATAAGAAGGTAATTAAGCCCAAATAAAAGTTATAAGCCCAAGCTTTAGTAAATTCACTAAGTAGGAAAAGCCTGATAACTAAATTAAGCCCAAAAGAAAACTCAATCAATAGAACCACTACTGTTCTAGCCAATAACTAGAATTGTAGGCCCTACCTCTCAAATTTGATCTCACCATGTGAAATTACATATGAAAACAATGAAAATCGACTATAAGATCACGAGAAAGGGATTTAAAACGAGAAAGATATATGCGATTGAATATTTAGCTTACTCAAGAAAAATGTGAGACTAAATCAAAGAGTTTAACTTCAGTAAAGTCTTAAGGTGACATTATAATATAACAAATCTTTATATTACTACGTTATTTTGTTCAAGGGACATTGATATCGGGGACAACCTACCTCCGGATTAATACAATTAGTGATTATGGCAGAGTAAGTGATTCCCAATGGCTTCATACTTGATTTTACTTATAGCCAATTGCACTAAAGTAATATTATGTTAATTCGTTGCACGAGGAATATGGGGAATGCATGTATGTGGATATGTGATTGATTGTATGACTTAATTGTGATATAAGAATCGATAGTACTTGTGTGATTGAATTATATATTGTTATTATGATATGAAAATGCTTGATTACCCAAGTAATCGAATATACGTATTTATTTCACTATAAATTTAAAATGAGTCATGTATGGCATGTCATTGCATTATAAATATATCGATTGCTGCCTTATACAGAAATTGGAAAGGGACTCACAAAAGTAGAGACTCCTGAAGGGATTAATTTAGGCACATTTATGCCATGTTATTGTATTCTTGTCCTAACCTATGGGCTTACTAGGTACCAAGAGAGCTAATTGTTTGGCTAAGACTTATGTCTTGTGACTTTGCTTAGAACATGTAACGTAGATTGAGGAGGCCACTACATTGCTAGACTTAGGAATTTTTGAATTTTGAAAAGATCATGTTTTTGTATTAAAGTATATTTACAAATATATGAGTATATGTATATAAGTAGACTTGTGTACATAAGTGCAATTTCAGATAAAAACCCAGGTGCTAAAACCTAGTTGTTAATTTATGTCGGTTAATAATCTCCAACTTTGGCTATAAAGGGCAAAATTTTGAGTTACATGCAGTTCCTAAGTCACCGCATGTATTGTTTGGCATACTACTTGCGTATTGGATGGATTAACTCACTAAACGTAAGCTTACCAACCTTACTGCACTACCCTACCCCCCTACATTTCTTTTGTTGTAGGGCCATCTTTTCACTAAGCTGAGCCGCAGGATGCTCGAGGTTAGTCTCAAATTGGGATGGGACTGTAAAATACTTAGAGCGAAGGAGGGAACTTCTTTAGTATTAATTAGGACTTTATGATCTCTTTAAACCATGTTGTTAGACTTTTGTAGCCATTTAGACTACTTAATTTTTGCTATGATTATTTTGGGAACATTATGTTTTGTAGTTAAATTTGATAACTTATCTTATTAATTAGTAAAAATAACTATTTTGCTGTGATATTATTTTTCTATATGATCGATGGTAACTAGGAGTGGAAGGAGCCTAGCACATTGTACGGAAGGGCGATGATTAATAAGCAGGTTAATCATTGACCTTTGTATGGTGTACAATGATTTATCATGATGAAGGTATTGTTCGGATCATGATATTTAACCCTTTAAGCGTAGCCATTGTCTAGATTACAGAAGATCGGCATCTAAACAACAGCTTTAAGTATCTTGTTCCTCCTATATATTGTTGTCATCCAAATGACGAGGGTGTTACTAGTCAGATGATAGCCCATGGAGCTTGCAAAATCAACTTAAATTTGTGCAAATTCATCCAAAAGCCATTCTCAACTTATGTTAATCTAAAATATGATATCTTTATTATTCTTAACTAAAATTCTTACACAAATCACATACAAAACACATGGAGAATTAGAAGGTTAAGTGTGTTGAAATATAGCTTATCACTACGTTAAACTTAAGCTCTTACTTCTCTTTAAGCAAGTTTAAAATTAAAGAAATAACAAATTCAATGACTTCAATGTATTCTATAATAAATTCCTTATTACACTTAGGTCTCAAATTCACTTATTATTAGTTGTATTTCTTATATTAAAATGAAGTATAAGCAATTTTTTCTTGCATAAGTTATCCAGTTAGTCGATCAAATGCATTAATGATACATTTGAAAAAACTGAATGATAAATCCATACTTCATAAAATTGTATTCCCTAATTTAAATCAAGATTTGCTAACCTAAGACCAAGTATAATATCAAAAACTAAAAAAGAGATCTCTACACTTTATATATTAGATAAGTATGTATACAATCCTTATTCATAGCACAAACATGATACAAGTTTGTAAAACCACAAAGATCAAATCTTCCCCTACTTCACTTATCGAGGTTTCTTATTTTTCAACTTTTTTTTCTTTTGCTTTTGATTTGGTCACTCATGTATCTCCAAACTTGATTTGATTTAGTTTAAATTGTAAAGAATTTTTTATTCTTGCAAATACTCGTGCATTCAGATATATTTGTTGAAAGTTCTTGCTTCCTCACTTTTTCCTCTTATGCACCCATTTTTCTTTGCTTACAAGAGCTTTATTTGTTTTTGCTTTTTCTTTTATTTTCTTATTTATTTCCTTTTTCTTTTTGGTTAAGATTACGTCTAATTTTAATTTCTTTCTTTTTATCCTTTTTCACTTAGTAGAACTTTTTAAATATAACTTAGCAGCCTTTATGTGCCTATATTAAGCTATTAGAACTTTAAAACATACAGTTGACTTAAAAACAAAAAAAAAAAAAAATCTAATTTCTAGCAAATGGTATTGCCTCAATCACATATCATTAGATCCAAACTTAAATAAAGGATAATTAAACAAGTAAAAAATTTTATCACTAAATACCCAAATAGTGCAAAAACACAATTATATAACTAACTTAATGTTATAATTGGACAAATTTGACTCAAAATTGCTTGTTTTGTACAAAATACAAATAACTTAAAAAAATTTAAGTGCTTTTACAAATTTTACCAAAATGATGCATGAAATGACATAAAATTTCATTCATGCGCATCTTTGGTAAGTAGAATCAATGTAGGTGTGCTCACAATCGAAAAATATAATTAAAAAAATGAGAGTGCTTTTGCAAAATTTACCAAAACGATGCATGATACAGCATGCACAATTCAAACTTTAGTAGTCAGCCTTAATCTACCACCATTCAATATATATCTAACCTAAACTTTTGAGGATAATAATGTCGTAAATGTTGCACTAATCAAGAATATGAAGAAGAACTGCACAAGACTACCTTGAGATATTAATAGATTTGCTAAACTTTACGCATTTAATCTTTATTTAAAGCTCCATTTTTTATTGCTAGTTACATGCCTTCTTACCATTTGTAAAAAAGACTAAAAATATCTCATAGTATCAAATTTGGATAAACCTTAAGAAATATATAGCCAAAAATAAGAGAGAAACTAAAAATAGAAATAAGAAAATATGCAATGAAATTAAATAAAATGGTGGATTGTGTCCTACTTGGCATTCAAGTTGTAGTGCTTTAACCGAACTCTAAATCACTCTTCATCCTCAATAGCTTTAGGATACTCGAAAATGCGGGGTTCCTTCAGTCTTCCCCCTTTTTTTGTGCTCAATTCTTAAATATCTCTTCCTTATATTTGTTAATTTCTATTTTTTCCCTAGCAAGTCATCTTGTTCCTTTACCTTTTTAGTATATAACCGGATCTCTTCTTCTCTAACTTGAAGCACTAACCTTCTCTCTCTAATATCAATAAAGAGCTCTTGCTGTAGCAAGGAATAAGCAACCCAAAATTAGTAGTATATCTACATCCTACATTTTCAAAATGTGAAAGTCTATGGGAAATCTAAATCTAACTATCCCTAATAACATCTATGCAAATCCTTAAGGGCTTTTTTAAAGAATAATTAGTAAACCTGAAGATTTCATTAAGCTCTATTTTGAAGAATGTCCAACTGTTGTGGAAGGAGTTATGATTCGTCTTAGGTTCACTAACTTGATAGATAAAGGTATCGTTATTGAAGTGCACTCATCTCTAGTTACTTATTTACCTTCTTTTGTCTTTCTCTATCTTCCTTTATTGTTTTTTTCCTTTATTCATTCTTATCCTCTATGATCTAGCTAGGATCTTCCTTATCTAAATACTCACTCATATCCTCTTCTTTAGATTCTACTTTTTCTTCTTTTACATTTTCAAAATACTCCAATCATAATATTCTCTAACACTACTGAAGTGCATTTAAACCTGGTTGCTTGTTTTCCATTTTTGTCTTTCTGTGGCTCCTTTTTCTTTTTCTTTTTTTTTAAGTCTCATCCTCCATGATGTTACTAGGATCTTCCTCCTCCAAATACTCACTCATATCCTCTTCTTTAGATCCCATATTTTCTTCCTCCACATTTTCAAAATACTTTCCCAATCATAATATTCTCTAACTTCTCTTACTTGGTTCCTTCATTATTTTATCAATGCTCATTGAATGGGTCTTCTTTAATGGTCAATTTGAACAAATCAAAATTGGGTTCTTCTTTCTTCTTTGTATTAACTATGCTTACCTTCTTGTTTTTTATTCCTAATGGTTTAGCTTGTGAGTTAACATATGCCTTTACCATTATTCATCCTCTTGGATTCTTTTCAGTGTCTTGGTAATGTTCTTTGTTACATGTTACTTAATTACTTTGTAATTTAACTTAATTGCTTTTACACATCGTAGAAGGTAATTTCTTAATTGGACATCATTCTCAACAAGTCATTGATTTCCATTTCTCTTGATGGTAGCAATTATTGTTGGTACGATGGTAGATGAGATGGTTGTTGTGATGGTAGTCTAGAGAAATTTTAGTTGTCATTACATTATACCAAAGTAGCATGATTCCTTTAGCCTAGGTTACAAATGTTGGAGTAGGAGTTACAAGCTTCCTCTATTTTGAAAATTCTATATGTAGCTCTTATTCGCATTGAAGCTTTAAGCAAACAAGTTTCTTGACAATTTTAACTCTTATGTCCTTCACTTAACATATATGTTGTGGCGAGCTAAAACTCAAAAGGGAGCTCATCATCCTACTTTATTGCTCTAATAGAATAGCTCATATACAATCAATGTATCAAACTTATCATTTTCTTTTATACTTGCTATTCTTCTTACTATAGATGTCTCAATTTCCATCCAAAAAAGGTTGAAGTAATCTCCTTTATCAACTCAAATAGCTTCCCCAACACTCTTTCTTATTATATTTTCATCAACTTCAGCATGAATTATTGACTACAAATGACATATTGATTGTAAAAAGGTTTATAATTGAATTCAAATCAATAGAATATAACAAGGACTTCATCTCAATAACTCCGTAAATTGCTCCTAAGTTCCATACATAGATTCTCCATCAGTTGTCGAAACATTGTAATGTCATTTTCAACTTCACATTCTTGAAGAGTTAAAAGAATAGAGTCAAAAGCTTTTAAGCTAATCACTCTCGATTTATGATGGAATTAGGTAGTAGAGAAAATAGTCACTTTTTGCTCAATTTCTAAGAAAAAATGAGAATAATATTGATCGAATTGTATCTTTAAACACTACATTACATTTCAAAGTAACACATAATTATAAAAGTCCCTATATATACTCATTAAGGTCCTCCAATGCTCCACTCTCAAATTGGTTCATTACACTATTTGAATTAAAATAGGATCAAGCTCAAAATTGTTGGCTTATATAATAAGCCAAATGATAGCCGGTGTAAAAACTATCATGGTAGGTATGGTATACTCTTATAATGCTCTCTAAACAACATTCTTATAACCATTTCCATCAATACTATTCATTCCTCTAACTTTATTTTCATTTAAGTTATTTCCATCAAAGCCATTTTTATTTCCTCTATTTACATCAAAACTCACAAATTTCTTTCAGTTTGAAGGTCAAAAAACAATGCAATATCAATGAGTCCTCTTCTTTACATACAAATTTCAATATCTTTGAAAATTCACCACATTTCAATACCTGCAAGGAAAAATTTTCAGCCAATAGCCTGATATGTTTTGCTTAAAAAGTGAAAGGATTCAAACTTTGTAATGATTTTAGCTTAAACTATCAAGTAGAACCGAAAGATTCAGTAATTCATAAATATTTTATTAACAATTTTAATGTTTATTTGTAAATTAATCTCAACAATCATAAAGCCTCAAGATAGGTCAAAATCTTTCTTTACAATTCTCAAAGAAGTTTCAAAATTTTAACTAAACTTGTAATGAATAATTACCGATCTATCTTCCAGAGCTCAATTGCAAGATATATGCCCATATACTCAAGAGAACAAATAGTTATCAACTACAATTTATACTTAACTAAACTACACTACACTATACTAAAACTTAGTCTAAAAAACAATTAAGAATCTAGTATTAGCTTGTAACGTCATGCTTTCTCGGATAATAGCACCAAAAATTCATTATGTCATGTCTCCTTTTGCAGGTTAAAAACACTTCCTTTTAAAAATCACACAATTACACATTAGCTTACAAATAATAAAAATCTTATGAAATCCATGATAAGTTAGTAAGTATATAGACTGGCTAATTATATGAGATGACATACTAAGAGTATATCTTTTGCGAGGCACAAGAAAATGAGTACTAGACCATTATGGCTCTATTTTAAATTAAGTGAACAATTTATAATACCCAAGAGAAATTCTAATTGAAACTATTTCTCAATTACTTCTATAATTAATTACTAGCTTCTAGCAAAAATCTACACTAATAGAGAATAAACACAATATCACAATTTTAGGTTGTGAAACATTATCCTTTGAAAATTCTATTACCATTCATTGAATATATCGTTGTCATTATTATTGAAGATTTTACTCAAACTCACAAAACTTGCTTTATATTTGAAGTTGCTTGTTCTATCATGTAGTAAGAATGTCTTGATTGGGGTAGTTTATCTACAACTTTTCCCTTAAAATGGTTGAGTCCTCTCACAATTTGAACTACTCTAGTTGAAATTAAGGTTTAAGGAAATCCTAAACCATAACTTTAATTGTATAAAGCTCAAAGTAACTTTTAGTGTTTTGGCCTTAATCTGCGAGGGTTATCTATCACATTAGGAGCTATAGGTGTTAATTGAGGTTATTGAATTCGATTATAATATCTAGATCCTATTAATAAGATAGGGGGAGCCATAGCAAAACCAATGGTTAGATCACCAATCAAGGAAGTCACGGTAACAAACATACGATTAGATTGACTTATGCTTAAGTTATATTAATTATTCTATAAGACTAGCTAAAGTGTAGATTAACACATAACAACATACAAATGAGTCCTTTTACAACATTTAATCCATCAAAACTATCACAACCCCACAATAAATAATTTAGCTTATCATATTAATAAGATGAGCAGTTAAAGCAATATTAAACATAGCATTAAACATGATGAAGAAGTGTTAAAAGTACAAAATCGGAGTGTAAAATCTTCAAGAATGAAAACCTACAAGTAAGATGCTTCAATTTACAAAGTAATGCCATAAATTCCATTATTGAAGTGATAATTACTAAAAACTAAACAAAGATTACCATAAGAGCTAACTCTTTGTTAGAGAATTAATACAAAATAAAATGGAGCCATGAGAAATGCTCTCTCTTTTAGTATGGTGAAGCAACTATAGATTTAATAGCATGAAGCTACAATTCGGATGGCAATTACGTTACTACTTGAACAGTAGGCACATTGTGAAGACATCTACATTGGGGTTTAACAATATTTAGATGGTGTGGAATCTTGGTATCTAATTGGTTGATGCTTGATGAGAACCCTTAACTATGGTTAAAGATCATCATTTAGATGGTGCGGCTTCTAGCATACGAACAGCTAAAGAGATATCATTACTAACCCCTAAAGTGTAACTGTTGTTTGAAAGATGTTCGCATAGTAGTTTCACATTCGCTATACCTCCTATATATTGCTATTGTTTGGATGGTGAAGAGGTTAGCGGTTGTATAGCAGTCCCTGGAGCTCGCAAAATAAGAGGAAAAAACCAACTTGAGTTTGTGCAAGTTGATCCAAAAATCATTGTCTAATTGTATTGATCTAAAATATGTGGTTGCCATTCTTATATTTCACTATAATTCTTGCACAAATCACATATAAAGTATGGGGAATTAGATAGGATAAATGTGTAGAAATATACTCTTATTACCATCCTATTAGAAGTGAGATTTCAAGAAAAAAAAAGGTAGGATCTCAACAATCGATGGTATGATTTTCTCAACTTTGATTGAAACATAAGAAAATTCTTAATATTAGGAATGAAAGAAAGAGCTCATTATTCATTTTCACCTAACTAGCTGTGATTTGATAGTAACATGTAATTTCTTATTTCTTACATGGTAAATGTATAGTAGTTATAATTAGAATTGTGCATGTATAGTAAGATGATTGTAAGTATATATCAAATTAGATGGTCAAATAACTAAAAAGCTTAATACATGACTTTAACTAAAGTTAGGAAGGACGCCTTAGTCTAACTTGTCTTGGCTGGACCTATTGTGATCATGAGTCGCCAAATGGCCAAATTGTATTCGGCTAGTGGAGGCTGATTTTGGGTCTTATCCATAGAACTTGCAAATCCTATAGGTTGGTTCATAGTTCTTTAAATCATTGGTGTAAGCCCCAAAGTTCAGCCAAGTAACCGTAGGATTGAACTTAGAACCCAAGGTTTAGGGCGATCGGTTAAAAGATCCGATCAAATCAAAATTATAAATTATTTAACAAGATACCAATAAAAATGACCCTGTAAACTTAAATTTAAGAAAATAAGTAGTAAAATAGGAGACTATAAAATTTTCAAATTTTAAGCATAATAACTGCTAATTACCAAAAAGGCAAAAAGTGTAATATAATAACTAATAAATTAGTAGAGATAGATTATATGTATATTAAAAATTTTAGAATGACCAAAATAATATTTAGGAATGTTCACGTGTACCCTACATGTATTTACGTGTAGATAAAAATACGCGTAATTACTAAAATTGGCCGAAAACTAAGCAAATAATTAAAGAAAATTATAAAATAATTGTGGAAAAATCAGAAAAAAATCAGAAGGATGTGGAATGATGCAAGGATGGTCGTGGCAAGTCAGAATCTGAAAAAGAAAATTCAACCAATTAAATTAAGACAACATAAAAGCCAAAAATCAAGGGATAAGGCAATTGTCTTGTCCCATTTAATGCACAATAAATTCCACAAAGCCCTATAAATAGCAGGAAAAATTACAGAGCACATTTGGACAGATACAAATCAGAGAAAATTAGAGAGAGTTGAAAATTCGAGAGAAAATCCAGAAAATAAAAAAAATAAGAAAAACTGTGCAGTTAAGGGTTTTAAAAGGAACCCACACCAGACGAGGAGCTGGAAGTGGACGGCCACCACCACCACACGGTGGTGGCAGCGCCCAGGCCGGCCGACAAGGCCACGGCGGCCCGCGGCGGCCGGAGCCACCCAAATCGGTGAGTCCGATTTCCAGCCCGAATCTTGTAAATTTTTGTAAAAATAGTAAATATAATTAGAAAATTATGAATTTTGTTATTCTGGGATATTTCTATATGTAGTTTGTAGGAAAAATATTATTTTGATGAAATTATATCTCGTAATATATGGCCCCTAAGAAATCGTGCAAAACCGAGCACATTTCGATTTAGAAATAAATGACCTTAGGAGTGTAGTTTCAAGCCAAAAATTTTTGTGTAGATTACTCAGATGATATAGAACAGTGCTATGAAGCCCTTTTTCAAAAATTAATTTTCGAAATTTTTAGATAATTTTTAGGTCCTAAAATGAGGCATAAAATGGGTAATTTAGGATTAATTAAGTAATTAAATTATTAATTTCTGACTTAGTGAATAAGTAGATGTTTTAGGGTGTTAAGATCTGATGGAGTATGATACTTATAGCATTTAGGGTGTTAGATGTAATTATTAGGTTAATTATGTAATAAATGAGTAATATGAAAAAATAGTTAATTTTGTAAATTAGGGAAATTTGGAGTAAAATCTGATTTAGGATGGATTTAGACATTTTGAAATAATAATTGGTGTTTAGAGATGGTAATTAGGGTAATAGAAATATTAGAAATGCATTATGTGCATAATATGCAATAATGCATAATGTGTAATTATTGAAAATATAATAAATAGAAAATATTATAATAAAAATTGATATTTTGAGAATAATAAAAATGCACAATAAATTTGATAGGAAACTTGAATTTATAGAATTATATGAAAAATATAAAAATTTGTCACATTAGGAGTGAATTCGGTACACTGATATGGATTTAAGTGTACCGAGTAAAATAAACACTGACAAAGGGTAATGATGGTATTTAGGTTATCGGAAAATAATGTGATTAATTTCACATTATGGGTTGAAACTAATTTCTAGGGTTGGAATATAAAACGCTACTTAAAAATCGAACTAAAAACCTGGTTTAGAAATCGATACGAAAACCGAACCTGAACCTAACCCCAAACCTAGAATAATTGTAAAAGACTTAATACCTAGATAATTGGGCATATTAAACCTTAAACAAAACCTAACAAGAAGCATTATAGGATAAAACGAACCTATAACAATTATATGAAAAGCTGAAACCACGTTCGTGTTATAGGGATAACCGGCGATGGCCTGAGCAAATCGGACCTCGAGTGAGCGAGCGAGGAGTCGAGGTAAGTTGGGATTAATACGATGCTGCATTTTGGGAGGCTTAAGATTATGCTTGGTTGTGCTTGTTAGATAGTTGAATGTATGCATGTGTTTGATTATGGGTGATGCCATGATTCTGTTTGTTGCTCTGGTACATACTGTATGAATTGTATGTAATGATTGATCACCCTAAACTGGACCTAATCAAATATACGACCAGTAATCATAATCGAGCATGCATGGCAACCCGTTAGGGGATTTAGGACTCTCCAGCCAAACACCGACCCCTTCGGAAGGGATAGCGCAGGATTGCAAAATGGTCCCTTCTTCATCCTCAGTCGAACTAAGTGACAGGAGAGGAGGTCGCGGCGGGGATGAGGACAGTGGTTCGAAGGTAGTCGCGGGAGGAGCAAGGTCTCCATTACACAAGCCTGGGTTTGGTCGTGAGCTGTTGCATTAACGGTAACTCCTCAACCCGGATTAGAGCGGGCGCAATTTCTCTAATCTCACGACGGGCCGGACAACGTCGTGCGATGGCATTTGCTTGCACATGCATTGCAACTAATAAGTGACTGAAAACCTTGTTGTGTGTATGGTATAGTTTTAAGTCCTCCGTCCTAACTTACTGAGCTGTGGTTGCTCACATCCCTATAGACATCGTGCAGGTGCTGGCTAAGAAGCGGCAACAACTACTATGAAGCTAGCAACTGCTGGATCCTGGGGAGTGAGGAAAAACATGTGAAGAATAAACACATATTTTAAGGTTTAAGTTTTTATTCTAGAATTACTTTCCATTTTGAATAATGTAACAACTAGGGAATATATTACGGAGAAATGTTGTAAACTTTAACTGCAATAATTGAATGATAACATATATATATAATTCCTCACTTTTATAGGTAAATGATTTATTTAAATTACAAATTGTCTACTTCAAAGCAGGTTAGTTGTGGACGCCTTGTGTAGATCAGGTCTAGGATAGCGGTTGTGAGGCCAACTTCTATCTTAGGGTGGTTTACACGGCGGGGCTGTTACGACTCTGCCGTTTCGGGGCGTGACAATTGGATTGGCCTAAATTATTTCTTCTTCTAAATTATATATTAAAAAACCAAATAGTCACTTTGAGCCTAACAATTAGATAGTTACGACCCAATTTTTAGGGTTAAGAACTGATTGGTTCTAGCTCAATTTTCGATAAAAATGAGAAGGATTTCATTACATATTTATAGAAAACTATGATGGCCAAAAGAAAAAAGATGGAAAAAAAAATGTCTACAAAACTGCAACCTAGCTTTACTATGATATTAGTAATACAAGGACAAGAAAATGAAAAAGATTTCAATAGCTAGTCTTACATTATTAACAAACGAGAACTTTCTTTTAATAAAGGTTTGTAATACCAAACCAAGGCAATATTAAAGGTATGTTGGTTTGTTATATTGTTAACAACCCGTTAAGTACTGTAAATGGAGAAGAACTATTTCTAATTCATGTGAAAGTAGTCTAAATTTTTACTGTAATTTAATTTTATGTTTTATCTTTTGAACTTTCTTAATTTTCATTTATGAACCATCATGGACCCACCGAATCCATAATCATGGGGCAATTAATTTCCACTCAAAACTCATAGATTTGGTGTGCTCATGAACGATTCGAGATTCAAAAAATTAGGACAGGTCTATATATAAAGTTGATGTACCAATTTCATACCGATTTATAAGTTAGATCCAGCTTATGCTATATCTAATTGTCGCATATCTATAATATTCAAGCATAAGCATTATTATTTTGGACATGAATGGTACGAGTTTATAGTATTAGCATGTCCATAACATTAAAATTCACTCAGAATTCTAAGGTATCGTGGAGTACTAGCACATCACTGCTTTCTTCCTCCACTTCTTGAAACCCGGTCGTCTTACGTAATTATTAGCTTAAAGGAATGATTAATGGACCAAATATTCCTTTTCCATTTTGGTGCTAGCTACCAGACATGCTTTATTACAGTTTACTAATTGTCTTCGGGCTTTCTGGGAAACCAATCATTACGTTGAAGACCAGCTAATTAAGTACGACACTATATCTGGCGCCCGTTACGCCTAATTTACTTGGATTTTCCCTTTTTCTCCCATAGAAAAACATAATTGATTCTGGGGATGATAATTCAAGATCCTTGTCGATGATATAACAAATTTTTTACGTTCATTTCATAAGAAAATGAGTACATGATAATGTAAAATGTTTCTTTATGTTGTGTATTATTTCAACAAGTGTCTTGAATTTTTTTTCCCCCTTCGATGAGTAAGTGAAGATTCCAATCTAACCATTCTCATTAAAAAAGTTAGCGTCAAATCCCCCTTATTATAAGACTATTGCCTCCCAAATACTCATTAATATTCATGGATCTTTTCCTTAGAAAGTCGAGGTGAAAAGCGATTTTAAAAAAGCTACACTTGATCAAGTCAAAGATTTACTCTAATGACTCGCTTAACTTTATAGTTCTACCTTTTATTTCACCGTGTCTAGAATGATTACCAAACTTTCCCTGTAACTCTTGTGAATTGAGCGCTTGCCAGTCACTTGTTCATTGATTTCTTTTTGTTTTTTTCCAGTTTAATTTATCTAATTAAAATATCTAATGTCTTAGTTACATGTACGTAGCACCTCGGAAATATGCCATATTTAAGAAAACATATGATTTTTTACATCATTTATAAAATCATGTCAGAAATACTTTACAAACCCTCATCCTCAAACATTGTAGTCAACTCTTTATTAGATACTTGGTTGGTTGAGATCATACCCAATGTAAATACATTTGGTTTGTATGGTGAAATAAAGTAGAAATGCATTTGTTCTATAGCGGATATTAGCGGTCCGAGTCCACTTATCTTTGAGAAGCTAAAATTTTGATAGATGGGGATAAGATGGCTCTAACTTGCTCCCATCAAACAAAACAAAATTATTGCAATTCTTAAAGAATAGAATTATAAGGAAAAAATATAATAAAGTTGTTGAGTTTGATTTACTAGAATCACATCATCATTCGATTTTTATCATGTAGAATAGTTATTGACATATTTGGTATAGAAGAAGTTGTACGAGAAGTAATATTTATTCCATCAAATATGAAATAGATAATAGATAAAGAAAATGCATAATGTAAAACAGATATTTATAAGGTATAAATTTCAAAATTTTATAAGATAAATTTTGTTTTTAAAAATTTAAAAATCTCTCTCTCTCTATATATATATATGATATGGTATAAATAAAATCTCATATACTATAACTTTATATTTGCTCACCCCTAATAAATTTTACATATTGGGGTAGGAGAAAAGATACATCATACATGCTGCATAGGATTTTAACCGTTGTGGGATTTAAGAGATGCTAGCTTGAAAGAATTGTAGTCGTGAAAAAAATTGAATGGTTTTAGAAATCAAAACTGGATAATATAACGGGGGGTTTTATGAAATTATATTACCGTGACCATGGTATTTATCCTAAATCAGTGTTTATTCTCATTTTTGTATGTTTATCTTGCCATGCAACCTAATATCGTATCGTATCGTATGCCACCAGATGCCAAAGAGACAATGTTCCGTGGGACCCATTTTGTCCAGTGTGCTGACTAATAAAGAATCGAAACGTAGCAGGCAGTCACGTCGCAGTCGAGCCATACTGAGTGAAGCATGACTTCGTCTACAAATCCGGGCTACACTTGGACACAGTACCCACCATTACCATCATTCATCATTTATTTTATGTATTTCATCTCTTTCTCTTCATTAATTGTTTGCAGTCTATCCACTACTTTGCTATTCATCCAAGTCAATGCAAGATCAAGCCAATCCACTTTTTATTGAATAATTGCAAATCAATTACATCGAGGGTTCATGGATTTGAAATTGGATCCTTTCATATAATCCATTAGAGTTATTCTATTTATGAAGTATCATAAATCAATTGGATTTTTAATTAATATTATCGAATCTAATTTAAATAGTTAATTTGAATATATAAAATAATCAAGAGTTGAAGGAACAAATTACATTTGGTTAGAAGTTTAAATTAGATTGGACTAGATTGATTCATGATTGAATCAAGCTGAATTGATTTAGACTTTAAGAATCAATCAGGAGCTAATGATGTAATTTTTAATTTATCGAAGAATTTATGTGTACGTATGTGTGTAAAAAATCTTAGGATGAATGCCATAAATTGGACATCTAGGATAGTTCAAACAATAAAGCTTATCGTCTTTTTACACATATAAGTAAATATATTCGTAATGATGAGTTAAAATTTATACCTTTCTAGGTGATGAATGCAACTCGTAAATTTACACTAAAGTTTGTATGGTTTATAAAAGGAAAGCAAAAGTTAAAAGAGGTATATTACTGGGAGTCTTATGATATCTAAAGTAAAACACTAAAAAAGATTCCATTAACATTGAAAGAACAAAAAAAAAAAAAAAAAAAAACAACAACAACAATCAAGTGTGTCGTTAGCGCTGTGTGAGATGAGGGAAAAAATTAACTAAGAGGGGAAGAAAAGTGAAGGGATAGTGCAATTTCCAAAACACTTTTTCTTATTTGGAATATTAAGGAAAATTAAACGGATAGATTTAAGATAGAAAATTTTTCATCGGCCTCATCTACTTTTGTTCTCGTCCTAACAATTTGATCTTGCAGGGGCTCAAGGAAAGTTGCTATATTTCCTATTCTACCTTTCCTCCTTTTTTTTTTTTTTTTATGTTATCCTTTCACTTTCTTAC
Organism: Lumnitzera littorea; assembly: GCA_024138015.1. Taxonomy (NCBI): domain Eukaryota; kingdom Viridiplantae; phylum Streptophyta; class Magnoliopsida; order Myrtales; family Combretaceae; genus Lumnitzera; species Lumnitzera littorea. The sequence continues at coordinate 150,818,181 of JAMXBB010000001.1, read as the reverse complement.
AATTTTTCATAGGCACATTAATAATTTGATATCACATTTCGTTTAGTGTAGCAATGATTAATATTGATTCTACTTCTTTTCGCTTCAAAATCCAAACACATGCAAAGAAATCAAATACTTCTATATTTCTTTCCTTCCATAGTTCTTATATTATACCAAATAAAGTGTAAAGTATTGGACGCACCATGTGATGTGTTTGATATGACTATTTACTCTATTCTTTTCTATATATTTTTTTCGATATATTGCTGGTATAGCAAATGTGCAGCCCGGGAGTATTAGGAATGGAATTCTTCTTCAAACTACGACATGGGGTTATTACACATACGTCGAGTATGAATTTTTTCCAATTTTTACTTATTTTTTTTTAATTCGGTTAATATTAAACCTTAACTCATTTAATATTAATCATCGATTAAAAGTTAAGAAAAAAAATTGATTTTTATATTTTAAAACTAATTGGAGTTGCTACTCGACTGAAGTTAAAAATAAAATTTAAGTTATAACTAATAATTTAGTTACCGGTTTTTCAATAAAACTATTTTTTTTAAATGGTTTTGAAAATCAAATTTATGAATATAGGGGCTAACTTTTTTAAACCCTTAACTAGTACTATTTTTAATTTTCTAAATTTAAATTTACTTTTCAATATATTCTTATAATTTGAAATTACAATTTCTATTTTACAAAAACAATAAATTATGTCTATTTATAAAAAGGCTAAATAGATAAATAAGAGAACTAATTATTTACAATAAGTGGAAAATAAAATTTTTTCATATTTTAAGTCGCCATGTAATTACGTACGAGTATCTAAGTACTCACTATTCGAGATCAGACTTTCATAATTTATTTTTTAAAACATTAGCAAGTTGGTTCCTTTTAGTAAAAAAAAGTCAGGTTTACGCTTATAACCGGTTTAAGTTATTTAAAAAAACTTTCTAAAAGGCCTCAAATTTGGTTTGTCTTTTTTTTTTTTTGAAAATTCTAAGAAAAAAAGTCCTTATTTTGAAAAAAAAGGGTTAATTTATTTTATTTATTTAGAAAGTAGATTTTTCTAAGTTATAAAACAACTTTTCATTTTTTAATTATTTTCTTATTTTGTTATTATTTTTTTGTGTTTTATTGAAGAAAAAAAACTAAACTAAACTTCCCCCTTTTTTCTTCCTTTCTTTCCTTCCCTTTTTCCTTCTTTTTTTTGGTATTTTTTTCGATTTTTTTTTTTTTATAATTACAAATTATGGTTACAACAAATAATACCAAAAAAAAAAAAAAATACAACATGAAACAGAGTCAGACTAAGGGAGGCACATGTGTAGGTCAGTCGATTGGAGCAAATTGTAGGTTAGGTCAAGTCAAATCCAGGTGCCTAGGTCATGGGCAAGAGGATAACACAACAGCTATGATGATGGTGTTACAACTCAATTCGAACACCACAAGAAGTAGGTGAGGTCGGATTTATGTGTTTCTTATTAGGAATGTGGGGGGTAGAAATAGTGCCACAGTTGATGGTTGCTATTTGGGTAGTAGCTAGAAGTGATAGCTAATAGCGATTTGAGTAATGCATAGTGGTAGTTTGTTGGGGTTGAGAGACCGGTGTAGCTCGAGGTTTTGAAGCACGGTAAAGTTGGCCATAATGTTTATTTTGGTTAGAGAGGGGTGGAGCTACTAGTTTTGAAGTAAGCAATAGTGGTTTAGTTAAGGTTTGGCAATGGAAGTTTGGTAACGTGGCTAAGAGCTAGGCGAACAAAGGGGGTGTTCAAATTTGAGGGTGTAAGGTTTAGGAAGCTTGATGGAGGTGGTAGTCTTACTTGCAACTCACTGTAGGGGTGTCGAATCTTAGAGAGAGAGAGAGAGGTGGCTGTGACGTAGAGGTAGAAAGGATATGTGGGGTGTGATTTGAGTGTGCATTTGTGATGTAAGATGTCTGAATTGAGTGTAAGGAGCGATATTTATACATATGTTTAACTTTAATAAGCTTGGAAGGAGCTTTAATGGTTGAATTGGCCTTTATTGCAAGCTTTGAAAAAAATGTTGAATAGGGGATTTTAGAAGTTGGAAATGAGTCATACATGCTTCAAAGATCGAAATAGAGTTTCCATTCTTACTTAAAACACTTGGATTGGACAGATTGCACAAGAGTAAAAATCTCAAACCATGACTTTTTACTGATTTCAAACTTTGATTTGAAAGCTCAAATGGATGTATATCAATGTGTTTTTTGTCCTAATTCAAAGTAGGTCGCGCCTAGAATATGGATATAACATTTAATAGCATGTGTGCATGTGGAAATCATGTGGAAGATTGTGGTAAAGTGAGGGGTGTAGGCTGTGTATACGAGAGAAAACAAGGGAAATGAAAGGACAAGGAAAGAAAGGGGGGTTGAGGTGGCATCTACGTGGCGCCACATGACCCAATCGAACCCTATCATGTGTCTTACTATGATACGTAGCACAGGTATAAGAAGAAGATAGAAGGTACAATTTTGCACTTTACCAAGATTTAAACTCAAGACCTCTAATTTAAATGCAATGCTAAGTTTAAGTGTAATGCCATTACGTTGTTCGTTTGTACCTCGTTCGTACCTCGTTCATATATATAATCAAATTGCATATATAGTTTAGATTCATTTAGGCTAGATTTAATTATAAGCTTAGGCTCAATATCTCATTTATTACTTAGGGACCCAAAGGCTATTTAAATTTCCTATTCTGATTTTAAATTATCTACTTTTTCTTTTTTTTTTCCTTTTTTTATAATTATTTTTTATGTTTTTCTTTCTAAATTTTCTATATTTTTGTTTTTCTTATTTTCTTTTGTATTTTTATAAATTTTATATTTTTCTAAATTAGAACCCTCTACTCTATTCTAAAAATTTCTAAAATTACAAGGAATAAAAATGGGATGTTTACAACATATGATTGTTTTGTAGCAGAAGTAAATGCAAAAAAGAGAAGGGTTGCTTATTGCTAGAGAAGGAGGATGGCAACATGTTTTCACTGAGATAGATTTTAAGTTAGTTTTCAAGTCATTGTTTTGGATAAAGTTTCTTTTTAGAAAATAAGTGGGATTATGTTATGCCCCGAAAAGATTAAGTCATAACAGTTCGGCCATATAAACCATTATAGGATAGAAATTGACTGTACAATCACTATTTTAAATTTAATTTACATAAGGTGTTCATGACTAACCTGCCTTGAAAAAAACAATTTACAAATTAAATATGTTATTTGCATGTGAAAGTATGAAAAATATATATTAGGATTCCAATATTCCAAGTAATGTTACATGATTTAATAACCTAATCTCACTTAAGTAATACATAATTTAGTAATAGAAAATTCAAAAAAAAGAACTAAAACCTTAAAAATATATCTAATAATCAGTTTTATATATTTACTCCCTAAGATCCAGTAGTAGGTAGCTTTATGATAGGTATACTATTACTTCCTAACTAGCATCTGCAATAATATTTACAGAAGATTATACATTAACTAGAAGCAGGCTTGTTAGCCAGTTATTTTAAATGTAATGCAACAAACTAATGCCATTGCAGGATGTTATCCGGTCCGTCTTGAAATTAGAGAAATTTCACTTGTTTTAATTTGGATCGAAGAGTTTAACGTATATTCAATAGCTCGCAGCCAAACTTAGGCTTATGTAATGAAAATACCGCGATTACCTTCGAATCACTGTCTTCACCCTTACCATGACTTCTTTTTTGTTTACTTTGTTCGATTAAGGATGAAAAATGAATCTTTATGCTTTAGTGCTATCCATTTTGAAAGCATCGATATTTAGTTAAAGAATTGTAAACGTTTTCCTTAATGGGTTGCAATGCATGCTTAATTTAGATTTACAAATCATATATTTAATTAAGTCCAATTTAAGATATTCAATCGTTTTAGGCAAAACAAACAATTATAGTTCAGAGCATTAAACTAGAATTGCACAACTAAACCCAAAAACACACATGCATGGGCATGCGCATAATCAAGCTATTTAACAAGCATAACTAGGTATATGCTTAAACTTTCAAGTATTATAAAATAGCACTTCAAAATACAGTAACATGTTAATCTCAAATTTATTTGAAGTCTTCAATTTGCTCACTTAAGTCTAATATGGGTTGTATTGTCACTGCTTACTCCTATAATATAAATATCATTTTAGTATTTATACCCTTATTACATATAAGCTTCAAATCATCATTTTTAGTTTCAATTTATAATTTTATGCAGTTGCTCATATTCTATATTGCTTATAATCAAATTAATCCTAAATTAGTTTATGATTCAATTTTTGAATTAGTTTCTCAATTAGGTTCTAATTTAACTTTAGGTTACAATGTTTATGCGTAAACCCTAAGAACTCCTTTTAATCCAATATGTGAAGTTCTTCTAACTATATTTGGGTATTACAAGTCTCCTATTTAGTTTCTAATCAGTATTCTAATATGTATTGTATACTTTACTCCTAATTTAACTTCTAAATTTACTTTTGATACGAGAATACTCTACATTTTTCACATAATTTCCTAAATTCATATTTTAAATCAGATTTGTATTATATTTCTAATAATATAATATTACCAATTTAATCTAATTCATTCCATCCATTTAACTTTTCGCCATTACATATTCCTTTATATCACATAACTTACACATATTACACATATCTAACATCCCAAATACCACAAATACTATCTCCCATCATCAATTAATATTTCAAAATGATTGAATACACTCTAAATTAGGATTTTCATCAATTTAAACATTAAATCATCAAAATAAGCCTAAAAAGTGCCTTTTATTTGTGATTTTAAGGCCAAAAAATTAAATAAAAATTTGGAAAATTAATTTCAAGAAAAAATCATCATATGAATGTAATATATACCCTTAATAGTACACATAAAAATTTTGGGTTCAAAACTATATCATTAAAACTATTTAAAATAAAAGTGAAGATTAGTTTATGTTTAGTGATTTTTTAAGAGTCATATATTCCATAACTTAATTCCATCAAATTAATATTTTTCCCTAAATATATATACAAAAATACCACAAAATACAAATTTTCATAATTTTACACATTAATGTGATATTTTTGATAAATTAGATAAAATTGAGTAGGAAATTAGACTCACTAGAACCACTAGCTTACAACCACCTTTGCCTACCTTAGGGTTGTTGGCATAACTAAGCATAGGGTCTACTGTATGGTGGTGGGTTTGGTTTTTTCCTAAGTGCGGGTCGAGTGTAGGTTCGCCTTTAAAGCCCTAAATGCACTACAATTTGTTTAATTTTTGTAAAATTGCTTTCTCTTCTCTTCTCAACTCTCCTTAATTTTTTCTAAACTCTCCACTATCCAAAATGAGTTTTGGTGAGGGTTTGCTGAATTTATAGGGTAGTTTATGGGATTTCTTGTAATTTATACTTGACAAGTGTCCGTTTTCTTTTTCTTTTTCACTTTCTAAATGGCTAATTTGTATTTGTCAATTTTCCATCTTTAATCCACAGCTTGCCACACCCCAAATCCAGACTTTTCTACACTTTTCATATACTTTTCTTAATTTTCATTAATTTTTCTTAATTATTTTAATGTTATTTTAACTTATATTAGGTATTTTATGTAATTTCAGATAGTTTTACCTACACATAAATATATATATATATATATAGTACAAATAAATACTCATAACTATTATTTAAGTTATTTTATATTTTTTAATATACATTTAATTTATCTCTAGTGATTCGGTAATTATCAAAACTTGTTTTATACGTTTCCGATAATTAATGAGTAATATACGTATAACTTAATAATTTGATATTTAATTATTTTATTTTTTTAATTCTAAACTTACGAGAATGTTTTTACTAAAATTTTTAAGTTCGTTATAAAATTTAGGTTCAATTGGATAATTTATACAATCGCTCTAAATTTTTTCAATCATCTCTGAATCGACCAATTATGAATTAATTAACAGTTTTTAGGCTTTGACGGTTAGTATCATTTGGATTGCTCTTGATTGATGAATTGAAGTCTAATCACTCACTGATAAGATGAAAAGGTGAAACAATTTTGAGATCACCCAGATGTTTGTTCTGATATTGTATGTGGATTTGAGAAGTTACACTACCGATATGAGCTATGTTAAGAAAAAAACATAGTATATGATAGTTTTTGTATCAATGGTTGAGGAAGAAAAGAGACTCAAAGTTTACTGAAAGAATGCTATTAAAAATATGGCTATTCGACTACATACAAGAAGGAACTTTAGTTTTTATACACAATCAAATATCTTAACTAACTTTCTAACAAACTAATCAATTAGCTGTTAACAATTGGTAATGAGTTGGAAAAATGAAGCTGAGTTGGAAATAAAAATAACTAAAGAAAATATGATAAAACGTGTATAATTTATCAAATGTAGCATTCGAAGGATTCATTCTAAAAGATCTCAAATTAATGTTATTAGAACATTAACGAAGAAAAAGAAAGAATAATTGGATAAATAAGATACATAATTAGTCTTGTGTTGTTTTCGCTGGTCTCTCTTGTGGTGATTAAGTTCCTTTGGAACCTGACTTTTTATAAACTCGTTTTAGAATTGGTTTATAGATTCTTGAATTTCTAGAGGCTTTTCTTTCTAAAGAGTGGAAGCCTGCTAGGGTCACATGTTGCCATTTTTTCTAAATCCCCCGTACGGTGTGCAAGTTTATTTAATTTTTTTCACTTATTTTTTTTCCCACTTTCTAATCTAGTTTTTCAAAAAGTTGGTTTTCGACCTTTTTTTCCCCCAAACCTTTGTCACAAAAGCTTTTATAGACGCACGTTTGATATTTATAACCTAATATATATATATATATATATATAAATATTTAGTATGCTTTTGTTTTACATATAATGATTATGTTGTCTAGATATTATATATCATGTTTGGTATACGTAAATAGATCGGACTGAAACTGCGATTTCGAGTTTAATTTTTATTTTTCATGTTTGGAAATATATTTTAAAGTCAGAATTGTTATTATATGAAATTGACAATTTTAGCTTTAAAGGGAAATTCGATTCCGCTTGAGAAGATGGAATAACGATTCTATTTCCACTTCATTAATTATGATAATTAAAAGGGAAAATTACACTTTTAATTATAGAAAAAAAAAGTTCAAGACTCAATTAGAAAAAAAGTGGTAAAGTTCGAGAACAAAAAGTGCAATTTTTCATTTTTTTCTTTTTCATCCCTTATTAGTTTTTCTAGCAACAAAAAAAAAAAAATTACAACTTAATGAATTGAAATAGTTAATTATGTTGCTAGATAAAATATTGATAAAAAAATTATTTATTTTATCATAAATATAATCATTATTTATATTTTTCTATTTACAAATATATAATGATATTCTAACTAACTTTACATAATATCATTAAATTAAATATGATAATTATTTATAATCTCTATAGCTTATATAATTTAACAACGAAAGTAAGTATCAAATAATTTATATAGTTACTTTTCTAATATTGATCTCCTAAAGAAATGGATCAAATTCGAATTCCTTCTCTCTAAATTGTTGTAATATGTAATGTTGTTGGTGAGGGAAAAAAAATTCTTGTTATATGTAAATTTAAAAAAAAATTATAAAATCACGTATGATTTGATTCTATTAAGAATGTTAAACTGGATCGTTAATTGTTTGAAGTATTTGTTAATCAAAATGGAAAAAGTACATCAAAAGTACCAAAAATTTTTTCCTATCTTTTTATTTTAGGATTCAATATTTTTATTTTTTCTCCATTTCAAGATCTAAATTATTAAAAATGAACAAAACTAACATTTTTTTATGTTATAAGTACTACTAAAAATCATGTCATAAAAGAACAAGTATATATATATGTATATATATATATATAAGTTGTAAATTAAAACACAAATAAATATATAGATTTTAAAAGGAAAAAAAAGGAAATTTACATTTTTGACTTTTAATAATTGAACTTTGCCATTTTTTCTAATTGATTTATCAAATTTTCATTTTTTCTATTTCAATCCTTAAATTTTTCAAAAGTTTACAAAAGAATTATTTTTTAATGGAAAAACTAATGGTTCACTAATGAAAAACTATTTTGTAAAATTTTAGATAGTTTGAGAATTGAAATAGAAAAAACAAAGGTTTGAGAACTCAATTAGAAAAAGTGGTAAAATTTGAGGACTAAAAGTGTAGTTTTCCTTAATAAAAATTACATTTTTTAACTTGCAATGAAATTATAGCATGTAAAAATTAAGGCTATTTTTGGTAAATAATTCTTTTAAAATTTTAATATCATTCATTCCCATCCTCATTTCATTCAAATTAATTCTATTTTATTTCATTCCATTCTAGATCATTCATTTGTATCAAACATGATGGCATTTTAAAGTTTTCTTCTACGATAGGCATAAATGAATTTGTAGACTAAATGTATTAAACGATGTCTTTCTATTGCATTTTCAATTTAATTCACAATGTACTTATCTAAGTGGTAAATGGAGTAGGGTTTCATAAAATTTATATCCGAATATTTGATCCATTGAAATAATTTGGAGTACCTTATACAACTCGTGAATGCTCCCTTTCTTTTGGTAATCTTATGATGATAGTATTATATGTGATATAGATTAAGGTTGGTTTTTTATGTTAAGTAATTATATTGCTTAAAGCCACAGATTTTCAAATTTAATATTATACCACTTTTGATCGTATATCACATCTCTAACTATATACATTTTTCTCGTGCCAGGTTAGAATAATATGATCTAGTTAACATTTTTCTCTAATTATACATTTTTCATGGTTCTAAACCATGAACCGGCCTAGCTAAAAAATGGTTGAGTCTGAACAGGTTGGTTGTGAATCGTTGGGCTAGCTCACTATTGAACTGGTGGGTTGGCCCGATCGGTTTACTCTTTTAAAAAAGAGAGAGAGAGAGAGAGAAAGAGAAAGGAGACTATTAAATCGGAAAAAAAATGATTAGATGATATCAATTAGGTCATGGTATATCAAATTTACCTTCTTTGTAATGGTGAATGACAATTTTTTAAAAATAATATCATCAAACTAATGATAGAGAATTAATTATAAGTTGATTATGTGTTAAGGATAGATGAAAAATTTAATTTAATTTAATATAAGTCCTTTTTATAAAACTTGTAAAATGTTAAGGATTTAAATATGAAAAAAAGATAAAATTTAAGAGGAAAAATAATTAAAAAATTGGAATAACATTAAATTGAAAATTAATAAAAAATTAGATATTATTAATGAATTAATATAATTTAAAAAAAGAGAGAAAGGAGATCATGTTTGAGGAAAAAATATACAAAAGTTTGAACAATATCAAGTTGGGAATTAATAAAAAATTAGAAATTATTAAAATTAATAAAAAAATTAAATATAAAAAAAAAGATTCAAGAGTTGACGAACCAACCTTTAAATTGTTTAGTCACTTGAACTTGCCCAGTACCATAACTAGCTAGGCCAACCATAGTATAAGGGAAATTTGGCTTATGAATTGACGGTTCTAGGTTGATTTGACCTGGTGAACAAGTTTACTTAAGACATGGAGGGATGAAAAAAATAAATAAATAAAAGGACTCATTTAATATGAAAAATAAAATTATGGATCACTTGAATGATTCAAATAGACATATAATTGTTGATCTGAATATTAGTGGAAAACTACAAAACTTTGATTTTATACTAATTTTTTTATCGTCGGTTTATTTGTAAGTAATAGAGAGGGAACAAATATTCTATTCGAACTTTTTATTATCTTATTTACTTAAAAAATAGGTAAGAGATTTTTATTCTTAAGAAAAGTTATTATTTATGAAAAGGTGGAATTTTTTATATTAATTCCTTTCTCATTTGTTTATTTGAAAGTAATAGAGAGGGAATAAAATAATTATTCTCTCTAAATTTTCTATTATATTGTTTACTTGAAAAATAGGCATGAGATGTTAATTCTCATTGGCACATTATTAAGAATGATTATTACTTAAGAAAAAGTGAATTTTTTATAGTAAGGTATAAAAGTTCAATAATATAATCATTATGCCCTCATCAATGTTGGGTGTAAATAACTTTTGATTATATTTCCAACTTAATATTGTAATTAATAAAACGAACTATTCTTAAATAAAAGTGAAATAGAAACTTTTAACTTATTTCTACTTATAGTCATTTTAATATATAACTTTTTTATTTCCTATCTATTATATTTTAGAAAACCAATGAATTGTTATTTTTATAATTTATCCTTTTTATATTATATATGTATATATGGTTGCCCTTAAATATTGGAAAATAATAATAATTTCTTGAAGATATTTGTTAAATACTTCGAATAAGATTTTTTTCTTTTTATATACATTTTTTTAATTTCTAATATTCAATCATGTCTTGGGAAATGGTAGTTTTACTAATTAGGGACAAAATTCCAACGATGATTTATGAAACACCACAGAAGGGAGTCATGATATAAAAAATATCCCTTCAATTTCTCTAGAGGCCCCCATAGATTTTCCTTCTACAAGTTTTAGCCATAACATTCTCTCTCTCTCTCTCTCTGCACGGACTCCGAAGTTTACTGTATACGAACCATACTTACTCTCACTCGGCATCACTTATACTAGCTGGTTGCTTCCTTCCTTCCTAGTCACTGCCTTCTCTCTCTCTCCCTCTCTCTTTCTGTCTTTCTCCTGCACCTTTGTCTTGGAAAAGAAAAGTCTCCAGTCTCGTCCCTTTCATACTTCACTCTTTCTCTCTTCATTACCCAAGTACCCAGCTTCTCCATCTCCTCTTCAGGTGTTTTGCCTTTCGCTTTTCCCTTCTCTCTCTCTCTCTCTCTCTCTCTCTCTCTCTGTGCTCCTCTTCTTCTTCCACTTATCAAAACCTAGAACTAAACAACCTTAACGTACATACACACACACACACACACACACACATATATATATATATGCATGTGATTTATGGACGAGTTCTACAGGCAGCAGCTTGATCTGGTTTTGCCGTGCACATCGGATGATGATAGAATCACTCACAACATGACAACAGCTACAGCTAACACTGCTACTACGTGCGATGGTCATAGTGATCGTTTTCGTAGCGGTTCCTTAAACGACATAGTTCGGCTTGAAGATGTTCATAAAATGGAGGCGGGTATAACCGGATCCGACTTGTCGGATCTGACCAAGGCCCAGATTTCATCTCACCCTCTCTATCCTCAATTAGTTTCCTCTTACATACAATGTCAGAAGGTGAATAATTTCGTTCTGTTCTATCGTTTTGTGTTATCGTGTCGTGTTTGGAATCAATTAATTTCGGACTTAGGAACTGTGTTCACGTTACGTAGAAACAAAATATGGAAAAAACTTTTACACACATGACACCGTAGGCATTTACATTTTTTCTTTATCTTTATCTTTTTTTTTTTTAATTATGATAGTTGAATAGTTGAAAATAAAAATAAAAACCATGTAATGCTAGCGAGTGAATTTTTCTTTTTTAATATGTGTATTCAATTTTAACAGGTCGGAGCACCGCCAGAAATCGTTAGCCTTCTAGAAGAAATTGGCGGAGATCACAATCATAGGAGAATTAGCACGACATGCACACAGATAGGAACAAATCCTGAGCTAGATGAATTCATGGTATTTCCTTGTTATTAGTTTATCTTATGAAAGGGTACTTTCGGGTTCTATTGACGGATCGTCCAGTCCATTTCCTTTGAATGTTGAGATAGCCACGGGGATTAATGGGGATTTGAGTAGTTAATGAAGGTAAAATAAACCACTAGGAATATAGCGTAATTCAGGTAATCAGGTAAACTATATATATATATATATTATTTTACTTTATCATCATTTTTTCTTTTTTGTTTTTTTAAAGGAATCATACTGTGAAATACTTCACAAATACAAGGAGGAGCTATCCAAGCCATTTGATGAGGCGACCATGTTCTTGAGTAACATCGAATCACAACTCAACAACCTTTGCAAGGACGCGAATACTTCTACGACGGCATTAGGTTCTGGAAATTGTGCCTCAGGTATACAGTAAATATCGACTTTTTGTGGCTAATGTGTATTTAAAATTTCGATTAGTTAATTAGTAATTACCATCGTCTCTAGTACTTGTGGGGATGATGGGTCATGTTTAGGTTCTGTGCATGAAATGACATGTATGGTGTAGAGCTTAGAGTGGGGTTAAAATAATATGTTTTATTCACCCAATGAATATGGTATAAATACTATGTTCGCCGCTATAATGGTTTTACTTTTTTGCCTTCATCTACTATAGCATGTATATATTTTGGCAAGTCTTCACTTCGTATATATGCATGCTTCCATGTCTACTGTGTTCTAACTATTTTTGTGCTTAGAGGTGTATTAAGTGCTTTTTCAGAAAATACATTATTGGAATTATATGTCGATTCCCAGTGTTGCGGCATTAATACTACTTTAATTCAAGCGATATGCTTTGTATATGAATTGAAGATGTGCTATAGTGTGTTGTACTCTCCCTGGTAGACTACAGGTTACGGTTTTCGCATTAAGTAGATTGCCCAGGGAAAAGAAAAAAAAAAAAAAGAAGAAACATTGTCATGTACTTCTTGAAGAAAATATTTCAAAACCTATTTCACTCTCTCTTGAATTTACAAGGAGATTGTTGAATGATTTAAATCCCACTGGATTTTACAAGTAGACACTAATGTGAACAAGGTGAAAACCAAACGAAACAAGCTCTGGCAGACCTGGAATTAATGTGGTTTAATCACAAGTATGGCCTGCATGTGTAGGTTGGTTATTCAACGTTTTCATTACTATTTCAAGAATTTTGTCATCTTCTTTCCCTTTTATCAATTGGGTCAGTGTCAATATTAAAGGAAAAGAAATTCATTAGAATGCTTGAGTAGTAGACCAAAATTAAAACATATGAAAGCCTGTATTAAACAAGAAACTTGCCTGAATATCATGATTATAAGGACTCTCTAAGTATGATTACAGCCTCAAGAAGGTTCTTTGGATTACATGGCTCGTTTTGCTGATTTAGCCTTCTAACTGGTATTGTGGGTCTTATAACTCGTCATGCTTCATGAGTTCTCAATATTCTTAGAGCATTAGGCTTTATGTGTTGGCATTAGACACTTGCCATATCTTTGGATTTACAAGGGTTCAAATAGCTTACTTTATCACATTTTAAGCTTGGAATGCAGGGTGATATAATGGGAATTTTTTTCTTTCTTTCTGATTTTTTTTTCCTTCTCTCTCTTTTTTTTTTTATTTTAAAATATTATCATTGAGTTTGATCATGAAACTACATAAAGCTTGATAAAGCCTTATGGTAAGTGTTTTTACTTGTAAGGGTCCTAAGTGTTGCCTCGTCGACATGTTTGATTCTTTCACTTCACTAGATATAGCTTTTCTAGTGAGTTCTGATATTTTCACAAAGATAAAAATAAAACTGAAAAACATAATTTTCATTTTATATCCTATCTTTCCTTGATGATGGTTATTTGGATTTATCCCCTTTTTTTCCTATCCCATGCACCATCTACTTTGTAAATTGTCTAGTATTGTGACATGTACAACAGTGCAATATTTTGGGGTTAGTGGAGTACTTCTTTTCATTACATAATCAATTACAAAAAGGAGTTTGGTGCATTCTAGTGGTGTGTTGGGAATTTCATCAGCCATTGGATTAAATGTGATTCATTAGAGCATCTTTATCCCTATCATCCAATTTGGTAATGCGGGAATGAACTTGGAATAGTAATCTCGAGTTTTATTATCTTTTTCATGTTTGGAAGCATTTTTAGAAGTGAAATCATGATTTGTTGGAGTTGGCAATTTCGACTTTGATAGGAATCCGATTTCATCTTTGTATGGGGTGAAAACGATTCCACTCTATCTCCTTTATAAAAATTTACAAAAATAGACTTTTATGTAATATATATTTGTTTCATTCACGAATTAATTATACTTTTGATAAATACAATGTATGAATTGAATCAATGATATCATTAATGTTTCCAAACATATGAATAGTTGTTAATTTGTTTATGTTTTTATTTCATTCCATTCAATACCAGTTACATTACTATATATAGAGGATAGATTAGATTGTGTACTTACTTTGTTATAGAGGGTAGAATAGTCTTTTCGATAATTTAGGGTTATAAGCCTTAAACCTATATATCTATACTTATATACACATACATTGTTATTTATTGCTATTAGAATACACCGTATATTTGTACAATTGATGCGTACTAAACATGGTATTAGGATGCCATAGGATTCCTTATAGCATCACAGCAGCATTTTAAAGATCTTTAATTTTTAAGGTTATTATACTTTTTTGCTATAGTTCTTGAAAGAGCTCCTTATGATTTTCTTTTTAATATTGCGTGTCATATACATATATTTACACATGCACACACATATATGTCATCAAAAATGCTCTTAGGCATTTCTATGTAGATCCCTTGAATTTAAGATTTGCTCAATCGCATAGTATAAAAGTTTTTGGGGTTCTCAAAACTCATGTTACTCATTTAACTATTGTTCATTGATTAGTTCCTTCATTAATTGAATATTGTTGCTGGGGTGAATTGCACCAACTATCTTTGAAAACTTTAAAAATTATGTGGATCCCTGATTTTTCTAGAAATTGGCACTTACCTGCCCTAAAATAGGCATGGGTTTCCTTTTTTTTACTGACTAGGTTGTCATGTGTTAAATAGGCATGTTTAGAAGTTTATGTGATAATCCATCTGCACATTTAATTAATTAAACAAAAAAAATAAAATAAAAAAGGCTTATGTTTATTTAAATATATTGATAAATTTAATTAAATGAATTAGCAGATTGCCATGTAAGCATCTATATCAGCTTATCTCATACATGATTGCCTAAATAGGAGAAAAAAATGGTGTTCACATTTGGTTCCGGGATAGTAAGTACTGATTTAAAAAAAAATTGTATTTACATAATTTTCAAAGTTTTAAGTGGTCGTCCATACAGTGTGCCCCTGTTGCTTTATCATGTTTAGAGGGGCAATAATCTTTTCTTTGTGATGGTATTGTTTCAAAAAAGGGTAAATAACAACCGCCTCCATTTAACTAATAATGGTTGTAGGTCTTGATCGAGATTTTAGGTTACAAATCATAGAATGAATAAATCACAAGAGAAATAAATGATTGAGAGTAAGTTGTTTGACATATGGATTTATTGGGGAAAACCCTAAAATATCATGGGTGAAAAATTATGAGCATAATTTGTCGGATGTTTAGTGTTATGGGACAATGGGTTTCCCAATCATTGAAAACTACTTCCCCTATATTGGGTCCTCGTGATTTCTATACATTGTGTAGTGTACTTAATAACATATATATTTTGAGGCTGTTAAGCAAATAGAACTGAACCTAATAGTAAAATGTGATTCTTTTATATTTTGGTTTAGTATGCGACTCGGTTTGAAGAGGGTTCTAATGGAACAACTTCTTATTAAAATATAAAAAGTAAGCAACCTTCTTGAGCTTTAAACCTTATCACATTTCAATATAACCCTATGTACCTTTTCTTTGTTGTTGTTTCTCATCTCATTCACTATTAGGTTCATGTTTCACTACTTTTCCTTCATCGTTGTCTCTCGTTTCTTATGTAGACTCGTTTGCCTTTACTATACAACAATGCCATGATATATTGTTGTGTAGCTTTAATTCTTGTGTAATATTTCTCAATTTAAATGTCAATGTTTGCATAAAAACTTCGATTATTGTTAATATTATCAATAGGAATAAAGTGCTTTTAAAAGCGGTTCGAATATAACCAAATTGCATTTTGATTGGATCTGTTCATTGAGGGTTTGAATTGAAGCGTTTCACATACAGTTTGATTTAATTCGACCACTTAATCGAACCAAATAGAACCATGAACACCCACATATATATATATATATATATATATATATATATATATATATATGTATGTATATATTGTGAAACCAAATCCACACTACACATTGAGGAAACAAAAAATGGGAAACTACCTCAATCCTTATGATGCACCCCAGTTACCATGGACCACATGCTGGTTGGCTGCACCCTGGGCAGTGGCTATCCCTTGGCTGCTCAACTGATCCTTTGTTCATTTTCTTACGTATCCACTCTCTGAATCCAAGTCATGTGCCATGATACATGCTTGACATGTGGCTCATCTCAAATTGTGTATCCTCTTATTGCTTTTTTACTTGGCAGCTCAGCATTTTATTTAACTATTCTGGACCATGCCATAACATAAGTTTCGAGCTTATTTTCATGGTCATGAAAGCACATATGGTTTGCTTGCTTCCTAGAGAATGCTAGATATAAGCCAATATAACAATATTATGCTATCATTTTAACATGTAATTATCATGTTAAAAAAACAATATTTTAGATTACTAGGATCAGGTCTCCTCGTGTGGCTTGATGATATGTGTGTGCTTACAATTCTATCATAATAATGCTAACTATGGTTTCTCATGGGGGATTATGCATTCTGGATTGGTTATTTTGATAAATAATCTCTATATATGCAGAGATCACTACTCAAGATACTAGTATCTTTTATGAGTAATTGCTAATCCTTAAACATATATAGTCCTCTTCAACCTTGCAAATATTCATATAGTTTGAAAATATGTCAAATAAATTCTTAGTTAGATTTTTGCATATGCCATCCATGTGTGTGCTTGGAAAGATTATTCAACGTAGTTACCAAAGCATAGCATACATAAGCAATTTTTTTGCCCTTGGGTTATTTTATTTGTTTATTATTATTTTTTTCAGCTAGGGAAAAATTTTACACTCACAATTTACCTTAAGAGTGCTAGATTTCCTTTATTAGCTATTAAGAAGCTAGTTAGGAATGCAATGTCACTAATGCATTCAGATATATTCATCCCAATATGCAAGGGCATCGAAAGGCAAAAAGTTTCTTTATTTGGCATTTTAATAAGACCCTTGTGCTCTTGTTGACAATTTCTTATAATGTCAAGTCATTTAAATCAAAGTTATTTGATTATTTGTCGGAAGTATCTTGTGTTGACTAGTTGTCCTCTTAGGTTGATCACGGTCGTTATGGTCAATTTCTAAACACCTTCTCTTGTCAAATAATTTGTTTGAAATAGAAAGTTTTTTAACGTCAATATTATTCACTGAGTGTGATGTTGAATATCTATCATCTATTTTAGATCACATTCCTGTTTGCATCGTTGTGATGGGTGCTGGTTGTCTTTTGCTCCTCTTTGCTCATTTCACTGGTGTCTTGACTTCTTCAAAAATAACTTTATGCTCCTTTTTGTTTTTTAGGCTAAGTTCTTGTTCCTTTTTGTTGAGATTACCCCTATTGCACTGCTGTGTGACTGCGATTCAATAAGTTTCTGCAAAAGCAGCTGTTTTTCATTTATTTATTAATTTTAATATATAATTGAGCTTGGTTAGATGTGATCACATTGACAAATGTTCGAAGTATAATTGTTCTGCCTTTTTGAAATGTAGCTTGTAATGCCATCATCTATGTTGTAAACCTGATGAAAATACCGAGAAATAGAGTTTAAAACATTACATTCTTGCATTGAAGTTGTCTTTGTGTTAATAAACAAAATTGAAAATTCTGGGTTGTTGTTTTGTATGAGTAAACAACTGCTGTACATGACTGGGAAACAGAAAAAAAAAAAAAGAAAATAGAAAGGAAGATTTATTTACAAAGTCCTGACTCCTAACAAATCCCTTTTCTATTTTTCCTATGGCTAGTCTCAGATGAGGTGGTGGGGAGTTCAGATGAGGAGTTGAGTTGTGGGGAGGCAGAAGCACTTGCAGGTCAAGATTCATTACATGCTCCTTCTGATGACAAAAATCTTAAAGAAGTTTTGATGCATAAATATAGTGGCTACCTTAGCAGTTTAAGGAAGGAATTTCTAAAGAAAAGAAAAAATGGAAAGCTACCAAAGGATGCTAGGACGGTATTGCTAGATTGGTGGAACTCCCATTATCGATGGCCATATCCAACGGTAATCTCAGCGCAACTTTACCTCACATTTTGCTTCTTTTCATGTAATCTCTATCTGATACTGCTCTCTTTCCACCATTACCTACAATACAAAATGTACATTGTAATTTGTGATAAACAAGGACTGATTACTATAAAATTCAAAGTAACATGTTTCGAGAAATAAAATAAGGATGCTTTATGCGCTTGATTGCTATGTAAGGCTTGTTAAGATAAAATATATGCTTTTATCGTGTATCCACGTACTGTTGCAAATAACAGCTGTCTTGAAGCTGTTATTTTTCTTAGGAGCACTGCTATATATGACCAATAATTTCTAAAATATGCCATGGACACCAAATTCACCAAACTGATCCTAAATTTAAATATGGGGACAATACTGTAGAACAGGTTCTTCTTTTAAATTTTTCTGTGGGTTGAATTCTTCTCTCAAGTAAAATCTTGAGAGTACATCTTCTGACCAATGGGGAAATGCTTCATTTTGAATGGTTAAATATTTCAGGAAGAAGAGAAATCAAAACTGTCAGAAGTTACAGGACTAGACCAAAAGCAGATAAACAATTGGTTCATAAACCAGAGGAAGCGACACTGGAAACCATCCGAAGATATGAGATTCGCTTTGATGGAGGGTGTCAGCAGTAGCATCGGAGGACCTTCATACTTTGATTCCGGAGGTGCAGGTCATAATTTCTAATGCCGTGTTTTGGTTCAAAGTCTGTATTCTTTGTCTATGTCCTGTAGCTATCTTTATCAGATGTATGTACAGCTTGTTCTCATCTCCTCATCTCCTTAATTCACTTGCTGACTCTCTGTACTTGATTTTTTCACGGAAGATTTTGGAAAAGAATAATATCTAGCAGAATTACAATTAATTGCCATTCTGCTGTAACTTATCAGCTTCGGAGTGATTCCAGTGAAAACAATGCTGGAATCACAAAGGGAGAAATTCAATGGAAATCTTATTTGTAATGTTAACTTTCGCCTCTCTGTTTCCATTATTGAAATTCAAGCAGATCATTGAATCGAGAAGTGTCTTGGTAGTTAGTATTTAATGTGCTTTACCTCAAAAAAATAAAAAAAAAAAGGATGGTTGCAGAATATTCTTGTAACTGTGATTCGATTAGCAGGATTTAGTAGAACTTTCCTTTTGTCCTTCGAAGGATCATATCGAGTCGGTTTTGCAGATTTTGCCCTAGGTAGTACAAATGTTTTAGACTTTAGGGCATATTCGAAGGGAATTGCATGCGTTGCTTCCACTGAAGGGTTATGTACTTGCGTTTAAGTTGTTTGATTGGTTCTTCATAAGTTCACATTTTTATAGTAACTAGAGAGTCCCCTTAGTTGTGACTCGTGACTAGGTTTCAAGGAGTATGAACAAGTCAAGTTGATTCGTGTTCCATTTGAGCTCTAGTTTGTTTTCTTTGCTTGAATTTCACTTCATTGATTATACTAACACATGTAGAAATATTATCCAGTTGGCAAAGTCAATAAGTTTTTAAGCTATTCGATGCATGCATAAATACACTCTGGCTGATATATTCTTCATATTTCATCTTCGTTACTTGGCATTGCCCTGCTTGTCTGTGTTCGTAGTGATACACATTTTTCAATTCTGTTGCTGCTTCAAACATAATGAAATATTAGAGCTTTGGTACCTAGTCCATTGTTTATCTAGGGGATAGACCCACTTTCATCCAAGTAAAGTTACAGATTCGATTAACCTCCACTGCCACGGAGATTTCTGAAAATTAAGTCTGTTAGTGGTGAATTGATACACAATGATCCTCCATTGTTAGCGAAGTTTAGGCCATCCTCTTTGAGTTGTTATTACATTTTGTGGAAGTGATTATTTAAGTTTAATTACAGAAAGTAACCCTGTAACTCTCTAGTTTTATACATTTCGCATGTGCTTTTTTTTTTTTTCCTCAGTTGCATAATTTGGGTTTTTATACCTTTTGACGATACAAAAATGTGTTCTATCTCCGAATTTCTTAAACGAATTTTGATCGATTTTGCAATATAAAAGCCAAAGGTGGACATCTTAAGCTGCAAATGTGGTACTGGATTGTTGGGGTTTCTGTTCTTGCCCTTAATACCCAATCCATCTCCATTTACGATTTACCCTCTTAGCTGAAGCATTTCCAGATCCAGCCATTATAATAATACGTAAAAGTCCAAGCAGGAGCTTCACCCGAAGCTTAACGTTCTGGTATCAAATGCGGTAACACGAAAGGAGACTACAGAAAAATGTTGGACTTAAGTCATACAATTCAAGATAATGTTATTATTTGCGTGAAGACATTTCCGTGTCATGAGGCTTGATGTGTGTAATCCCATGACATGGGTTTTGATCCAAAATTGGGGATTGGTATTATATGGGTTTTGTGTTTACCTTTATAATGTATCATGAAGAATATCATCAGGAGGATATTGCATGGAATTAAGATTAAAAGAGACAGCCCTATATAGGCACCTAAATTTTTGTTGCCAATGACTCTTATAGTCTTATGGAAGCCAATAGTAGCAATATTGCAACATTGGTAAATATTCTCAACATGTGCTGTAGTGTTACAGATGATCTACGGACTTTTCCGGATCGAAAGTTTTCTATAATTAGGTAGTAACCTATGTGAACTTTGTAAGTTACTTTGATATTTTACAGTTCAATATACAATATTTAACGTCTTGGTTTTGGTTATGTGAATGTTGAAGTGGCTAGGATGTTGATGCATAATTGCAACTTCAGCTTATGAATTATTATATTTAGATATTATACACATATCAATTAACTTCAATAAAAAATAAAAATAAAGTTTGAAAAATATAAAAAAGGAAAAAAAAATGCTACTTTTTAAAGTAAGACCTACTTTTTCATGCACACACACATATATGTATATGCATATTATATTAATGAAATAAATGAATAAAAATAAAAAAATTGAAATAAAATGAAAAGCACAAACTACAAACTAAAAAAGAGAGGGAGAAAAAAAATACACAATTCTCAAACACTGTATTACTGTTCAAAAAGACCACAATAAGTGTGGAAGATTTTGGATGTGGAGTAGGTATATCAACCCATTACTACTAATGTGACTGCTTTGATCATCTCCTAACCTTAGGGTGGTTGGAAGCTTTTTTTTTTTCGTTCTTTTTTTAATAGTTTATCGTATGTGTGCTTGTGTGTGAGTGTATATATGTAGTCTTTGATTTTCTTTAAGGTTAAAATCTAGAGAGATACAACTAAGGTATCTTAGTATCATATTAGAGTGAGAAAGCACGAATGAGACTCTAATTTTGGTAAAACCTTCTTTTATGTTAATTTGCATCCTATTTCATATATGGAATCCTTAATTTGATGAAAATGTAGTCTTTGATTTTCTTTGGATATATCTATTTTAGTTGATATTTATTCCTTTTTTTTTGTTTTTGATTCGAATGTTTTTTACAAGCGATTTTTTTTTTGTTTTTGCAAAAAAGAAATAAAAATATTGATTTTGATCCAAATAAGCATTTAAAATTTGCAACTTCCATCTCTCATAAATTAGTCCTAAATTGTGCAGCTAGTGCTTGAGGAAGATAGGTCTATGAAGCTACATGCCATGCATGTATCAACGGCCATTGGGATGGAAGGCAAGGAAGGGTGTATGATTTGGACTTATAATGAAGTGAATGGCATTGGTAGGATGTTCTACTTATGGGTTGGGTATTCTATGAATGTGGGTTTAGTTATTTGTGAGAAAATTGGTTGAAAGTTGATGTTGCTCTATTAACGATGGTCATGGTAAGTTAAAACTAATTGGATAGTTGAGCCTTTCAAATATAAAAGGGATTGTGACAAAACCCATATGGTACCCTAAAGAGAAGGATGGACCTCAAATAGGTTTAGGTAAACAAGAAGAGAACATTAGCTTTTGTGTCATAAAGGGTGGTTGAGCG
The DNA here is from genome assembly GCA_024138015.1 of Lumnitzera littorea. Taxonomy (NCBI): domain Eukaryota; kingdom Viridiplantae; phylum Streptophyta; class Magnoliopsida; order Myrtales; family Combretaceae; genus Lumnitzera; species Lumnitzera littorea. The sequence goes on along the minus strand of JAMXBB010000001.1, from coordinate 150,796,139 downwards.
TGGCACATGTACTCCAGGAAGGTAAACCTCCCGCTTTGTGATAAGTGGAAGCAAACCCAAAGTTGTAGCTTCATTAAGCTTCCTAAAATTATCGGGAGTGACAAATGAAAGTGTAATTCCTATTAATAGGAAGAAAGTCTTGTATGGAAAAGCTTGGAGGAGTAATCACCAGTAGAGGACATGTTGTAACAGGGGCAATTATGTCACAAGTCCTAGCATTTGTGAGTTGAGCTCAGAGGGGAAGTAGCCACCAGAGAGAGGATATTACTGTAGGAGGGGTTGCTGTGTTATGAGTTGGCTTGCAAAAAGAATCTACTTGTGTGATTGTAAAATAAACTTTAGTGGGCAAACATTGCTATTGGGCGATTTAGTAAGAGGAAATATTGGCATTTCAAGCTTGAATTTTCATTTTTTATTTTTCTTAACTCGATTATTATTAAAATCTAACTTATTTAATATTAAACCTAAACTAAAAATTAAGGAAAATTTGGTTTTTCTATAAGTTTTGAAAACTTATTGAAGTTGCCACTTGATCGGGGTTGGGAAAAAGTGTAGATTATGGTCGATTGAGTGGATTGATTCTAACTTAGTTATTGGTCTATGAGAAAATCAATTTTAGAAAATGATTTGAAAAATTAGAGATTTTTGGATTCAATGACCAACTTCTTAAACCCTAAACAAGTATCTCTTTTATCCTTTTGAATTCAAATTTATTTTTTAAAATATCCATTTAAAAATAATTCAAGTAAATAAATAAATAAGTAAAATTGTATCTACTTATAAAAAGTGAAGAAATTGAAAAATTATTAACAAAAGGGAAAAAATAAATTTTTTAGTGTTTTAAGTAGCCTTGTAATTGTCCACAAGTACTTGTGTACTGACTATTTAGTATTAGATTTCCATAGTTCATTTTAAAAATTTTAGTGGATTGGTTGATTTTAATTTAGAAAAACAATCAAGTTTACATTTTTAATCATTTTATCTTATTTTAAGAAAAATCCTACAAGGGTAATAATTCTTGAGTGTTTGTATATTTTGGAAAGGGTTTATTTTATTTTATTTATTTTTTAATATAGATTTTTCTAATTGATAAATCCATTTTTAATTATTTTTTAAATCTTATTTTTCAAAAATTTTCTAAAAACCAAAAAAAAAAAAATTGAATATAATAATCATTTATAAAAAATATAGGAAAGAAACCTTTTTCTTTTTCATTTTTTATTTTCTTTTTTCATTTTCTAAAAACACTTTCCCTTCCCTTTTTTCGAAATGGATGAAAAAATGAAATTTGTAAAAAACAAAAACAAAAACAAAGAAAGGAAAAAAAAAATCCTTTTTTTAAAAATGTTTTTAAGTAACAAAACGAAAAGCTTAAAAAGGAAAGAAAAAAAAAATAAAAGAAGACAAATAACCTGGACAAGGGAAAATGGGTTGCGGGTACAAATCTAGAGTTTTATACATATACAAATACAAATACGATTCCTTTTTCGAAAAATATTACTAAAAAGGGTCCCATATGAAAAATATTACAAAATTGGTATAATGAAGGCATACGCCTCTTATTTTTTACATTGAAAACACATGTATAGTTATAAACAGTTAAACTAAAGGTATATGCACTGCTTGTGCTTTTGGTATATTAAAGCACATGTATAGTTATAAACAGTTAAACTAAAGGTATATGCACTGCATGCACTTTTGGTATATTAAAAGCTTAGTAATTAGCTACGCTTTCAGTATACTAAATATAAATACCTCAATCCACATGGCCATGCCTCATTTTTACTCTAACCAAATTTTCAAATATCTAAAACGTAGAGAAAAAACTTAGGGAAAGCCAAAGTTGAAGTTCTCGAAACACAAAAAATACCTTAATATAGACAAAATATAATAAATTTTTATGAAATATCAATAAATTAGATAACTTATGGTATATCTACATAAAGAACTACTGTGATTTCCATGTGGAGATATTGAAATCAATTGTATACGTGGTCTACTCTAAGAAGAAGGAAGAGTGTTATAAGTGGAGGCTATAGGCTTGTTTGAAGATGGTAGAGTGTTTTTTCAAAATCACAATTCTAGAGGGTTTGCATACTTGTGTGAACTCGATGATGAACTAGGACCATCTTCAGATTAATAGCAACATAATGGCTAGGTTATTCATCAATAATGTACGGAATAATCCTGATGTGAAGATACATGATCTTGTAGCTAATGTACAAAATATGTACGGATACATAATAAGCAATAGGAGAGTTTTCGAGGCCAAGAGAAAGGCTGTTGAGATGGTATACGATAACTAGGAGAAGTTGTATAATGAGTTGCTGAGTTTATTGAATGTAATGAAGGTAAGTAATTCAGGGACACGGGTGGATTGGGGCTAGAGTAGTTCGCTGAAGCGAGGTGAATCTTAGTTCAAGTGGGTTTTTTGGACATTCAGGTCATATGTGGAAGCCTTCAAATACTGTTGACCTATTGTATGCGTCGATGGCACATTCTTGTACAGAAAGTATGGGCATAAGTTGTTGGCGACTTGTAGCATGGATGGGGACAGTTCAATAGTTCAATTGGCCTTTGCTCTTATTAACATACAATAGGCAGAAACCTGAGGGTGGTTCTTGCAAAAGCCGACAGAGCATCCGATATTGATTCTGTGTACAAGGAACCATCAATAGGGTGGTAGCCTCCGTTTGTAGTTTAGAGATACTGCTTGCGGTACGATGCTAGTAACTTCAACACGGCCTACAAAAATCAATTGTGCAAGAAACTTGTTTGGTTTACAGGTGTTTGGGTATAAGAAAAGAAATTCAAATGTTTCATGAAGTAGTTGGCACGAGTTAAGGAGGATGCATACGGTTGACTTCAGGGGCTGCACATGCACGTGTTAAAAGTGGTAAATGCATAGGATCCCTTGCTCCTACGCGTATGTTGCTACAATGAGTATGAGGCTGGACAGCAAATCGGAAATAGGGCCATGGTATAAGCGGGTGAACCAGATTGATTGTTATTGAGCTCATTTCTACCCAATTGGCGATGAGTTGAACTGGTCGCAAGTTAGCTTCTCTTATCTTCATCCAAACATTGACTTACTACGAAAGAAAGGTAAACCTAGACGTAAGCGATATCACATGGAGATGGACATTGGAGAGCGGTCAGATAGAACTAGATGTAACGCCTGTGGGTGGGAAGGACATAATAGGAAGACGTATCCATAGATTAATAGGGCCGATACATAATGTTTTTCTAATTAGGCATTATATTATACATCATGCATAAGCATAATGAGATGCACATTTTTTTATTGTTTACTAACCATGTTTGTATGTGTTCACAAGATAGATAGAGCCGGGACCTATTGATCCACTCGTACTTATGAGGCAGGCCAATCATTGTTCACAAGCCTTCTGGGAAGGTAGGGTTAGTAATAACAATCTCATGTACATTTAAAATTTTCATGAAAGTTGTATTATTTGCTAACTTCATTGATCGTTTGTGTGGGAGGTTACTTATGTCCTATGAGTGTGGTACAGTGACATGTGCTTAAGTAAGGAAGAGTAGGATATTCCTATACATCATAGGGTGGAACCTTACGTATGAGAGGCTGGTTTTTAAGGAGTTACATAACTTCCATTTATCATGTTGGACTAGCATTGATTACGGCTTTAGTTGAGAGATGGAGGCCCAAAACACATACGTTCCACCTACTTACCAGAGGGGCGACCATTATACTGTAGGATGTCAAGGTCTAGCTTAAGCTTTCGGTAGAAGGGTTTGTTGTGGCGGGTCAGACTAAGACAGATGATGATGAGAGTTGGGTTGTCATAGGGGAGAGAGATTGTTAGGCATTAGGCTTGCTTAGATGAGGGGTACTTGTTTATCTGTTATATGGTTGTGAGAGTACTTCCGGTTACTTCCCCATGGGGTAGACGGTGAGATGGTTCAACAGAACGCGTATACGTACCTACTCAGCTTGATGGGGGGATTCATATTTATGAATAAATCATCTAGTCTTATTCACCTCATATTTTTGCCATTGATAGAGGACTTCTTTGGAACTGGGCAGTTTAGTTGGGGTGGCACTTGCTTGGCATGGTTGTATTGACAGCTATGCTCATTAGGTTGGCGAACCGCGATTCTACTTGAGCTCTCGGGTTGGGATAGATTCTTACATGTCGCTCCACTTAGTCGATACGGTTTTATTATTGACGCGGATAAGACTACTCAGCATCCGATGCATGTAAGATGTGTACCGCATTACATTTGATATGCAGACGGTGCAGTAGGAACGGTATGATAACTTCTCTTATTTCCTATCCTTCTGTCAGACTTAAGTGCTAACTCTTGTTGTTTCGTTGATTTCTTTCTTTCTTTCTTTTTTTTTAGCCCATTAAGTTATTTGGAGCCTTACACAGAGGAGTTGCTGCCTCACTTTTGCATTGCTAGGTGACACATTTGAATTGCTTGGGTACCACTAATATGTTTTCACATTATTGAGTAGTGTTTTCTAAACTATATCGTCTAGCAGTTTGGAGGATACCAGTGCCCCTCACAGGATGTTAACGCCTCTAAGTAGCTTTACCAACTAGACCTTGAGGGTAGGACAGAAGTTTATTGGATCGACATGTATGCTGTGTATATCTAGGTTGGGAATAGAGGCATAGATTCTTCGTATACATCTAAGGTCTCCGAGGGGTCGACAAGAGTTATTGGCTGTGGTACAAAAGATTACTCGGCGTTACATTACATACTAAGGAGCTATCATTAATTGGCTAGTAAGTATGTGTGAAATCATTCATTAGTTTCTATACTCGTACATGCTTGCTATCATATATTTTGACACTTGTCTTTTTACTTATTTCAAGTGGACTTGCTTAGGAGTATGCAGCTAGCACCTGACTATCCTATAGCGTGGGAATTGTAGATGGGGCATTGCAGTTCCTTAAATAGCATAGTAGCCCCATCCTTTACCCATAGCACGATGGCATATAGTAGCTACCCTATGTAAACCATGGCAGGGAGCAGGGATCACCTGTAGACAAGATGTGCCGGCTCCTCATGCACTACCTAGGGGCAGAGCTAGAGTTCGGGGAGGTAGGGCTCAATTAGGACATCGTCAGGTGGACTTCGATAACGATGTCCCACCACATGGACATCATTCCATGGACTTCAGGCAAATTAGTAGGGGATACCACACATACTTCGAGTTAGGAGTTGCCTCCACCTCAGGAGCCAAATCCAACTCTAAGGTTGGATCTAGCTCTTATATGCCTCTCGTGTTGTAGCGTCATTTTGATCTTGTGACTCCACTAACACCTCAAAAGCAATGTTCCACCCCCACATAGTCCTCTATAGGTGGGCGTCACTTAGTTGCAGCCGGCCCCTCTAGTCGACCTAGTTCCTCTTGGGGATCTTGATCTTGATGATCCTCAGCCTATCTAGTCATAGGACGAATGGGGGCGTTTACTTCTGTCCTGTGCCTGAGGACCTTTATGCGGTATAGGTGGTAGTAGATTTTTTTTATCTATTTTTTCTTTTTTTTTTCTTCTTTAACCATTGTATTGACATTAACATTGAGTCATGACAAATTTTGTATATATATTGATTATTCGAAATGTAGTTTAGTTTTCATCAAAGATCGCAGTTCGTAGCATTCTTTATTTATCCCGGCATTACAATTTTCAGTTATTTTTTACTATAATCGACTCCTATGGTAAATGGATGATCATTTTGTGCGTTGATTGTTTTCCTCCTTGTTATCTTTGTTGAGGCGTTCCATCGACTGTTATCTTATGCAATCGACTTCTATAGCAAACTTTTCATTCAGTTTGTAGTGTGCAAGTGGAAGTATATGTTTTAATTGTGTCGAATTAAGGGAAATTAGTTACATGCGCCTTCAATTGAAATAGGCAAAACTGAAAGCGCATTCGTTACATATGCCTTTAGTTTAAATTAAAACACTGAAAGTGTATCTACTAGATGCACCTTTAGTATATATAAAAAATAAGAACAAGTGAAGGCGTATGTTGTAAGCCTCACAATAAATCACTCTAGGTTTCGATCGGCTGAAAGATCCGATCAAACCTAAATTATAAACTATTGAGAGAAATATTAGTAAAAATGACCCCGTAAACGTGAATTTAAGAAAATAAGTAATAAAATAGGAGATTATAAAATTTTCAAATTTTAAGCATAATAATTGCTAATTATTGAAAAGGCAAAAAGTGTAATCTAATAACTAATAAATTATTAGAGATAGATTATATGTATACTAAAAATAATAGAATGACCTAAATAATATTTAAGAATATTTATTTGTACTATATATGAATTTACATGTAAGTATAAATACGCGTAATTTCTTAAAATACGCAAAATGTGCTAAAATAATACAAAATACTTAAAGAAAATTCATAATTAAATAAGGAAAAATCAAGAAAAATCAGGAAAAATCATGAATGATCCAGAATTGGGTCGTGGCAGCTGGGAAAAATAAGAAAAAATTCGGCCAATTAAATTAAGACAACATAAAAGCCAAAAATCAAGGGATAAGGCAATTGTCTTGTCCAATTTAATGCACAATAATTACACTAAAACTCTATAAATAGCAAGAAAAATTCAGAAGCTCATTTGGACAGATACAAATAAGAGAAAATTAGGGAGAGGCAAAAATTGAGAGAAAAATCCAGTTTAAAAAAAATTAGAAAAAACTGTGCAATTAAGGCTTTCAAAAGGAACTCACACCAGACGAGCAGCTGGGAGTGGACGGCCACCACCAGCACACGGTGGTGGCAGCGCCTAGGCCGGCCGACAAGGCCGCGGCGGTCGGCGGTGGCTGGAGCCACCCAAATCGGTGAGTCTAATTTCCAGCCTGATTCTTGTGTAATTTTGTAAAAATAGTAAATATTATTAGAAAATTATGAATTTTGTTATTCTGGAATATTTTTGTATGTAGTTTTTAGGAAAAATATTATTTTGATGAAAATATGTCCCGTAATATATGGTCCTTAAGAAATCGTTCAAAATTGAGCATATTTCAGTTTAGAAATAAATGACCTTAGGAGTGTAGTTTGGAGCTCAATTTTTTTTCTGCAGGATGCTCATGTGATATAGAACAGTGCTATGAAGCCATTTTTTTAAAATTAATTTTTGAAATTTTTAAGTTAATTTTTAGTCCTAAAATGATGGAAAAATTGGGTGATTTTGGGTTAATTAGGTGATTAAGACACTAATTACTGATTTAGACAGTAATTAGATATTTAGGGATATTAATTTCTGATGTGGAAACATAATCCTAGTCTATGGAGTGTTAAGAGTAAATAATGAAGGTGTTATGTGGTAAATGTAGAAAATTAGGAATATGTAGAATTGAAAATTTAATAAATATGAAAAATTAGGTTTATTTAGATAATAAAATAATGAAAATTAGAACATAATAAATCTGAAACAAATTTTAATTTTAGGTAATTATATGAAAAATATAAAAATTTCTCACAATAGGAGTAAATTCGGTACACTAATATTGATTTAAGTGTACTGGATGGAATAAAATGCTGACTAGGGATAGTGATCGTATTTAGGATATCTGGAAATAATGTGGTTAGTTTCACATTATGAGTTGAAACAAATTTCTAGGGTCCGAGTACAAAACAGTACCTAAAAATCGAACTAGAATCTAATTTAGAAATCGATGCGGAACCCGAATCTAAAACCAAACTTAGAATAATTATAAAAGACTTAAGACCTAGATAATTAGGCATATTAAACCTTAAAAAAAACATAACCATAAGCATTATAGGATAAAACGAACCTATAATAATTATATGAAAAACTGAAATCACGTTTGTGTTATAGGGATGATTGGTGATGGCCTGAGCAAATCGGACCTTGAGTGAGTGAGCGAGGAGTCGAGGTAAGTTGGGATTAATACGATGCTGTATTTTGGAAACTTAAGATTATGCTTGGTTGTGTTTGTTAGATAGTTGAATGTGTGCATGTGCTTGATTATGGGTGATGCTGTGATTCTGTTTGTTATTCTGGCATATATTGTGTGATTTGTATGTAATGATTGATCACCCTAAACTGGATTTAATCAAATATACAACCAGTAATCATAATCAGACATGCATGGCAACTCGTTACGGAAACTTAAAACTCTTTGGCCAAATACCGACCCCTTCGAAAGGGATAGCGCAGGATTGCAAAATGGTCCCTTCTTCATCCTTAGTCGAACTAAGTGATAGGAGAGGAGGTCACGGCGAGGGTGAAGACAGTGGTTCGAAGGTAGTCGTGGGAGGAGTAAGGTCTCCATTACACAAGCTTGGGTTTGGTCGTGAGCTGTTGCATTAACTGCAACTCCTCAATTCGGATTAGAACCGGCGCAATTTCTCTAATCTCACGACGGGCCGGACAATGTCGTGCGATGGCATTTGCTTGCACATGCATTGCATCTAATAAGTGATTGAAAACCTTGTTGTGTTTCTGGTATAGTTTTAAGTCCTCCGTCCTAACTTACTGAGCTATGGTTGCTCACATCCCTATAGACGTCTGCGGGTGCTGGCTAAGAAGCGGCAAACCATTACTTTGAAGCTAGCAACTGCTGGATCCTGGGGAGTGAGGAAAAACATGTGAAGAATAAACATACATTCTTAAGGTTTAAGCTTTTACTTTAGAATTTTTCATTTCCGGATACTGTAATAATTAGGAAATATATTACAGAGAAATATTGTAGACTTTAATTACAATAGCTGAATTATAGCATATATATATATAATTCCTCACTTTCTTAGATAAACGATTTATTTAAATTACAAACTGTTTACTTCAAAGCGGGTTAGTCGTGGACACCTTGTGTAGATCAGGTCTAAGATAGCAGTTATAAGACAACTGCTATTTTAGGATGGTTTACACGGCGGGGCTGTTACGATTCTGCCGCTTCGAGGTGTGACATATGTTTCGTATGTGCCTTTACTATACCAGTTTTGAAATATTTTTCATATGAGGCCCTTTTTTGTAACATTTTTCAGAAAAAGGACCTGTATTTGTATAAAACTCGCAAATCTAAGGATTGAAATTGGGTCTAACTTAGTTGAGTTGGAGCTGGGAATTTGGGTTGCAAAGTCAAACATTTAACAATAGTGGAGATAGCTTCCTGAGGTTGTCTCAGAAGGTTCTCTAAAATGGGAAATTGCACATTCATTATAAAATCATTGGTGAAACTTCAATTGGTAACAGCATTATGCTCTAAAATGGAAGATTTAGTAGTGGTTATCAAAGGTAGAGAGAGAAGGAGTTTACGTGCTTACTGTAGAGGTTGTTGGCTTCCCAAGGGGGTTGGGTCCTAGTGTTTATGGGGTATTGAACACCATAGTGTGAATGCTTGTCACCTAGATTGTGTAGAGGTGGTAGTTGCAGTAGAGCTTAAGATTCAAGCTAGTTGCAGTGACTCTTAATGGTTTTAGACAATGGGAGAGATTGTTTTTAAGAGCCTAGGAGTTGAAGAAGTTCTTAGTAGCATTAGATCTCTTTATGATGGCCAAGGAGAAGGAAACTCCAGAGAGAAAAAGAGCTTTGACACTTAGGTTTCTAAAGAGAGACTAATAATTTGAGCTTAAAGAAAGTGTCTTGGACAATTGTTTATGCCCCAATGGCTTACCAACGCCCTTATTTGTAGTTTTACAACTCAAAACAAACATGAGAAGCTACAAAATGTATTGAATTCAAAAATCATAGTTAATGGCCTTGAGCAATTTTGATTCTCAAATTCAAATGGAAAAAATTGTAATTTGGATGGAATTAACAATTGAAATGTGTCTTTGGAGCTTTGTTCTTACTAAAAGAAACCATTAGAAGCTTTAATTCTTACTATTGGAGATTGATTTTAGCAAATCTACAATGGAGTAGAATCCGCATAACAATTATGTCTCGATTTTCAAATTCCATTTTGACCTCTCAAATGGTTGAATCTGGACATGATATTGGTATCAATCTATAGTATCCTGAGTATACTTTGTGATTTCACCATAAATTCAGTGAAATTGTGAAGAAGAAATGGATTAAAAATTGCTTAAAGTGAGTAGTGCTGCGAGGGTATGTGAGGGAAAATAAGGGAAAAAGAGAATAAATGAAGGGAAAAAATCATGTTAGCTAATGATTGGTTGATGTAAGCTCTGAAAATAAGCCTAGTCACTATCGGATCGAACTTAGTACACAAAGTTTAGGGTGATCGGTTAAAGAGTCAAATCAAATCTAAATTATAAACTAAAACTAGAAATATTAGTAAAAGTAACTCGCAAGTTTAAATTTAAAAAAATAAGTAATAAAATAAGAGAATATAAAATTTTCAAATTTTAAGCATATTACTTGTTATTTATCGAAAGTATATAAAATGCATTTTGATAATTAATAAATCGTTAGAGATAGATTATATGTATATTAAAAATTATAGAATGATTTAAATAATATTTAGAAGTGTTTACTTGTACCCCATGTGTATTTACATGTAGGTAGAAATATGCGAAATTACTTAAATTGTCTGAAATTCGCTAAAAATTTGCTAAATAATTAAAGAAAATTATAAAAAATTAAGGAAAAATTAGAAAGGTGGAGAACAATTCAGAAAGTGGTCGTGGCAGGTTAGGGAGTAAGAAACCAAAATTAACCAATAAAAAACAACAAAAAAAAGGACAAATAGGAAGAGATATAGTCCTTCTTTTGTTTTAATTAATGCACAACAATTCTTACAAAGCCCTATAAATAGCAAGAAAATTTATAGAGCTCATTTAGTCAGTTAGGAATTGGAAAAAAAATTAAGAGGAAAAATTAGAGTTTTAGAAATTTTATTCCAAATCTGTGCAAATAGTGTAAGTAGGCCGAACGCACACATCACCACCACTTGGAACTGAACCACCACCACTTGGAACTGAACCACCACCACCACCACCACTACCCCACTCCAAACCCATTGCCTGGACTGGCAGACACACCTGAACCGGTGTTGGAAGCTAAAAAGTTTTTGAATCAGGTAAGTCTCAAGTATTCTCCGATTTTGAAAAATTCTTTAAAATTATTAATCATACCTAGAAAATTATGAAATTTATTATGATGATGTTTTATTATATGTAGATTTAGGGAAAAATAGTGATTAATTTTAATCACGTTTGTAGATATAGGGTTCTTAAGAAATTGGATAAAACCGAATATGTTTAGAATTAGAAATAAATAAGCTTAGGAGTGTAGTTTGGAGCTCAATTTTTTTATATAAAATGCTTAAGTGATGTATAATAGTGCTATAAAGCCTTTTTTTAAAAATTAATTTTCGAAATTTTTAAGTAAATTTTTAGCCCTAAAATGATGAAGAAAATTGGTAATTTTGGCTTAATTAAATGAGTAAATGATTAATTACTGACTTAGAAGTTAATTAAATGTTTAAAGATATTAATCTCTAATGTAGAAACCTAATCTTAGTCTTTGGAGTGTTAATTGCAATTAATATGGGAATTATGCAGTAATTGTGAGTAATTTATTAAGATGTAAAATTAGAATGTTAATAATATGAAATAATTGGTTAAATTGGATAATATAATAATAATATTAGTACAAAATAAATCTGGTACGAAAATTAATTTTAGGTAATTGGATAAAAAAATGTAAGATTTTCTTACATTAGGAGTGAATACGGTACCCTAATTAGGATTAGAGTATACTAAATAGGTTAGAATACTAAATTTAGACCTAGTATGATTTTTAGAATATTTGAGCTTAATGTGCTTACTTTCACATTAGGATTCGATTATATTTAGGATTTCTCGTAGTTGAAAACAATTTAGAACAAAAAATTGAAATCTAATTTAGAAACTGAACCCCGAGCTAATGTAGAGTGAATCATTAATAAATAATAGGTATATATGGAGAAGTGAGTTAAATCATAACTTAAAATATATATATATCATCAAAATATAAGTACTAAAAAGACAGATTTGTATTATAAGATACACAAAGGCGAACTAACTTGTAATTGAGTGATTGGACGACTGAGAATTCCAAGTAAGTTGGGTTTATTACTTCATCGTATTTGGAGTATTATTTTAGAGTACTCAGAGACTTAGGATTGTATATGATTATGATTGTAAGTAGTTTTATGCATATGCTTGTGTATCTGACTTTGTGTTGGAATTTGTGTTGTGATTGATTGGTTATTATGACTGGATTTGTGTGAAATTATTTGAACACTCTAAATTGAACCTAATCCTAATCAACCATAATACCTTAAATTGTCATGCATTGTAACCCTTTAGGGGATCATTAGGATTTTTCAACTAAACATTGATACCTTCGAAAAAGATAGTGTTGGATAACAATTTGGTCTTTTCCTTATCTTTAGTCGAACTAAGTAATAGGAGAGGAGATTGCGGTGAGGATGAGGGCATTGGTTTGAAGGATAGTCTTAGGAGGAGCAATGTTTCCATTATACAAACCTGGGTTTGGTTGTGAGCTGTTGCATAACATGAAAACTCCTCAACTCAGATTAGAGCGGGTGAAATTACTCTTATTTCGCAACGGATCGAATTACGTTGTGTGATAATACTTGCTTGTTGCATTGTACGAAAATAATTGTTTGATAATCTTGTTTGTGCTTGTATACATTCATAAGTCTCCAATTCAACTTACTGAGCTATAGTTGTTCATACCCGTATAGATCTTTTTGCAGGTCTTGATTTCTAAGTATTCTGACTGATATGCCACCCTACAACTATCTAAAGTTTAGCTCTCTTTTGAAAACTAGGGGTGTGAGGATCAATTTGCTTAATAGTTAAGTTGTATCTAGAGACTCATTAGTATGTTTAAGACTGAAAGATTGAGATTTAATATGTAAATTAGCTGATTGTTACGTTTGATGTAGAATTTCTTAGGAATTCTATGGAATGTACATGTAATTATATATATCGACTTAAAGTTTTTGATAATTACTGTAACTTTAGCTAAATTGTTAATTGAATTGTTTACTTCAAAGTGAGGAGTCGTCGATACCTTGTATAGATCGTGTCTATGATAGGTACTGTGAGGCCAGTTACTATCATAGAATGGTTTATACGGCTAAACTGTTGCTACTCTATAACTTCGGGGCGTAACACTTGACACGTGGCTTAGGGCAAAAATAAAAAGCACTATTTACTAAGATTTGAACCCCAGACTTGTTAGATAGCTGGTATGCTCCTTAGCTTGCTAAGCTGGCTTATTTACTCAAGGTGCTATCCAACTTAGTTTTATCCAACAATTTAGTTGACTTGAACTGATTTTAAATAAAAGGGAACGGTGCTGGCTTAATTAGATCAGCTCCTAAGAAAACGCAAAGCTTTCAAGAGCAAGTCTAGTGCATATATGTGAAAAATAATTTTCAAATCAAACCCAATTTAACAGTTTTACAGGTTCTAGTTCGTTGATCACGAGGTTAATTCAAAAATTGTTTTTCTTGTAAATAAATCAATTTAAGTTAGATCAAAGCACTATTTGAAGCTACGATTAATTTAAATTAATTTCATTTTTATAAACCAAAGATAGTAAACATCGACTTAGAATATTAGATTTTTAGAAAAAAAATTAATATTCTCAAATAGGGCTCGAAACCGTTAAATTAATATTCTCAAATATGACATTTTCCTTGTGACTCAATAATTATAGAATTGACCTGAGACTTCTGTTTTCCTAAAAGGCCTATTTTCCAAAAATTTTTATATTTATTTTTCAAAATATTTTTTTGGGTATTTTTCTAAATTTTTAAGTATTTTTTTTTGGTATTTTTAAAATTAGAGTCCTTTTCTTTGTTCTAAAAGAAACTCTAATACTACATTGGGCAAAAATGAGGTGATTACATAGAAGACAAGAGGGGAGGGTAAGGATGAGAGGAAGCTTGTGAAAGCCTTAGGTGTTAGTGGAAATGATTTTGGGTTAGAGTTAGGTAGCAATTGAAGGAGTATATAATTTGTTGAGAATAGGTAGTGACATTGGTGTTAGCCCTACGACAAGAGGCATCTTAAGTTTAAGTTGAGAAAAATGTCATGGTCCTTGAGTTGGATGGCAAGTGGGAGTGTTTAACTTAGGCTTTTAATAAAGTGAGTGACATTAGTAGGGTAGTTTGTTCGTGGGTTGTATATTCTCTAAAGATGGGTTTTGCCTCTCATATGCAAATTGATCAAAAGCTAATATTGTTCTCCTTATGATGACTATGATAGGTTAAAACTAGTTAGAGAGTTGAGCCTCTCAAATTTAAAGTTGCTTGTGATAAAGCCAAAAGGGAATTTGAGAAAAGAAGGATGGGTTTTGAATAATCTTAGGCAAATAAAAAGAAAGGCTCACTTACTATCTAAAATATGAGTAAAATGAAAAGTTAGAGGATGGTCAAGTGTTACACTGGTACTCAATGTAAGGTGAACCTCCCATCTCATGATACGTATAAGTTGTTGATTTATTACTTAATGATCACGCGCTAATCTTAAAAAAAACTTCGGTAAAGTTGTAACTTGATCCTTTAACTTGTTGAATGTCAATTCAACAACCCTCCTAACATGCTATAGCATAATTGTCATTTTATTTGCACAAAGAGAAATTTGACCTAAGCAATTATCAAGTCTGATACACATAGTAAAATATATTTTCAAGATTGATAGAATTTTGATTCTTGGATCATTCTTGATTTGACTTGCGTTGAAATTAATTTCGGCATAAATGATTATCTTAAGTCCAAATGAAGCACTATTGGGAACCGTATTTTACTTGAAATGATGTCATTTTATGTTTTAAGATGGACTGAGCTTGAAAAAAAAAGAATTTTTAATAAAATTTTATCATTTTTTTTAAATTAAAAACTTAAATTCTATCAAATCATATAGGTGAATTTCAACTCCAAAAATAGTTTTAAACCTTAAAAAATGATTTTTCACCCTGAAAAGATTTTTACCCTCAAAACGATTAATATTTAAAATTTTTTTATTTCCTTAATATTCTTCTACCTTTTCTTTTTACCTTTTTATTTTTTTCTTTTCTTGCTTTTCATTTTTTTCGAGTTTTTGGATTTGTAATTTTTTTTCTTCTTTTTCGTTTTGTTAATTTTTTGACCAAAAAATACAGTAGACTAAATAAAAATTAAAAGGGGTAAAATTAGGGTATTTACAAGCATTTTATAGTCCAAGCCCATAAAAAAGTCTATAGAGTGCAAAAACTTATTGAAAAAGAACCAAAATTGTTAGATGAGTCCGATGAGTCCCATGATTCCTATTTTGAGTCCAATGATTCCTATTTCGAGTCCACTAAACCAATTCTCCTTAAAACATTCATAGATAAATGGGTTTGATTCCAAAGATTTGCCTTAGTCTAAAGAACTAGTTTAAGAATTATATTTGAGCTAAGCCAATACCAAATTAATCATAATATCTAAGTCTTTGTTCATTATAAAGAGAGACCTTAGAGCAAAGGATTGACCTTTGTTAGACTAATAGGTTTGAAGTGTGAAGGGTAACTCTCAAAGTTGAAGAACCAGTAATTTAGACCCTGACATTTTTAAGCTTATGTTTCATTTGTTGTTGAACCAAGGTATTTAACATAGGCGTTTGCTTATCTCCACCTTAAGGAATGTCTTAGCTAATAATAGGAGAACTAGTAAGGTAAACTAAGTGGCATCTTGTTGCACAACAATGATGACCCTTGGTAGAGCTACTCACTGTTGGGGGTGTCACGCCCCGAAGCGGCAGAGTCGTAACAGCTCCCGCTGTGTAAACTATCCTAAGATAAAAGTTGGCCTTACAACCGCTATCTTAGACCTGATCTACACAAGGCGTCCACGACTAACCCGCTTTGAAGTAGACAATTTGTAATTTAAACAAATCATTTAAGAAAGTGAGAAAAGTTATATATAGTCACTATAATTTAGTTATTACATTAATCAGAAATGAAAAGTAAAACATGTGTTGATTCTTCAATGTTTTTCCTCACTCCCCAGGATCCAGCAGTTGCTAGCTTCAGAGTAGTTGTTGCCGCTTCTTAGCCAGCACCTGCACGACGTCTATAGGGATGTGAGCAACCATAGCTCAGTAAGTTAGGACGGAGGACTTAAAAACTATACCATATACACAACAAGGTTTTCAATCACTTATTAGGTGCAATGCATGTGCAAGCAAATGCCATCGCACGACGTTGTCCGGCCCGTCGTGAGATTAGAGAAATTGCGCTCGCTCTAATCCGGGTTGAGGAGTTACCGTTAATGCAACAGCTCACGACCAAACCCAGGCTTGTGTAATGGAGACCTTGCTCCTCCCGCGACTACCTTCGAACCACTGCCTTCACCCTCGCCGCGACCTCTTCTCCTGTCACTTAGTTCGACTAAGGATGAAGAAGGGACCATTTTGCAATCTTGCGCTATCTCTCCCGAAGGGGTCGGTATTTGGCCGGAGAGTCCTAAGTTCCCCTAACGGGTTGCATGCATGTCCGATTATGATTACTGGTCGTATATTTGATTAAGTCCACTTTAGGGTGATCAATCATTACATACAATTCATACAATATGTGCCAAAGCAACAAACAGAATCATAGCATCACCTATAATCAAGCACATGCACACATTCAACTATCTAACAAGCACAACCAAGCATAATCTTAAGCCTCCAAAATACAGTATCGTATTAATCCCAACTTACCTCGACTCCTCGCTCACTCACTCGAGGTCCGATTTGCTCAGGCCATCGCCGATCATCCCTATAACACAAACGTGGTTTCAACTTTTCATATAACTATTATAGGTTCGTTTTATCCTATAATGCTTATTGTTAGGTTTTGTTTAAGGTTTAATATGCTTAATTATCTAGGTATTAAGTCTTTTATAATTATTCTAGGTTTGGGGTTAGGTTCAGGTTCGGTTTTCGCATCTATTTTTGAACCAGGTTTTTAGTTCAATTTTTTAACCAGGTTTTTAGTTCGATTTTTAAGTAATATTTTAGATTCTAACCCTAAAAATCCGTTTCAACCTATAATGTGAAATTAATCACATTACTTCCCGATCTCCTATATACCATTATTACCCCTAGTCAGTATTTTATTCCATCCGGTACATTTAAATCCCTATTTGTGTACCGAATTTACTTCTAATGTGAGAAATTTTTACATTTTTCATATAATTACATAAATTCAAGTTTCTTATCAGATTTATTATATATCCCTATTATTTATATAATATCAATTTTTATCCTAATATTTTCTATTTATTATATTTTCAAAAATTACACATTATGTATTATTACATATTATGCACATAATGCATTGCTAATATTTCTATTACCCTAATTACCATCTCTAACATAAATTACTACTTCAAAATGTCTAAATTCATCCTAGATCAGGTTTTACACCTAATTATTCTAATTTACAAAATTAACTCATAATTTACTATGTTTTTCTATTACTAATTTACTACATAATTAACCTAATAATTACATCTAACACCCTAAATGCTATAAATATCATACTCCATCAGATCTTAACATCCTAAAACATGTAATTATTCACTAAATCAGAAATTAATTATTTAATTACATAATTAACCATAAATTACCCATTTTATGCCTCTTTTTAGAGCCTAAAAATTATCTAAAAATTTTGAAAATTAATTTTTGAAAAAGGGCTTCATAGCACTATTCTATATCATCTGAGTAATCTATATAAAAATTTTGGGCTTGAAACTACACTCCTAAGGTCATTTATTTTTAAACCGAAATGTGATCGGTTTTGCACGATTTCTTAGGGGCCATATATTACAGGATATAATTTCATCAAAATAATATTTTTCCTACAAACTACATACAAAAATATCCTAGAATAACAAAATTCATAATTTTATAATTATATTTACTATTTTTACAAAATTACACAAGATTCGGGCTGGAAATCGGACTCACCGTTTTGGGTGACTCCGGCCACCGCGGGCCGCCGTGGCCTTGTCGGCCGGCCTGGGCGCTGCCACCACCATGTGGTAGTGGTGGCCGTCCACTTCCAGCTCCTCGTCTGGTGTGGGTTCCTTTTAAAACCCTTAACTGCACAGTTTTTCTTATTTTTTTTATTTTCTGGATTTTCTCTCGAATTTTCGACTCTCCCTAATTTTCTCACTTTCCAAACTGTCCAAATGAGCTCTGTAAATTTTTTCCCTATTTATAGACTTTTGCTGTAATTAATATGCATTAATTTGACAAGACTTTGTCCAAATTCCTTGATTTTTGGCTTTTAAGTTGTTCAATTTATATTGGATAATTTTTATTTTGCAGCTTTGGACCTGCCACGACCTTATCTTGATTCATCTTATCATCTTCTGATTTTTTTCTTATTTTTCCATAATTATTTTATATTTTTCTTTAATTATTTGCTTAGTTTTCGGCCAATTTTAGTAATTACGCGTATTTTTATCTACACGTAAATACATGTAGGGTACACGTGAACATTTCTAAATATTATTTTGGTCATTCTAAAATTTTTAGTATACATATAATCTATCTCTAATAATTTATTAGTTATTATATTATACTTTTTGCCTTTTCGGTAATTAGCAGTTATTATGCTTAAAATTTGAAAATTTTATAGTCTCCTATTTTACTATTTATTTTCTTAAATTTAAGTTTACGGGGTCATTTTTACTAATATTTCTCTCAATAGTTTATAATTTGGGTGTGATCGGATCCTTTAGCCAATTGCCCTAAATCTTGGGTTCTAAGTTCAATCTTACGGTTACTTGGCTGAACTTTGGGGCTTACAGGGGGGTGACAAAAATAGCTATTTTTGGTTTGAATCAAGGGAAGAATGCTAGGAAGTGATACATTACTCTAGTGTTCTTTTGCATTGTGCGCATCATTTGCATAATTTCAAAACTACTTTTCTATGAGGTGCTACTACTAAGTTGTGAACTTTCTCTATCTCCATTAGAGTAAAAAATGAGATGTAGTATTAATTGATACGATCATGTACATGCGCTGTGAGTTTTTGCACTTTATATAATCTTAAAGGAGTAACATGGAATTGATACATGGTGAGACAACTTAGAAAGAGAGGTGATATAATCTAAAATAATAGAGTCAATCAATAAGTGAAACAACAATATTCAAAAGTTAATTAAAAGGGAAAATCTACCTTTTAGGACAATTTTATTTTTTAAAAGACTAAAATGATCCTACCCCCGATTTTCATAAAAGAAGTAAAAAAGTTGATTAATACAATCAATTAAGTGCTTTGAGATAAGTTTAGTCATAATCAATGCCTAACATGGAGACTAAAAGAACAAAAACCTAATTAAGACTTCAAAGTTACATTTTCAAAAAGTTAGCAAGAGATACCCATGTGCCTCACACATGATCCAAAGGGTTTTAGAGCAACATGAGACCCCTATATAAGGAGTACATGTGCCGCCACTCACCCTTCCTAGGGCCTTTCTTCTTGTCTTAGCCCTAAAGCCAAGGCAGTGAAGAAATCCCTTAAACCTTAACATCATTTAACTAAAACCTTAGCTTCTAGGTTTAATTCACTTACTAATCAAGCTCTCTTTTGATGTCTATAGGTTTTTGATACAAGAATCTTCCTTCGAGCTCTTAATAACTAGGGTTGTGTCAGTGGGAAGAAAAAGAGAGGCATAATCTAACTTCGTAGTAGTTTATGGATGTTTAAGTGTTAATCTCTCAACTACATATCCTAATGAGTATTTCTAATCATAGGGTTTTGTATAAAAGAAAAATCAAAGGAAGATCTAGCTGGATACTTAATAGTGGTGGCCAACTAGTGAACAAGGGGCTAGAGTGGTTTTCTTAGAAGGAAAGCTCTAATCTTTGAAGAATGTTGCATATCTTGGTGTGCTAAGAGCTTAAATGTAAGTTTTGGATGAACAAAGATTTCATATGCTTGATGGACTCCTAAAATGGCTAAAGTAAACTCTTAAAAGCTATTGTAATGGCATCACTATGGAAATATTAGAAATTCTTAAACTAAGTTCTAATCCAAAGACGAATAAGCATGTTCATTAATTTGATTGTACTCGATGTTTGTGAGTATAACATGCTTTTGAAATTTAGATACTTAATTTCTTAAATCTTCTCTCTTGGTCGTGATATAAAAGCATGTTTGAGGCTGGTTCTTATTTAATTTAAGTGAAATCTATCCCTAAGTATGTAAATCTTGATGTTAGACAATGAATCAAAAGGTTGTCAATTGATTTAGGGTTTAATTGTCAAAATTTCCCCTTCTTCTTAGCCATACCACTACCATAGAAGCAAGATAAGTGTGTCTTCTTAATTTGCTTTGTAATTTTAAACTTAAAACATGTTTTGTGATGACTGGTGTGGTGAATTCAATGAGATAGTAAATTTGATGCCAAGTGATGCATAAATGTTTGATAATGTGTTGATTATGCCTCATGAAATGTCTAGGTGTTAATTGAACATATTTGTGTTATTTAATTAGAAATTCCAACATGTTGTGACCTCAATTGAGGCATGATTTTTATAATAAAATGATTACTTAATGTTATGTTTGATAACTCTATGAATTCGTAGTTGAATTAATAGATAAAAGTGCCTAATGTAAAAGAGATTGGATTCCTCTCATAATTATGTGCCACCTATTATGTGGTAATTGCAGATAATTTTACTAATTCACGTGTTATTGGTATGATTTTAGGGTATAGAAATGTTCTAAGATAATTTAGACTTGAATTGTATGTTGAGATGGGACTTAAAGTAAATTTTCGTATAAAGATATAAACTTAATTCAAAATTAAGCTACATTAGATAATTGTTACATGAACTACGACATGGGTTGGTGTACCCACGACTTGGAATTGGTCCCCGAAGAACTGATTTGCCAGACCCCATAATCAATTCTCTTTAGTTTTATTAGTCTAAATAAGATGGTCTAACTAATGGGTTTATAAGCCATGTGACTATAATGGGCTTTTAATATCTAAACTACACAGTTCTTCGTGGGCTTACTTAATCCCCCAAAAGGTTTTATTAGGTTCCATGAACTATATGGGCCTAGATCAATTAAGAAAATAAGCCTAAATGATGAATTAACATAAATGAGCCTAACAAAATTTATACTAGCCTTAAATATATAAATCAACTTAAATAGGTCTAATTGCATAAAGAATAACTTGACTTATTAAATAAATAAAAGATGCTTAATGGGCCTAATTCCAAATTCAATTAGACCATTTATCCACTTAAGGCCCATAACCCTATGGGTCTTAATAGAAGAACCCTAAAAGCTTAATTAAATTTAAAAGGACTTTAATCTATAATGAATAAGACTAAATCTATAAATTAAGCCTAAGCCTATAACCCTTCTCTAATACACATAACCTTAAATGGGCTCCAATTAATATATACCCTTAAAATTGGATTGAAAACGTAACTCTACTAATTGATTTTGTGTTGCTTATGCTTAGTACTTTGACCCAACTTGATGATACCCTTAGACTGGGCCATAGTTGCTGTTAACTTCGAGATGATGCTACAAATTAACCCTAAGCCATTGCATATGGCTTAGTGGATGGTCCATAGGAGGAGGTTTTTGGACTCTCTATATGAGACTACTTTATAATATTTTTTGTATGGAGTCTTAGTTTGCTCCTACAATCATCAATTACTGTTGTAGTAGCATCGAATCTTGACATCTATTGTGGTAACGTTAGACCTCATCCTTAGATTGTTTAGAGTCATGAGTATTCTCGTAGAGTGTATTTCACCTAAACATCAATATAACAAACTGAAATTACTTGCTACATTAGAGTAGGCCCCTGTGACAAATGAAGAATATGGATTCGATTGTTGTTGTACTAAATTCTTCGGGGCTTGTTCATTTAACTCTTTTTCAAGAGGGATAAGGATGCTATTAAATTCCTTTATAATCCTGATTATGTACGTATTAGGACATACTAAGGGATTCGGACTTTGTTGGTGATATTGGGATGTGAGATGTACCTCGTTGTGTTTGCTAAATTGTACTATCTTAGTATTTTGATACTCATGCCTCAATTAGTTTACTATCGTAGGTACTACTAATTGCTATTCCATGACTGTACACATACTTACATACTCTATTATTATGTTATCATGTTTTGAGCCCTATCAAATGGGTTAGTGCTTTGGGTGGGCTTGCAAGCTCGAGTTCTATTTTGGAAAGCACTTATGACTCTCGGTCTTCTGGTTACAATGTCGATATATAAGAATAATATGGTGTTTCTAGGTTATTCTTTACTTTAAATAATGATTTGAAGAAGTTCAAAATTTGGTTAGAAACCCATTCTCTAAATTAGGAAGTTTTATGTAATAGTTAAGTGTTATATGTTGTGGATTGCCATGTTTCTAGTAGATTTAAGGCCTAAAAGAGGTAAGGAGGAGAAATAGGTAGTTTTAGGGGCTTAAGCGCTTAAGTAATCGGTAGAGAAGTTTTAAGTACAAACTCGTAGTTCTCGAACGAAAGTGATGACTTATTTTTCATCTAAGCATTATTTGATCTTCAAAAGTGGAAGCTTGACAACATCAATTGTGTCAAATGACAATGAGTTTTCAAGTATTTATAATGTTTAGATGTTGACAATGTCCCTAAATTGTATTGATGTTGATTGTCGAAATGAGTCCTCTTCTTGATGATCATTTTATGCACTTCTTCAAGTGCATGAACTTACCTAAGATATGTTGAAAGTGGATAGATTAGTTCACAATCCCTATTCCAAGCTCACCATGCTAGGCCCAAAATCATCTAAATTCATTTTAGCCCCTTTCGAGTTTTAACCTTGACAGTTTGTTGTAGTTGTCTATTGTTTCAGAGATAGCTTTAGCTAATCTAACATCAGCCCCATTAAGGAGTACAATACCATTGGAAAATAAAACATGAGAAGACCGTGAACTAAAATTTCTAACTTTGATTGATTTTCATTCAAATTGAAGGATTGTTCTAAGAATCATTATTCTAATATATTCTAAATGAAACCATAATCAATATATAGGGGAAATTGGGTTACCCTATTTTATTCCCATGAATGGCTTGAAACTTTCTAAACTTAAGCCATTCAATGAAATTTTAACAGAGGTTGGGATATACGTGATATAACCAAAGTGATCGATCAATCAGGAAAATTAAGAGATTATTGTAAAGACCATCTAATAAAGTCCCATTCTATTTTCTCATAGCCTTTCTATTTCTATTTCAACTAACATCCATCTTTTGTGCCTTTTCATTGATGAAAGGTATGCAATAGTTCATTAATCAAAATATAATTATCAATACTTTCCTGATAAGGATGAAATTCGACAAACTAGCATGGATTATGCTATTTTAGTTTAATCAAGTCTATTCATTAGGATGTTGGTGATAATTTTGTATATGGAGTTATATAGGCCTATATGTCTAAATTGGCTCAAGTTTTTGCATTCTCTTCCATAAGAACTAAAACTGCTATGTAGTTGCTTATTAGATCACAATCAATACTGGTTTGATGGGCTACCATATTTATTTTTCCTTAGATAGATTTCTTTGTTTTGTGTGGATAGATCTAGATGTTATTAATGTAACGGTGTAGTTTACCTGTACTTTTGTTATTGGAAAATGATGATTTATATTAGTGCAAATGTTTGAAACAAAGGAAGATATAGTTGCATTTTATTTTTAGGAGGAATAGATCTTCTTAGTTTTCCTCAACTTATGAATCAATGGTGGAGACTACATAGAAATTCAAACAGCTTTGTGACACATTTTCTTATAATCTAATCATTGATTACATGTGACAATATTTTATGGGAGATATTGAGAAAGATTGAGAGAATATAAACTTAGAGGATCCAAATACGTATGTGGCAAGTTTAGATTACTTGACATGCTATCTTGAGGAAAAAAATTGTTGTCTCATATGTGTAAAAACCTTGCCCATGTGATAAAGTCAAATACATTTTAACTTTTAATAAATACATGTTCTTCATCTACCTAGATTACATAATTTCATAGTCCTTTTAGTTCAAACATCAGAATATTTTACTTGATTGGCTCATGATCGAATAGCTTAAGTCACGATTTTTGCTTTCTTATTGCACACCCTAATGTTTAATATTGATATTATCGGGCCTGCCTAAAGAATGCTACTTACTAATATATAATCGTGAATGCTTAAATTATATTATATGTTAATTTTTCTAAACTATGTCAAGAGGTCTATGTAGTCTGCCTATAGAATACTATTTATTAGGTTAAATTACATTAATCATCTATATCCCTAAAATTTTTTGAAATTACATTGATATCTTCATTTTTTTTAAGTATAATTACACCCTTATAATGTACCATAAAATCCTCAATAAGTTTTAAAAGTACATATATATCCCTAGATAAATATTAGAATTGCATGAACATCCTTAAATAAGCTTTATAATTACATATAACGCCCTAAAACTTTTTATATGAAAAGGCTTAATAAATGTAGGAAGGTTTAAGTACATATTTAAAAAATTTAAAGATATTAATATAGAGTTTATAAGGGTAGTTGATAAAATTTACTATTGTTATGTTCGTTTCATTAAATTATTGTATATCTAAATTATGCCAAGAGTCTTGTGATTAATTAAAAATATTGGAAAACCCCGGGATGGCTCAATCAAGAATTTTTCTTTTGATGAACTCAAGCAAGAAGATTGAAAAAGAGAGGGTTTATTACATGGAGACACCTGGAGAAATATGCATCACCCTTGGAAAATATTGGTATCACGAAAACTCTCTTTGAACACAATATCCTGGTCAATCTTCTATTCATCATCTAACTTAAGATTCCTTCCAACCAATTGGATATTTTTGCAATTAAGATGGGTTAAATCAAGTGATAAATTGATAATAACATCGATTGAAGAAATTAAGTCGATATTATATCGAAGGAAGACTTTCAAGTTGTTAATGTCTTTTTAAAGGACAAATATGTATTATAGAAATTCGATGTGTTTATATAATATAAATATTTTTAAGAAGCTATCTTTCTAATTTACACAAAAAAGGAATATCTAATATAAAAAGGTAAAACTCCTCACACTTGCTAAAGCAAAAGAATAAATAAAAAGGACACACTAGAAAAAAGAAAAAAAAGGGTAATGGGGGTAGTAGATGACCTCATGGCTGAGGTAGATGACTGCTACGACTATGTTCTGTATTCAAACAAGGAAAATTTGCTGCGTCATTGATGGGAAAAGAATCAAGAGTTCGTTTGAATTCAAACTCGCTAGCTCAAGGAACATAAATGGCATGGGCAGCAACATGTGGTGACCACATGGATTATAACAATGACGTGACATAGTCTTTCGTCAGTTGAAAATAATCATCAGGACTAAGGTTATGGTTTGAAAGCTTTAATTTTTGGGAAAAACAAAAAATAGTCGCAGAAAATGTCTAATTTTTTCTACTCCTATATTTGTTTCTTAATTTCTATGTTAATCTACAATAGTAAGAACAGAGAAATGTTGAGTTTCAGTTAAATCTAAAAATTTAAACCTTAAGTTTGATTGAGTTTAAATTCATTTAAATATTTTACACCATGCTTAGCATGAGTTATTATTTTATAGCTAAAAAGCTCCGATACCTTAAGCTTACTTAAGCTCAATTATTTAAAAAATAACCATATTACATTTTGTTAAAATTTTTATTGAAGCTTTATTTTTATAAATCTTGATATGTAATAAATTCTAGCTTAAATTTAATTAGATTGGTAAGCTCATTGAGTTTGCAAAAGTACTTCATATGGTCGAGCTCAAGTTGAATATTATTGAATTTATTTTTAATAGGTTTTGAACCGGCTTAGTTTACTTAAACCTCAAGTTATACTCTTGTCAGTGCTATATTAACATATGCAGTGATTAAATAAGAGGTGAAACCATTGGTTCAAGCTTACACGTGAGAACCTTTTTTGTAAAATTTTTTTATTATACTTACCATTTCAAATTAACTGACAAACAATTACGGTTGTTAGCGCCATACAAACCACAAACAGAAATCTAATCTAAAAGAACCTCAAATTGGGAAAAAAAACAAAAGACATTGAAGAAAGTTAACTATCTCATTTCAATAAGAAAACTAAATCTGAGCTTTATGCATAAAAAAAAAAAGGTCACAACTCTCACTCTTTTTACAATTAGAACGAATAATATGTACTGAGCAGAGCGCACGAAAATGTATTAAGCATACTGTACGAACGAACTGAATAGCATTCCATCGATCATGAATACTAAACCAATGCGATCTTTCATCGTAAATTGCTAGTGATCTTTCATTGCAATTTACTAGCACAGGTTGTATGCTGATACGACAAGGCGTCCAAATCCATGCTGTTGGTCGAAAGTTGCCATCTATCAGCATCAACTACTCATTTTTCACATAAAAGTACAAATATCTCCCTATCAATAAATTTTATCACCGATTACTTAGCTTTGATGCCACTTGTCCTTGCAGAATACCGTCCAATCGTGAAGAATTCACAAGAAATACAAGTACAGTAGCTACAGATAGACGTGCCTAAAGGGTTGGATTGGTCCGGACTCGGTTCGAAATCAATGGTTCATGAGCTGGTTTATAGATAAATCATGGCTGATTTATGTGGTTACGGTTTTAAGTTGAATTGTTGGCTTTTGAACTGTTTTTTTTTTTTTTTTTAACTATTTAATTTTTTATTAATTTTTATTTTTTATTAATTTCTATTTTTTTAATTAATTTTTAACTTAACCTGATTTTAACTTTTGTATATTTTTTTCCCCAAACATGACTTCCTTTCCCTTCCTTTTTTTTTTTAAAATCATATTAATTCATTAATAATTTTTAATTTTTTAATTAATTTTCGATTTAATATAGTTTTAACTTTTTTATTATTTTCCTCCTCAAATTTTATCTTTTTCCTATATTCAAGTTCTTAACATTTGACAAATTTTATAAAAAAGATTTATATTAACTTAAGTTAAAATTTTGATTCATCCTTAATATATAATCAACTTATAATTAATTTTCTATAATTAATTTGATAATATTTTTTTTAGAAAATTATTATTCACCATTGCAAAAAAGATAGTTTTAACATACTACGATCTAATGGATATCATCCAATTATTTTTTTTTGACTTAATGATTTTCCTTCTTTCTTTCTCTCTCTCTCTCTCTTCTTTTTTTAAGGGAATGAATCGGTTAGGACGATCCGTCGGTTCGGGAGGCGATTCAAGCCCAACCACTTTTGGGTCGGGCTGATTTACGATTCAAAACCAATCCTTACACGGGGTCTAACTAGAGCTATAGAATATATACATGGAGATTTTACATGAAAAATCTCAAATTGGAAAAATGGTTAAGAGAAGTTCACCATCATTATAGAATATAAACAAAAGTACAAGAAACAAGAGCCCAATTCGGGTATGATACTAACTCCGTAACTCTTATATAATCTCCCATAACTCGAGGATATCAATCAAGATATAATCAACTTATGTACTTTTTTAATTTTACATCTAAGTTTTGAAATTATTAAATGTTAACTGCCCAATCGAACTTCTATTTGTCAAATTCAATACCTTACTTGTAATTGTGTATTTTCACCAATGATTATCTGTCATATAATTTGTTAAAGGATGATGGAGATACTAAATTTGATATGTAAAAATTCAGTTGGTATAACATTCAGTAACCGTAAAATTTGATAGGCAAAAGTTTGATTAGAGATATATTCAATGACTTCAAGTGCGTGTGAAATTGAAAGAACATGCAAATTTCAGAAAGTGATTACGACATTGGTCCTATACACTTTCCTATCAAATAGATTAAGATAGCCAGATATGATGTCTAGATAGATATCTACCATCTCAATCTACGTCCTTCATTCTAAACAGCCATCTAATTGCAATACAAGCTACACCTTAGCGATATCATTTGCAAGTTCCAAAATTAGGTAACTGCTTCGCAACCTAGGATTAAAATCTTATAAGTTCAAGAAAAGGAATCTCCATATGTTCATCAATTGGTAGTGTACAAATAATACTTAGCCATTTTATGATAAAACATAGAAATAACGATCAGTGATACAGTTCGGGCTCCTATCCTTTTACAAGTAATTGTAATACCATATCTCATCAACTATACACGATTTGAATGGATTTCTAATAAGCCACATATACATTATCCACGAACAAAATTCAAAGGAGAAAGAAAACTATTTATAGCTACATGGGTCCTATCTCTCCACAGGAATCAATTTGTCGACCTTCCTATTATATCCACAGGAGTTCGATGGATGGTGTCCACGAACAAGACAAAATTATTGTGTGCATTTCTAACTAGTTGAAGAAGAAACGGAACACAAGTAACCATATGAATTACTTAGTTCTTAGCATAAATCGAAAAATCATTTATACCGAAGATTCGAGGGAGGACAAGACAAGCCCCGCACAGGAGAGAGAAAACCATAGTACATACATATGTTATCATAAGTTCTTACTAAATTTTGATAGAGTATTTTTTCAATAATTTCGAAGTTTGGGGGCGGTCGCTGGGTGTGCCCCTGATCCTCATAGATAATGTGAATATAGTTGCTAGGAAGCATCTCATATCAAACCGAGTTCAAAATAAGATCATTTTATTTCTCGAGACTTCATTTCAACAGAAGGGACAGACAACATAGGTGCTATGTAGACAAAGCAACACTAACATGACCGAACTTAGGACATACACACATACAGATGGGACATAGAAAAGTTCGATTAACCTTTTCATACTACGTAAGTTGAATTAGAGGAAGAATTGGATATATATTACGTGTGTTTCAATCTTCCATGGCCAACCCTCCAATCAATTTCCCATGATGGATGCACTTGAAAGCTTCACTCGCCGAGCAACACTTGTTAGGCATCATTATTTTTGATCCAATAAGCTGTTCCTCTTGGAGCTCAAGAGCACGATGCATCGAATTCGCAAGCTTCCGCGCGATAACCACCGAATTGATCACTTCATTAGTGGGATGATAAACCGAAAGAACCTCAAACCCTCTGAGATCACAAGGATCCACTATTGGGTATAGGAACCCCCTAGCACCATGTGCGCTTCTTAGCATCAAAATACCCCCGGGAGCCATGTACTTAGCCAAATGCTCAATGATTTGAATCTTGACTTCCTTGTCCATCCCCACAAGGGCAGCCAAGAACACCACTTCGTAGTCTCCTAATTCACTTGTGACATCCATGATGTTCATCGTATGGAAAAACATCCTCTTGCTCAAGTCCGGATCGGATGCGACCAACCGAACCGCCTTCAAATTAGCCGATTCATCGATGTCATAGTTGTGGAAGACGGTTTTGGTAAGGTGTTTAGTGGCCAAGACAATTGAGGTGAGCGGCAAGGGACCAGAACCCACAAAGGCAACCTTGTTGGGGACATGTGTGTAAAACTGTCTAAGGATGTTGAATTCAAGGAGGCTGAGTTTGAGGTAGTTATCATAGTAAGGGAAAAGGTCTAGGTGGTTTAGGGGGTCATCAAAGGATCCCAAAATGGTCGAGTGATGACTCTCCAAATGTCCCTCAGCTTCACCACATAATAAAATGAGTTTAGACCTAATGCCTTGCACATTTTGGCACAATTTGGTCACGTCTATATTAGGATTTGGTGGCATGCACGTGAGGACTAGCTCGGTGAACATCATGTTGACATCTTTGCATGGTTTGAGAGACTCGAGGCTCGAGATTTTCTCATACAATTCACACACTTTTTGAATCAAAGGATTTTCGAGGCAGCCCATGTCGACACTATGAGGTTATGTTTGGGGTGTTTTGAAGGGAATACTACAAAGGACTCTTGTGAAGGCTCTTGGATTTCAACGCTTTGGAGGGCTCAATGACAACATCGTGTGCTCCAATGGAGTTTATTTATGGGCGATTGTGGGACCCATTTACAATGTTGAGGGGCGCCAAATGATTTCATGTTTTGCTCATATTCTAATGTCAAATCTAGGGCTTCATGGTTGAAAAATTCATTACCCTAGTTTTTAGATAAAATCTACCTTCTCTTCTTCGTATCATTAAATTCGACTGACTGCATAGGTTTTTTCGTATACCGAACGTAATATACTTTTTAATTTGAGTCTTTAGGATATATAATGTAGAAAGATCTTTTTTATTTTATTATTACCAATGAATGATGTGTGACGTCAATGAACTATTGTTCACATTACATGCTTTTTAATTTGAGTCTTATAAATCTATAAATATATAATAGTATGAAAAATAGTTATTTATTTCATTCTTTCGAATAAATGATATATGACGTTAGTTGAATTATCATTCACGTTCATACCCTTCAATTCAAGTTTTGTAAATATATGCATATATAATAATACGGAAAAAAAAAATCGTTTTTCATTTTATCTATGTCAGACCGAACAAGTCCTCATTTACACAAAAAAATTATTAAAATAGGTTACTCATACTATCCTAATTACAATAATCTGAGATTTTGAATTTCACATATCTAAAATAAGGTGTTTTGACCTGAAAGATAAGGTATTTTAGTGTACTTTATTCCTTCCACATTGATGCCAACAACTTCAAAGGCCACAGTCATTCACTATTGAACTGACAATGTCGTTATTTATATATTTATATAATTCACACAAAATTAAACTGCCAAATTTTTAACGAGCATTTTTACTCTTATTACGGCTCAAAATAACCCTCTATTCAATTTTCCTTGCTTATGTATAGAAAATGTAGTTAAGTTAAATATACCGTAGCAAAGTCTGATTTCTATGCTAGAAAACCTTCACATGTATAGGGAAGTGTAGAAGAGAAAATCTTCCAACGACATGATTTAAATAAAATAATGTTGACGTGTACTCGATTTACATATTAAAGAGTTAAAAAGAGAAACATTTTATTTTTCTATGTGATTAATTTTTCCCTATATAGTTAATATTAGGAATGTGAAAAGTTTTCTTATTTGATTCTTAGCAAGTATTGGATGCCTTTATTGCAGGGATAAGTTTAAATATATCAAAGAAAGTCTCTTGAGTACGGAAACAAAATTCTGCATTAAAATTCACATAAGAGGAGCATACCAAGGTTGTCCACAAGTAAGACCTCAATCATTGTTTCGTTATGTTTTTCTTGGCCTTTCAGTAACACATAAAGAGAGCTGCACTATTTAGAAATTTATCCGTGATGTGAGCCCATTACCATATCTTGTTTTTTTCATGGTTTATTTATTCAGCTATCTATTCTCCTAGTAAAGATCGAAAGTATATAAGGGGTTTACAAGACGGAAGTTCTTGCTGCCCCTTATTTTCAAAAGGTATTTACCATCTAAATAAAGGATTCCAAGTTCTAATGTAGGTATTCGAGCATGATCTGTCTTTTATGTTAAAAATTGGATGAAATAAAAAGAAAAAGAAAAAAAAGAAATTAAATATAGATGTCATGTAGATACCCCATATTCTGGGTTAAAAAATATGTGGATTCTCTCTACCAAAAAGCAATGTTATTCCTATAATTAAATCATATCTAATTTTTACATGACTCTCTCGTGAATATACTAATATAAAAGCGTATATAAAAACTCAAGCGAGTGAAACACTAAAAATAACTTGATAGAAAAATAACTCGAAATATATATGATTATTAAGGAGAAAACTACCATGTTAATGCAAGATGTACTATAATCGGATTTTTTTCTGGCCTTTGTTAATTCATAATTCAACACTCAAGCTCCACTTACTTTCAGTTTTTACCATTTAATCTTTGTAAGTGCCTGCTTTTGACTATCCTTTATACAACGCTGGACTCCTAGTGCCCCTCATCCTGTAAAATATGGAACTTTCCATCTAGTTCGAAATTTGTGTCTACTTATAAACCCCCTTAGTACTTAGTAATTGTCATCTTATACTAGTTACAATGAGTTTGGTTTATGGAACGGAATAATATTAGAATAGAATTACAATTCATTAAAAAAAGA
Organism: Lumnitzera littorea; assembly: GCA_024138015.1. NCBI lineage: Eukaryota > Viridiplantae > Streptophyta > Magnoliopsida > Myrtales > Combretaceae > Lumnitzera > Lumnitzera littorea. The sequence continues at coordinate 150,764,114 of JAMXBB010000001.1, read as the reverse complement.
ATAGAGAAACAATAACTATTCATTACAACTATTTTGAGACCTCATCAACAAATTTGAGTAATTGCCAAATGTATCATAAGTGATCGCAAAGCTTTGCATGCTCTACCTTTCTTCATAGTCTTCTCATCATAGGATGTAATGCTGGACTACGTGAGTGATGAAGAAGGATGAACTTCACTACCATCCTCAACATTACAAGTATTACAAAATATAGGTTTAGAGATGTGATATACGTGTATTCGTCTAACCGACTGTTGCCTAGTAGGTTATAAGTAAAGCTGACTTGGTCAGAAATTTTCCTATTTTTGAAATTTTGATTGTATTTAGTAGCAATATTTTACATATGGAAATGCATGGTAATTTATATAATATTGAAAAATTATGTGATATTTTAAAGCATATATATCATGGACGATGAATTCCAAATAGTTTCTAGCCAGGGTGGGTACGAGGATGTACCTTGTACCCCATCTATGTGAACATAGGTTCTCATACCTAAATCCACCCTATGACAGATAAATTATAATACACAGTTTTGATATCTATCCAGTCATGTAGGGTTTAATAAGTTTCGTGATTCAAGGTGGCAATGCGCAAACCTAATCAGCAACACAATTGATAGAAATTAAACTTTTAGTTTTGGTTTTACAATTTTAATGTGAACGGTAAGGCTGTGTCATACATAATCTCCCTCCTATACACTGTGCTAATCCATGCTATAAGTACAAAATCGCCAAAACTAGAAATTAGAAACATCTTCTCCGGGGAAAACAGAATTCATAATGGGCACGATTCGTTTCAAACTAGAAATTATTTGTCTTATGCAACCATATCAATCAGGGTGGTATCATCCTCCTAGGCGAAGGGTCTCAAATCCGACATTGGGAAAACATGTGTCCAAATACAGAATTGACGTAATATTAGACTATGCTTTAGTTTAGGACGATTTATCTCTGAATAGAGAAAATTCAAATATATTTACTATAGGTAAAATGAATAGCAAGTAAAAGAATCGACTACCATCATGTATAGTTCCATCTAACGTATTTGCCTGTCAACGACTTAATATCCTATTATCATTTTAGATAATCCTGATCATGGTAAAATGGATTATTTTAAAATTTCTTTGGGATGTGTAGTTTAGAAACTTCCAGCCTTTTATACCATATATTTCAAATCCACGTTTAATTAATCTATACATTTGAATTGATTTCATATATTATTATTTTATATTTATTAATTATCAGAATTATAAAAGAAACGAAACAAATAGGACTGGGAATATTACGATGAACTAGACCATCCCACGAACGAAATCATAACATGATACAAGCGAAGCCATCCTCCCATCCTCGTAAGCTGCCAAATAAGGCTTGTCCAGTACATCATAGTTTCGTGTTATCTCATTACTTCTGGTGTGGCCAATGTGAATGCATAGATTCTTCCGCGTAACAATACTATTGGCTTTCTTTTTCAGAAGGGAAAAGAGAAGAAATTAAATACCATGAAAACTAGCAGCTTCACACGCCATCGCTAAGCGTGAGAATGGCCGCGCATGAAGTACTGTTCATTCAATTTAAAATTAAATCGTTAACCTGGATTGAGCATTACCAAGATTCTAGAACCATGGCTTCCTGTGGGTTCATATACATTTGTTTTCCTTTTATAGAAGGATGACAACTTTCAAATATTTTTAACCTAGAGGAAATGGGACTTGTTTTTTTCTTTTTCTTTTTCTTTTTTCCAACCACATCACAACATAGGAAGATGATCCAATCTAGCTTATCTTATTAGGAGACCTATGTTTATATTAATAGATTACAATGATCTTAATAAAGGAAGTGAAAGTTTAAAATATGAAAAATAAACCTAACTTGACGCTTGAACGGCACTTTCAACAATCAATCACCCTTGTGGTGGTTAACTATATCCGCAATTGCTTTGCACTTGATTTCATCCTGTTTACTTATTTTTTTTATCTATTGATCTCTAAAACCCCAATCTCGTGTAAATTGAAGATATAAACTCAAAATCTCCACCTTGACTTGAATTTGCACAACTTAAAAGTAGTTGCTCATATATACGAGTGATACTTACAATTTACAATGTAGCCCTTTCTTGTTAACCGCTTGCCTTTATGTTATCCAATGTTTTACATACTTATTAGCTTAGTCATTGATGCTTATATGACATCATTTGCTTATTTTGATAACCATGCTTAGCTATGATCGTTGACATCTATGACATCTCTTCACTCTTTACTAAAGATGTGTGGAAGGTGATGGGGACATCACCAGTTTAGATGAGGGATAATGTCATGGGTTGTTTCCGTAAGCCCATTTTTTGCTGTTGTACATTATAAGAAGAGATCCATTATATGTTAGGCTTACGATAAAGGCCCAGTCCACTCTTAAGAATGTTTTAGAAGTGTCTATATATATTGAATCTCAATAAGTGGGGGTAGATAAAGTAGGATAAGTGAGATTATATATTAGTCGTTAGAATGAGTAGATCTTGACCATCAAATGATAGATACCTCTTATATATAAGGGGGTGATTCTCTCGTTTGTAAATCATCTAGAAATACAAGTTAGATACTTACTTGAGTACTCGTTTCTTTGTAAGTAAGTGTGTTCTTGTGAGTTATGGTGAGAAAGGCTGACTTAGCCTCTTGAGAGAGTATCAAGAGAGTTTAAATATTGCACGTAAGAGCTAGTAATCACTTGTCACGTGACAATATGACACATCAGCAAATTTTATGGTTTCTTCACCATAATCTCTAAAGAATAAGAGAATTGATAAAAGCAAAAAGTATTCTATGAGAACCTTAATGCAATATGGAAGAAAGGATAATATCATTCACTAACTCTTTACTTGTAGGGTTACATCATCTACTTATACTAGAATAATGACAAGAATAGAAAACAATTGTAATAAAAACTGAATCATGACTAAATAGGAATGTAACTAAGTAGGAAAGTAGATAAAATAATTGAGAAAAGAAATATTTCGCAATATCTTTCATGATAGTGTTCTTATATTCCTGGTGTGAGAAAAGTAACATCAATGATTGGTAAAGGAATATTCTATTTCAAATCTTCTTCTCAACACACTCATTAATTAAACGAGGACCTCAACTCTCTTTAGAATCTTTAACAACTTTAGCATTAACTATTGGATCAAATTAAGATTACCCATTATTTTCTAATCAGAGTCAACATCTTTAGAACCTCCCTTGACTTTTGACTAAATTAAGCTTCTGCTTAAGCTCACATTATAGACAAATAAGCCTTATGAGAACTTTCATTCTTCATCCAAGACTGAACCTTTAAAAATCCTCTCTACTAGATGATTCAATCCTTTGTTCTTAGCTTAAGTTATTGTCTACTTTGGCTCATTGTTCGATTTATAATATGATTCTTAGAAGTAATCTAAAAGGGAAACAAAGAAGACTAACCCAAAATTCTTTATCAACAATTCTCTCTAATCATGGTGTCAATTTTAAATTCATCAAATTAGATTCATTTCTTTGAAACTATACCAAAAACTTACCTCTAAATCACAACCATCAGACCTCAATACTAAACCCTCTAATTTTCTATGATATACTACCTTCCAAGCAATTAGGTGGTACTTCTTAGAATACCAATAGGGAAACTTAATGGCTTTACATGACCCAACTTGAACCTTTGTAAGTTCCATGGAGTTCTCTAGACACCTTAGTGGTAGTTGGCAGTAAGCACTACTAAGGATAGGTTACGTGACCAATCTTAGTGGTGGTTAGTGCCAACATTTCTTAACGTAGTCGAAGCTAGCCACTAACGTTGATCCTAAAGATAACTATGATGAGATATATCATTTACTTTTGTTTTGTCTATTTTTTCTAATTAATACCAAATTAATTTTTATTATTGAAGTGACATAATTTTAATTAGTTAAGTTCATTATTAAGTTACATCTAAATAAAAACATTAAAAATGTATGGTAGCTTATTTTGAAAACTTAGCTGACTTTAGTTTTATTTTTAAATGAAAATGACATGTGCCACATAGCTATTGGTTTAGAATACTAATGTGTAAATGGAGCTTAATAAAGTAACACGATGTAATAAAATTGATACTTGAACGTTCTAGTACGAGCATAAATTAGCAGTCCCTTAATTGTAAAAAGATCTTAAGTTTGGATACCAAAAACTTGATCTTGATCCTGTCGAGTCCTATTTTGGTTTTCCTTAATTTAACTTATATTGAGCCTAACTCGCTTAATATAAATTACTCGATATTACATTAAGGAAAAACGATTTTCTTTTAAAAAATGTTTAAAAAAATATATTCAAAAATTAGAATTGCTAACCAGTTAAACAGGTAAAAAATGAAATTAGAGTTTTTAGGTGGGAAAACCTTAATTTGGTTACTAATTTGCAAATATTTTTTAAAAATTATTTTTTAAAAAAAAATTAAATCAAAATATCCAAGCTCGGGGGCTAATCCTATTAAGACCAAGTCATCATATAAAGATAAAAAAAATAATATGCTTTTATTTTTTATAATTTTTCTAAAAATGCCAAAATATATACAGATATATAAAAGTGTAATTAAAATGAATTTTTTAATAGTTTTTATTACGAATTTAAAAAAATTTTTTTTTTTTTATAGTTGCCTATGAGGTGTCTATATATCTATTGATCAGGATTAAACCGATATAGTTTAGTTTTTTTTTAGAAAAGATTTAATTAGTGGATCTTTTTTTAAAAGAAATTGAGTTAGATTTACGTTAGTTATCAAATTATTATTTTTTTAAAAAAATACCTCAAAAGATCTAACTTTGCGAATATTTTTTTTTTTATAAAAAAACTTAACTAACTAAGTCTTTTGAAAAACTTTAATTAAGATTTTTACTTAAAAAAACCATTATATGCCAAAAATGAATTTTTTCTAAATCCTAAATGGAAGATTTACTAAAATACGATTTAGATACTTATCTTCTCCAAAAATATGAATCTTAGAAAAAAGATATGCAATTTCTCTAAAAATTTCCATTTTAGGAAAAAAACGCAATTTAATTGAAAAAACAATGAAATTTATAAAAAAATTATAATTTATCTAAAAATTGCAAAAGTCATTAACCTATAGTCTATTAAAAAAAAAAAACTTGTACTAAAAAAATAAGTTAGTAAAATAAAGCGATTAATTAAAAAAAAAAACAAAATAAATAACTAACTAAAATGACTTACTCAACTAGCTAAATAGGTTAGATCTTGCTTGTGATTGGACTGGACTACGTGGCTGATCGTATGAGCAGTGGACAGTATAGTTATTGAATGTGGATCATGCGTGCTGATCGGTGTATGGTAAACAGTACAGTTGGTTGTGCAGTACGTATGTGTTTGTATGAGCAGTAGACAGTGCGCATATGTGCAGTTTGTGTAGGTGAGCGTATGTTAGAGTATGTATAGTGTTCGGTCGTGGATGAGCATGTGTTGGAGTGTATGTTATGTTTGGTCACAAGTGCTCTTGTGTGCTTGTATTCTGGTTGTGGATGTGTGAACTGGTTGATGCAATGACGTAAGAGTGAAGTGCAGTAAGCGTGTGTGATCAACGGAGTGTTTTGTGCATGGGTGATCAATGAAGGATAGTGGAACGTGTAGTATAGTGTAGATCAGTGCGGCGTGTGTGTGTATTGTAGTAGACCGTGCAGTTGATCAATGGATGTGAGTGATTATGTGTGCGTGAGTGATTGTGCATGAATTGTGTATAAGTTTTGGTGTGGGGATGGATGGACGAGGGTGCTTTTGTGTCAAACATGAATAGTGAACAGTGTGTAAAGTGCTAGAGACTTGGACTTTATGTGTTCGTGAGTTTAGTCTACTTGTGAAAATGTCTAAAAATTTTATAGCTGAAACCACTATTTATAGACTATGGATTTTGAATCTTTTGGATTTTTTTGGATGAAGATCCAATCTTAACAAATCTAATATTAATAAGATATAGTTATACTCGATTTGAATTCATTGAAGATTTAATCCAATTTCTAGAAACCCTACATTGATTTAGGCTTTCTATCTTGGGCCTAATTCAATCCTTCTTAATTTAACCCAATATATACACTAATCCATTTAATAAGTCTTAAGTTTATTTAGCCCAATATAAATTAAATAAAAAAAAAATATGCTTTATATTGGACTGGATTAAAAATATTTTTTAAATGAAGCTCGACTATTTAAGATTCGAAATTTATTAAATTGAACGTACATCTTCAACTATTATTTGATCTGACTTTAGACGACTCGACTCGACTTGACACTTATATTATTATTTTTTTTTCAATTTTCAATTTTTTAATTTTTATTTATTTATTTAGTTATTTTTTATTATTTTCTATTTTTTTTTGTTCAATTTTTCCATTTTTTTATTTTTTATAAACTTGACTCAAAAGTAAAAAAGAGACTAAAATTAAAATAAAGGGTGGCGAAAATGGAGTGTCTACAGACCCAAACATAAATGATCAAATGCATAACGATGCAAAATTCCCTCTATTACACAACAAACCTTAGAATTTCCAATTGAAGGGTTATTTTCTTGTTTTCGTCTTACTTGTGAGAAAGGAATCATGCCTAAATCAAAGAGTTGTAACAGTACCGTCATGTAAACTAACTTACACTAAAACCTAACCGCCTTAGCTACTAACGTAGATGTAGCTTACATGGCATTCATCACTCTACTGCCTGGAAGTGTCTCATTCAATACCTGATGGGAATCAACTCGTGGTACAACTTTTCAAAATAGCTACTGAAAATACTTTTACAACCTGAATATCTAAGGAAAAATCAAGTTTTATAAATTGTATAAAGAATGAAACCTTGAATTTACTCAAAATTTCAAGAGCATACGTTGTTATGAAGAGATATAATATCTATGAAACTTTTATTGAAAACCACAAGCTTGCAGAGTATGGAATAAATCCCATTAGTTGAAAACTAAGGGTCACATGGGAAGACCCTATTAGTTTTCCTAGAGGTTAATAAAGTTAATAAATCAAATAGAAGTACAATCAAGTAGACTTGATTCTCACTCGCTGACCCTGTTCCTTAATCTTTTAGAACTTGTGATAGTACTAGTGAATTCATAAGGAAACTTATAAAGCAGCTATAGAAATAAGCGACAACTTGCTTAGTAAGTGAGATGGAGACAATAATACATATCTAGCACAAAGCAATCAGGGTCATTAAGCAAGTTTAATTAGATGCAATGCATATTCAAGTAACTGCATCACATGATGTTAATCGATCATTGTAAGATCAAAAAAATTTTGCTCACTCTAATTCAGGTTTCTAGGAGTTTAATGCAGTACACTTGCAAATTAGGTCACCAAACTAGGGCTTATAAAATGGAGAACACACTCCACCCAAGACTACCGTCAAACTATGGACCCTAATATGGCTGCGACCTCTTCTCCTGTCAGTTAATTCGACTTAGCTTGAGAAAAGAACCATTTCTGCTATCTTCAATGAAAGGGTTCGAGTTTAGCCTACACTTTCTAATTGTTTTCCCCTAGTGGGTTGTAATGGAACTCTGGCTAGTAGTTAAGCCAAGTTTGTGTTAGATTGCTTTTAGGGTGATCAAGTAAATTCAAACAGTTCAAAGTATGTAATATCATGAAATAATCATTACACCAATCAAGCACTCAAATAGCACAATAGTACTCAAGCACACATGCTGTATGCACACAAGCAACTAATTTACAATCACAAATAAAACATATACTAAGGTCTTCAAGTATTCTTAAATAATACTTTAAAGTGTGGTGAAATATTGATTTCACTTATTTGGATACTAATGATCATTTTCCTTGTACATCGCTTAGGTCTTCCTTTATTATTCCTAAATTTAATATGCCATCTTTTATTTTCATCCAATATATAATATATGTGTTCATTGTGAACATTTAAGTATGTTTTCAATTATGTTAGGCGAGTTTTCTAAGATATTTATTAGATATTAATTAAGTAGGATACATTCTAATTAAGGTTCTAACCTGATACAAGTTGTTGTCGAGTAGTTTCTAACTAAAGTTTTGACTTCAGTAAATTCTTAAAAGTAATAGATAGAAGACTTTTTGATCTACTCGCCAAAATTCCCAATGATCCAATATTCAATACTAACAGTCTTCAAACTTTTAGTTACTCTTATATTTTGCATCTTTTGCCAAACTACTTTTTTGACTAAGTTTTTGACTTAGCTTATGACCCAACCTTATGGTATGGCTATTGTTCGGGTTGCTTCTAACTCATGTTTTAACTCTGATATAAGTATAAAATTCATATACAGATCACTGGCTGATTTACTATCGAACTCTTAGTGTGGTTAAAAATATTAAATACCAAACTACATTCTGATCTAATTTCTAATGAAGTTTTTGACCTGCCATCCTAAATTAAATTCTTATTTAGGAAGTTTACAATTTATATTTTATTCTCTAGAAATAGTGTAGATTCCAAGGATTGTCTCTTACTGATCCAGATCAAATTTCTAGTATATTCACACTAGGTTACATTTTAACACACTTTCTAAATTACTTTTTAACCTGCACTAAACATATTTTGAATTCTCAAATGACATAATTCTAACATCCACACCCCATGCTTCCTCACTCCAACACTTTAACTCTTAAATACAACTATAAACTAACACTTGAAGGCCCAATTACTTTACCAAATACTCATTTTATATAATTTCAATCATATGTGTGCTAGTTAAGGAAAACCCAATAATTCAACTTTTGAATTTTTGAAAACTCTTTTTATGGAATCAAAATAGACATGTTGAAATGTTTATACATAAATTTTAAAATCAAAACAACTTTATTTAGGCTATTAAAAATTAGAATTAAGATTCGTTTTGGCCTATTTTGTTAAGCAACACATTTTTTGACTTGGAATTTGAAGGATCTAGTTGCATTTTTGGATTTTACATAAAAAATTACCTAAGGAAACCAAAAATCATAATTTTTAGAAAAATAGAATAAAAAATAACAAGAACCGAAACTTATCGCTACTTACAACTTCAGCCACTGTTTGATGGTAGAGGTTTGTCTTCCCAAGTTAATGCCACCTCCTCTATCTCTAAGTGGTTGGATTCACTCCCAGATGGTGACTAACACTAGGAACTCGAATTTCACCCATAATATGCATTATTTTTTCTTAATTTTTCAAAAACTCATAGTGATACTTCCAAAGCCTCCTAATATTTTTTGCAGCCTAAAAAACATCTAAACTAAATTTCAAAATGGAGTTTTTGCTTTTATAAGAGTCCTTTTATCGGTGAAGGATTTTTCATGTGCCATTTCTCCTTATTTTTTACGTTTTCTTTATATTCTCTTAACTAAATTCCATGATGAGGTGTCTTTAAATTACTCCTATAATTTGCTATGCCTTGCTGCATGATTCCAAATGTCATGGTAAGTTTTAGAAAATTTTCTTATGTTTTTCTTATTTATTTGGTAATATTATGCATTTTTGGGTATTTTTCAACAATTACGAGTATATATATTTATATAATAATTACACCCAATGTATGTACATGTCTTTTATATATTATTTTATGTACAATATTAATTATATTACTCCATTATTTATCTTTAAGTATTCATTAATTTTCGAGACCTATTTTATGCGTTACCGATAAAATAATAATATAGCAAATTGTTACAATTTTAACTATATTTTTAATATTTTGTTATATTTTCAAATTCCGAGCCTATAGAGACTCCTTGACTAAAATCACAAAACCCCTTGTAAGTTTTTAGCATAATCGGGTTACCTTCCGAACATTATAAGTTAGTTATTGAACTTAATTGCACTATTACAAGTCTTATATTTCCACCCCTTTTAGAAAAGTTTCGTTTTAGAAACTATGATATCTTAAGTTATTATCACGGTATCTGGATCAATAGAAAATATCTCCTCTTCATCCTTATTATGGACACTAAAAGTCATTCCCATCCTTATCTTTTGAGCTAATTTTTGCTTTAATTCCTGAGTCAACTCTTTACTTGTTACTTCTATGTTGGGTTTCTGTAAAGTCGTATTTTTTTCTCTACTCCCCCCAATTTCGTTATTTACTGTCAACATTGTATCCAAATCACTATTATAACTTTCATTATTTCTTTTATCCATTCTTACATTTTCTTTCTTCTACCCTTAATTTCCAAATTGATTCTATTAACAGATTATTTCTTTCTATGGTGTCTTCTCTAATTTTATTAAGCTGAAGGTAATTGAATCAGTTGGACCAAATTTATTAGTTTAGTAAAATTTTCTACATTCAATATTTAGGATTTAAGTGTCTGTTAATTTAGGTTTTATGAATAGTTATTTTTTGAATGATTTTCTGAATCAACTTTTGAGTCTAGAAAATCTTAAGTTTCCAATAAGAAGAAATTTCTTAATTTTGTTTGGAAATAATCTTTGGTATAAGATTTGTTACATACTAAAATTTTCGTTTTCTTGAAGTATTATCCACATTTATTTAATTGTTTGGATCGTATCAAATTTTAGTATTCAAGATTGGTCTCACGTTTATTATCTTTATATTGTGGTTTATCATCAATTTGGAAAATATAGAAAAATTAAAAGTACACAAAAAATGAAAAAAATACAAAAATTAAAAAAAGGAAGATATAGGAAAAAAAAAGAAGAAAAAGGAAAAAGAAGAAAAAAGAAAAAAAAGGAAAAAGAAGAAAAAAGAAAAGAAAAGGAAAATAATTTTGATGCCATTTCAATATACCCCATGTTAGCATACCTCGTGCTACGTAAATGGTAGTTGACAACCATGATAGGCCACATGGTGCCATATGGTCATGTATGCACTCGCCACTTGGCGCTTGAAAAGAGAATATATATATATATATATATATATATATATATAATGTTGGGTGCCAAGCGTACCCTTTATCTTTTAAACATGCTCATGCACCTTCATGCCTCCTTGCTTGATATTGTCGAACCCCCCTCTATTACAAAAGCTTCAATTCAAGCTTCTTACTTAAATAAAAAAGGCAAGTTTTGTAATTTTGTGTATTCGATTTCATGCATCTTTTGTTGATTAAAAATTCGGAAAAAATATGCAAATGAAAGTTCGGGAAGTCTCCTATTTAGGCATGTTCAAATTTTGAATTATTATTGAGGGAAATGAAAGAAATAAAAATAATAAATTTGTATGTCTAATAAATACCCATATTTTGCACCATGGCTAAATTAAGTAAAATTATTGATTTTTCTTACAATAACAATAATCTACAATAACCCAATACTAAGTAAGTAGCCACATCTTCATTAGTTGTAGAAGTTTTGAATTTCCCCTTTATTTCCATAAAAAACGTGATTGAATCTAGCCAAAATTGGAAGAACCTTAAATATTCACCCAAACTTTCTCAATCAACCAAAGATTTGATCTTTCTCGCATATGGAAGTTTCTTGGGCATCACTCACAACCTGACACTATAAATAGGCCCTTCTCTATGCGTTCAATCCATCCAAAAACATTGAAAACTCTCCAATTAAATGAAATCATCAATTTCTTACTCTAGCTTTGGTTAGTGCACAACCCATTCTCTCTTTTTAATTTCTCTCAATATAGGGAAAATCAATGTAAGAAAAAATAGAGAAATATTCTACTCTTATCTAAGAACAAAGCCCAGGCTTTGATTGTTCTTATTATTGTGTGGATTTGTTTGAATTTGGAGAAGAAGTCAAAAGGGTGTTGTTAAGTTTGTTCGTCATCAAGATTGAAGTTTTTAGGAAAATTGAAGGAAGAAGGTGTAAGATTTCCAAAAATTGAGTTGGGGGTTTTGTAGTTTGATATCTCAAGTGTCTAAAGCCATTAACCATGCCTCGAGAGTTGCTTGGATTACCCTTAAACCAATCATATTTTCACCACTGCACAATGTAAATTTCATCCCCCACTTGTGTGTGTTGAATGTTTGGATAAAAATAAATAAATAAATAAAAACGAAATTGCAGAAAATAAAAGAAAAACATGCTTTGATCTTAAATTGCCATACTTCCAGGAGAAAAATGTGTTTTTGATGTGTTTAGTTATCTTAATAATGTGTTGTTAATAAAATAGATTTTAACTTGTTAATATTTTGATATTTTGCATGTCAATGTGTTAGTATAATTTTAATTTGATGATTAACAAGCCAATTTGTAAACATTAATATAAATAATTAGCAAGACAATTTTTAATGATTTGCATGTTTGATTTAAATAAATTTGCATGATTTGCTAATTAGCATGATTCAATTATAAGCATGTTAGTTTAAATTTAATGTTGATCTTCATAGCATGTTGATTTAAATAATTAGCTTGGAATGATATGATAGTATGATTTGTTATGTTTTAATAATTTTCCAATTTGAATGAGATAGCAGGATTTAATCTTAATAATTGTCACGTGATTGGTGGATAATTGTGTTGCCATGTTGTTGGCTTTATTTTGAATAAAATTGTTTTCAAATGAAATGGGCCTTTTCCCAAAATTATTTCTCACACATGTAATAATAATAATAATAATAATAAATTGGCTCTTTTCCAAAGTGGACTAAAAATAATTTTTTTCCTCAAATTAATAAACTGAAAAGAGTTTTCTAAAAATAAAATAAACTTATAAACTAGCAAACTAAAGTTTTCATTAGTTTAGAATTACATGAGTTTGATCTCGATCCATGGCTGCATAGACGCTTTAAGTAGTCAAAAATAAACCAAAAAATTTGTTTTCCCTCTTTTGTCCAAATTTCTTCTAAAAAAAAAAAAATAAAAGAAAAAAAAGTCCATTTTACTTAAAAATAAAATTAAAAGCCAGATTAAGTTACTTTATAAATTTTTCTTATGGAAATTGCATGAGTTTTAAATAAGTTAGCCTCCAAACAAATAACCTATTGGATCTTTGGTTTCTATTTTCTAAAATTTTTAGAAAATTTATGGATTAGTAGTTGAAATTAGAGTTTACTCACCTATAAATCATAATTTTATTTTTTTCTTTTTTTAATCTGGAGGCAACTATTTTTTAAAACTATTTTCTATTAGAATCTTTTCTTATTTTGGATGAAAGATTTATATTAAGTAGGTCAAACTTAATATAAATTAAATTAAGAAGAGAAAGATCGAATGTTTTACTCGACAAGTTTTACACGCTCCCTGTGCCTATCGAATCCTTTTAGAATGTATTGAACGTGTGCCCACCACATTCTTTAGACGAAGCAAAACCTATATTCTCGACCTTTTGTTGTGTGAACACATCCCTCTACCGTATCTTTCTTACAATGGACACATCCACATGGAAGATGTGCCATGGGTTCACTATTTAATATGGAAATATTAACAAGAAAATGAATAAATAAATTTTCTAATTTTTTTTCTCACGCTTTGTCTTTTCTCAAAGTATATAATCAACGTAGAAAAATATGAAAATTTTCTCTTTTAAGATCTTAGATCCATTGATGGGAATCACTTTAATAATGTATATGTTAGAAAGTTAATTTTAGCGAGCTGAAAAGGTAGGTATGGACGATTTGATGGTCCAGACCATTTGCTTTAGAATTTATTTAGACATAATTGAGGAGACAACGATTTATTTAAGTGGTCCTACCTACAAATAATCTCTATATTCAAAGCATGTAGTGTATGTTATTATATGCCCTACTCCTATTTTGTTTGTCTGGTATAAATTGATTTTCTCCCGCTGATAAATTCATTTTCAATGTGCCTCTACATAGCCCTAGAAGGCCACACACTTTCAAAGGCTCATACCCATTGACATTGAGAGCCTTTGGGATCTCGTGGAAGATATTTAAAGAAAGGTTTTCTAAAAGAAGATTAGGTGTGAGGTGATCTTTCCATATGGAATAATTTATCTTCCTTTTCTTTATTTTCTCTTTTCTCCCAACCATCCAACTTAGTGGTGCAAAAGGAAGCGGGATTATAAGTTTCTGTCCTTTTTTTTTTTTTTATTATTCAATTGCTAGTGCATGCCAACAACTAAGATTCTCTATATGCTAGCGTTAATTTTTTTTTATATAAGTAGCGTCTAAAAGAATAGAAGATAGATATAACCTTCTGTATATAATTTTTGATTTATCTATAATTGATTTTATAACACAAAAAATATTGAAATTTTTAGATGGGAAGTTGGGCCCACATATTGGTCTTTTTTCTTTTTCCTTTTTTTTTTTACTGTAAAAAATTTAAAGAAAGATGCAAATATTTTAAAAACGATCCGTTAGGTTAATTTTTTTAACCCTTCTAGCGAAATAAACTACTCGTTATTTTTTGTTGGGTATAGAAAGGGCAAACAACATATATGTTTAAAACTTTCTCTTTCTGGAATTTCGAAGAACAATTATCTTAAAATTTCGAAGTTTCAGGGCTGGCCCTGGCAAGATATATATGAGTCTATGACCGACAATGTTAGTACACTTGTTTCTATGATTTCTTTGTCTGAAACTTGTTTATTGAGTCTTGGAAATTTCCGAAACTAGTCATGTGCTGAAAATAAGAATGTTAGGATTTCGATTTTGAACAATTGAATTTGTAAATTTATCTAAAAATATATTAACATATCCATTTCCAGAAAGTTATGATGGAAGGAAATAGGCTGAACGATCACTTCCTAAGTTAGAATAACATTTTGGCTAGATTTTTGTATAAACTTTGCTGTAATCCTTTTTTATAAAAAAAAAAAAAATAGTTGGAATTTCTTTCATTTAGTGTATAAAAAAAAATATTGCCCCGAATGCCGAATGGAGCAGTTATAGGCCCATAGCCAGTTATAAATAGGAAAATATTAAACGGTGATGGGTTTGCATGTTGAAATGCCTAACAAATTAAAGAATCTTATCACCCTTTGATATACTCAATTTTAGGTAAAGTATACAGTCAATATATATATATGCGCACACACGAAGATTTTCTTTTCCAAAAATGATTGTTGTCACGAAAATTCCTTTTGTGAAAACCATATAGAGATGCCTTATGTTATCCAAGTGTCAATAGTGTCAGTATTATCTTATTAAAAGTAGAAAGCAAGTGTTAGTTATTGGTGGAAAAATCATTCGGTTGGATTTCGGAACGGGAAATTTTGGTCCGTGTATCGTAGCTCTTTCTTTTCTAGCCTAATAGGAGCAGTCGCTACTTATGTATAAATATATCTATGGTACCCTAGAAGAGTAAGAATCCTGTATGGATTATGAAAAAGAAATAGTAATAGTAAATAAGATGAAGATCGCATATATTTAAATAAGCATTAATTGAAAATTTTTGGATAAAATGATTAAAGAACTTCATTGATCACCTAATAGTTTGACGGTAAACTATTTTCAAACTGAGATTTTACAATATCCATACTCAAATTATATTGGTCTTGTACCAACAAAAAGTCAATATTTCTTGTAGGTTTCTTGACTCTATGTACACAAACAATTCCCGTGCAAAACTAGGTATAATTATGTTCATCTATCTTAGGTTAGAAGAAGGTGGAAGCAAAAGAGAGGAAAAGTCCGAATTTTGACATTACCATGCGTGTCTTAATCTTAGACCAATAACCTCCTTGTCCGAATTCAAAGATGTCCCAATCAAAAAACACGAAAAGGCATGAAAAATGCTGTATTTGGATATGGCTCGATTCAAACAATAATGAACCTAATTAATTTACATTTGACATTATGTCAATATCAATGCGTGGCAACCACACGACACTGTCGCATTTAGCCTTTTTTCTAGGGTTTTGTTGTAGACCGGTCCCCTTGTCCATATTAACACGAAGAAATAGAACCTCACGCAATTATATGGATTTGCCTTGGTTTGATTTATCACCAGCTTTGGAAAATGACTATATTATTGTTGGTTTAACCATAAAAAGTGCTTACTTAAGTGATTTGGCTCCATAATTATTGAAAGTGGAATAATTAAGGTCTTCTCGAGTTATGAATCTTTTTTTTTTTTTCCTTTTCTGAGATGGACCATGGATTCAGGTCTCTAATTCGTCCATCATTCTACCCATCATTATCTAGTTTTAGGACTATAAATACTGTGGTCCTTGTACGGGAAGAGAAATCGATTGTTGCAAACTTTGTCGTCCAAAAGCATGCAATAATACAATGACTTGACCTTACCTCCAAATAAAAATAAAAAAAAAAAATTACAATAAGTTGACGTTTCAGCTTGCAAAAGGTTGGGGTAGAAAATTACTCTAGATTACAACAAAAAATTACAATAAGTTGACGTTTCAGCTTGCAAAAGGTTGGGGTAGAAAATTACTCTAGATTACAACAAAATCATCAAGGCCTTCATATACTACGATACCTGGAAAACCTTGTCTGAGGAGAATTTCATAGGAAAAGTTTCATTCAACTTTTCGAATTAAGTGAAAAATAACCGAAATAAAAAAAAAGAAAGTCATTAAATGCAGGTGCATCCAGCCTCTCATCTTCACACCTAAAATCTTTGTGCATCTTTCGTGCGGAATCTTGTACATTGATAACAGTAAAAGCTATACTAACTAAGGAATTCCAACAATTTGAGTAAGACCTAAATCATAGAGAAGGTGCTAAATAGCAAAAAAGACATTATTTCTCGTAGCTTCTCATCTCATATATATAAACACATATGATCTTTTGGACCTAGAATCTTTATGCATATTTTACGTGGAATCTTATACGTTGATACCGGTAAAAGTTATACCAAGGAATTCCAATAATTCGAGCATGACCTGAATCATAAAGAAGAAAAAGAAATCTATTTTCACCTTTCATATTAGAAAAATTCACGCCCTCAGACACTTTGTGGAAAATAAAATGATTCTGAGGTACTTGGTTTCTATAGCAATGTTAAATCTTAATATTCTTTGATTTAAGGAAAGGATTAATTTAGACATGACGCTTTATTCTTGTCTTAATATAAGATGTGTTCAAACGGAAAATTGGAATATCTTGGTTTATGTCTATGCATCATCTCTAGAGAATCTAAGGATTCATACACAATAGTATTTAACTAGAAAAATAACCTGATCAAGTTATGGAACGAAAAAATTATTTGAGTTTTCAATTAGTAACTTACTTAATTTAATAGGAATAACTAGTTTAATGTGCTTAAGATGATTGGCATTAATTGAATTGGTTGATCCAACTCTATAAACCATACTTGTAGAATCTGACTCGTTTTCTCATTGATTGAGGGATTTGAATCTTCATGTCTATGTAGGTTTGTCGAGGCACATGTGTATATATGTGTGTTGGTTTAGGGAAAATTATGTAAGTAACCCTAGGGCGATTGTAAAACCAAATTGGTAGTGTTGCACTTGTCATTAGCATATTATTCAAAGCCTCAATTAGTAGCTTAATGAATGCCCAATAAAAAGACCTAATCAATTGTAGTGGAGGATCAAGGTCCACTATAAAGTCTCATTTTTGTAATTGCTAAGGTTCAATCTAAATTAGTTGGCAAATAAAGTGGAAGTAGTAAAATGTAATTATGGCAGTAATAGGTATGGTTGTTGTAATACCTCATAAATCAGCAATCAAGACAAAAACATCTAAGTATTAGGATAAAACTTTATCCTCATATGATTAGGGTCAATAGTTGATTTACGATATTCCGAAAAATAAACTAATTAAGCCAAAAATTTACGGGAAACTTGATAACCTTAATCGAGGAATTCTCGTACATTTGAAAATTTATAATATAATAAAAATATCAAGAATATAATTAAAATAGTTAGAATTTACTCTATATAAGACTCTAAAGTCAAATTTAGTGCAATTGTACTTAAATTTATGGCTTTTGAGAAAAGTTATTCGATTTAGCCCAAACTTTACCATTAAGTTAGAAAAGTTAATTGAAATGACCCAATAAGGTTCGATTTTAAAAATAACGATTCAAAATCCCAAATTTAGCATTAGAAATGTGATTATTCAATATAGTGTATAAATGATCAAAATCTCTAAAGTCGAGCTTGAAATGCGATGAGGATTTAAAGATAAGTTAATTAGGCAATAAAAGAAAAAAATATATATAATAAAGTAAGATAAATATTAGACGGTGACTAAATATATTTGCAATGGAAACCATGCTTTGGGAACGAGTGTATAATGTCTATATAATTAATATAAATACATGTATATATAGATATTTGAGCATTCGTAGAAATTTTTCATCTAAGCTCAAAATTCACATCGGAATCATGAAAGTTAATTGAAATGATCCATCGAGTTGGATTTTGAAAATGGAACGATAAATTAATAATACAATCAAAAGGGGTAACTGTAGTGATATTATTCATAAAATATTAGATATATGAAACTCTAGTTTCAATAATGAATGAATTCTTAGACATAAATTATTTAAGCAATGAGAGTAATAAATAACATGAAATAATATTTAAGGAATATGTGTACAAATTATATATACTCAATGCATAATATTATTACTTGCAATTAATGAAAAACTCTAAATACATATATATATGTATACATATATATATAAAGTTGCGTATGATAAAATATGTAGGGAATATAAGAAATAATTACAAGTGGTGTCCAAACGTATTGTACATGTAAGGATATGGCATGGTAGTCACTATAGAATAAATTAAGCTTCAGTCACTAAGCCTGGAAGATGACACTTGGAGTAGCTAATTAACGTATAGAATTTGTGAGCAATTATCTTCTGATACCAAGCTGCCATATAATAAAAGTTATCGTAACACATGTAAAAAGCTGCATATTCATGAGATCCTTTAATTAAATGCATATAAGACACATTTGATATCTCAATTAACTGAATATATATATATATATATATATATATATACATATAAAAAAAATGAAAAGAGAGAGACCTAAGCAAACCGCCTAAACAATGGCGGTGAATAACTTGGCTTTAACTGTAGGCCGCTAAATCATTACAATGTGAAAAACACCATATAGAAAGCAACATAGATATAAAGGGGGAGAGATTGAGAGAAAAAGATGATGATGATAATAGTAATAATAATTAATAAAGAAATGGGAGGAACATGTAACGAGATAAGTGAGGAAAATCAAGCATAGGAGCTCCAAAGATAAGGTACGTGAATCTTGAAAGAGGAATTTTTGTTGGCAATGAGATCTTTCACAATGAAAGTAACATTCTCTTGGTTTCAGTTTTTCATTAAAGAGATATTTAATACCTAGTTTGCAAATATAAAGTTCAACTTAAGAAAAGACGAAATATAGCACATGAGAGTTACTAGAATTAATATCCTAATTAATGGAAAAAAATAATAAATAAATGCTATCAGTTATGATTATATGTGCAATAATTTGATTTAGGATTTTTTTTTTTATGATTTCCTAATCGATGGTATCTACAACATGTCATTACACATTGATAATCAAAGTAAGCTATTTATGTAATTTGTGGTAAATTAGGAAATAAATATGATTTCAAGTTAACCGTATTTGTTGATGATAGTATTAAAATTTGACATGTGATAGTTATTGGTTATGAATTTAAGGTAAGAGTATTAATGTTACTTAAAATTTCAGAATTCATCAAGCATGACATTTACGTATTTTTGCTAAGTGTTAATGGTCTTATGGAAGTTCCATTAATGATTCACTAGAAAGGGATAAAGTTTATTTTATGATTAATGAATAATGGGTATTTTGCTGGATAAAAAAAAAATGAAAATGACTTTATCGTGAGTAGAGTGTCAAATTAGTGATTTTTGGATAATAATCTAAAGTTAAAATAAATATTAATTCTATTGACCAATTTAAAACATTAGTAAAGGATTCCATTTCAACTACCATGGTACTTGATGATATCATTGAATGGAAAAATATATAACAATTATTAGTGCCTTATAATTATATAAATGTAAATAATGGTGCTTTTGAGTTGTATGTTATAATAGTATGGAAATGTGTTATCTATTGGAGATATGTTTTACAACCTCCATATTCCTTTTCGTTTATGGAATTTAATTCGTATGAAGTAAACGATGACTAAGTTAAGTAAGTTTATTTATATATATATTTATATTATGTTTGCTAACTAGGTAATGTGACTAAATAGATATTTTTATAATAGAATTTGGAAGGAGAAAAAAACAAAAAAAAAAAAAACATGGTATACATTTCAATACAAAGAGGAGAACAAAAAAAAGAAAGAAAAGAAAATGCTATTACTCACAAGTAGTATTTGACCAACCTCGTCAATGTTCAATTATATATAACGTATGTCTCTATATGTATATATATCTATTTATATACCTAATATAAAATATAGTCCTACAGTTGTTTTACTTTTATGTTAATGGACTTGTGACAACTTTATAAGGCATATTATAATTATATATGGTAATCATAAGTATATAACTATTTCATAAATTTAGTACATAACAATATTTATTAATAATAGTCAACATTTAATGACAACAACATTATTATTATTATTATTATTTTACCTATATAAGTTAAACAAACTATAAGATGTTCGTTACCTTGTAAAACATTAAAATTTTATTATGCTATATAGGGGTTTCATGCCATTGGATGTCAAAGTAGGACATCGGCTTAAGTGAGCACTATTAGAGGTAAGTGTGATCAAGGCTTTACCGCATTTTGGTATATTATTTCAGAATATCTTGGGACTTTGGTATGTATTGGTTTGTGATTGTAGTTAACTATTTGTGCATATGCAACGCTTGTAGTTGGGTTTTAATTTGATATGATTATTCTAGGAATATTATTATTGAATTATTTGAGCTTAGTTGATCACCCTGAAAAGATAAACTAATCCAAACTTGGCTTAATATCTAATTTGATATGCATCGCAACCCATTAGGGGTAACGATTAGAATTATCGGGCCAAACATGGACTTTATTCGATGAGGATAGCTGAAATAGTCCTTTCCCTACTCTGAGCCGAATTGAGTGACAAGAGAGGAGGTCGCAGCTAGGTTGAGGCCCATGATTCGAAGGTGGTCATGGGAGGAAGATGTTCTCTATTACATAAGCTTCGGTTTGGTTTTGATCTGTAAGTGTATGACGTCAATCTTCTCACCCCGGATTAGAGTGGGTGAAATTTCTTTGATTTTACGACGGACTGGATAATGTCGTGCGATGGCATTTTCTTGTATATACATTGCATCTAACTAACTTAATTGAAAACCTTGCTTGTGATATGCTGAGTGCATACTTCTACCTGCACCTCACTTACTGAGCAAGCTGTCGTTCATTCTCCTATAGTTTGTTTTACAAGTTCCAAATAGCTTATAAGTGTTTACCCAACACCAGAACCCTAGTAAACTGGGATGGGGAGTGAGATACAAGAAGAAATGACCAATTAATGCCCTTAGTATTAACTTTTCATCTTTTAAGGTTTTAAGGAAAACTACACAAGAGTCCTCCAAGGGCTTGGTAGTTTTCAATATTTGGTAGTTTTCAATATTTATGTCTATATATGAAATGACAAGTACTTGTATGATTTACTGTTACCCTTTTAAAAGGTCAAATGATAAGTTTATTATTACAAATTATTTCAAAGGATTACTGTAAGACCCACAATCAACTACCTAAAGTTTGACTCGTAGAATTTAGGGCGATCGGTTAAAAGATCCATTCGAGCTTAAATTATCAAATAAAGTTAGAAATATTAGTAAAAACAATCCCATAAGTTTGAATTTAAGAAAATAAGTAATAAAATAAAAGAATATAAAATTTTCAAATTTTAAGTATATTACTCGTTATTTATTGAAAATACGTAAAATACATTCCGATAATTAACAAATTACTAGAGATAAATCATATGCACACTAAAAATTATAAAATAACCTAAATAATATTTATAAGTATTTATTTATACTATATATGAATTTACATGTAGGTAGAAATATGCGTAATTACCTAAAATATGCGAAATGTGCTAAAATAATAATAAATAATTAAATAAAATTCATTATTAATTAACAAAAAATAAAGAAAAATCAGAAAAAAATAAGGAATGATCTAGATTTAGGTTTGGCAGTTGGGGAAAATAAGAAAAAAATTAACCAATTAAATTAGAACAATGCAAAAGGCAAATTGGAAGAAGATAAGGCAATTGTCAAATCAATTTAATGCATAATAATTTCCCTAAAGCTCTATAAATAACCCAAATTTTTCAGAAGCTCATTTGATTAGTTTGAAACCCTAGAAAATTAGAGAGAGGCGAAATTGAGAGGAAATTAGGGTTTTACAAAAATTTAGCAAAAATCTATACAGTTGGAGCTTCTAAGAAGAACCTAGACCCGACGAGCAGCTGGGAGTGGACGACCACCACTACCACACAGTGGTGGCAGCGCCCAGGTGGGTCGACATACCTATGGCTATCGATGGTGGTCGGAGCTACTTAAACCGGTGAGTTCGATTTCTAACTCGATTTTGTGTAATTTTATAAAAATAGTAAATATTCTTAGAAAATTATGAATTTTGTTATTCTGAAATATTTTAGTATGTAGTTTTTATAAAAAAAATATTATTTTGATGAAAATATATTTCGTGATATATAGTCTTTAAGAAATTATGTAAAACCGAGTATGTTTCGGTTTATAAATAAATGACCTTAGGAGTGTAGTTTTGAGTTTAAAATTTTTTTGTAGACTACTTAGGTGATATAGAACAGTTCCACGAATCCCTTTTTCAAAAATGAATTTTTGAAAATTTTAGATAATTTTTAAGCCTTAAAATGAGGCATAAAATGGGTAATTTGGGGTTTAAATGGTTAATTAAGTAATTAAATGGTTAATTAATGATTTAGTGAATAATTATACGTTTTAAGATGTTGAAATCTGATGAACTATGATACTTGTAGCATTTAGAGTATTAGATGTAATTATTAGGCTAATTATATGGTAAATAAGTAATAGGGAAAAATAGTAAATTTTAAGTTAATTTTGTAAATTAGGGTAATTAGGTGTAAAATTTGATTTAGGATGAATTTAGACATTTTTGAAATGATAATTGACGTTGGGAGATGGAAATTAGAGTGATAGAAATATTAGATATGTATTATGTACATAGTAAGTAATAGTACATAATATGTAATTATTGAAAATATAATAAATAGAAGATATTAGAATAAAAATTGATATTATATAAATAATAGGGATATATAATAAATCTGATAAAAATCTTAACTTTATGCAATTATATGAAAAAATATAAAAATTTCCTACATCAGGAGTAAATTCGGTACACTAATAAGGATTTAAGTGTACCAGGTGGAATAAAATACTGACTAGGGGTAATTATGGTATTTAAGATATCTGGAAGTAATATGATTAATTTCATATTATGAGTTAAAACGAGTTTCTAGGGTTCAAGTATAAAACAGTACTTAGAAATCGAACTAGAACCTAATTTAGAAATTGATGCTGAAACTGAACCCGAACCTAACCCCAAACCCAGAATAATTGTAAAAGATTTGAGAACCTAGAAAACTGGACATATTAAATCTTAAACAAAAGATAACAATAAGCATTATAGGATAAAACTAATCTATAATAGTTATANTAGAAGATATTAGAATAAAAATTGATATTATATAAATAATAGGGATATATAATAAATCTGATAAAAATCTTAACTTTATGCAATTATATGAAAAAATATAAAAATTTCCTACATCAGGAGTAAATTCGGTACACTAATAAGGATTTAAGTGTACCAGGTGGAATAAAATACTGACTAGGGGTAATTATGGTATTTAAGATATCTGGAAGTAATATGATTAATTTCATATTATGAGTTAAAACGAGTTTCTAGGGTTCAAGTATAAAACAGTACTTAGAAATCGAACTAGAACCTAATTTAGAAATTGATGCTGAAACTGAACCCGAACCTAACCCCAAACCCAGAATAATTGTAAAAGATTTGAGAACCTAGAAAACTGGACATATTAAATCTTAAACAAAAGATAACAATAAGCATTATAGGATAAAACTAATCTATAATAGTTATATGAAAAATTGAAACCACGTTTGTGTTATAGGGATGATTGGCGATGGCCTGAGCGAGTCAGATCTCGAGTAAGTGAGCGAGGAGTCGAGGTAAGTTGGGATTAATACTTTGCTGTATTTTGGAGGCTTGAGATTATACTTGGTTATGCTTATTAGATGGTTGGTTATTTGCATGTGCTTGATTATAAGTGATGCTATGATTCTGTTTATTGTTTTGGTTTATATTGTATGAAGTGATCGATCACCCTAAATTGAACTTAATAAAGATATGACTTGTAAACATAAATCGAACCTGCATAGCAACCCATTAGGGGAAACTTAGGATTCTCCGGCCAAATACCAACCCCTTCAAAAGGAATAGTACTGGATAATATAATGGGTTCCTTTTTCATCCTTAGTCAAACTAAGTGACAGGTGAGGAGGTCGTGGCAAGGGTAAAGTCAATGGTTCGAAAGTAGTCGCGAGAGGAGCGATGTCTCCATTGTACAAGTCTGGGTTTGGTCTTAAGTTGTCACATTAATGGCAACTCTTCAATCCTGATTAGAGCGGGCGCAATTTCTCTAATCTTACGACGAGCCAGACAATGTCATAAGATGGCATTTGCTTGAACATGCATTACACCAAATGATTTGGTTAATAACCTTATTTGTGCTTGTGGTATAGTTTTAAGTCTTTCATCCTAATTTACTGAGCTGTGATTGCTCACATCTCTATAGATATCGTTGCAGGTGTTGGCTAAAAAGCGGCTTACAACTACTCTAAAGCTAACAACTGCTGAATCCTGGGGAGTGAGGGAAAACATTTGAAGAACAAACATATATATTCGGTTCTCTTTAGTTAATTACTTTTTAAAAAAAAATAATCGAAAAGGTTTAGTTTTGACTTTGTTTGTCACTCTTCTATACATATCTAATTATATATTATTAAGAATTTGTTATGAAAAAAGAACTTAATCTCTTCATTTTTATATTTCCATCATATATTTTAAGTTTTGAATAATTACTATAAACATTTTCATAGTTTTTTAAAGCTATTTTACATAGGTTATAGAAACTTACGTTTTTATGTTTCAATTTTACTAACCCTCTACCGATTCTATATAGAATCACAAGTTTGATAATCTTGGTAGGTAAATTTAATTTATAACCATTAGATAAGATTAATTTCAATTATTCATTTGAAAAGTCTTGTGTATGTATAAGAGACTTTCTCTAAGCAATAGATCATCCATTATCTAAGTGAAAATCATTCTCTTTAAAGCATCTCTCTCTACTTTCTTTCTCTAGACTTGTATGCTATACTTAGGCTAACTTAGCACTTTTAGATGGACTTACAAGTGCCTAAGTGCAACATGAAGGTGCTTGTGAAGATTTCTTCTCTTATAAGTGGTATTAGAGTAAACCTTATGTAGTAAAAGTGATATTGTCATCCAATGCGAAGAATAATGTCTATGTTGTTAGAGAGGAAACTAGTTGTAAAAAGAGAACCCTACCCACCCCTTCTTTGGGTAGTAGGCTAGGTTAAGGATTTGTTGGTGGCACTTTATGTTGACTTGATAAGGTTGGGATGTATATTGCTAAGGTGAAAGGGGAATTTGTGGAGTCTCATTACTTAGAAGAGATAATGAAGTCTTAATGGGTAAAAGCAAGGAGCACTACATAGTGTTCTAGATAACCTTGTAGTGTAGGACAATCCTATCAAAGGAAAGTTAGAAGACCTAAGGCTAAGATTGGTATTCTAGAAGCCTTGGCAAAGGCATATGAAGGGGGGATGGATGCAGCCATATTTTCAAAGAAAATTAGCCATGTGTGTGATTGTTTAGGGTTCATTTGGAAAAATGCATTCCACCATTTATGATAACATTAGACTCATTTGAAATTTGGTTGGCATTGTTGGAAGATTTGACCATTCATTAAGGTTTATGACCTTATGAATTCTGGCAGTTAAATAACTAACCATCCCATTGTTTTCAAAGTGTTTGAATGAAATAGATCCCGTTTCACTCGAAATTCTTTTATAAAATTGAATTGGTTTATAAAAATCATAAGGTATGAAAGAAAAATCTTTAGTAAAAATTTTCCTTGCGTCATAAGGATCCTTTTCAAAAATGTTTTCTTTAACAGAAAAAACATATTTGAAAATTCCTTTAATAAAAATTTTTGATTTTAAGTTGGACATTTTGACTTTTCCTTATTGGCAATTCATTTCCCAATTGTTTTGAGATTAATTGGCTAAAAGTAGCCAAATCCAAATTGTAATCTGATGGTGCTATACCTAACTTTTATATGGGTTCTTCATTGATTGATGGAGGTAATGATGGAGATATTGGTGGTTCTATTGATGTTTTTAGAGCAGTTGCAAGTGCTTTAAGAAACTTTGGGGTTATTGAGACATTTGATTCATCTATGGAGGATTTTGATTGAGAAGACGTTGGGTTGGATTCATTTTTTGTGGTTATTGGATCATTTTTGGACATTGTAGAGGATGATTCCACTTTGATTGTTAAAGGAACATTGGAGGGTTTATAGGCTTCAAGCCAGGTCTAGACATTGGTTAATCCCTTTTTAGGGATTAAAAGGATTTTTTCCCTTATCCTTCTCTTTTTTAGGATACATCTCCCTACAGAAATTCATGAGTAAAAAAATCAAGAAGAGAATTTGATGATCCATTGATATGCTTAATTTTGAAATAAAAAATAGATAAAATTGATTGCTATTTGGGAAAAATATGTTTCGAAACAATATTTTGAATATCTTTTAATAAAACATTTTTAGTTGCTTTACAATCGATTCTTAAAAAAAACTTTTGATTTAACAAATTACCTTGAAATTTAGATATAGTTACAACAATAGCTAAAATTTCCTTTTTGATTGTAGAATTGTTTTTCTGGTATTCATTCCAATATTTAGAAATAAATTGGACAATGCATTCATTATTATTTTTCTTTTGTTTTAAAATTTCTCCGAATCTTATATTAGAAGTATCTGGTTCTACTATTTTTGGTAGTGATAAATCTACTATATGAAGATAGAGAATTTCTTTAATTTTTTCTTTAATTAATTTTACTACCTTAGTATGTTCATTTGACCATTGTAGATGATTCTTTCTTAACCTTTGATATAAAGGTTTACAAAGAATATTAAGATTTAGAAAAAAATAAGCAATATAATTCAAGCTTTCTAGGAATCTTTGAAGCTAATTTTTTTGTTTAATTTTATTGGGAAATTTGAACACAAATTCAATCGACCTTTGGATTGAAATTATTGTCTCATTACGAATGTGAAACCCTAAGAATCTAATCTTAGTTTAGAATAAAAAAATCTTAGAGGGTGATATAACTAAACCATTTTTTCTTACAACATTGACAAAAATCCAAATGTGTTTGAAATGTTAATTTATATTAGATGAAAATATTAAACCATCATCTATGTATACTATAATAAAATTTGAAAAATCATTAAAGATTTTATTCATTATTCTTTGAAACTCAAAAGAAGCATTTTTCAATCTAAATGGTATAACATTTCATTCGTATTGACCAAATGGAACAGTAAAGGTAGTTTTGTACCTATAACTTTCATTAATTTGAATTTGCTGAAATCTAGATTTCATATCAAAATTCGAAAATATTTTAACATTATGAAGTCTATTGAGTAAATCTCTTTTATTAGGTATTAGATACCTAATTCATTTTAGAGTTTAATTAAGAGGTTTGTAATTTATTACTAAACGTAGTACACTTCTCTCAATTTCAATATTTTTATTTACATAAAAAGCTGAACAACTCTAAGGAAAATTACTTTTATGAATTAATTTTTTATTAAGTAAATCATTAATTTCATTTTTACAATGTTTTAAAATTTCATTGTTCATTTGTGAAGGTATGGCCTTTGTTAAGATATTTTTCTTATTAAAATCATTTTCATAAGGTAAATCAACAATATGTGATTTATGATTCTAAAAAGCATTAAGTAACATTGAACAAATTGAATGTTTTTCTTCATATTGTTATTGGAAAGTTGCGTTTCAAGTCTTTTAAACTCAAGATCATTTTTTAAAAACATTAAATGTTTTTCTTTACATTGAATTAAATAGTTCAATTTTGAGATTGAATTTTCTTTTAAAACATTTAAATATTTAACTTGAGGTTTTTGAAAATAATTTTCTTTTTCAAATAATTTGTTTCAATTTCTTTATCATTGATAGAAAATAGTTGAATAAGATTGATAAAAGGAGTTTCTAAAATGACATTTTGCTTTTAATTCCTAACTAGGATAAAAGCAATTTTAGAAGAAACTTTTCCTTTGACAATCTCAACATTGGACAGTTTAAATTTAATACATAATTTGCTACCAAATGCAAAACTTAAGGATTTAGTTGTTTTTTCAAAATATTTGGTTAGAATCAACCCTTCCTTAATGCAATTCAGATCTGCGTTAGAATCAAATAATGTAGTTGTTTCTAAAACAAATTCACTATTAATTCTAATTGTGACATTAATTATCCATTTTCTCATGTTTATTTTTATAAGTTGTAGAAGATAATCAGAATCATTTTCAAACAATTTTTGCACATTATCATTGTTCGAAGTTTCTCCTTCATTATTTGATTCATTATTAGAATGTTCCTGAATAATCATTTTTTGTTTTAATTCAAGAAATTCCTTTTGAAGTTTTAATTGCATTAATTTTAATTTTTTTATTTCTTGTTATTTAACAATAATTTCATTATGAAGATCATTCATAGAAATACATTTTTGTTGTAGTTTTTTTTTTTTATCTCTTTGAAGAATTTCATTAAGATTATAAGGTAGGTTATTATTAATAGAAAGGGTATTTTTAGTAGCATTATTTAAAAATTCAAGTTTTTCATTATCATTGGTCATTTAATCAATTTTGTAAAGAATTTCTTCTTCTTCTTTATTAGTTAAAACATTAAGTTCATTATAATCTTCAAAGAATGAAGATGAAGTAGATTTAATATCATTGACTTGAATTCCATCTTTACAGTCTTCTTCTAATGTTAAAGGTTCATTATCTGTAAAAATTTGCAGAATACTTTTTATTATTTTATTATCAAGGTTTAATTCATTAAGTTTATTATTGATGCTACAGAAGTTTACTATATGACCAATCTTCTTACATTAATAACATCTAAGTTTTTTATAAGATTTTCTTTTTTTGTTTTTTTTATCCATTTGTTTCATTTCAGGTTTCTTAAGAAATTTTTTCTTAAAATTCTTATGAGATTTTTTATGTGAACATTGTGAACTTTTAACATTCCTTTTCATTTTCTTTTGGATAAAAGATGGATCATATTAAGCATAGAAATCACCTAATCTTTGGTATTTGATGTGTTGTTTATTTTTTAATTGTTTTTGAAGTCTTATTGTGGTGCACTAATGTGTACCAATTTTATAAACATAAGAAGCTAATTCCCCATATGATAATTCATTATAAGGAATTTTGCCATTATTTTCTTCTCGAATTTTATTCTTAACTTATTCTCCTATTAATTTAGGTAAACCAGCTAAGAATTTTTATTTCCAAAAAGATTGATTATAGTAGTTTCTAAGTAAGACTCTTTGGAAAAATATATCTTTATATTATCTAAATTCTCTTAGAAACTTACACTTCATATTTGACAAAAAATCTATGGTTTTATCCCTAATACGGGAAGGATTTCCTATAAAATATTGACTTATTGAAAATATTAATGTATTAACTATATCTTAAATTAGTTCATCATTTTCACCAAGTATTTTAATTCCATTTTCATCAATTTTATAGGATGTTAAAATAATAATTTGTTGTTCCTTAGTGAGATAGTTATCATACCAATCTTTTAATTATCCAGTAAAATCAAAAATTAAAAGTAATGCTACCTGATAATCAATAGCATTAGGAACTATTTTATTAGTGTTTAAAGATATTATCATTTGATTAAGAACATTGAGAATTTTTTTATCTGAGCATCCATCTATGTTTCATTCATAGGTGGATCATGTAGAATACTTATTCTGATAATTATCATTTTTTTTTTCAAAAATTATATCAAGAGGTAAAGTGCTCTAATAATATAATTTTTGAGGTTCTTTCCATGTAATTTTATTAATTTGTTCATTAGGTCTATTAATTTTTAAATCTTTTAAAGAGACATTAGATATTATATCATTTTTTGAAGAAACATTAGTAATTGAATCATTATCAGTTTCATTAAGTATGTTAATCTTTTATGAAGAAGTATCATTGATAATAATACCTCTTAATTTTAAAGTATGGATTGGTGTATTTATTTTCAAAATATCAATTGGTTTTAATTCATTTTCTTCTTTTACCATTTTATTTTTTAACATTCTTTTCTTTTCTTTTCGTTTAAAGCTTTTAAAAATTCATTACTTGTATTTTTTGACATTTGAAAAGGTTTAATTAAAGGTAATTTTTTATTTGTTGGACATTTTTCATAAGTTCTATTTACTTCATTATTTTGTCACATTTTTCATTCCATCTAATTGTTTTTCTATTGTGTGTAAATGTTGGTTAGTATAATTATTTTGATTAATTATTTTTTTTAATTCATGTACCTTTATTTTCATTCGTATTTTTGAAAGGCGCAAGTTTTATTTTAGTGTTTTTATATATTGATTTTATATTACTAAGTAGTGGACAGTTAGATTCTATAACCTAACCATCACTTAGTTGCCATTTAAAACATTGATTAACATTATTAATTTGTTTGGGTTTCAAATAATATTCTTCAAACTATTCAAAGAAATATATTTGAAAACCATTTGCATACATGAAATTGTAATATTCATTTGTTATCTATTTAGCAACATTACTGCAAGTATTAAAATATCATTTTTTAATTTTTTTCATTTTATGGTGAATTAAACTCTTTGTTTAGGAGAATTTTATCAGGTTCAAATGGTCTCTCTAAAACATTAAGTTATTGATCACCTATCATTAAGGTTGAAGGTTTCTCATAATTTGATTCATTAGGTTGGTAAACTGGTGTGGTTATACCTAACTTGTGTCTTATTCCACTAAGTGAGGGATTAGTTTAGATATTAACTTGGTCATTTTGGTGAACATTAATTGGAGTAGATAATCTAGGAAGAGGTGAAGGTAAATCTTCTAATCTCTTAGAAGAAGAAGATATTGACCTTATTTCTAAGGTTCTTCTAGGTTGATTGAAAGATCTCCTAACAAATTGAATGACTACATTGAAAGGTTTGGTATTACAGATTGTTGGTTTTGGAAGTAGATTTTCTACTTCCCATTGTTCATGCAAGTTTATTTAGGATTATTGGATCATTTTGGGTATTGACACGTTTGCTTTGGTTAGGTCTATTTAGATAAAGTGGGTTTAACCTTTCTTATCTATTTTGTAAGCCTTTGAACCAAAAGCAGTTTTCATTAATTTAAAATATATTCTGTAAATCACAGCCATTGGTAATGCACCTTCTAACATTCTATAATTGTGAGTTTTGATTTGAAAAATTAAAAAATTCCTTATGGTTTTATCCCTAAGACCTAAAGTGACATTAGGATGATATTTAAATTGTATTAGACTAGTACTAAGACTAGTCTCAATAGATACACACATTGATCTTTCATAGTCTAATTTTCTAACATCTCTAAGGACCACGAAAATAGAAGTGTTTTGACCTAATTTAGTAAGAGGTTTAGCTCCTATTTGAATTAGACCTATGTGCACATAGTTCCATTTTTTTGAATATTGTCTAATTGATTCATTATTTAAAAGTTTTATTGTTGTCAAGCCATCAGAAAAAAAAAATATCCTTCTCTTTCGTGGCTATAACATAATCATTTTTCCTAAAAATTTTACATTTGGTATATTTAATCAATAGAAGTTTTTGGTATCTTCTAGTTATCTATAACCTTATCAAAATCTTTCTTATAAATTTCATCTTTATTGTTTAATATAGCTTCTTCTGTTTACTCAGAAATAGCAAAGCTAGAAAGGACATCGTTCTTCTAAGTAAATTCATAATTTTCACAGGAAAAAATTTTTATTCAATCTTATAGATCTTTCACAAGGTTAATGATAAATATAAATAAAAGAGTCCTACTCCTCTTACAATAAAGCCTAAAAGCAAAAAGTGAATACGGTATTTATACTCTTCTTACAAGATAACCTATTTATTACAACAAAGGTACTTATGACTTGTTAAACAAAACTAAGGGATAAATACTCTAAAAATAAAGAACATAGAGTAGGAGGAAGCACCTACCTACTAGATTACTTATGATTTAAAAAATGTTGAACAAAACTAAGGGAGAAATACTCTCAAGACAAAGAATACAAAGTAGGATTGATGAAGCACCTACCTTCTAAATTACTTGTGATTTAAAAAAATAAGGATACTGATCCCCTTACATTGGAAACAAAGTTCGAAAAGGAAATAGGTAAAACTATTACCCATGTAACATACGCCAAACTAGCTAAATAGATGCAATAAAAAAGTTCCCTAAAGTCATTTTGCCCTACAAAATATTCTTATTAAATCATTACCCAGGAAGAAAGCCTGTAAATAAAAAAAATCTATACTAACATCCCTAACTTTTTTGGCAAGCTAGTCAATTATTGTATTTCGTTCTCTCCATACCAAGCGAGCTTGCTTTGATGTCTTAGAGTAAGAACCTTGCCTAAAAAACATTATTTTAAACATCCTATCAAACAATTGAGGTAGGAGCTATTAGATACTATGAGTGAAGCCATCTCTTCCAAAATCTTTGTAAAATTAAATTGCTTGCAAAATTATCCTCCAATAGATTCAATAGATTGGTGAAAAGAGACAAAAGCAAAGCACCAAATCATGTTTCTATTTTCATCTCTATGGATGCATCGCTCACCACCACTACATAAAGTAAACTGAGTGATTTAGTTTAAGTATTCCTGAACTTAGGGAATTCTAAAAAAAAAATAGTTGAAAACTTTCTTTCTTAAAGGTTTCATATGGAGGAAATAGTTTCTCATCATATTTGATATTCTTTTTAGCAAGAGGGGTAGCTAATGCACCTTCGGGATCACATACACAGAGAGGCACCATAACGAGTATAATAAAAGTAAAAGGAATGAAGCAAGAACCAATGAGTCACTTATTGATATGACACACCACAAGCCCACACAACCTAACTTTATACTTAATATTACACACAAATATAGAGATTAGGGTCACTCGCCATTAACTCTTACTAAGTGAACTAGATAAGATCTAGTTACCAAGATAACACAAGGGTTGCTCTTGTAAAGGAAAATGAATGATCGTCTGTGTTACAATTAAGTGAGGCTTATACATGGCCTCTTTAAGGTTACACAGAGTAGGAAAAGACAAAAAGGGTAAAATACAAAAGAGATTCCTAGTACTTGATAAAAGCACAAAAACGTTACAATGTAAGGAAAAGAGAATTATTCTACAATATTGTGCTAGAGGTTAGTGGGCCAAAGTAGGGTATGCTTGACTACTCTCATAGAGGTGAAGTTTGTGATGTCTTAGTTAGCTTGGCATCTACTAGGAACAACTCGGTATAGGTTAGAACAAGGCTAAACAAATTGGTCGATCTAATTTGGATCAGGTCGAAGCTCGAGTGCTATGTTTAGTTAGAGGTCACGTCAAGTCAGATGATAGGACTCGTCAGCTCGACCAAGAGCTTCATGCTTGTTTGCTTGGGAATTTCTTAGGTCATGAGTAATCCTTGACCTCTAGCTCAGTTGAAGTGTAATAGATCTTGGTTATAGATGGAATTTTCACCTTTGAGTGTGATTGGAATCAGCCTCTAACTATATCCAAGCCAAGGTAAACTTGTCCGAAGCCAAGGCCTATCAAACCTTACCGAGGCCGAATAGTAGCCAGAAGGACAAGTAGGAGGAAGATAAATACTTGGCATCAAGTTTGTTGTTAGCCGAGGTGCCGAGATACCATAAGGCCGAGTACTTGAGACTAAAAAACCACTCAGCACAGCATCGAGAGACTCGTGCCGATTGATTCTAAAACTCGGCAATTATGGGCCGGCCTTTGTGTTGTTTCGACCAAACACTATAAGACTCCAGGGAATCCTTCCCGAACCCATACATCCAATTGCTGACCTTGTCTGGTTCGAATACTACTCCTTCCAAGACATGTCGAGTGATTGCATGTCGACTCCCTTTGTAAAACGCACATTTTTGTTTTCTTATACATATTTTCCTTTATTTTATTTATGAGCCTAATTCTTTAGGGTTTAAGGCCTTGTACATTATTTATAGTTTTTCCACTAGAGTTTAGGACTTACTATAAATAGCAACATTTGTAAACATCAAAATATATAGATATACAGAGACATCAATATACGAAATCAAATAGAAAAGTATATTTTAACTCTTTTCCTTTTTGAGTAAGGCTACTCTTGAGCTAGCATTTACTGGATTATCGAATATCGATTAAACTCTTTAATCTCTCCCATGTTCTTGTTGATCTTGACCTTGAGATTATAGCGAACCCCTTTATTTGAACCTGTTAATGAGTTGCATCTAACCTTCACTTGAATCTCAAGCAACATTTAATGTTTGTGAGTTGTATCGAATCCTATTTCGAGCTCAAACCCTTGATTGTGTTTGTGTCTTGATGCATGATATCCATTCACATTCACCGTCGAAACCAACCATTTCACTTCCCATCCATTAAACCCATTCAACTCATTCTGACCCTATTTTAAGATTCGCTGCTATTCCTTCGATCCTTATCATATTGGTACCTGAGCTTTAGGGAGACACGCTTGTTAGTGTTCTTCAAAGTTTGATTGGTGGTTTGTACTTCTCTATTAATCATTGTTCTATAATGTAGCGAGCTGTTCATAGTAGTTGTTTGTTAGTAGTAGTAGTTATAGAAGCCAAGTAGTGGTTGTTTGTAGGTTATTGTAATTGTGTTTTATTGTTTGTTCGATTTTTCTAGAAAATTACTATACAGACAAAAATGTCGGAGGATAGTGTCAATAGCACTAGTGATAGTCCTCGTGGAAGCTTGAGGCAATGTGTTGACAACTTAGAATATCAGATCCAAAATCTCACCGATTCCATCCAGGAGCTTACTAGTTTAGTCAGAGGCCGTAGACGTAATGGCCAAGAAGAAAGAAGGGAGCGCACACCTATAAGTGGAAGTGGTTCCAATGAGCTTGATAATAATGAACGACTGTTTAGAAGGGCTACCAAGCAGAGAAGAAGAGAAAACCGACCTGAGTTGAAGAGAAGCAATGATAGGAGTATTGACTTCGAGGTGAACCAAAGAGCCCAAAGAAGAGAACCGAGGCCAAGAAGAGACGTGGCCGAGCAGAGCTCTAATAGAAGTGGCCGAACTGAGGTGAATCGACTAGCTTGAAATGCAAGGGATGAACCCTGAGCACCTAGCTGAGGACTTGACAATGTGAAGCTGAAACTGCCGACCTTCAGTAGAAGTAGCCAACTTAAAGAATTCCTTGACTGAGTTCCTTAAGTCGAGAAGTTGTTCGAGTGCTATAAGTATGATGAATGAATAAAGGTTAAGCTAGCATCATTATCCCTTGTTGACTATGCAAGCCTTTGGTGGGATAAGTTAGTTGCTAAGCGAGATGTTGAAGGAAAAGAGTCAATTAGAACATAGAAGCTTATGAAGAGGTTGATGAATCAGTGCTTCATGTCGACTTACTTCAAGCAAGAGATGCTCTATACTTTTTAGTACTTAAGACAAGGTCGAAATACTGTTGAAGGGTATTTGCAAGAGTTTAAGACCTTTATGACGAGATGTGAGATTGCCAAGTCATAGGACCGTACCATCGTCAAGTTCTTGGGTGGACTTCGAGATGATATTGCCAACATAGTTGAAAGGTTGAATGGTAGCTGTTCAACTCTGGATGAACTAATTAATTTGGCATTAAGAGTAGAGAGGTAGAGGAGATTAAGGCATCAAAGGTTGACTAGCTGACCTCAACAAGGAAGCCCTAAGCTTGAGAGGTATGTCAAGAGAAGGCAAGAAAAGAAGATAGAGAAAAGAGAGTTTAGCCAACCCATCCATGTCGAGAAAAAGATTGCTGAGAAAGAGAATGCATTTGGCAATAAGGCTCAAGAAGTGAAGTGCTTCAAATGCTTAGGCTATGGACACATTGGTTCTCAATGTTTGAATAAAAGGGTCATGGTCTTGAAAGGCGAAGGACCCAATGCTCAAGTAGAAATTCATAGTGATAAGAGTTCGAAAGACCAGTTAATAAAAGAATATGTCTATCTTAAGGACCCAGATAAACTCTTAGTTATGGTAACACGACCTTACTTGAAGGTAGATTCCAAACAAAGGGAAAACTTATTTTATATGCAGTGCCTAGTGAATGGGAAGACCTATTCCTTGATTATCAATGGAGGAAGCTGCACCAATATCGTCTCTGCCGAATTAATAGAGAAGATGAAATTGTCGACGTACCCACACCCCCAACCTTATGGATTGAAGCAGTCTAGTGACAAGGGTATGGTCTATGTGCATAAGCGAACTCGGATCGCATTCAAGGCAGGACAATACGAGGAAGAGATTGACTTTGATGTGGTCCCAATGAATGCCACAAATCTACTTCTTAGTCGAACATGGGAGTTTGATCGGAAAGTGATCCATGATGGATTCCTTAACATTTACACTGTTCGGAAGGATAGGAAGAGCAATCTCTTAACCTCGATGAGCATTAAGGAAATCTAGAGATACTCGACACCCATAATAAAGCGAAAAGGGAGAAGGAGCTTATTCAGCATCCAAGCCCGTGCTCAACTCTTAACGTCGAGGATGACTTCCCTTCAGACTCGCGATAATGATGAGAATCAGCCTCCGATTATATCCAAGTTGAAGTAGACTTGTCCAAAGTTGAGGCCTATCAAAGCTTGCCAAGGTCGAATAGTAGCCAAAAGGACGAGAGAAAGGAAGATAAACACTCAACATCAAGTCTTTCGTTAGCTGAGGTGCCGAGATACCACAAGGTCGAGTACTCAAGACCAAAGAACCACTTAGCACAACATCAAGAGACTCATGTCGATTGATTCTAGAACTTAGCAATTATGCACCGACCTTTCTAGTGTCTTGGCCAAATACTGTAAGACTTTGGGGACTCCTTCCTAAACCCATACATCCAATTACTGACCTCGTCTGATTCGAATACTACTCCTTCTAGGACATGTCGAGTGACTGCATGCCAACTCTCCTTATAAAACGCACAGTTTTGTTTTCTTATACATGTTTTCCTTTATTTTATTTATGGACCCAATTCTTTAGGGTTTAAGGCCTTATACATTATTTACAATTTTGCCATTAGGGTTTAGGACTTGCTATAAATAGTAACATCTGTAAACATCAAAATATATAGATATACAAAGACATCAATATACGAAATCAGACAGAAAAGTATATTTCTGCGTTTTTGGAATCTTTTCCTTTTTGAGTAAGGCTACTCTTGAGTTAGCATTTGTCGGATTATCGAGTATCGATTAAACTCTTTAATCTCTCCCGCGTTCTTATCAATCTTAACCTTGAGATTGTGGCAAACCCCTTAATTTATATTGATTGGTAGGTTGCATCTAACCTTGACTGTGTTCGTGTCTTAGTACATGATATTCATTCACATTCATCGTTAAAACTAATCATCTTACTTCCTGTCCGTCAAACCCATTCGACCCATTCTAACCCTATTTCGAGATCCGTTGTTGTTCCTTTGATCCTTATCAGAGTGGCTCTCGAGCTAGGATACATCGAGTGAGTCCTTGAATTCCCTTAGCTCAACTTCTGGTGATGGAGCTGTGATGTCGATTTCTATCAATAAAGATTTATATGACTAACTATATTTTCTTAGCCAGAATCTTAGAAGTCTTATAAGAGTATTTGTGTTTCCTATTGCTTCTTTTAACCCATAGATGCCATAAAATAGTAGGAACAAAGGAACACAAATGTAGTCTATAGCACTACCTAACTTGCATTTTCAAAACTTCAATATGACATCTACGGAGGTAAATTGCTAAGCGACCAAATTTTGTACGTCCGTAGCATAATTACATGAAGGAACATGAATAACCATCTCAAATTCTTGTAAACAACAACGACATCTGGAAGCAAGAGCCTTACCCTACTTTTATTGAATATCTTATGCAAGAATGTCCACGTAAAAAAAGGAGAATTTTGAAGGTGAGAACCATTCAAAAATAATTGAAGTGTCTATAGCGTGAGATTTATTTCTAAATTCATTCAATACATTATAGATGGAAAAGGATCCATTTTAAGATACCCTTGAGAAAGAGAGTTGTTTAAATCTTCTTAAATATTAAGAGTAAGGATATAGTATGTCAAATGAAGAGGTGATAAATGATTTAACTCATTAACATCCCATCTATTGATGTTCCTTAGCATCCATTACT
Organism: Lumnitzera littorea; assembly: GCA_024138015.1. Classification (NCBI taxonomy): domain Eukaryota; kingdom Viridiplantae; phylum Streptophyta; class Magnoliopsida; order Myrtales; family Combretaceae; genus Lumnitzera; species Lumnitzera littorea. The sequence goes on along the minus strand of JAMXBB010000001.1, from coordinate 150,725,661 downwards.
AGCGGGGGAAGGAACCAATTAGGTAACTCCTATAGTCTATAGATGCTATGAATTTTTCATTATTATGGACTTCTTTGATAGAATTGATGCCATTATCACTCACTGGTCTAACTATAATACTGATGTCCAGTTTGGCAATGCAGATTACAAAGGATGACAAGAAAACCTACTAGATGTCACGTAAGGCGGGAGATGAGAGATAAAGAGTCGCAAACCAATTGACCTTTTATGACGACAGACTCTAATAGGAAGCCCCGAAAAATGCTACTACCAGAACTTATGTTAGATCACGGGAAGAGGGAGAGAATGGTTCATGCCAAAAGCCGTTAAAAGGAAAGAGAGAAACATAAGTTGCAGGAATGCCATTGCCTCATTGGTTGGGTAAACAAAATAAAGAGAAATGAAGAACACTATATGGTTCAAAATTGAAAATGCTTAGAACCCGATTAAGTGAGGGAGAATGTCATTAACATAATTTAGAGCCCGAAGGGGGCTCAATTAAAATAGCCCAATTAGTGATGGTTCAGTGAAGAACACTATATCGGTTTACACTTTTCATTTTGCGGCCTAGCGGACCAAAAAAAAAACTTGTTTTGTATATTCAAGAAATGTTAATACTGGAGCAGTCTCTTCAACATAATGGATATGGAAAGGAGTTAAAACCTCCAAAGCTTTCTCAAGAAGAAAACAAATGGAAGATTTTATCCATAGATCATTGAGGTACTCGCTGAAAAGCTGATATTGTTAAGTTAATTGATAATATCTATTTCATTTATCTCTACACTACACCGTATTAAAATATTAAAATATATATATATATATATATATATATTTGTGATGCTAAAAATATTATTGAATTCACAATTCTACATAGAATTATAAAATATAAAATTGATTGAAATGCGAAAAAATTGTAAGTCTATAAAAATATATACTTAAAGTCATATTTCTACTAAAACTTTATACCTAATCGATTTTACATTTATTTTAACTAAAATAAATTTCATAAAATAGTAAATTCATATACATTTACTTGCAATTTAAACAATCATGAGTGCTTTTTCTTTTTACCTTAATTTGAGATCATCGAGGACTGAAGGATGTGAAACTATGTTGTCAGAGTATACTAAGTGTAAAAAATGAATATGCATATATACTAAATGGAAAAAAAGTATAAAAATACGTAGACATGCAAAGTATCACAATTCGAGACTTTCTTTAGCACACAAATAGACTGTGCGGTGCTTACTATCCTATCTCTATAATAGTAAGCAAGCCTAACTCGCATGCAACGGTAGCCAATAAAGCCTAAACCTGTAAGCAACATAACTAAGGAAGAAAGCCAACAGATTATAAGGGATACAAGCACAAATGGAAAAAGGAATAGCGCGCTTTTATTAATTCCGACGGTAATACAAGGCTACAATGTATGTGCACGGGAGTACAATGTATGTAACAAGTACCGCCAGTCATGATCAACCAACGTGGTAAATAAGAGCTTCAATCCAAAAGAGTACTCACACCCCCGTAAAGAGCTTTATAGACATTATTAAGCTTGGCAGGAGGAGACATTAAAACTGGTGAAATGGCACCACTTTCTAAAAGTAGAAATTTCTAATAATAGTAAGACCCTATCCACACAAAAAGAGTCCACACCCTCCCCCTCTCCCTTATGTTACAATATGTACAAAAGAATGACCCCTTGTTAGTATAAGTATCTTATAAAGAAAGGACCCTGACATCTTCCCCCACTTAATTCTATTGATGTCCTCAACAATATGTACTGGAGCTTAGATCTAGTGGCGAAGGTCTTCTAGCTGGCAAGATTGACTTTCTCTCGGATAAGGGCTTCAGATCTTCTTCAGTCTCCCAGCTAGTATCTTCTTCTCCTCGATCTCTCAACTTGACCAAATATTCTTTATGATCTTCTCCAGTAGAGGGATATTTGACTTTTCACTCTGCAAGGATGTCTTCCACGGCTTAACTTTAGTTGAACTTGATCTTAACGTGTGACTGCTTGGATACGTTGCAAGATGGGTCTTCTATGTCTAGATAATATGGCTTCAAGATGCTGACATGAAAAACTAGATGGACCTTCAACCATGCAGGAGGCTCGACCTTATAAGCTACTCTTCCAAGCTTCGATATGATAAGAACTGGACTAATGTACTTTTGGATCAATCTTCTATCCTTGTTCCTCAATGATCTGACCTATTCTGAAAGAAGCTTTATGAGGACCTAATCTCTAACATTAAACTCTCTAGGTCGACAGTTCTAATCTACCCATTTCTTCATTCTCTTGGAAGCCTTTTCAAGGTATGCTTTTGCTACTTCTAAACTCTGCTTCCAATCCCTGGTAAATTGATAAGCTCTTGGGCATCTTTCGGTATATGGTGCTGCTACTGTATGGGGTAACGGTAGTTGCTGACCTGTAATGATCTCTATAGGGCTCTTGTTAGAGGAAGAGCTCCACTGGATGTTGAAACAGAACTGGGCGATATCCAACAAGTCAATCTAATTCTTCTGGTTGGCATTAAAAAAGTGCCAAAGGTATTCCTCTAGTAACCCATCGAATCTCTCTGTTTGTCCATCACTTTACGGATGGTAATTAGAGGTCATGCTCAGCTTAAAGCTTAGGAGTTGGAACAACTCTATCCAAAACTTCACTATAAACTTAGCATCCCTATCACTCACAATATTTTGGGGTACACCCCATAATTTTACCACATGCTTAAAGAAAAGCTGAGCTATCTCTTCTACACTTGAACTCTTTGTGGTAGGAATGAAGGTGGCATACTTAGAGAACCTATCAACAACAACAAAAATGAATGAGTGCTTCCCCACTTTTGGTAGGGAAGTGATAAAGTTCATGGAGACACTCTCCCATGGGCGAGAGGGCATAGGAAGTTGCTCTAAGAGGCCTGCTACCTTCTGCCTCTCAACTTTGTCCTCCTGGCAGGTTAAGCAAGTCTTCATATAAGTCATCACATCTTCCTTCATATCCGGCCAATAATAGCCCTGCTTCAACAAGCTCCATGTCCTCTGCCAGCTTGGATTTCTAGCCCACAAAGTATCATGGCACTCTCTTATGAGTGCCCTTCTCAAGTTGCCCACCTTTGGGACATACAATTGGTGCCCCTTTGTGTAAATGAGGTCGCCTTCTACCTAAAATCTACGCGTCTTCCCTTCTTCAACCAACTGCTTGAGATTTTTGGCCAACAGGTCTTGACCTATGTGTTGCTTGATCTGCTCTTGAATTGAAGTCGAGATTTAACTCGTCGACTAGTGTGCAATCTGTGCTAAAGATGCTAAATCAGCTCGCTTACTTAAAGCATCTACCACCTGATTAGTCTGTCCACTGCGGTACTCAATCTTCATATCAAACTCTGCAAGAAACTCTTGCCATCTGGCTTGTTTGGTTGAAAGCTTCAGTTGAGTCAATATATGGCTGGCAGCAGAAATGTCTGTCTTCACTAAAAACTTAGATCCTCGTAAAAAGTGTTTCCAGGTCCTTAGATAGTGAACAATTGCAAGTAACTCCTTCTCTTGGGCTGAGCACTTGCGCTCTATTTGATTCAGCTTCCTACTCTCATATGCCACTGGATGACCCTCTTGTAACAACACTCCACCCAATGCAACGTCTGAGGCATTCGTATGGACTTCAAAAGGCTTAGAAATGTCAGGAAGTACGAGGACTGGCTCCTTCGTCACTACACGCTTCAACTCCTCGAAGGCACTCTGACATATCCCATCACATGACCATGCTTGGTCTTTCTTTAATAGATCTGTAAGGGGTGTAACACGACGGGAATATCCCTTAACGAATCTTCTATAGTAATTTGTGAGTCCAAGGAAGGACTGCAACTCCATTACACATTGCCTGATTGCTTCTACCTTTGCCATATTCATTCGGATCCACCCTTCTTCAACAACATGACTCAGGAAGTTGATGTGCTTCTGGGCAAAGGCACATTTCTCACGCTTCACGTACAAATGATTCTCCTGCAGCTTCTTGAAAACCATTCGTAAGTGCTTCACATGGTCCTGTAATGTCTTGCTATACACAACAATGTCGTCTAAATAGATGACTACAAATTTATCGAGATATTTACGAAATACATTATTCATTAAGGTACAAAATGTTGTAGGAGCATTAGTGAGACCGAAGGGCATCACTAAGAACTCATAAGCGCCATACCGGGTTATATACGTCGTTTTGGGCTCATCCCCCTTAACAATGTGAACTTGATGATAGCTTGAGCAAAGATCCAGTTTTGTAAAATACTTAGCCCCACTCAGTTGATCAAACAGATCAGCAATTAGAGGAATTAGGTAATGATTCTTCATCGTCAGCTTATTTAGAGCCCAGTAGTCAATACACAATCTCAAACTCCCATTTTACTTCTTTTGAAATAGAACAGGAGCCCCGTATGGTGCTTTTGAGGGTCGAATGAAGCCTGCCTCTAACAATTCATCCAATTGCTTCTTCAATTTGGCAAGTTCGAGAGGCGACATTCTGTAAGGAGCTCTGGTGGGTGGTTTGGCACCAGGAATCAACTTAATCTCGTGGTCCACCAACCTTCTGGGAGGTAATTCCTTAGGGAGCTTGTTAGGCATCACATAATCGTACTCCTTTAAGACCCTCTCTATTTCCTCGAGTATCTCCATCTTTCTTGCTTCCTCTTTCTCTATAAGGAAAGCTAAGAAAGTTGGCTCTTGATGTTTGAGGCCTCTCTTGAATTGGAGCACTGATAACATCATAGCCCTAATATTCTTCCCTTCCTTGCCATTGTTGTTTGCCCTGTTCCTCTAAACTGTCAGACAGCAAGGCTTTTCACCCATGAATAACAAGCAATTTGCTGCGGGCATGGGAGCAACTCTGGCTTGTCTCAAGAAATCTATTCTAAGGACTATACTGAAGTCATCCAATGGAATAGCTGTAAAGTTGAGATTTCTACTCCAATCTTCAACCCTCACTTTCACTCCTCTTGCAACTCCTCGGACAGGGTGGGCCTTGGAGTTAATAGCTTTAATTTGGCTAGTGTCCTCAGTAAGCACTAACCCCAACCTTTCCACCTCAGGCACATCAATGAAGTTATATGTAGCATCGGAGTCTACCATTGCACTGGCACTCTTGCCATTGATGTTCAACTGGACATACATTAACTCATTATTGTTCTTGGGCTTACGTCACATTGAGGAACTCTTTCCAACAACCAACAACATGTGCAATGCACTCATTTGGGGTTGATCTTCTCTATCACTCCCTGACTCATCATCTTGGCAAACACTCTTTACTTTTTGTGCCATAGCATTGAGTGTTGCCTTATATGGATACTCGGCTACTTTGTGTGGGCCATTATACAAGAAACACGAGAATGAGGGCTTCTTACCTCCATTGGTTGCCCCACTCTTTCCGGACTGGTGAGAGTTATAGGATTTCCGTTGACTCCCTTCAATATTGCTACTGCTGCTACTTGAACTTGGGGCTCCCCCACTCTTGGGTTTGCCCGACTTAACCGACTTTCCACCCTCGTATTCTGTCGACACATTCTTCCCTTTATTGTCATGAGTATAGTCAGTCAAGCGCTCTGCTGCTGCCTGTGCTGCAGCTAAGTTAGTAACTTGTTGCCTCTGCAACTCATTCTTAGCATAAGGCTTCAGTCCTTCTAGGAAATAGAATAGCATATTATCTTCAGCCATGCTCTTGATGTCCAACATCAATGTTGAGAACTTACAGACATACTTTCTAATGTCATCACCCTGTCGAAGTTCCCTTAACTTCTTTCGGACATTGTACTCAACATTCTCAAGGAAAAACTGAATCCGCAACTCAGCCTTCAACTCGACCCATGTATCTACATGAGCATTGCCATTTTGGATATCCTCATATTTGATGCACCACCATAGTTTAGCATCACCAGTTAAGTACAATGTAGCCATATCAAATAGAAAGTTCTCCAACAACTTGGCATCCCTTACGCTAGTAAATGCCTTAGGCTCAGGCATCTTTAGATGTCTTCCATGAGCAGGAACATGAACGGAGGCAAGGATAGGAGCATTTCCCACAGCCTGAGTTAAAATAGCTACTTGTGCCCACAACTCTTCAACAGTCTCGATTGAGGCACGAGTAGTAACTTGTCTTCTCACGTCTTCTACTTGAGTCTCTAAGTGTTGTCTTTCCTCTCTAAGGGTTTGCACTGTAACACCAAAATTCTCAGCTATCTCAGTCATCTTAGCATTCATCTCTTGATGATTGGTCTCAACTTCAGCCACTCTTACTGACAATGCGACCAAATCATCTATCTGCTTAGATACTCCCTTGAGGATTTCCTCAAGGCTATCTAGCCTCTTGCTCACTTCCTCTTATTGTGTCATGGTCGTTCTCGCTGGAATAACCTAAGCTCTGATACCAACTGTCATGGTCCGAGGCTTTCTTTAGCACACAAATAGACCGTGCGGCACTTACTATCCTGTCTCTACAGTAGTAACCAAGCCTAACTCGCACACAACGCTAGCCAACAAGGCTTAAACTTGTAAGCAACACAACCAAGGAAGAAAGCCAACAAATTATAAGGGACACAGGTACGAATGGAAAAAGGAATAGCACACTTTTATTAATTCTGACAGTAATATAAGGCTACAATGTGTGCGTACAGGGATATAGTGTATGTAATAGGTGCCGCCAGTCGTGATCAACCAACGTAGTGAGTAAGAGCTTCAATCCAGAAGAGTACTTACACCCCTATAAAGAGCTTTACGAACATTATTGGGCTTGGCAGGAGGAGACATTAAAACTGGTGAAATGGCATCACTTTCTAAAAGTGAAAATTTTTAATAATAGTATCTATACAAAAATAAAGTCCCCCTCTTATGTTACAATATGTACAAAAGAATGGTCTTTTGTTAGTATAAGTATCTTATAAAAAAGGGACCCTGACACAAAGTGTACTCTTCCAATTATGAGAACAGACAATTTATACTCAAAACTTATATATGGATATATAAAAGATGTCAATTTTCTCCTTGATTCATTTTATGATCTCTTTTGAGAATTCTAATCATGGCATCATTCATGTGCACCTATCATACTTTCCCTACATGTTATCAACTTGTTCATACTAAAAATAAATAAATAAACCAAAAACCTAACCTGTAAGGCGATCCATTTAATGGATGGGATAGAATTTCAAATTCTAATAAGACAGTTGATGAACAGATTATACTGATCAAATGTGTCTATGTTTACATAAAAATTAAGGAAAAATGCATAAAATTTTCCTAAACTTTGACTTAAATGTAGATTTTCTCCTAAACTTTCAAAATATGGTTTTTTATTTACTAAACTTTTATTAATTAGTAAATAATCTCATGGCCCCCTTAAACTTTTATTCTGATATATAAATACTCCTTGAATTTTGATTTTGATATATAAAAATCTTTAAAATTTTAATTTTGGTATATAAATATTCTCTAAACAGCACATAGTTTATAAGATATTTATACACTAAAATCAAAGTTTAAAAGATTGTTCTCAATCTAGAGGGTTGTTTGTCAATTTATGAAAGTTTAAAGGATAAAAAATCATAATTGAAAAGTTTATTTAGGGGAGTTTTATATAATTTCTCCTAAAAATTATGAATCGACACAATTCTTCATTAAATGGCTTAACAGGTCGATTTGTCTAATCGAAAAATCCTTTTTTTAACGAACCATATGTTTGATATCTTAACAGAACTAGTCTAACGTTGTACCATTGCCCAAAAAACTTCCGAAAGATGGAAAATCTACGAGCCGATGACCTACACCATGCCAACGAGGATTCCGACAACGATCTTGCGCGGCGTAGTAAGAACCGTAATGCAGTGGAGAATGAATCGAACCAAAGATTATCCATTGAACGAGATGGAAGAGATAGAGATCAAATGGGAAAAAATCAAAATGATTTATTTTCAAGGATATGCTTATTAACAATATATCGAGAACATATGAAAGATTTTATTTTTCTAAATCTACGATAGACACAAGCATGGATCATGATCTAGAATTGGATCAATCCAAATTGGAGGAAGAGCGCTTAAATCAGAACGAGGAAGAGGGAGTGTGATATGTTAATTTTTCTTACATCGAACAAGACACGATATATATACCATGGCGACGTGCCTTATTGGCAAAATTCATGGGACCAAATCTGGGGTTTACGACAATTAACTCAAAGCTACGAAAGGTGTGGACAGCCATGTTGAATTTTATGTTAATTCATTTGGGGACAGGATTCTTCACCATCTCGCTAAATAATGATGAAGATTTCTAGTGAATTATAAAGAACGGATCTTGATTTATAAATGGATACAATTTCACCTTAAAGCAACGAGGAGCCCTCGATGTTTAATGTGATGCCATCAAGCTTGATATTTTTCTGGTTTTATAAATTAACTTTTTTTTAAACCAATCAATATTAAATTATATTAGTTTAATATTGATCCTTGACTAAGGCTTAAAAAAAATCTATTTTTTTATTTTTGAAAATATTTCAAAGTCGCTAATCGATCGGAGTCAGGAAAAAAAAATTAAATAATAACTAATTAAGCTGATTGATTATTATTTAGCTATTAGTCTTTTGATAAAATTAATTTTATAAAACGATTTTGAGAACTAGAAGATAGAGTTTGAGGGTTAAGCTTTTTAAGTCCTTATGGGTACTATCAATTTTCTAATTTTAGTTTTAATCCCTTAAAATCACTTATAAAATGAAATTCGATCGTTGGTTAACAAAATCGAATAATTTAAACTAAAGTAAAAAAAATAGGTTTTTTTCGTTTTTTATGTCACCCCGTAAATGTTTACGTATCCATTATTTAAGATAAGATATATGTAGTTTTTTTGGAAAATTTCATGTGAGTTAGTTGATTTTAATCTTGAAAGGAAAGTCGAGTTTACGTTCTAAGTGAATTCAAGTTTTATTGAGAAAAATCTAAAGGGTCATAAATTGAGGTTTTATTTTTGAAAAGTTCTAAAAAGTCTTAATTTTGAAAGGTTCCATTCATTTTTATTTATTTGGAAAACAAATTTTTCTAAGTGATAAAATTAACTTGTTATTTATTTATATATTTTTTATTTTATTATTATTTTTCTAATTGTTTATTACTATTTTGACTAAAATGTAAAAATAAATCTAAGCTTCTTCTTTCCTTCTTTTCTTTTCATTTTTCTATTTTTCTTTTTCTTCTTTTTTTTTTTTTACATTTACATTTACAATAAACCAAATAAATAAATAAACAAAATAAAAAAAATATGAAACGAAGAAAAAAATAAAACAAAAAGTAGGGGTCAAACCGAATTAGAGTTAGGGCAACGATCTTTGATCAAGTCAATTCTTGAGTCATTTTGGTTAGATTCGGGTTGGGCTCCAATGGTTTGCAGGTCATGCGGTAGAGAAACTCAACAATGGTGTCTCGACTTGATGTAGCCACCAAAACGAGTAGGTGAGGTTTTTTTTCGTGTTTTAGATTAGAATGTTGAGGTCAGGGGTAGTTGTTTGCAGTGGTTCGATGGTGGTCTAATGTAGTAGAGTTAGGTTTGAGTGGTTGGTAGTTGGCAGGGGTAAAAGGGTGTTGAGACTTAGGTTATTGAGCTTAGTAAGGTTTGTAGTAAGCTTGGTTTTGCTCGAGTAGAGGTGTAAGTGGTGGTTTGAGAGTGGAGGCTACCGTAGGTTGGGGTTTAGTGGTGGTGTTGCATGGCGTGATTAAGGTGCACAGCTAAGGGAAAGGAATGGTGGAGTGGAGAGCTAGGGTCGTGAGGAGAATGGCTAGGGTGGTTGTACGGTTTAAGAGTGGTTAGGGAAAGAGAGAAGTAGTGGCTGAGGGAGAGAGAGGAAGATGATTGGAAAGAGAGAGAAGGGTTTTTTTATGATTGTATGTGGCCTCTACTACTTATTTGAGGTCTTACTTATAGTGTTGGAGCTTGAATTGAGGATGGAAAGTGACAAAAACATAAATAATTGGAGGTTGAATGGGGGAGGATGACTCGGCTCAAATCTTGGAATTGAACACAAATTGGAGTTGATTGTTGGTCAAAATTGAGTCCCTAACTTCTATTTTTGCCAAAAGGATTGAATAGAAGCTTCGAAAAATCAATGGGGAGCTTAAATCATGTGAGAAGAAAAGGAAGGAAAAATCTAAACTTTGAGTTTTTCTTGATTTTTAGAGCTCGATTTGAATGCCTAAATGATTGTACCCGGACATGTTTTTGAATTCAATATGTAGCATTCCATGTTTTGAACAAGAATCACCTATGCATTGGTGTGTTTAATCATGGAATTCATGTGAAAAATTAGGCTAAAGTTAGGGGGTGTGATTGTTTTGCTGGGGAAAAGGATGGAAAAAAGGGAAGAAAGAGAAGGAAAATCGCTAACGTGGTGCCACATTAGTCATGTCATCCAATGAGAAAGTGTTACATGTCCTGAAGACATGTGGCCGATTGTGTTGTAGTGCCACGTGTCATGACTAGACACATGGCCTAGTAAGATCATGATACGTAGTAAGCATGTTCTTTAGAAAAACAAGAGGTATTTTCCACCTTTGATAAGATTTGAATTCAAGAATTTCAATGCCATATTTAATTGTTTTACCGCTAAGTCGTTGGCCTGTGCTTTACTCGTATATGCAATCAAATTACATATACGGATAAGGTTTGCTTAGGTTAAATTTAAATCTAATTTTAATCCCAATGCTCATCTCCTAGTTGTTATTTAAATTAAAAATTTTGTTCTATTAAATTATCTAAAATATTTATTATTCATCATTATTTTTTAAATTTCCTAAATCTTCTATTTTTTTCAAAATTTCCATTTTTTGTGACTTTTCCAATTTTTCTATTTTTTGTGATTTTTTTTAAATTTCTTATTTTTATACTTTTTCTTAATTTAAGACCTTTTATCCTATTTTAAAAATTTTAAAAATAAAAATAAGTAAAAATGGGTATCCATAATGACAGTATAAGTGCATATAACAGGTTACCGATGGAGTTATTTTCTACTTTCGCAGTAAAGAGAATCGGTGAGAGAATTGGGCCGGTTCTTCATCTGGATTCGTGCATAGTTAATGCGGAGAGAGGTAGATTTGCCAAGGTATGTATGCTAAGTCCACAGGGATAAACCCCTAAAACACACCATGGTAGTAAATTAGATATTGTACAAAATTATGTAAGAAGGATTATCACGTGTATGTGGAAAATGTGGGTGCATGAATCATTCTATTTCAAGATGTGCGCTTAATGCGGTCACGGATATGTCGGTATCACAAAATCCTATAGGGAATTCGCAAAATCGAGTTGCTCAACCTGCTGCTGGGACCTCGAATGATAGTCATAATGACACACTAGATGCCACTAAGGAAAGTTAAAACGGTGACGGTTTAAAGGAGGGGGAAAAGAAGGATTTGTATGATTGGATAGAGGTGCAGGCAAAATGCCATGTAACAAAGCCAGTTCGAGGGTCATCTCTAGGAAAGAAAACTGCAGAACAGAAGGATATTCCAATGGGGGATTTGAATAACCTTACTGTTTCGCGAGAGAAGGAGACATACGGAATTGACAAAACGGGTACTGGAATATCTTTTCATTCCATAAGGGGGGAAACTTCTAAAGCAGCCAGCACTCGGGAGGGGAAAGAAAACAATGCCCCTCCATCCTCAGACTTTGTCTTTTGACAACATAATAATTCTCAAAAGAAACCATTGCTCAAACGGTTAGCAAGACTTCACGGACGCAGTAGTTGAGATAGAAATAATATTGCTAACTCTGAGAGAGTGGGGAATGCTACCGAAAACACACGAGGAGTCAAGGTTATGGATGGTGTACATGGGCCAAGCAGTTATACCAGTTTACGCGGAAGTGGCAAGATTCAAGTACATGGCCAAGTGGTGGAGAAGACACACGGCCATGCCAGTGACGAGGTAAGATATGACAGTGGTAGAAGTTTTGGCTGTGGTAGAAGTGACATGCAGAGTAGTTGCGGAGCATGTGCCGTTGACGGGCTAGGAGATTCTGGACATCCAACGAGTTCCTTTTGTCCAACCGGTGTTGGAGTAGTTGCGAAGGATGCAGGTGGAATGTTCGATTGAAGAGAATGGGGGGTGTAGAACTAGAGGTTAACTGGTATGCGTTCCAATGCAAACTCCTTAATCCTGAATTCATGGATACCCTGATGTATACCTTGAGGCCTCGGCCTTTTAAAATCCTTGCATGAAATGCGCATGGAGCCTCTTCCCATGTTTGACAACAAGCGATCTAAGATCTCATTTGACGGTATGAACCGCAGGTGGTTTTCATTACTGAAACCAAGCTTAATCATGTGGGGGCGGATGCTCTGAAACTCTCACTTGAGTTTGCGGATATGCTATGCGTAGAAGCCCATGGTATGAGCGGTGGAATTGTGATGCTGTGGCAGCCAAATTCTATCCAGATCTGCAACCATCAGATTACTCAACAACAAATCATTGCCCATCTCGAGGTAATATCTTGTAACATTTCTTCATTTCTGGCATCTATGCGAGTCCTAAGTACCTAATTTGACAAAAGCTCTAGCAAGAGCTAAGGGAGTTTGCTAGGGGTATGAAGAACTCGTGGGTGTTTATTGGTGATTTCAATGGAGTGTTAAGAAATGATGACAAATGGGCTGGGAGGGATATTAACCAAACACAGGCAAGGAAGTATCAATAATGTATGGACGAATGTGGCATGGTTGACTTAGGCTACGTAGGTAGTAGGTACACATGGACAAAAAGAGCTCGTCATATTAAGGTCCTTATTCAATTAAGAATAGATAGAGCCTGGTGCAATGCATAGTGGCAAGAATTATATTTGATGACGAAGGTGTATCATCTCTCTTCGTCAAATTCGAATCATTGTCCCTTGTTGCTAGTCACACACCTAACTATTAGTACAGGTCCTAAAGAGTATTGACCTTTCTGTTTCCAGCCAAGGTGGTTGGATCATCCCGATTTCCACCCTTTTATAGATGAGAATTGGTCCTTGTCAAGTAATAATATTGAGAACGATATGCAAATCTTTGCATAGAAATTGTAACAATGGAATAGAGATGTTTTCGGGATTGTTCACATTAAGAAAAGACATCTCCTCAAAAAGATTGAAGAGCTAGGAGATCGGATTAGAAGGGATTCTAGTTAAGTTTTTATAAACTGCGAGTAATTTCTATAGGACATTCTGAATATAGTTCTAAATCAGAAAGAAAAATTACGAGCAGCTAAGTTAAAAGCAAATTGAATAATTGAAGGTGAATAGAATTTCGGGTTTTTTCATACCTCTACGATTGTGAGACATGCAAAATGTTGAATTATAAGGATATATGATTCAACTAATAATTAGATTAAATCGCAGCATAAAATCTAAGAGATGATTATTAGGCTTTATCATAAGTTGTACTGTATGGAAAGAGTATTTACACGTCCTTCGTAGGTGCATTAATATTTACACGTCCTTCCCCTATTAACGGCAAATTTGGGCATCCATCAAAGTGAAGGGACAAGACATCGTCATCTGACGCATGTTTTTTGTGGACAACATTGTCTTAATAGGGGAAGCAACAATTGAAAATGCACAAGTTATGAGACAAGTTATGGATATGTTTAGTAGAATATCGGGTCAAAAAGTTAACTATTCCGAATCAAGAGTCTCCTCAGATAACACCCCTTCAGACATCAAAAACCAAATTTGCGAAGTTTTTGATATTATTGCCAATGTGCTAGGAAGTAAGTATCTGGGCATTCCCATAAAAGGAGGAGGTAAGCTTAAGTCGACCCACTTTAGCTTCCTCTTTGAGAAGCCTAGACAGAAATCGTTGGGCTGGAAGGCGAAATTGTTAAATGCTTCGACCCGGAAAATCTTGGTAAGCTCATCCTTGGAGAGCCTGGTCAATTACCATTCTCAAATGGTTCTGACCAAAGAAGACATGTGATCAACTTGAGAAGCTTTATTGAGACTTTCCTTAGGGATCTCGGGAGGGTGAAAAGAAAGACCACTGGATTTCCTGGACCAGAATTAAATAGCTAAAGGAAGATGGAGGTCTAGGTTTGTTAGATATTTAGAGACAAAACAAAGCCAATTTTGTGAAGTTACCCTGGGAAGTTGGAAAGAAGAACCTCCTTTACTGTTGTGTTGTGTGAAGTGTAGATACCTAATTTTTACTTACTTATAATCTTAATTTTTGATTTTTTAAAATAAGGTCCTAATTTAAAAAAATAAAAAAGAGAAAAATAATAAAAATTGAAAAATAATGAAAATACCAAAAAAAAAAAAGAAAAGAAAAATTACAAAAATGTTTTAGAAAGTAAATTATTCTAGGGACAAATAGTTTTAGTTTTATCTTAGTTGAAATAATTATTTTAAAAAATTAATATATTTTAACTACAATTCAATTATTCTAAAAATCAAAGCATAAATCAATAACCTAACGAATAAGCGTTAGAATATTTGATATGAAGTTGGTTTAAGGTTATAAGTTCGAATCTCGTTAAATGCTTATGGACCTTTTATTTTTTATCTTTTCAAATTTTACAAAAAGTGAGTTGAACAATCAGAATCATATTTGATTAAATCTTCTTCGTTAGGATTTGAATCGTTAGAGAATATTCTAATCTAGTTTAATTTTTATTAAATCGAATTTGAATTAATATAAATAATTTAGATCTAAATTAATTTTTATTAAATCAGATACAATAGATATAATTCAATACATACGATATGATTTGAGTTTATAAATATATATACACCAAAAAGAAAGAGGAGTTTTTCAACTTCAACCTACCCTAATTCAGCACTGACCACATGAACCAGACCAAATACGGAAACTCCAGGCGAACAACACTCCATCCGCGACCGCTTTCTCAACGATCTACACACAACATACACAACACAATCTTTACCATGCTATCACCTACAACACTCACCCATGTAATCGTCATCTTCAAGGAATACCCTTCTTCAACACACATACCACTGTAGCAAACTAACTGCAGCTACCATCCTCTTACCACTCTACGCCTAAGCATACATCAAATCAACAACCATTCATAGACCCAACCCCAACCGACTATTCCCTCTCTCAAACTCACGATTGTGACTCATACAGACATACTACACAAAGGCCGCCATCTCCGTTCCAAGCCAATACCCAAACCAACTCTACGTTGATTGCCACTGTCTAACGCCGCTGACCAGCCCTACGTTCCATTATCACTCACGAACCGCAAAAAACACTGAACCGCAACAACACAACAAAAAAATCGGCTCCCAAGGCTACAATCATAGTCCACGAACCACTGCACCACCACTCCACTGTCAACTCTTGACCCTCAACACTCGCCATCAACCAACACCTCAGCCACCACCTCTTTTTGCCATTGTCATCACCAGTACCCCATACGGAAGCTGATCTACTTCACGACTAGGAGCTTCACAGCAGTAGGACAGCAATAGCTACATCCATGCTCATTGCGCTATGTTTGGAGCTCCATCCAATATTCGACTATGCTACACAACTGAACATTGATCCACACGCCATCTCCAACATCGCAGTTCCCTGGCCAGCAGCAGTCCAATACGCACGCTACAGCAGTAGCGGACAGCAATGTCCACTAATCATGGGCAGCACTACCTTCTTCGTAGCCACAATTTGCCTTCCTTCACCGATGACATAAAGCAATGTAGCACACATAACTTCGATCACTGTCTACTCCATGCAGCAATCTTCGATCAACTACGCGGCAGTCGATTGCACCCCAAGCACCGTTCCACTCATCCTTTAGCCATACATGTAAGCCAACTCCACAATATCCAAAGGCCGTGGAGCAACCTACTACAATCCTTCACCGAACAGTGCTATAGTGAACAATTCAGGTTCAATCACAAAAAAAAAAATTTCTTTTTCATTATTTTATTATTATATTATTAGTTGACATAATATATAAATAGGTATGTAAATATGTTAGTTTAGTAAACTTTTAGTATTGGTCTTTTATATATTAAGTATATTACATGATATTATTAATTTATTTAGGTAAATAGGGGTTTAATAATCATAGTATTAATATATATAGATACATATTAGATTAGGAGCTTTTAAGATTAAGTTTTTTTAAATTCTTCACTTAGAAAATTATTATTATTACTTTTTAGAAATAAGAATCAATAAATTTTAGGATGTTTTAGCAAGTTTTAATATTTGAAAATTAGTACATTTTTATATTTTATTTGAATAAATTAAATTGATAAACATAAATTTGGTCAGTTTTTTTTTTCTTTCATAATTAAAATCAACTAATACACTAAAAATTTTGGAAAGTACTATAATCATCTATTCTCAACTAGCAGGTACATAGGCATTTTCGGCGCAACAATAAAATCTGTAGAAACTTAAGTTCTTTTTTTTTTTTTATTCCTTAAAAATATTATAATTTGAAGAATAAATCTAATTTCAGTAAATAAATAATGGTACCCGTTTAGATTTAATAGGTAAGCCCTTAGATTCAGAATCTTCTACTTTGTATTAAATTGAAATCAAAGACCGATAGGTAAATCGTAATTAATCTATCCAATTGATTACAATTTCTTTTTTTTCCGACTTCGGTCGAGTAACGACTCTAAAAATTTTTTTAAATAAAAAACCAGAATTTTCCAATTTCTTTAGTCAAGAATTAATATTAAATAAGTTAAGATTTAGTGGTACTCGTTTGGGTTTAATAGGTTAGCTTCTGGATTCAGAATCTTCTAATTTGAATTAAATTGAAATCAAAGACCGGTAAGTAAATGGTAATCAATCTATTTAATTGATTACGATTTCTCTTTTTCTTGATTTCGGTCGAGTGGCGACTCTAAAAATTTTTCTAAATAAAAAACAAGAATTTCTTGGTTTCTCTAATCGATGATTAATATTAAATAAGTTAAGGTTTAGTATTAATCGGAAAGTGGAAAATCAAATTAAAATGAAAGAAACCGAAAAATCAGACTCAACAGTTTGGCGACTTAACTAAGGATGTCTAGAGGGCTAGTTACTAGAATTTACTGAAAATACGATTATTTTTCAAAAAAATAAATAAAAAAAAAAGAGCACTTAAGTCTGTTATTTTATTTATTTTTTATTTTATTTCTTTATTCACTAACATTTTTTTATTGTTACAATTAATTTAAGGGGGTAGTTTTAGGGATGTGTTTAGTTTTATTTTATTTTATTTTTCTGCATCATAAATGTATGGTAAATACAGTCAGAACCAAGTCGTTTTAAGACCTTAAGTGAAGAGCCATTGTATAAGCTTTGGATGTTGTGAGGCAAGTACCTTCCAAGGTCGATTGTGCCACCTCACTCAAGTTCAGATGTGGTCACAGAACCATTGCTTTGAAAAAACACGGTGGTTATGGAACTTGAAGACCTTTAAAACTCACCCTTTGCATCACATGAAAACCTTTTATTTAAAAAATTACAAGAACTCATGATATGGCAAACCTAAACTAATAAGGGCAACTATGAAGTTATAATTGTAATATTTTCTTATAAATAATTTATTACGATTATGTGTAAAGTTTATAATAAGTTATAATTGTAATTTTGATTTTTTTTTTTTAGGCATGGCTAGATCGAGTCAAGAGCCTTTTGAAGAAATTCATCTCCATCCACCACACTGACCTCAGAGATTGGTTCATATGTGGTTTCGACTCTTCAGTCCAGATAAGCAAGAGTTTATCAAGAAAAAGATTGAGCCCATCCTCTCCTTGCAAAAGATCCCCGTAAACATCACTTTAGTGTGGGACTTAGTCCATTTATGGGAGCTCGAATCCATCAATTTTTGTTTGGACCCACATTAGCTAACCTTAACTTTAGAAGAATACTCCCAATTATTGTGGGCCTCTGTTATCACAGATAATGTTTACGTCCCAAACTTAGAAGCTGTAATGCCAAAGATCTTTAGTAAGTTGTTGGGAATTAGAAAAACTAAGATAAATTGAGGTAAGACCATTCGGTTGGAGGATATCATGGACTGGTTTTCCACTGAACTAAAGCATAAAAACAAACAGGAGGTTTTTTGTGCAAACTTGGAAGCATGGCATTGGCATTGAGTTAACGCCTTTATTTTAGTGGTCTTCAACACCATACTGTTCCTTGATGGTAGATGTCGGGTCCACTTTAGAATAGCAAAACTCATAACCCGATTCTTTAAAGGGAAATCATATGTCCCGGCCCTTCTAGCCGAGTAAATTCAGTCACTAAATCATCTCAAAAAGAAGAAACGAGGAGATCTAAAAACTAATGTGGGTTTACTTATAGTCTGGTTTGTTAGTCACATGAGAAGTTACTAACTCAATTTCAATTGAGTTGAGTTTACCCAGCAATATGATCTCATCAAGTTTTTTGAAGAAAGAATTAAGCTAGTAGAAAATATAGCTACCAGCTACTAGGTCCAATACTTTCAGAGTATGAAAGTGAAAGAATTATTATAGATACCCAAGTGGTTTGCAAGCAAGGAAATGATATGAAGATATAAAGATTTCAAGGTGGTGCCCCTAATCAGCTTTAACCTTTGCACCAGATACGTCCTTGCCAATGGACTCATTGAAGACATGATCCCCAGATCATCATTAGAAGCCATCTCATTGGACTTTCATAACCCCAGCATGTTGGTGGCAAACAAAGTAGCCAAGCTCCTAAGCATACAAGCTCTTTAGTGTACAAGAAAGACCACCCCTACCACTATAGGGATAGTAGGCAGGAGCTAAACAACCAAAGGACTTCTTTATTACCAACTAAAGACAATGAGGAGAAGGGAAAAGTCTAAGTCGAAGCTGAACCTAAGAAAATGAATAAAAGAGAGCAGGAGTTGGAGAACTGTTGTGAGGAGTATCACTAGAAGATAAAGGTATTGGAAGCACAACTGAAGAAAACCAAGGGCAAGAAAGAGGAGCCTCCTAAGATCTAAAAGAGGAAGAAGACTCAAGACGAGCTCACTAGCCATAGGAAGATTAGAATTTAGATTTTAGGCTCTTTTAATGTTCTCTTTCTTTAAGATTCCTTTTTCGAACAGAATAAATGATGTAAAGCTTCACAATTGCAAAAATTAATAAAAATTAGTTAGGTTTTTCCACATCAAAGGTCTCTTGCCAATTCTTAATTTTCATTGCATTCAAGTGCTGTACATCTTACATTCGTATTATTTAATAAACTTTTCTTAGAAAAATGTACATATGCTAACCCTTTATTGAGTCAAATTAGGAAAAATCTCAAAATAGCTCCCAAACATCAAGTCTTTTAGAGAAGTTCGATTAGAACACGTTCCTAGACCAGGATGGCCACCACTCAAGGAGATGACAGAGAACCTAAGATCAATGATCTATTCGAGCCGAGATTCCGTTCCATAAAAAGAGCTATAGAGAAGATGGTAGAACAAATGAGCTTCCTAGCAGATAGCATTGCCTTGCTGTGAGCCACAGCATCGGCTAATGAAGAAAGCTCTAAGGCCCATTATAGAAAGAATCCGCAGGTTCCTAAAGTAGAGCATGAATATCCAAAAGACCCATTCAAGTCAAAAGGAGTCTACCTAAAAGTCAACCCAACTTTCGAACCTAATACGTATGTAGCCCCAACCAAGAGCCTAGCACAGACAGCTTGAAAGAACTAGAAAAGAAACTGACACAATAGATAGCTGAGAAGATGAAATCATTAGCAGGGTATGATGGATTTGAACAAGCAGGGATCATCGAGTTTTCTACATATGACATCGACGCATACTCTAATAAATTTAAGGTACTAGAATTTGACAAGTAGAACGGGATGAGCTGCCCTAAGCTTCATACCAAGTTGTACGTTAGGAAGATGGGTAAATACGTTTAGTATGATTCACTCATGGTACAAACATTCCAAGATAGTTTGACGAGGTTGGCCTTAACTTAGTATGGCCAGCTCGATCTAAACCAGATAAATACATGGGAGAAACTTGCTAGAACATTTTATGAGCAATATAAGTTCAATGTAAAAGTAGCTCCGACCATGATGGATTTAGTCACCTTGTGCAAGAAGAACAGTGAATCATTCAAGGAGTATGCTCAAAGATAGAGGTCTTTAGCTACAAGGATATCTACTCCTACTACCAAAAAGGAGCTCACTTTAACTTTCATTGACTCCTTAGAAAGGCTTTATTTCTCCCATCTCATTGGGCAAGCCTAATCCAGTTTTGTTGAAATGGTAGCAATAGGGTGCTAGATTGAAAGCATGGTCTCTTCCGGCGAGCTTTAAGAGCCAGCAGATAGAAGGCCACTAGCTTCATCTTCTAGTCCCAAACCAGTGGGCAACAAGCGTAAAGAACCCACGGTCAGCGTGGTAAATTCAAATGCCAAACCAAACGCTCAAGCTATCTTCAGAACAAATCCTCCTTCGACTCAGTAACAATTTGGGGACCAGCCTTAAGCTAACAGGACCTATAGACAATTTACCAAGATACCAATCCCCTTAAGTCAAGTTTTTGAAAAGCTAAGAAAGAATAATTTGATACAGTACAAACTTCCTAGTGATCGGTACCGGCCGAGAATCTTTGACCCTACAGTAAAGTGTAAATACCATTGTGAGCAAGTAGGGCATTTGAATAATGCATGTTGGAGACAGAGGAACAGAATTCCAAACCTGATAGATGAAGGGACAATGCAGTTAGATTTTGTAGAAGCCCCGGCTCCCAACGTTAACAATAATCCCCTACCTAACCACAAGCCAATGATTAATATGATTTTCGATGACTATACCATCAATGTCATTAGTTCAGATAAGAAGCCTAAGATTTTTTAGTTCTATACCAACGAGTAGGCTCCAAAAGCAAAGAGGTACACATTTCACGTACCGTTGGCACTAGAAAATTACAAGGTTACCCCATTTAACTATCACCTGGTAAATTAGGAGAAACTAGGTCCTCTGGTAGAAGGGATTACTTGATCAGGAAAGATCTACCACCCAAGAGAAGAGCACGAGAGGAAAGTCGCATTAGGGGAATCGAATGATAAAACGATAGTAGAATAGGTTGAAGGGCTATCAGCCTTTACTAAGATGATCAAGTCGAGTGAGTATAAGATCATAGACCAACTCAGTAAGACTCCTGCACAAATATCGTTGATGAGCTTGTTGATCACATCTAAACCGCATAGGGAAGCTTTGTTTTGCACTTCAAATGAAGTGAAGGTCCCTCATGAAATTCCAACTGAAAAGATGTGACTAATCACTAATTCCGTCCTCACCATGGATCAAATTTCTTTTTCAACTGAAGAATTAGGCGAAGAAGGGAACAAGCATATGAAACCACTCTTTATCATAGTAAGGAGTAACGATATAATCATTACTAGAGTACTCATTGACAACAAATCATCATTGAATGTCTATCCACTCACCACCTTGGATTTACTAGGCATTGACATGTTTGTAATTAGGCCTTCTTCCACAACAGTTAGGGCTTTTGATGGTTATAGAAGAGAGATTATAGGGGAGATAGATTTATCTGTGAGTATTGGCCCTCAGTACTTCACTATTTGATTCTAGGTCATGAACATTCTAAGATCTTTCAACTTACTCTTGGGAAGACCTTGGATACACACAATAAGGGCCATGCCTTTGAGCTTGCACCTAAAGCTAAAATTTATCTCAAATGGTCAAGCGATTACAATTCTGGGAAATCAAGATTATGAAATTTACAAGAAAATGACTATACCTTATATAGGAAGTGAAGGGCAAGAAGAGCTGGGCTTATAGATGTTTGAAGAAGTAAGCATGTTTATTGGTCCCAAGAGAGAAGAAGATAGAAGAATAGAATTTAAGGAAAGCCAGATTGGAACCTACAACCTTCGGCTACAACCTTACCCCGACAGAAGAATTCTAGAAGAAACAAGTGAGGGGGCAAGAGAGGCAACAGATTATACCATGCCCCAATGACCTTTCTGCTGCTAGCTGAGACTTTCATACGGGTAAAGACTCAAGCCCTAGAATATGCCAATGAAGGATCAATAAGCTCACCTAAGTCCCAGCACCATTTGAATAATTGGTTCTCTATCCCAACGAAAGACAACAGGTCTTCCCTAGGGTAAAGGGTGACCATTACTCGGTATTTTTTGAATTTTTATTTTCAATAGTCATCATTCCGAATATATCGTTAAACTTTTTATTCAAAAAAATTAGTTAGGCCTTTATCTCATTTGTGATTCACTTCCATTCATTCAATAAAATCATTAGTTCGTTTCTTTCCTTTGTTATGTTTCAATTCTCTTTTGCTTACATACATTTTTCTTTATGCGCTTTACCCAAATCTAATGAACCAAGCGAAAACAAGGAATACCTCGCTCAGATTGAAAATGAGAATGTTGATATCGCGTCTGGCCCTACTGGGTTAGTCATCGGGAATGATGTCGATGACTACAGTAATATACAAGAAGAGTGGCAAAAACATGAACTGGGTAGAATTACTATCGATGAACCAATTGAAATAATCAATGTGGGAGATGAAAATAATCCTAAGAATCTAAAAATCGGAGGGAATCTAAAAGAGAAACAAAAAACAGAAATGATTACATTGTTGGCCGAATATCAATACGTGTTTGCTTGGTTGTATGAGGATATGCTAGGGTTAGACCCGTTGATCGTGGTCCACCGTTTACCCACACAAGAAGATACCAAGCCAAAAAAGCAAAGGTTAAGGAGATTTCGACCCGATGTCTTGTTAAAAATCAAGGAGGAGGTTAAGAAACTACTAAAAGTTGGATTCATTGAACTGTCCGATTACTCGAAATAGGTAGCCAATATTGTTCCAATGATGAAGAAGAATGGGAAGGTTAGAATGTATGTAGATTTTTGGGATCTTAATTAGGCAACACCAAAAGATAACTTTCCACTACCTCACATTGATGTCTTAGTAGATAATACAGCCGGAAATCATCTATTCTCATTCATGGATGGTTTTTCGGGATACAATCAGATCTAGATGTCTGAAGAGAACAAGACTAAGACAACTTTTGTTACAACTTAAGGTACATTTTGCCATGAAGTGATACCATTGGGGCTCAAGAATGCAAGGGCAACGTATCAGAGGGCCATGGTTGTGATCTTTCATGATATAATGCACAAAGAAATAGAAGTGTATATCGATGATATGATTGTAAAATCTAAGGTAGAATAAGATCACTTAGAAAACCTGAGGAAGCTATTTAACAGATTGAGGAAGTTCCAGTTGAAGTTGAACCTAGAGAAGTGTACTTTTGGAGTGACGTTAGGAAAATTGTTGGGTTTCATAATTAGCCAAAGGGGTATTGAAGTCAATCTTAATAAAGCTAAGGCTATAATTGACATGCCTCCTCTGTGCACACTTAAGGAAATATGAGGATTATTAGGGCATTTAAATTATATAGTTCGATTCATATCACAGCTAATAGACAAATGCCACCCTTTATTCAAGTTATTGAAAAATAATGTGAGGATCTATTGGGATGAGGAATGCGAAGAGGCTTTCACAAAAATTAAAGAATACCTTATGAATCCACCAGTGTTGGTGGCTCTTAAGCCTAGAAAGTCATTATTCTTATACTTAACCATATTGTCCGAATCCATGGGGTCCGTACTTAGTTAGAAGTATGAAGAAGGGAAAGAGTGAGCCATTTATTATTTGAGCAAGAAGATCATGGAAGGGGAGCAAAAATACTTAGAAGTCGAAAGAACCTATTGTGCATTGGTTTAGGTCATGCATCAACTTAGATAATATACACTTTACTACCAAATCGAGTTAATAACATAACATGATCCCTTGAAGTATTTAGTAGAAAAACCAACCCTCAATGAAAGAGTTTCGAAGTGGCAGATATTGTCAGAATTTGACATCAAGTATGTAAACCAAGGCTCAGTCAAGGGACAGGCCTTGGCAAATCAATTAGCAAAAAGTTCCACCGAGGATATCCCTCAAGAAGCACAAGTTGAGTTCCCTAATGATAACATCTTAGCAGTAGAAAGTGGTTCTGATAGCAAAGCAGTTGAGAAATCCTCTAGTTGGAAAATGTTTTTTATTGGAGTAGTTGTTACGCCCCGAAGTAGCAGAGTCGTAACAGCCCCGCCGTATAAACCATCCTAAGATAGAAGTTGGCCTTACAACCGCTATCTTAGACCTGATTTACACAAGGCGTCCACAACTAACCCGCTTTGAAGTAGACAGTTTGTAATTTAAATAAATCATTTACCTATAAAAGTGAGAAATTATATATATATATGTTATAATTCAGTTATTGCAGTTAAAGTTTACAATATTTCTCTATAGTATATTTCCTAGTTATTACATCATTTGGAAATGAAAAATAATTCTAAAATAAAAACTTAAACCTTAAAATTATGTGTTTATTCTTCAATATTTTTCCTCACTCCCTAGGATCCAGTAATTGCTAGCTTCAGAGTAGTTGTTGCCGCTTCTTAGCCAGCACCTGCACGACGTTTATAGGGATGTGAGCAACCACAGCTCAGTAAGTTAGGACAGAGGACTTAAAACTATACCATACACACAACAAGGTTTTCAATCACTTATTAGGTGTAATGCATGTGCAAGCAAATGCCATCGCACGACGTTGTCCGGCCCGTCGTGAGATTAGAGAAATTGCGCCCGCTCTAATCCGGATTGAGGAGTTGCCGTTAATGCAACAGCTCACGACCAAACCCAGGCTTGTGTAATGGAGACCTTGCTCCTCCCGCGACTACCTTCGAACCACTGCCTTCACCCTCGTCGCGACCTCCTCTCCTATCACTTAGTTCAACTGAGGATGAAGAAGGGACTATTTTGCAATCCTGCGTTATCCCTTCCGAAAGGGTCGGTATTTGGCCGGAGAGTCCTAAGTTCCCCTAACGGGTTGCCATGCATGTCCGATTATGATTACTGGTCGGATATTTGATGAAGTCCAATTTAGGGTGATCAATCCTTTCATACAATTCAAACAATACGTGCCATAACAACAAACAGAATCATAGCATCACCTATAATCAAGCACATGCACACATTCAACTATCTAACAAGCACAACCAAGCATAATCTTAAGCCTCAAAAAATACAGCATCGTATTAATCCCAACTTACCTCGACTCCTCGCTCACTCACTCGAGGTCCGATTTGCTCAGGCCATCGCCGATCATCCCTATAACACGAACGTGGTTTCAACTTTTCATATAAATATTATAAGTTCATTTTATCCTATAACGCTTATTGTTAGGTTTTGTTTAAGGTTTAATATGCCTAATTATTTAGGTATTAAATCTTTTTCAATTATTCTAGGTTTGGGGTTAGATTCAGGTTTGGTTTTTGCATCGATTTCTAAATTAGGTTTTTAGTTCGATTTCTAAGTAATGTTTTAGATTCCAACTCTAGAAATCCGTTTCAACCCATAATATGAAATTAATCACATTACTTCCCGATCTCCTAAATACCATCATTACTTCTAATTAGTATTTTATTCCATCCGGTACACTTAAATCCTTATTTGTGTACCGAATTTACTCCTAATGTGAGAAATTTTTACATTTTTCATATAATTACATAAATTCAAGTTTCCCATCAGATTTATTGTATATTTTTATTATTATCATAATATCAATTTTTATTCTAATATTTTCTATTTAGTATATTTCCAAAAATTATATATTATGCATTATTGCCTATTATGTATATAATGCACTTCTAATATTTCTATCACTTTAATTACCATCCCTAAACGTCAATTATCATTTCAAAATGTCTAAATCCATCCTAACTCAGATTTTACTCCAAATTTCCCTAATTTACAAAATTAACTATTTTTCCTATTACTCATTTACTACATAATTAACCTAATAATTACATCTAACACCCTAAATGCTACAAGTATCATACTCCATCAGATTTCCACATCCTAAAACATCTACTTATTCACTAAGTCAGTAATTAATAATGTAATTACTTAATTAATTTTAAATTACCCATTTTATGCCTCATTTAAGGCCTAAAAATTATCTAAAAATTTATAAAATTAATTTTTGAAAAAGGGCTTCATAGCACTGTTCTATATCATCTAAATAATCTACACAAAAATTTTGGGCTCGAAACTACACTCCTAAGGTCATTTATTTCTAAACCGAAACATGCTCGGTTTTGTACGATTTCTTAAGGACCCTATATTAAGGGGCATGTTTTCATCAAAATAATATTTTTTATACAAAGTACATACAAAAATATCGTAGAATAACAAAATTCATAATTTTCTAATAATATTTACTATTTTTACAAAATTACACAAGAATCGGGCTGGAAATCAGACTCACCGATCTAGGTGGCTCCGGCCACCGCCGGCCGCTGTGGCCTTGTCGGCCGGCCTGGGCACTGCCACCACCGTGTAGTGGTGGTGACCGTCCACTTCCAACTGCTCGTCTGGTGGGGGTTCCCTTTAAAAGCCCTAACTGTACAGTTTTTCTTATTTTTTTTCTAACCTGAATTTTTCTCTCAATTTTTGCATCTCCCAAATTTTCTATGATTTTTAACTGTCCAAATGAGCTTCTGAATTTTTCCTGCTATTTATAGGGTTTTGGGGGATTTATTGTGCATTAAATGGGACAAGACAATTGCCTTATCCCTTATTTTTTGGTTTTTATGTTGTCTTAATTTAATTGGCCGAATTTTTTCTTATTTTTCCCAGTTGCCACAACCCAATTTTGGATGATTCATGATTTTTCCTGATTTTTCCTTAATTAATTATGAATTTTCTTTAAGCATTTAGTATTATTTTAGCACATTTCGTGTATTTTAAGTAATTACGCGTATTTATACTTACATGTAAATTCATATATAGTACAAATAAATATTCTTAAATATTATTTAGGTTATTCTATTATTTTTAGTATACATATAATCTATCTCTAGTAATTTATTAGTTATTAGATTACACTTTTTGCCTTTTCAGTAATTAGCAATTATTATGCTTAAAATTTGAAAATTTTATAGTATCCTATTTTATTACTTATTTTCTTAAATTCACGTTTACGGGGTCATTTTTACTAATATTCTTCTCAATAGTTTATAATTTGGGTTTGATCGGATCTTTTAACCAATCGCCCTAAACCTTGGGTTCTAGATTCAATCCTATGGTCAATTGGCTTAACTTTGGGGCTTACAGTAGCTAACATGTCTGGGTGTGGAATTGAGGTAATTTTGATGTCCCGTGAAGGTACACAATGCCTGTTGATTGTAAGACTGGCTTTCCTTTGTACTAATAATATTGTAAAATACAAGACATGTATTTTGGGACCTAAAATTGCATTAGTTAAGGAGATATAAGAATTAGAGGTGTATGGAGATTCTTCATTGATCATAAGCCAGGCTCAAGATGAGTATAAGACGAAAGACCCTAAATTAGTACCTTATCACCAACACTTGGCTGAGTTGATAGCCAGGTTTGAAAAGATGACATTCACATACGTGCCAAGGGTTTAGAACCAATTTGCAAATGCTTTCGCTACTTTGGCATTGATGATCTAGATATTGGGAAGAGTAGAGATTTGACCACTTAAGATTGAAGTTGAAGAAAAGCCTACTTTATGTTTGGTAATGGAAAGTTCACATGATAAAAAGCTTTGGTATCATGATATCAAAACATTTTTGCAACATGGAACATACCCTGAAGAGGCCGAAAAAAAGGATAAGAAAATGATTAGAAGATTGGCTACTCAGTACTTGATCAGTGAGTCTAATTTGTACCAACAATCATTTGACTGTACGCTTTTACGTTGCATAGATGAGAAAGAGGCAAAGGTACTAATGAAAGAAGTGCATGAGAGAGTATGTGGCCCCCACATGAATGGCTACATGCTCAGCAAGAAGATCATGAGGATGGGTTATTATTGGTTAGCTATAGAAGCAAATTGCATCAAACATGTTAGACACTGTCATTTGTATCAGATCTATGTGAACAAAGTTAATGCTCCACCTTAAGAATTGCATACATTATCTGCACCATAGCCATTTTCGATATGGAGAATAGACATCATTGGCCCGATTACTCCGAAGGCATGTAACAAGCACCAATTTATACTAGTGGCTATTGATTATTTCACTAAGTGGGTTAAGGCTTCATCCTACTCTAGTATGACAAAGGGAGCAGTGGTTAAGTTCATTAAGAGAGACATACTAGCTCGGTATGGGACACTAGAGACAATTATTACCGATAGTGGTACCAACTTGAACAATAAATTGATGTCAGAGTTATGCCGACGGTTCAAGATCATTTATAGAAATTCCACTCCTTATCAACCTTAGATGAACAGAGCAGTACAAGCGACCAACAAGAACATCAAAAGGATTATTAAGAAGATGGCCGTTACATATCGAGATTGGCATGACATGTTACCATTTGCACTCATGGCCTATCGAACATCAACAAAGGCAACCCCTTACTCGTTGGTATATGGGATGGAGGCTATACTACCAGTAGAATTCGAAATCCCATCTCTTAGGGTATTATTAGAAACCTAGTTAGATGAAGCTAATTGGATAAAGAAATGAATCAAGCAGTTGAATCTAATTAACGGGATGAGGTTGGTAGCTTCGTACCACAACATCTGCTATTAACAACAAATGGCTAGAGCTTTTAACAAGAGAGTACGACCCTGAAATTTTAAAGAAGGAGACATGGTGCTAAGGAAAACTTTGCCTAATGTACAAGACTCAAGAGGGAAGTTTGCTCCGAACTATAGAGGACCTTACATTATGAAGAAAGTATTGCCTGGGGGAGCCTTGATTTTATCTCAAATGGATGGTTCGGACTTGAAAGACCTAGTAAACGCTGACTCATTAAATATGTATTATCCTTGAAAGATCAATAGAATTTTTTTTGCTTAGATTATGAAATGCAAATAATCTTCATATTACTATGGTTTCATTTTCATTTTCTACATGCAAAGTTGGTATTCCTAGTGGTAGTCAACATTGGGTAATATCTCTAGATCCTTTCTCGATTCCACCAAAAGTCCTCACTTCTCGCTCTATCTAAATAAACCCTATACACAGGAAAAAATAAAAACTTAATTTATAATGATGTCTATTGATAAAAATTCTTTTAATACTTTATTATAATTCACCTCCTAAAAAAGGGAGATTTGTTTTCTATTTTTCGAGATAAGGCCATGTTCAGAAAGAGTGATGAGTGGTACATAAGTAGAAACTTGCTCGAGAATAAAGGTTTACACGAAAACCCAATGAAGTTGGACCGGAAATTCAAGACGTGACATCTTTGCTTAAGAGATGAAGATGTTTCATTTGTTAAAGCCGCCTTCCTGAATGCGTCTTTAAGTATAGCACACTTACATTCATTTCAAGCTTAAATTGCTTTCCAAAAAGAAAATAGAAAAAAAAAAGAAAGAAAAAAGAGAAAGAAAAAGTAAAAAAGAAAAAAAGAAAAAAAGAAGGAAAAGAAAAAATGAAAAAGAAAAAAAGAAGAAAAAAGGAAAAAAAAAAGAAAAAAGAGAAAAGAAAAAAAGAGAAAAAGGAAAAAGAAAAAAAATAGAAGAAGATAAAAGAAGAAGAGCAAGAAGAAGAAGAGGTAAAGGAAAGTGTTAAAACCATTGGTTCTAATCGGATTGCTCAAAAAAACATTTGACTATTTGAGAACTATCGCTAGAGTTAGGTAAGTGGCTCCTAAAGCACAGTCCCAATTCATAATCTCTTAAGGAGATAGCTAACTCGTAGAGTGCAATCCCAATCCAGAGTTTCTTAAGCTTCCAGTCGCTCGACTCATAGAATGTTGCTTAACTCATAATCTCTTTAAGGGATTTAGCAAGCTCATGGAGCACTATCTCAACTAAGTTTCCTTATCTTTAGGTCTTTGCCAGCTCAAAAGGGCGCTTTGATCGCCTTGGTTAATCAGCTCATTAGGGCACGACCAAGTTTTCTTATCTTCAGATCTTAGCCAGCTTAAAGGGTACTTTGACTGCCTTGGTTAGTCAACTCATTAAGGCACGACCAAGTTTCCTCATTCTTAGGTCTTAGCCAACTCAAAGAGTGCTTTGATCGCCTTGGTTAGTTAGCTCATTAAGGCATGACCAAGTTTCCTCATCTTTAGGTCTTAGCCAGCTTAAAGGGTGCTTTGACCGCCTTAGTTAATTAGCTCATCAAGGCACAACCAAGTTTCCTCGTCTTTAGGTCTTAGCCAGCTTAAAGGGCACTTTAACTGCCTTTTAGTCAGCTCATTAGGGCACAACCAAGTTTCCTCATCTTTAGGTTTTAGCTAGCTCAAAAGGGTACTTTAACTGCCTTGGTTAGTCAGCTGATTAGGGCATGATCAAGTTTTCTCATCTTTAGGTCTTAGCCAACTTAAAAGGGCACTTTGATTGCCTTGGTTAGTCAGCTCATTAGGGCACGACCAAGTTTTCTTATTTTTAGGTCTTAACCAACTCAGGAAGCGCTTTGACCACCTTGATTAGTTAGCTCATTAGGATATAACCAAGATTTCTTATCTTTAGGTCTTAGCCAACTCAAAGAACACTTTGACCACTTTAGTTAGTCAGCTCATCAAGGCACGATCAAGTTTTTCTCATTCTTTAAGGTTTTAGCTAGCTCTAGGAGCGCTTACCCATCTCATCCAGTTTAAGTCTTAGTCAGCTCAAGGAGTGCTTTGACTACTTTGTTCAGTTAACTCATTAGGGTACGACCAAGTTTTCTTATCTTTAAGTCTTAACCAGCTCAAGGAGCACTTTAACCACTTTAGTTAGTCAGCTCATTAAGGTACGACCAAGTTTTCTTATCTTTAGGTCTTAGCCAGCTCAAGGAGCACTTTGACCGCCTTGGTTAGTCAACTCATCAAGATATGACCAAGTTTTTTCTCATTCTTTAGGGTTTTAGCCATCTTTAAGAGCGTTTACTTATCTCATCTAGTTTAGGTCTTAGCCAGCTCAAGGAACGCTTTGATCGCCTTGGGTAGTCAGCCCATGAGAGGTACGACCGAGTTCTCATTATTCTCTTAAGGGTTCTCAACAACCCACAAGGGTGCTACTCTCATTATTCTTCGTTTCAAGCTAATTGTCGTCAAATCTTCAACTAGCTAGTCATAGCATTCCTTAGGATAAAGTTAGACCCAAGCTAAAGATGATCTCTTTTGTCTTTGTGGCAAAGTTTTATTCAAACTTTATCACAAAAAAATGCAGCTGTAAACACCTAATTTTTACTCATTCATAGTCCTAATTTTTTATTTTTTAAAATAGGGTCCTAATTCAAAAAAATAAAAAAATATATAAAAATTAAAAAATGATAAAAATACCAAAAAAAATGAGAAAAGAAAAATTATAAAGATTTTTTAGGAAGTAAATTATTTTAGGGACAAATAGTTTGAGTTTTAGCTTAGTTCAAATAATTATTTTAGAAAGTCGCATATTTTAAGTACAATTCAATTATACTAAAAATCAAGGCATAAGCCAACAACCTAACGGATAAATATTGGAGTATTTGATATGGAATAAATTTGAGATCACAGGTTCGAATCTCGCTAGACACTTATATGTCTTTTATTTTTTATCTTTTCATTTTTTATAAAAAGTGAGTTAAACAATCGGGATCATATCTAATCAAATCTTCTTTGTTTGGATTTGAATTGTTAGAGAATATTCGAATCTAGTTTAATTTTTATTAAATCAGATATAATATATACGATTTGATTTAGGTTTATAAATATACACACACGCTAAAAAGAAAGAGGAGTTTTCAGCTTCAACCTACCCCAATTCAGCACTGACCACATGCACCAGACCAAATACAAAAACTCCAGGCAAACAACACTCCATCCGCGACCCTTTTCTCAACCATCCATACACGACACACACAGTATAATCTTTACTGTGCTATCACCCACGATAGTCACCCACGTGATCGTCATCTTCAAGCAATATACTTCTTCAACACACATACCATTGCAATAAACCAATAGTAGCCACCATCCTCTCGCTACTCTACACCCAAGCATATATTAGACCAACAACCATTTATAGACCCAACCCTAACTGATTGTTCCCTCTCTTAAACTCACAACCACGACTCACACAAACACACTACACGAAGGCCGCCATCTCTATTCCAAGCTAACACCTAAACCAACTCTACACTGATCGCTACTATCTAATGCTGCTAACCAACCCTACGTTCCATTATGACTTATAGCCTACAACAAACACGAAATTGCAATACCACAATACGGAAATCAGCTCCCACGGCCGCAATTACAGTCCAAGAACCACTGCACCACCACTCCACTATCAACTCTTGACCCCCAACGCTTACCATCAGCCAACACCTCAACCGCCATCTCTTTTTGCCACTATCATCATGAACGCCCAATACGCAAGCTGATCCACTTTACAACTAGGAGCTTCACAGCAGTAAGACAACAATAGCCACATCCACGCTACGTTCGGAGCTCCATCCAATATCCGACCACGCTACGCAATTGAATACTGATCCACACGCCATCTCCAATGTTGCAGTTCCTTAGCCAACAGCAGTCCAACACGCATGCCATAGTAGTAGCGGACAACAACGTCTACTAATCACGAGTAGCATTACCCTCTTCGTAGCCACAATCTGCCTTCCTTCACCAACGACACAAAGCCACGCAGCACACGCCACTCCGATCACCGCCCACTCCACGCAGCAGTCTTCGATCAACCATGTGGCAACCCATCGCACCCCAAGTGTCGTTCCACTCATCCTTACAGCCATACATGCAAGCCAACTCCACAATATCCAAAGGCCACCGAATAGCCTATTGCAATCCTTCACTGAATAGTGCTGTAGTGAACGATTCAGGTTCGATCACAAAAAAAAAAAAAAATTCTTTTTCATTATTTTAGTATTATATTATTATGTTATTATATTATTAGTTAACATAATATATAAATAGGTATGTAAATATGTCAGTTTAGGAAACTTTTAATATTAGTCTTTTATATATTAAGTATATTAAATAATATTATTAATTTATTTAGGTAAATAGGGGTTTAATAGCCATAATATTGATATATACAGATACATATTAGATTAGGAGCTTTTGGGATTAAGTTTTTTTTTTTTTTTAATTTTCACTTAGAAAATTATTATTATTATTTTTTGGAAATAAGAATCAATAAATTTTAGGACATTTTAGCAAGTTTTAACATTTGAAAATTAGGACCCTTTTTATATTTTATTTGAGTAAATTAAACCGATAAAACGTAAATTCGGTTGGTTTTTTTTCTGTTTCATAATTAAAATCAACAAACACACTAAAAATTTTAGAAAAAACTATGATTGTCTAAT
Source organism: Lumnitzera littorea (assembly GCA_024138015.1). NCBI lineage: Eukaryota > Viridiplantae > Streptophyta > Magnoliopsida > Myrtales > Combretaceae > Lumnitzera > Lumnitzera littorea. The sequence continues at coordinate 150,692,297 of JAMXBB010000001.1, read as the reverse complement.
CCTGACTAGCGGGTACATAGGTACCTTCGAAACGATGATAAAATTTATAGAAACTTAGGTTTTTTTTCTTTTGTTTTTTTTTTATTCCTTAAAAATATTATAATTAGAAGAATAAACCTAATTTCGGTAAATAAATAATGGTACCCATTTGGGTTTAACAGATTAGCCCTCGAATTCAGAATCATCTGGTTTGTATTGAATTGAAATAAAAGACCGATAGGTAAATCATAATCAATCCACCCAATTAATTACGATTTCTTTTTTTCCCGACTTCGGTCGAATGGTAACTCCAAAAATTTTTCTTAATAAAAAACTAGAATTTCTTAATTTCTCTAGTCGAGAATTAATATTAAATGGGTTGGGATTTAGTATTAATCGGAAAGTGAAAAATCGAATTAGAATGAAAGAAACCGAAAAATCAAACTTGACATGAAGCAAATATAAATTTCAACAAGATGCATTAAAGGCCTAGTTCGGCTCAAAATTTTTCAAAACATTATATAAACAACATACATAACTGATGGGAAAGTGATTCTCCTATTGAATGGAGCACCATAAGCAAAATTTTGTTGCATACCATGACTATGAATGATAATGTTCGGAGTTGGTTTATTGGCCCTTTGAAGCAATGTTCGAAGCTACTATTAGTTTCAAAGGCATGGAGCCAGCGAGGAGCTTAGGATGAGATAGTGATTGGGTTTCCCCTAAATAATGAGATTAAAGGTTAGCTAGGCTATATTGACCCCTAGCTTACTATGTTAACAATACTATGATAAAGCGATGTGTTTTTCTAGCCTCATGTCCTAAATGGAGAGGTAAAAAGCAAGATGGCCTACAAGTTAATGTAACAAGAAGAAGATGGTTTCAAGAAGTGTGATATCTCATAAATTAGCAATTGGGACATAGATATCCGAATATTACGACAAAGCCTTACTCTTGTATGACTAAGGTTGACAATTGATTTAAGACATTCAGAGAAAGTAACCCAATTAAGCTAGAAACTTACAAGGAACATAATAACCCTAATCGAAGAATTTTCGTAAGCTTGGAAGTAATAAATATAATAAAATATCAGGAATATAATCAAAATAGTAACGATTTACTTTATGTGAGCTTCTAAAGTCGTATTTAGGGCAATCATACTTTAATTTAGTCTAAACTTTACAAATAGATTAGAAAAATTAGTTGAAGTGACTTAGTAAAGTTAGATTTTAAAAATAATATCTTAAAAATCCAATATTAGCCTTAGAAGTATAATTATTTAATATAATGTAAAACTTGTTGGAGCACTTAAAATCGAGCCCAAAATGCAACGAAGATTTAGAGATAAGTTATTTAAACCATAAAAAGGAATAATATAGCATAATATCCTATATGAATATATATATATGTATTTTTATAAATAAACCTGATTTATATAATAAATATACCTATAAATTAACCCCAAATTATAAAATTATATATAATAAGCAATAAATTCACAAAATTAAATAGAAAATATATCTTAAAAATAAAAGATGTGCTAGAAACATGATTATATGTATATAGTTACTCATTGCTTGTACCATATATATAGGAAATATATACATATATAAGTAAATGTCTTAAATATTAATATGATATATACAAAATACTAATAATTAAACAAAAATCAACCAAGACTCATCCAAAACTTAGAGAACAACCTCGATTAAACTTGGAATCACTGTGACAACCATTGCAACACCCAAATTGATGAATCAAAAGTAAGAATCACTAAGAATTGCCACCTCTTACTTACTCTTTTTCACATAATAATTAATCAAAAAATTCTTAACTCCTAAGGAAATATTAGTTGACCTAGATATATCAAATGAGACTCAAGGACTTCCATTTACTCATCTTAGAAACCTAAGATATTCAAAGCAAAATTAGAAAAAATAGGAAAAAAAATTTAGAAAAACAAGGGACCTACTACCTTACTGCAATTCCCCAACCGAATAACAACTTGACATAACGCCCTTGCAACTACTAAAGGAGGACCCACTACCTAGGCCCTCTGACCACCCCTTTGCCAGTAAACGACCACTGAAGCTCCAACAAATGATTGGTCTCCATCCTTGCCTTGTTTTTTGTGTATTTTCTAAAAATATCAAATAATTCCAAAAAATTAATTCCTTGGTTATTTTAGGTATACTTTCATGCTGTAATTTTATTTTTGCAAAATTGTGAATATTTTGTATACTTGCTTAACAAACGTACTATTCATCTAAATTTTGAAATTTAAAATAAATATAATATATGATGTTATTTTGAGCTCAAAATTTTTCTATAGAATACATATTATATCTATTTAATTTCTATGTAGCCTGATTTTAAATTTATGTATGTTTAGTATTTATTGTATATTTTGACCCAAAAAATGAAAATATATGGCAAATTATGAGATAAATTAATTTTTATAATAATGGCAAAACATAAGAGAATTAATTTGTATAAAATAATCATTATTTGCCTAATTAATTATAATTTAAGGGTAAAATCGTAATTTTATATACTTAAGCAATAAATCTGATAACAAGAAACAAGTTGTTGGTTGAATTTCCTATAATTTTTATGAGTCTATGAAAATTTTCACTGAATTAATTAGTAATTCTGGCTATTTATTATGAATTTTTGTAGTTAAATAACTTAATTGTTTAATTGGGGGATATTTTTAACAATACTAGACTAAATTATAGTAAATATCTTAATAAATCCTATGTATGTTTATGTTGATTAGGTCTGATTATAATGAATTTATATCATATTTTGTGATGTTACATGACCTAGACTTCAGTATATACGTATTAGGGCTAGATACTGTTACGCTCCGAAGTCACAGAGTCGCAACAGTCCCGCCGTGTAAACCATTCTATAATAGTAATTGGCCTCACAGTGCCTACCATAGACATGATCTACACAAGGCGTCGACGACTTCTCGCTTTGAAGTAAACAGTTCAATTAATAAGATGAAGAAGGGACCATTTTGCAATCCTGCGCTATCCCTTTCGAAGGGGTCGGTATTTGGTTGGAGAGTCCTATAATCCCCTAATGAGTTGCAATGCATGACATTTTCGGTTATTAGGGTCGACTAATATTAAATTCCGGTTAGAGTGTTCAAACAAGTTCATACCAATTCAATCAGTCACAAAATCATTCATAATACAAATTCTAGCATAAATTCAGATATATCAAACACATGCGCAAACTACTTACAATCACAATTATATACAAGCCTAAGTCTTCGAGTACTACAAAACTAGTACTCTATTACAATAAGCAATAACCCAACTTACTTGAATTTGCTCGATCGCTCGATCCCTTAATCGCGAGCTAATTTGTATCTGGGTATCCTATAATACAAATAGGTCTTTTTAGTACTCATATTTTATGGATTCTTATTCTAATTCAAAATGTAACTTATTTTCCCCATGTATACCTATAATGCTCTAATGATTCATTGTACTCTATTTCAGGGTTCGACTCCTAAACTAGATTCTAGTTTTAATTCCGAAGTCTTAAATAGGATCGAATCCCAATGTGACATTAATCACATTACGCTCGAGTATTCAAATATCCTATTGGGTCGTAATTTTGGTATTCTAAACTATTCGGTACACGCTAACCCTAATTGAGGTATCGGATTTATTCCCGATGTGTAAAAATCTTACATTTTGAGATATTTACTTAAAATTAAATGTCATTGCAGATTTATTATTTTTCTGATTTCTATTATAATATTATCTAAATAACCTTATTTTTTTAGATTTATTAATTTACACTTTCACATATTACTAATTTCCTATATTACTTACCTAATTTCCCTAATTAACCATACTTAATACCCAAAGGCTAAGATTAGGGTTCCACTGCAGATATTAACATCCCTAAACATATAACTAATATCTCAATCAATAATTAACATCCTAATCACCTAATTAACCCTAAATCATCTAATTTTACCATCATTTTAAGGCTATAAATTAACTTAAAATTTTCGAAAATTAATTTTAAAAAAATGGCTTCATAGCACTGTTCTACATCATATGAGAATCCTACAGAAAAAATTTGAGCTCCAAACTACACTCCTAAGCCTATTTATTTTTCGGTTTAATCATGCTCGGTTTTGAACAATTTGTTAAGGAACCTATATTTCCAGACATAATTAAACTAAATCAATATTTTTCCCTAAATCTACATGCAATAAAACCTCAGAATAACAAGTTTCATAATTTTTTGGGCAAACTAAATAATTTTACAAAATTATACAAAAATCAGGTGAATAAATGACTAACCAGTTTGAAGCTTTTTCGCTGTCCAAACCCGGTCCAATGTTGTCGGCCGGTCCAAGCAGTGGTTCTAGTGTAGAGTGGTGGTGGTGGTTCGGTCCCAGGTGGTGGTGGTTCGGTCTTAGGTGGTGGTAGGTGGTGATTTTAGTTCACTTAGCTAATTTGCACAGTTTTCTTTTTTTTTTTTTTTCTGGATTTTCTCTCGATTTTTTCAGTGTTTCGATTTTTCTCAGATCCCAAACTGGCCAAATGACTTTTGGAAATTTTTTCCTTATTTATAGACAATTTTAGTAATTAATGTGCATTAATTTGATAGGACTTTGTCCCAATTCCTTGATTTTTGGCTTTTTGTTTGTCCAATTCTTATTGGATAATTTTTCTTTTTCTGATTTGAACCTGCTACGACCTGTTCTTGCTTCAGTTTATCCTCTTCTGATTTTTTCTGATTTTTCCATAATTATTTTATATTTTTCTTTAATTATTTCCTTAGTTTTCGGCCAATTTAGGTAATTACACGTATTTTTATCTACACGTAAATACATGTGGGGTACACGTGAACATTCCTAAATATTATTTTGGTCATTCTAAAATTTTTAGTATACATATAATCGATCTCTANATGTATAATAGAATTAAAAAGATTCTATAAGAGTCATCTCTTAAGATAGAACCTATATTACATATTGTCGCGTTCATGTGAACCTAATAACACCATTTTTACTAAAATTAGATAATCATAAGTAATAAAATGATATTTCTATAATATTATGAAAATTTAGGTACTAGGATAATTATATCATAATCGAAACATAACTAGATGATTAGAAATATAATTCGATACGATCAAAGTGATATATTATAAATAATAATATAATTATGTACCTTATTAATACTCATTAACTTAATATAACTTATATAATAAAATTATAATAAATACATATTTAAATAAAACTATATTCAATCATATAAGAATAATAGTATACTTTAAATATAAATATATATATATACTTATGTATATAACTCCATAACGATACAAAGAGTAAATAAAATCCTAACATTTTTGTAACTTTTACTAAAACTAAATTTGGATTTTGGTATACATATAGGGTCTCTTAATAAGCAAAAAAATTAGCAGTATAGGCCTACCACAACAAGTGTCAATATAAGTAAGTAGAATCAATGTTTCATAGCATTTTGGAGTATTTTTTCAAAATATCTAAAGACTTTAGTATAAATTTGCTTATGATTGTAGTTAGCTATTTATATGTGTGCAACGCGTATGCTTAAGATTTAATTTGTTGTGATAAGAGCCAAGCTCGATGTTATAGTTATTCTATAAATATTATTATACTTGAATTGTCTAAGCTTAGTTGATCACCTTAAATATGAGCTAACTCAAACTTGGATTAATATCTAACCTAACATGCATCGTAACCCATTAGAGATAATTATTAAGATTCTCGAGCCAAACACAAATTTCCTTCGATAAGAATAGCTAAAATAATCATTTCCTCACCTTAATTGAACTAAGTGATAGAAAAGGAGATCTCAATTAAGTTAAAAGCTATGGTTCGAAAGTTGTCATAGGATGAGGGTGTTTTCCATTACCTAAACCTTGGTTTGGTTACAATTCGCGAATGAGCAGTGTCAATCTCTTAACCTGGATTAGAGTAAACACAATTTTTCTAATCTCATGATAGACGGACAACGTCATGCAATGTCAATTGCTTGTGCATACATTTTATCTAACCAATTTGGTTGGAAACCCTATTTATAATATGTTGAATGCATACTCCTGTCTCTATCTCACCTACTGGGAAAGTTTTCACTTATTCCCTTATAGTTTATTTTACAGGTTTCAAGTGGATTACGAGTAACTACCCGAAACCAAAGTACTAACAAACTAGGATGAGAAGTGAGGCTTAATAAGAAATGGATGGTTATTATTCTTAATATTGACTTTCTTAACTTTTAAGAAAAACTATATAAAACCTCTCAAGGAATTTGGTAGTTTTCAATATTCTAATTTGAATATAAAATGATAAATACTTATAGGATTTATTACCACTCTTTAGCAAAGTTAAAATATAAGTTTATTTTTAATAAATTATTTTAAAAGATTATTCCATAGGTTTATACCAACAAGTATCAAACTGGATGCTTCAAAGTGGTAAAGTTAAGTACGCTTAGTGTAAACTAGGTCTAAGATAGCAGTTGTAAAGTCGGTTTTTATCTCATAATAGTTCACACGATGGGACTGGTACAACTCTACTTTTTTTTACCATAACAGGAAGGAAGGAAATTGGAGTTGGATTTGGCAAACAACAACTATCCCCTTTATCTAGTATATAGTCTAGCGCATAATACAGAATGGTTTTCCAACAAAGGATAATTTACGCAAGAGACATATCAAAGTTGACCCAATCTGTATGTTATGCAGGCGAATGGAGGAGTCTGTTCAGCACTTATTTTTTGAGTGCTTAATGACAAAACAATATCGGTGACAACACAAGTGGTCGAATGTACCTCGCTGGAACAATGTTGACGCTTTTGCAACTTAGGTGAGACGGAATGCGTACATTAGAAAGCTAAACTGGAGTTCTATAGAGTGCCTATGCACTGTTGTCTTCCTTTTTATGCTGCATAATGTCTAGAGAATTAGGAACGAAAGTATATTCAGACTCGAACCAATGGATTAAGGATGGGTGGGATTGGTGAGAAAGGAAGCCCATGAATGGTGGGCTACGAACAAAAGGATGAAGCTATCACATCAAGAGGACATGAGACTAATTACTTGGGGGAAGCCAACAGCAAGATATATCAAGATCAATTGCAATGTGGCTATGAAGTGGAGAGAAGAGAAAGTGGCTATAATAGTTTTGGGTCGATAACATTTGGGGAAAGTGATTTAAGGGAGATGGAGAAAGAGAACCAGATTGACACCGATAGAAGCAGAACTGAGCACCATTCTAGATGGTATAAGATTAGTGTGTGAGAAAGGCTGGAAGAGGACTATTATTGAATTGGATAGCTCTATTGCCATAGACCTAGTCAAGCAAGGATGCCACTCAAGAGTCTTGGACTCTTACACTGTTAAGCAATGCTTAACACTTCTTCATCTTCTCCATGATATTTCTTTTTGTAGGATTAAGCGTGATGCCAATCAGGTTACTAACTTGTTAGCCAAGCGTGGACTTAAAGATAGTAGAGACTTTTGCTTTGATGATGTTTTTCCGCCTTTTCTTTTAGACTATGTTGCTTTATACTTCGACTTTAACTGAAGTGTGGTTTTGTCATGGTGATGGGGGACTCTTAGCAATGATCCTAGAGAGGGGTCTCCAGCCTCTAGTTTTATGGTTTATATAGTTATGCTCACTTTTACCAAAAAAAATAGAACTAGTCTAATAATTATAACAAAGAAATGTTTAGTAAATAAAATGGAATCTAGAAATAGAATAAGATAGATTTAGGAAACAAATCAGAGAAAAAAATTATAACAAAGAAATGCTTTGATGATGCTTTTCCGCCTTTTCTTTTAGACTATGTTGTTTTTTACTCCAGCTTTATGGTTTATATGATTATGCTCACTTTTACCTAAAAAAAAAACTAGTCTAATAATTATAACAAAGAAATGTTTTTTTTTTTAAATAAAATGGAATCTAGAAAAAGAAATTAGTAAGATAGATTGAGGAAACAAATCAGAGAATAAAATTAAAGACAATCGGAAACCAAATTTCAAGCGGTGTTGGAAAATGGGCCGTAGTTTCGAAAATAACTTTAATATATGTGGTTAGAAGTAGCCTTGCAGAAAGGCCAGGTCCATTCCTAGGCCCAACCCATTAAAACCATGAGCCATTAGGAGTTAATACAGATTGTTGTGCAGATCGTCCTGTCGGATGGCTTCGTCTTGATGAATATTTGGAATGTATAATAGATGACCCCTTGAATCTCCAAATCGTATATCTGAGAAATGAAGCACTTAAAATCATTAAATCTTCATTTTCATGTTATTCTTACAAAGGGAGAATGTGCAAGTCCTTTTATGGAGAGTTTGTTTGGAGAAGAACAATTCTTTGGATTATTTTTCGAGATTTGGTATTATTTAAAACTTTACAATCATCAAATATGATAGTAGTGATTTCAATAGATTGTAGTAATTAGTAACTTTTAAATAGTAAATGATGGTGAGACTAATATCCTTTGATAATTAAGCTAAAAGCATCAATACCTTCTACAATTACTATTACAATTCTTCATTGAAGCTCCAATAATAACAGTTATTGAAATAGTCTTAAAAAAAAAAAAAAAAATTCTGTAGGACATATGCTAACTTTATAAATGTCAATTGTTGTTGTAGTAATTTCAAGAGGTTTTGTAATTATTAGTGATTTATCCGTAATGGTATAAGGCGAATAAAAACAACCCACCGACGGTAAAATTATTTTCCCTATTTTACACATGTATTTGATATTATTGTTAACCACTAGCACCTAAATGCTTCTACAGAATGACAATTGGTAAATAAAATGCTTCTACTAAAAGTCGATAGTTTTAAAAGAAAAAAAAAAAGAAACATTTTCGACGAAACAAATTCACTCTTATTTACAACATCGATGGCCCATAAAGGAAATTAAACAGAATTCATTATTCACTTTCTCAATCAACGCTAACGGGTTTTCGAGCCATCTGCAATGCAAAACCGTACTACTTACTGCATATGAATCTTGTAGAGTAGTTCGTATTCCCAAAATTAGATGTCTACTCCCAGATGGAACAAATTGATATCATCAACCCCAGCAACAATGTCAAATAATTTATGAAAAGATGTTTTTTGCCAAGAAAAGCTGAAATCATACAAGAAACCCACAAGAACACTGGATACTGCAATTGATAATGTCGGCGATCTAGCGCAGTTCTAACAATTCTTTTAGACTGACAACAAAATCGTGAAATCGATTAGGTAGAAAACCATTTACATATTGTTGAAAAAAAAGCAGATTCTAAAAATTCAAGCAATCTACAATATGAAGTATAGAATCATAATTCGTCGTATGATTCGGACTTATCATAAACAGGGGTTTCATCTGCTTCGTAACCTTCAGGAACTTCAGCACTCTCATATACAGGAGTTTCATATTCATACGAGTCATCTGATGATTCAAAATGTTTGATGACAGGGGGTTCATTGTATTCTGATTCCTCCGTTGAAATGTGCTCGCTAACCTCTGATTCGACAATTTGAACAAATTGAAGCAAGTAATGCACTCCGTTGACAACATCGTAAACCATGAGTCCTATTCTACCTCCAACCCAACTGCCCAAATGACTTCCAACCAGATAGCCGAACCTCCCAAGTCGCTCCTCTCCAAGGAAACCTCCACCATAGGCACCAAAAAGAGTACCGAATCCCCTAAGGAATCCTTCAGTCATTGACCCACCATAGTATATGGCTTCAAAGAAGTCCCATCCTGAAGAAACGATGGGACCTATTATACGTTTCGCCTGCCGTGTAGCTAGCTTTGCCGCTTTAGCTCCTTCCTTCTGTGCTTGTTTTGCTGCATCCCTGGCAGACAAACCTTGTGATAGTGCATCAGTCAGTGCATTCTCAATTGCGTGGTGCCTGGCCCTTTCAACATGAGCAGATCTTAAATTGTAAAAGTAGAGTTTGACACCCTCCTTTACGGTGCAAGCTAAGGTGCCAGAGCCCATATCAAAGCAATTCAAGAACGTAAACTTTCCACTCTGAGATGATGCCTCCTCCCCAACCAACTGGCGGCATTTTTCAGCTGCAAAAATCATATGTGGTAATATTAATCAAAACAAGAAAATGAAAGAGAAATTTCAAGCTAAACTGATGAGGGACATGAGAAGCTGAAGAGATACATGTAAAGGCCGTCACATATTGGGTCTCACAAAATCCTTTGGAACAATAAATTTTCACGAGACAGTTTCTCCAGAAAAATGCAGCACAATCAGCTATATGACCTCTCAAAAGTATGTTTCAGTTACTTGAGTTGAAATCACATACTCAATATCAATATATTGTCTTATCCTTTTTCTACCATGTAACTTGAAAAAAGTATATGGCAGATGATAATTCAGTTGATCAAAGTGGAGAATCAAACTACCTCTGCCACCAATCAACTAATTGATTGTAGGAACATGTAATTACCCTTTAACAGATACATTGTCATGCTCCAGAGTAGCATGCATTCCTCACAATATGCATGACAAAACCTCTCCCTACAAAATTTGCTAATTATATTGTCTGCAAGAAAATACTTTAACAATCTTCAGTAATAATTTGCAAGATTATATATCACAGAGATGGCTTCAGGAAGTGGTACTCGACATTGCCTGTTGTAGTAGATCCACAAATATAGCAGTTTAGAAACATAGTCACGGCAGAGAAAAGTACTTGAAAATTTATCTCGTTTCGCAAATTACTCTTCTCATGTAAATGGATGGCTTTCGCCTTTCCCATGAACATACACTCCAAGTTAGCCAGCGTAGTGCACTCATTTCCTAATCATCTAGACATGCCATAACAGAAACTCAACTTCAAGAAAGTAATCGACCAATAAATGATTATGGTGTGCTAGCTGCATCAAAGCCGTCTTCCAAATCATAAAATTAGCAAATGTAAAACACCTATTCAAAGAAAAACACTCTAAAAGAAAATGGGGATAATTCTCCATAGTCCATTCTACTACCTTCGGTGTGACATTAATCACAACTACCAATTGCCCGTGAGAGCAGCCACACTACTAGTTACTATAACTACAATCCTTTCTCTTCTATCATCTCTTTAACTGATCCAGCTACATTGAGTGCAAGATCCACCGCACTATATAAGTGAGACAAAGTCTCCATTTCATTCCCAACTCCTTCTAAACAAGAACATCTACCATCTAGTCACCAAAAAGCAACTGGTTCTCCACGTCATTCCAAACTCTTTTAAACAAGAATTCTACCGTCTAGTCACCAAAAAATGACTGGCCTATCCAGTCATTCATCCGGCCATTCTAATAATGCTCCTTAAATCCAGACTGCTGATTTGCTACAATCCAGACATAACGGGCACTGTTTAATGGCGGGATGAGTGACTAGACTGTCCAGTCGACAAGACCGTAAAGGTGGGACTTACTTTACCCCCATTTCAATTATCCCAAATCGAACTAATTAACCAAAAAAGGGGGAAGAAACGCTAGATTTTTCAAAGATAATATTCAAATCAAAGTTCAAATCTTTCAAATAGAACCTTCAAAGTTCAATAAAAAAACATGTATGCCAAGTAACTATGATATAAGTACCTGTGATACTGAGAGCGATGACTCCAGCAATAAAGAGAAGAAGTTGGACTCTCTTTCTCTGAATATCCATAGCCATAACAAGCTTCCAATTTCAACTATGATTTCTAATCTTAATTCAAAAGAGCTGTATTTTTTAAAACCCTAACCCTAGTTTGTTGAACATTAGGTCATTTAATAAACTTTGAGGGTTGGCTAAAGGAAAGGAATTGACTTGACGATAGAGAGAAGAATCTTCAAAGCCACGTGTAAGACAAAATGGAAGTCTAGAAGTTGAAGCGAAGCTTGAAGGTTCCTTATTCAATACCTTCCCAGTTTCCAGTGAATAGTGAAAGGGACGATCAGTCGACACTGAAACACGCAGAAGAAGAGGATTGAATGAAACGGTTTGGGTGGGGCAATGGAACTGTCAAGTTTGAATCCCAAGAAAACTACAACGCCGTTGTATAGGAGTTGAAGGAAATTAAACGAAAGAAAAAAAAAAAAAAGGAAATTCAAAGAAATATAGTTTTTACTTTTTATCCTGATTAATATGTGAGAAGTAGAAATGAGAGGAAATTAGAAAAAAAAAAAAAAGAGTCTTTTTCCCTTATATGATTATTTTTAATATAAAAGAACTAAAAGGAAGATAAATAAATGATAATTTAGTTAATGGTCGGTTTATTTTTTAGAATAAAAAAGTTATATCTTAAAAATAACTATTATTAAGAATATGTTATAAATTTTGTACTTCATTGTTTACTTCTATATTTTTTTTTTATTGTAGCAAATACTTATTCTAATGTTTATTCACATTATTGATTTTAGTATTACGTCCCAAAAAGGTAGAGTTGTAATAATTCCATCGTATAAGCTATTATAAGATGGAAACTATTCTTACAACTGTTATCTTAAACCTACTTCACATTAGGTATACTTGATTTTACCCATTTGAAGCATTCAATTTGATATCTGTTTGTTACAAACTCGTGGAATAATCTTTTAAAATAATTTATTAAAAATAAACTTGTAGTTTGACTTTACAAAGAGTAGTGTTAGATCCCATATATACTTATCATTTCATATACAAACTAAAATACTAAAAACTACTAAGCTCCTTGAGGAGTCCTATATAGTTTTTCTTAAAAGTTAAGAAAATCAATATTAAGAACAACAACCAGCCATTTCTTATTATACCTCACTCTTCATCCCAATTTTTGCTAGTATTATAGTTTTAAGTAGATACTTGTAATTTGTTCAGAATCTGTAAAACAAACTATAAAGGGATAAGTGACAGCTTACTTAGTAAATAAGATAGAGACAGAAATATGCATTCAGCATAACAAAAGTAAAGTTTCCAACCAAGTTGGTTAGATGCAACACGTGTACGAGTACATGCCATTATACAATATTATCCAATTTGTCGTAAGATTAAAGAAATTGCACTTGCTATAATTCGGGTTGAGGAGCTTAATGTCGCATGCTTGCAAATCTAAACTAAACTGGGGCTTATATAATAGAGAATACCCTCCTCTTGTGACCACTTTCGAACTACAGCCCCCAACTTTACCACAATGTCCTCTCCAATAACTTAATTTAGTTAAAGGTGGAGAAAAGACTATTTTAGCTATCCTTATTAAATAAAGTCTGTGTTTGGTCCGAGAATCCCAACCGTTACCCATAATGAGTTGCGATGCATATTGTATTAAATGTTAAGTTGAGTTTGAGTTAATTCTTTTTTAGGATGCTTAACCAAACTCAAACAATTCAAGTATAATATTTATAGAATAATCACAACATGGAGCTCAACTCCTGTTACGGCAAATTAAATCTCAAATATAAGCACTGCATACATACAAATAGCTAATTACAACCATAAGTAAATACATACTAAACTCTCTAGATATTCTAAAATAATAACTTAAAATGTTATAAAGCATTAAGCTCACTTACCTATCCTGACATTCACTACAAAAGACTTGTATCGTCAATACTTTATTCACTAAGAGACCCTATATATGTACAAAGCTCATATTTAGTTTTCATAAAAGTTACAAAAACGTTAGGATTCTATTTATTTGTATGTCACTAAATAGTCATATATATATTTAAAGTATATTATTATTTTCTTTATATATTGAAATATATTTTGATTATATAAGTTAAGTTATTAAATATCGATAATATACGCAATTATTCTATTACGTATAATATATCGTTTTGATCGTATTGAAACATACTATAATAAGTTAAATTACCTTTTGTTGGTCCCATATAAGATATCAAGAAGGGGGGATGAATTGATATCTTTAAATTTTTGAAAACTTTTCAATATAAGAAAAATGAAATTACTCCTTCTTAACAACTTATAGTAATGAATAGTGATAATTTAATGATTCAATATACAACAATTAATAAATCAAATTAAAAAAGTATAAGAAAGGAGAAAATCAAGCAGAGATTTTATAGAGTTTCAATTTTCTGCCTACTATTCTCTTCCAGCTCTACTATTAGGGATTGGTTTACTTTACCGGTACCAGTACCGTTATACTTGATCCACTTAAACAAATCATAAACAAATTACAAGCATTTGTCACAATGACTTTATAATACTCTGCTCTATTTATCTAACCTCTCTACAATCTAGACTAATACAAATTTATAAAGTACAAACTATATTTTTTTCTATAATAAAGTATAGATATTACAAGTGAGAACAAGAATGTAAGTTTCAAATAACAAGAATACAAGTTTCAAATAATTTTGCACTTGAAAAAAATAATGCTTGTTGTAGAACTTTGATTCAATATAGCTTTTTAAAGAAGTATCTAAAGGACTTTCCGAAACTTTTCTAAAGGACTTTCTGAAAGTAAAAACTGATTAAGATTTTTTGTACAACGATAATTTTTTCTTTAGAGTTGTATCTCGACGTTTTGAATCGTTTTTCCTTTTATATTGAAATCTTCCAATGGCTAAAAATCTAAAGATTTTCTTCACTTCTATAATTATACAACCATTAGATTGTAAGAGATAATCCTTGGATATTTTCTAGAGAAAATCTCGATATTTTGAATTTAAAAAATCTATTCTCCTTGATTTGTTCAAATCAAATATACTTAAAATCATAACCACCAGATAGATTTCTTAAACTTAACAAAGAGATAATCCTTATCAGATATTTCTAAATAAAGTTCATTTTGAATTTCCACAAAATCCGATTTAACTTTATCCTTATCCATATTTGTGTCTATCTTGATTTTTCAAAAATTAAATCGCTCAAAAATAATCCCCATAGATCTTAACTCCATCTTGAGTGAAATGGGATTATGTGTATTTTTCTAATACACCCAATCTAGTAGAGCTAGATCTTGATTAATTTAAATTTAATTTAAAACTAATTTCAACATCACACTTCTAAGCTTACTTTCTGAACAAGCTTCTAAAGAATATCAGCAAAATTGTTTTTAAAGTTTCTAAATAAACTTCTAAAGTGTTGTACCAACTCTACTTATAAAGCTTTTGCAATACTTTCTAAAGATTTTCCAGACTAGTATATTTTCAGTCAATTCAAAACTTCTAAATAAACTTCTGAATGCAACTTAATTTTGTGAAATTAAACTTTCTGAAAATCTTTCTGTAAGCCCGCATTCTTAAAGATTCATTAACTTTTAATCATTTTTGTTATCATTAAAATATATAAGATATATCTAACACATTTCAATTATAGTAAGGTTATTATAGTTCGTAAATTGTTGAAATATTATAGAAATATAGGTTATATTACCTAAGATTGTCTAATTTTAATAAAAGTAGTATCATTAAATTCATACATACCTAACAATACATATTACAAGTTATATTTCAGAAGATGACTTTTAAAGGGTAATTTGAATTTCTAATATACTTTTATGTGTCTATAATAAATATCATCATATTATACTTATTTTATGTAATTAAACTATATTTTATATAATATAGATATTATCTAACTCTAATATGTATATAACAAACTCAGGCCGCAAAACTATCATTAAAAAAATTAAAATTTCATGTTTATCAAATCTAACCAGCATGTATATATATAGTTTTTTTTTTATTTTAATATTTATCACATTTTAGCTTATTATCATTAAAAATAAGCTCTGGTTCGTAATTTAAGCTATTTTAGTACAAAAATTCATAATAAATGACTTAGGTCATCAAATAATTCCTCCAAAATTTATATAGACTCCAAAAAATATGGGAAATTTAGTCAATATATGGTTTCACGTTATCAGTTTATCGCCTATATACTCATAATTATATTTTTACCCTTACATTACATTTAATTAACCAAATATTATCCTTTTTATGAAAATTTATTTTCAATATATCATAACATCATTATAAATCACCAGAAGTTAATATATATCATTTTCATCAATTAATTTCATAAAAATATATTTATTTCATGTTTTCACTCTAATTTTAGCTATTTTTAAGGCTAAAAATTGCATTAAATGCTAAAAAGACTGAAATTAAAAATATGGCTACATAGCAATCAAATATATATCATGTGTATTCTACAAAAAATTTTTGAGTTAGAAACTATATCATTTGATACATTTATTTTGAAAGTCAAAATTTGGAGGAATAGTGACTTTTTTAAGTAAGTACATAAAATATTCTAAATTTTACAAAAATGAAAATATCATACTAAAGCATATCTAAAATAACTTAAATATAAATTTTTTCTTAATTTTCTAGATTAATTTAATATTTTTAAAAAATTAGACAAAAACAGAGCAAAAGTTTAACTCGCTTGTTCATCGGAGCTTCAATAGCCATGGAGTGGTGGTTGTCGGAATAACCAGGCGGTGGTGGCTCTATACTGTGGTGGAAGGGTGCAATAGCAGATTAAGGTTTGGTTTAGGAACTAACCTAACTCGGTTCTTACTTTGTTTTTCTCTCATTTATCTCTATAATTTTTTCTATTTTTTTTTTGAATATTTTAAAGTGTTTTTGGTTGCCAAAATGTGAAATCTAAGTCCTAATATCTTATTTATAGTTGTTTAGGTCGGTTTCAAATTTTCTTAACCATTAACTAATTATTTATTTATTTATTCTTTTAAGAAATTTGCATATATGATGTGTTACCTTTTTATTTAATTGCTTTTGATGCAACTGGTTATTCTTTTTAAGTTGCTCCAAATTTAATCCAATTATATTCCAAGTTGTTTCTTTTTTTTTTTTAATAATTTTTAGATGATATTTTAAGGTATTTTGGTATTTTATGTTAGTTTTTAATGATTTTGTTAACATATGATTATATATCTTATTATTACATGTAATCATGTTTTTAGCATGTCTTTTGTTTTTAAAACATATTTCCTATTTAATTTGTCGCTTATTATATTTAATTATATAATTTCTATTTAATTTATGAGTATATTTATTATATATACCGAATACGTTCATAAAAATATATGTATACTTATATAGTATATTATGCTATATTATTTTCTTTTATAGCCTAATTAACTTGTTTTTAAGTTCTCATTGTATTCTGAGCTCAGTTTTAGGGGTTTTGATTATTTTTATTTTATATTGAATAATTACATTTCTAAGGACAAAATTGAAAATTTTGGTTATTATTTTTTAAATTTAACTTTACTAAGTTACTTTGCTTGACTTTTCTATCTTAGTCGTAAAATTTGAATTCAATGGGATAAGTTTCATTAGAGACCCTAAATTTGGGTACAATTGCCCTAAATACGATTTTAGAGGCTCATATAAAGTAAATCATCACTATTTTGATTATGTTCTTGATATTTTGTTATATTTTTTATTTTTAAACATACGAAAATTCCTCGATTAAGGTTATAATGTTTTTCGTAAGATTTTAGTCTAATCCATTTACTTTCTCGAATATCTTAAATCAACTGTTGACCTTAATCGTATAAAAACAAGACTTGACACTAATACTCAAATGTCTATGTCTTAAGTGCTAAATTATAGGATACCTCATGTACCATTAAATTGGGATTATAACAAAAAGCAAATATATACTCTATTTAGTCTTTTTGTTATATTAGTAGGCAGCGCACCCGTAATGCGTATGCTGAAAAAATTAAATTAAAGTCCTTTAAAATTTTGTTTTCATTTTTTTCCATTAGATTATAAAATTTTCAATTTCAATAATCCATATTTTAAAAATTTAGAATTTATTGATTATATAAAGCGTTTTCATTTAAGTTAGTTATTTTTATTATATATTTTCAGGCCTTTGTTTTATAACACAAATGTTCTTCTTGTTAAGGAAAAAATAGCATAGTCCATGTTGTAGCACAACTATTGATCTAATAGTCTTTTAAATACATTTTTCATAATTTATATTAAAAAAACTAAAAGTCTTCATCATATAATTTCATTTTGCAAATACAAATAATGTAAAATAATTAATCTATGATTATATTATTATCAATATTGAGAACATTCATTTTCACAGATTTTTTAAATTAAAATATTTATCTTCATTGCTTATAATAAATAATGTATTTTTGGGAAAAAAATATGTGACTATATTATTATCTCATTGCACATTAAAGAAATGAAAAAAATTATTAATTACATATTACATATAATGCATTTTAGGGAAAAGGTAAATATATGATTATGTTATTATTAATATTGAGAACATTTACTTTCACATATTCTTTTTAAAATAAAATATCAATCTACATTGCTTATAACATATGCATTTTAGAGAAAAGGAAAATATATGATTATATTATTATCACATTGTATATCGAAGAAATGAAAAATTAATATTTATAAAACAAATTGATGTATATCAAAACCAAATGATATATGATTTTAGAAAAGTTATTTTAGTGATTCCCTTTTTCTTTAATATTAGCCTAAATAGATTATAGGTAAATATTTGTGGTTGAAATCATATATTATATATGATGCATTTAGAGAAAAGATAAATATATGATTATATTATTATTGATATCGACAACATTCACTTTCACAAATTTCTTAAACTAAAATTTTAATCTATATTACTTATAATATATAATGCATTTTATGGAAAAAAATAAACATAATAAAGTTTTGTTATTATTTTTATTTTAAACTTTTTCGTATTTTATCAAGAAAGATATAAAGGAAAGTTACCCATTATCTTTATTGAGGTATGTAAATTACTGGAAAGAGGGTGGGAGAGAGATGTAGAGTACAGTTAATAGAAAAGACTTGAAAAGTAGTAGAGAGTGGGAAAATAGGAGAGAGAGAAAATTGCATACAAAAGTAAGTAGAGAAATAAATAAGGAGAGAGAAAGATGAATAAGTAGACAAATTTATTCATTATTTATAATTTTAATTGTTTATTTTGTTATTATTTTTTTTGTTAAATAAAGTTAAATAGAGGATAAATAGGTAAATATAATTCTGATAGTTGTCTCAAAGAGCTTTAATAATATAGATAAGTAAAAGTTACTTAATTTTTTTAATCAATCGAGGGCGTAATTATCTCATTACTCGAATCTTATATTCACTATTGAGAGGAAATAAAAAATTATACCTTCTAATAAGTAACAATTATTGTATATAAAAAGGAAATAGAAAAGTTATCTAGAGTAAAAATTCCTAAACTGATTTTTAAGTAAATAAGCTAATAGAAAGATTTCTAGAAATAGTTATTTTATTTCCTCTTTATTACCTCCAAATAAACGGATAGCATCCTTTCTTATTTTCTCGATTCCTCTTGAGCTATAACTTTTCATATAACTTGAGCTTAAATTGTAAATAAGCCAAGCTCCTACTCTAAATAAAACTTATTTATTTAAACAAGTTGAGCTTGAGTTCTTATTTGGGCTTGGAAGCAAGTTTGCGAATAAGGTTATCAAATATTTGACTCAACCTAAAATTGCTATAGTGTCTATAAAATTGAAACATAGGATTAAAATATAAAAATACAAATTTTTACAAACTATATAAAATAGTTTTCAAAACTATAAATAAGTTTATAGTAATTATAAAAAAATTAAAAATACATTATTAAAATAACGTAATGGGAAAAGAAAAATCTTTTTCATAAAATAGTAACCATTTCATTAAAAATAAAGCCTACACATACATTTATAAGAGATCACAAAATCATCACAATAGCATCTAAAGGCTATAACTTTTTCCTCCTTCCTCTTTTAGCCATATCGTGGTCACCAAACTCAATTCATGAATGGTCATGTCTTATGGACAATACATGTCCATAGAGCACATCTTCTTGTCCAATGTACTAGATGCAAGAGAGAAAGAGATTTTAATTTATCCATTTTAATTTGAATCACACCAAATCTTATCAAATCCTTTTATTTTTCTTTTTTTTCACTACAAGTCAATCCAAATTTTTGTTTTGATTTTAATTAACAAACAAATTTAGGTTCATAACGATTAAACCAAATTTAGGTTAAAAGATTAAGATTATAATTTATGTATGAAATCTTATTTAACGAAATAATCTTGATGTAATTAGATTTCTATGAGTAACAGGATCGAGGAAGCAAACTATAAAATCATAATTACTTGAAAGTATATAATATCAAAAACTCTCTCTCTCTCTCGCTATATATATATATATATAGCGAGAGAGAGAGAGTATATATATATATATATATATATATATCAAACGTGATTCATTTGAAACCATCTCCAATCAAGAGCCCTAGATACAACCATATTCGAGTGCTTAAGATCTATTAACACTCTCATTTTTTAGAGAAACCACAATAACTTCTATAGGTCATTTGAAACACCTTCTGCCTTTGACTACCACTCCAATGTTGAAGGAAGAGAGAAACCATTACTAATGTGTTCTACCAATTAAAGCCTAGTTGGTTCGGACTAAATCCGAGGATCCACCTCGAAATCTGAATCTAAACCATGTGATTTGACCATGACCTAATCCTATGTATTTCTTTTATTATTTTTGCTTATTTTGTTTCCATTTATGTTATTTTCTTATTGTTTAGAATAAAAAAGATGAATAAAAATGGAAAAGGTTAAAAACTATTAGTCTTTTGCATTACTTAATGTTTGTATTATGAATTTAGTATTGGTATAAAGCCTCAAGTCCAACCTATGTGGTGCACATGTTTAAAAGAAGGTGAGAAAAGCAATAGATAAACATGGTAACAAATTACACTCCCATGATCCTTTCCACTACAGTTGGACATTTGGGGAATTGAGGGAAAGTGTTATACAATTGTACTTGCAATATCTCTAAAAACCCTTAATGTAGTGGATTGAAACCCTAATTTCCTATACTTACACACTTAAAGCCAATCTTAATTATATTATTGAACATTAGAATGCACACAATGGAATAACCTTCAATACCCTAATACTTCATGTATTCTCTTTTTTAGATCATTCAAAGCCTTCACAAACCACTTCCTTCCTAGGTCAGGTATTGTTGTGGTCAAGAAAATAGTGACGATAATTATGAATAAGTTTGTATTTAGTCATATATTTGTATAATTAATCATATATGTGCATAGTTGATAAGATAAATGACATATTTGTATGATTAAAATGATTAATTAATATATTGCTTGTTAATATGGTTAATTGGTACATGTACAGGTTGATACGTTTGATTAATTAACAGTGTAATTAGTGTCACATTTAATTCAATTTTCATGTTTAATTAATACTATTTCTATCTTTGATTTTTATTATTTTTTATTCAAATTACTTTCCACACTTTTATATTTATTTAATTATTTATATATTTAAATTAATAAATTAGACTAATCAAAGTGCATTACATGCCATTGTTTGACGAGATAAATAATGGTTTTAAAAAAAGTTTTTATTTGCAAACTTTAACTTTTATAAACGTTATAATCCAAAATAAAAATGTTTAGTATTCAAATAGAAAATTGATGAAATGCTAAGAATAAAAAATGTAATTTTTCCTAAAATAAATAAATAAAAAGTTTATTTTCATTATTTTTCTTGTTATTTTTGTAGATAATGTTTCTTTTAGTTATGTTATACAAATTTCCTGCAAAAAATAAATAATTCCTTTTTATATTTGAAAATTCCTTTTTAGATAACTCTTTAGAGTTTTAAGATAATACTTCCCTAGATTATGAGTAAATAGGTATAGAATAAGTACAATATGAAGTCTTACTCATACCTTATCTTGTAAGGTACGAGTTTCAAAATTTGGGAACCAAAACTTATTGTAACAACTTGGAACTACCTTAAACCTGTACCATGTAAAATCTACAGGGTAAAAAATTATCCTTTGAAACCTGTAAATTTTGCTCTTCTTTCTATAAATTTTACGTTTATGTAATATCAAAAAGTAATTTATATGTAGTATTACAAGTTCTTCAAAAAATCTATGAAACTAAAGAAAAGTATTTTTTTTCCTATCTTCATTATTTCAAGTATATGAGATGTTACATAGAAAATGAGAAAATTTGAACGTTCAAATTTGAAATTTCATAGCTACTATTCCCTAATTTGTTTCATGTCAAGCTTAAACCTTCTTTTTTGAACACTACAGCTTGTGATGCTTAATCTGAAAACTTTAAAATTTTTCTTAAAATTTGACATCAAATTATCTTGAAATATGGATAAGCACAAATAAGATTTATCTCTTAAAATTTGAATACTCTTCAACTTTTTTGAAAATTGTATATGTCTTCTCACATCTGATTTTTGAAAAAAAAAAAATCCTTTAAATATGTACATGTTTATCGAACATACCCGTGGTTAATTCCTTGAAACATATCAGATTTAATTTAAAATATAATGCATCCTTATCTTATCTTGCTATAAATAAAATTTGAATCATTGAGCCTCATCTTAAAAATTGTAGCTTAATCCTTTTTAAATTTGAAAACAATCTTCCTTATCCAATCTTTGGATTTAATTTTCCTAAAAATCTTACTCTAAAAATTGTCATTCAACATGATCTCATACTTCCATATCAACGAATTCATTGAACCTCAAATATTTCTTGACTTTCTTCAAGTTTCAAAATTTACTCTTCCTTACGTAATTGCACGCTTGATGTTTTAAGCAGCTTTGCATCCATGTCAATTTAATAATCTTCTAAAGTGATTTTACATATAATTATTAAAATCAGTTCTTCAAAACTGATTTTAGTAAGGTCAATATAAATCCTCCTTCAAATCTCCAAGGACTTAAACCAATTGAGTAGAACGGAATTGAGTGTATTTCCCTAATATACTCAATAAAAGTAGAGCTAGGTCTTCATTCAAAACTTGTCTAACTTGATTAATCTAAATTGTTCAAACATTAACTTAGGATGACTTTTTGATCATGATTTTGGAATCTGTCAACACGATTATGTTCTTTTGTTGACATGCATTTTAACCTACATTGTGACCAGCCAAATTTCAAACCTCATTTTCTTTCTTGAATTGATTTCTTTCTAAATTAACCTTGACCTGCACACTTAATAAATATATTAATAATAACTTAATGTATGTTTTGCTATCATTAAAACTAAATTAGAAGGCTTAACACCTTTGGACCTTTACTCTTCATTTTTGATATACAGGTTCAAGGGTGGGTACACAATATGAAGACCTTATACTTGTAGCTTACCCTATAGAAGCAGGTTTCAAAAAATTTATACTTGGAACCTATCTTTAACCCTTAATGCTCATACAAAACTTACTCAATTAAGTGGGGTATAAGCATATACCTTATACAATAAGGTTACTAGTTTACATGTACCCCAAATCTTGAAATTTCTAATTTTAAAAAATATTTTACAAAAATAAAAGGTTATTCTTCAGTAAGAAAAAAAAAAAAGGTTTTTCCTCACAAACCAATAACTCATTTAAGTGGAAAATTTTTACCAACTTTGGCTAGTTAATGACTCTTGGTTACCTTTATACATTTTTTTTATAAAAATAATAATTCTTTAATTTTTATTGAGAAATTTAATCTAAGTGTATCGAGCTTAACATAAATTGAAATTAAGAAGAAATGGAGAAATTTTAGGCTCACCATATTTAAGGGGAAAGACATTTTGATATAACATTTAAAATTACCAAATTAACTCCTTCCCTTAAATTATTTATGAGAGAATATAGCTTTCTCCTATCATTGATTGTAAAGTGTCAACAAGGGGATCTAGGCTTAATGTTACTTGGTGTTGGGGGTAGGTATAGATAAATTTAGTACGTAACATTTTAAGGATTCCTTTGTACTTTAGATTTACATTACAGGATTCTCAAATATGGTCATCCTATCGTATTTGCTTAATATCTTTTCTTCCTTTTTTTCCTTTAAATAGGTGGTCTATGAGCCGGGCTCATCTTTTGGAAGCTCTTAGTAAATGTTACCTCCTAACTCGAGGAGTTGTAACAATCCTACCATATAAATCAATCTAGGCTAGAAGCTATCTCCTTAGCTGCTAACATAAGTGTAGTCCACACAAGGTGAAAAACAATTCAATTAGCTTTAAAGCATTCAGATGGGTATCTGTAATAGTAAGACTTATGGAGTAATATTTACCAAAATACATTTTCTTATACTTATAGATAGGTTAGTTTATTACACAATCTTAGGTACATCTAGAGTCCAAAGTTTTCAAAAGAAAATATATATGTCAATAGGAGGACTTTATTACATATATAATGATAACAATAAGCTAATGAAGACTATAAGCTCTCCTAGGAAGACCTTATAATTCTCTTATAAAAGAAAAACAAAAGGGACTTAAACTTCCTTCCATTCATTAAACTCCTTCACTTTACTCCAAACCGGTCAAAACTAACCTGTTAACAAGTATAATGAGGCATTTTCTAGTACTACTCCGCACCTGCAAAACAATCTATAAGGATATGAGCTCAACTAACTTAGTAAGAAAGGACAAAGTCGTAAGAATACATTAACCAACAAGGTTGTTCAATCATTAATTATATGCAAATGTAATAGATAAATAATATAGCATCTCACAATGTTTAATATGTTCATTGTGAAGTTAGAATAATTTCATCCACTCTAACTTGGATTCCAAGAAGTTTCAATGCAATACTATCAGACTAAATCCAGGTTTATGCAATAGAGTGCACCCTCCTCCCTAGACAACATTCAAACCATCGATCCCAAGTTTGTCGCGATCCCTTCTCCTGTCATTTAGTTCGACTGGTAAGAAAAGGACCATTTTTGCTATCCTTAACGAATGCATTGGTATTTAGTCTAATAACCTAATTGTTATCCCTATTGGGTTATCATGAATGTCAGGTTAGACGTTTAGTCAACTTCAGTTTAGTCCATATTATTAGGTAACCAACTAAGCTCATACACGTAAGATATGATATATGTTTAAATAGAAAGCAACACTTGAAGTTCAATTGCTAATCAATAATCAATATTTAAAGTACACACATAGCATACCCACAAACAATCTAACTACAATCACAAATAAGCACTCTTACTCCTTCAAGTATCTTGATATGATACTTCAATATGTCATTTAGTATCGATCCCAACTTACCTAAATGTAATGCCATGCGCTCCTATATGTCACGTTTGTGATTTTCGTTAATAATCTCTAGAAAGTGATACATAACTTCAATTTTAAATTTACATATGAAGTAGGAACTTATTTTCATTATTAAGTAGGTTTACATTATGACATTAATAGGTTCCTTAGTTATTTATCTAACTTTCAATTGACTTGAGATAGGTTTTGGCTAAGTTTTTTATTAAGGTTCTGACCTATTATCTTAAGTTAGGTTTTTATTTAAAAATTTCCGACTTACATTTTGACTCTAATATAGTTATAAAGTTTCATTATTAATTAATTTATGACCCAAAATCCTTTTTTTTACCATAATCAAATTATTCACTCCTAAAGTACATTCTGACCTTTTTTTCTGATATAGTTTCTAATTCTTCAATCATTATCACCACTTACTATTTAACTTATACACAAGCTTACCTTGCATTTCTAGAATTTTTAATACTTTGTAACATCAGAAAATATCCACTTAAAACTTCAATTACATATATCAACTCCTAATATATTAAATACTCATTTAAACTTATATAACAACTTAAAGATTAAATGTCAAATTCATCGAATGCCAACTTCTTATGTAAAAATCATCATTTCTTAAATTATAATAATCCACTTCAAATTACTGTAGAGTAATAATCATATATCATACTATAGTTTTTACAAGGAATCACTAAACTCGCTTGGAAACACTTATCCAGTACATTGTTTTGATGAAAAGATGAAAATGAATTTTTCTTCAAAATATAACAACATGATTTTTGCAATCCAACCACATAACATCAAAATTCATCATTTTAAGAGTATAACGACAAAATTTTAAGTTAAAACTACATCAATTGGTCTTTCAATTACTCGTTTAAAATTTAGTGCGAAGGATGTTTTTCTTAAGGATCTCATCTACACTCAAAACTTTGAAAATTTGATTAGATATTTGAATTCCTCGTACAAAAATAACTGGGGAAACCAAATTTCATAATTTTTTGTGATTATTTGCTATTTTTTCCTAATTTTTGATAAAATCGAAAGAGTTTGGCAACTTATCAGAAACTCGAGCTTCGGCTACCGTAGAGAGAGGAGGGTATGTTAGCCTGCTTTGTCACCGACCACTCCTTCAAACCACCACTTGGTTTTACGCTCAGCTAGTCGTCTTCTCTAAAATCACGCAAAACCTCAAATTTGCGATTAAATTTTCCAAATTTTGTTCTTCACTTTCTCTCTTTATATTTTTCACTTCCATAATTTTTTCCAAGCCTTGTAATTGGCTAAACTTGTTCCGAATAGCAAATGGCCTTTTTATTATATCTCCAATTGAATTGCTTTTTATTTTTCTCTTATTAACTTAACATGTGTAAAAGGGCATGATGAGATGTCAAAATGGCCATGCATTCTAAATCTTATAGCCACACCTTCTACAGCATCCCCTATGTATTTAAATATTTTCTATTAATTTTCATATATTTTTCATTATTTATTTGGTAATATTTGTGCATTTTCGAGTAATTATAATAATTATGGGTATATATATTTATATAATAATTATACCTGATGTATATACATATATTTTATATATTACTTAGTGTTCAATACTAACTGTACTACTCCTATAATATATCTCCAAGTATTCGTTAATTTTTGGAACTTATGACGCGCATATCTAATAATACAATAACAATATAATAAATTCTTACTATTTTAGCTATATTCTTAATATTTTATTATATTTTTAAATTCCGAACTTATGTAATCACTTCAACTAATGTCTCAAGCCTATACATAAATTTTTATGTTAATCAGGTTAGTTTTATTGATACCCTACATTTATCCGCTCGATTTCTATTCAGCGAGTATAGAGCTCACAGTGAAAATGTGCTATTGACATGTATAACACACAAAGTTATCGAATTAGCCCCCTTCCCTAAAAAATAAAACAAAATAAAAATTTGACAGTGAGTAATCTTATATAAATCACAATGAATTTTAAGAAGCTTTTGTACAATTTACAATTTTAAAATTTTAAAATGAAAATATTTTTTAGGTAATGTAAAAATTGATATCAAACTTTTATTGTATATTTATTTTGTATTTTTTTAAGCATTCTTGTCACTAATATATATAGTGTTGTCATACTCGAATTAACCTGTTCGATCCAACTTGATTATACTCAATCACTTCTGTAAAACTGGTCCAAGTTAACTCTTTGACTCTCATCGACGGTGATCCCAATTCGATCCTATTGACTCGATTGATTCAACCCGGTTCCTATAGGAACCCACCAATTTTTTCTGCGTTCAAATATACTATTTTCTCGTGTATTTATTAGAAAATATACTAATTTACTAAAATAAATATAGATAAAAGAAAAACAAAAATAAACCGTGAAAAGTATTTTCAAGAAAGTAGTTAAATTTTATTACATTATAAATAAATATGAATTATATTATAATATTTTTATTGATATTGGTTTACTTTGATTCAACCCCTTAATCCTTTCTTATTTCCAAATCAACCTTTTGATTCAGGTTTGATAATATTGAGTATACATGTGCACGTGTCTCTTTGTGTATATATAATTGTAATATGATCGTCTAAAGCAGTCAAACTTTATCCTTGATAAAACTACCGGGCATAAAATCATTGTATTCCAAGAACCTCTCTACTCCTCTCTACTCTCTTGAAAAGGAAAAAGGAAATAAATTTTGGATGGTTATAAAACTTAATCTTGAAAAAGCTTTTGATAGAGTGGAGTGTTGAAAAAGCTTTTGATAGAGTGGAGTGAGATTGTGTTAAATTTGCACTCCAAGCCTCAAGCCTTAAACTTTCCTAAGAATTGGATTAGCATCATTGGATCATGCTTGGCAACAATATCATGTCAAGTGACCCTTCAGGAGCCTATATGGACAACTTCCAGTCAAGTAGAGGGATCGTACAAGGGGATCCTCTATCCCTATATATTTCTATCATTTGAAAATGATCCCCTCTTTGGTGCACTTAATGATATGGAAACTCTTAAAGGGTGAAATGATCTAACCTCAAACTCTCACATCCTTTTTTTTTTTTTCACAAATGACATTCTCCTCATGGGAGAAGCATCCTTGGAAAATGCAACAGTTATGAAAGAAAACTTTGTAAAAATTTGGCAAAATATTAGGACGAGTTAATTACAACAAATCTTACATAATCTTTTTGAGCAAAATTCAAGAGAATATGAGAAATGATATCTCCAATGTTTTTGGAATCAATCCAAAAAGGGACATAAGGAAGTATTTAGGGATACCTGTGAAAGAATCGGATACCTAAAAGCTAGAAATGTAAACTTTATCATTGAAAGGGTGAGAAATAAGCTAACTAGCTAGAAAGCTAACGTGCTTAGCATGGCAGGAAGGAAATTTGTTGCCCCATCAGTCTTAGAAAGCATTGTCAATTATTAGTCCTAAGTCTTTCCTATGTTAGTAAAGATAAACCATCCAATTGGAAAAAATCCACAAAAACTTCCTTTGGCTCTCAAATGGAAGTAACAAAAAGGTGTCATTGATAGCTTGGGATAAGATTAAGAAGCCCAAGAAGTAAGGAGGTCTTGGCTTCTTGATCTAAGAAAGAGAAACATGGCAAACTTTGCCAAACTTGCTTGGATTCTTAAGAAAAAAGAGTCTTCTTTGGACTCGATTGATCAAAAGTAAGTATAAATATAATGGAAACAACTTTAAGAAAAAACCTGGATCCCCTTTCTTTAAAGCCTTGAAAGAGTGCTCGAATTGGATTGATACCAAAACCGCTATTAAAACACGGAATGGTATCCATGTCAACTTCTGGTTCGACAATTGGATAGAAGAAGGTAAAGTGAGAAGCTGGATACAAGGATTGTTACCAAGGGACGCTGAGAATGCCTCTCTTGCTGAAGTGTAGAAGGGAATCGACAAATGGAAAGACGATATTCTTCAATATCCTTTAGATGATGATATAAAGGAAAACTGGGAATGATGGTCAAAACTGCAATAAGGAGAACTGGGAATGGGTTTGGAAACTGCTAGCTTACCCAAAAATTCAACTCCTTAACTGTAGAATTCTGTACAATGGACTACTAACGAAAGACAACTTGCGTAAAAAGAAAATTAATGTATACTCCAAATGTATTCTATGCGGAGAAGAAGAAGAATCTGCCAGACACCTTCTATCAAGTGCAGAACCGTAACAGCTATATGGCAAAGTTTGGGAGTTTATGGCCTGAACTTACAAGAAGAAAGCCCGTTTCATTGGGTGAAAAGGCAATCATACAAAAGAAAAATTAACTGGAGTAAAGGCAAGCCAAGATAGGTTGACTTCCTTTTTATGCTGAAGGCAATTTGGTATGAAAGAAATGGAAGAATTTTTAGGATTTGGCAACATGAGCAAAATTGGATAGCCAGAGCTAGAGCAGACGCGAATGAATGGTAGACGCATATGAAATTTGGGCCATATTTGCGATGGTGCAGTAGCAGTAGCATCCCTGTTAAATGGTCTCTACTTCCTGAAGATTACATTAAATTCAATTGCAATGGTGTAGTTGCTAGTGATGCAAGAAGAGCAAGTGTTGGAATCATTAGAAGGAATTGCAAAGAGTGAATTAGTTGCTGGAGCAATGAAGAAGATAATGCCTGTCTCTCCCTTGGAGGCCAAAATTTGGGCCATATTTGAAGCTTTAAAGCTTGCTAGGGATCGAAACCTAAGGATGTAAATGAATGAAGCAAGATTGCAAGTTACTTAAACTCAACTCAAGTTTGATTTGAATTCAATTCTATGATAATCGAGTTAAGTTCGAATAGTAAATCGAGTTAACCTCGAGCTTTAAAATACTAAGCTTGTTAAATTCGTGAGATTAACCAAGCTTAATATAATTTTGAATATATTTAAATATAAGTAAATCTGATATTAGTTAAAAAGAATTTATAAAAAATTCAAATTTAATTAATCTAATTGAATTAAACTTAAACTTGTTATATATTTTTTCAAGTTAAGTTCAAGCTTAAAATTTAAAGCTCACTTGAATTCGAGCCCAATACTATTCGATTCAACTCGATTCAATTATATCCCTATCTAAATTTGAAGATTAATTATTATTAAGTCAGATGCATCTCTAGCCCTATATTTAATTTTAAACAATAATGTTGTGTTAAATGACTGCATTCCAGTTCTTCAGCTATGCAAAGACCTATCTTCTTCTTTTGATCAAATCTTTTTATGGAGGATCTCTCATGGAGCAAACAAAGCAGCAGACCAACTAGCAAAAATAAGTCTATATGCTAATGAAAATGAAGTCTTTTCCAAGACCCTCCAAGGGGATTTTTATCCTTTGTTTTGAAAGATGTTAATTGTTGTTGTTCTGACTTTGTAAATCCAGGAATGATGCCTGGATAGACTTCTTTGTTTTTATGTTTTATCAATCTTTATCTTTTCTTAAAAAAAAAAAAATTGTAATAGCNTTTTTTTTTTTCTAAATACTTTCAGCATGTTTACCCATTTGATTTTATAAGTATTGTCAATCAATTTGACCTAGATTGCAAAGTATTATCCTCCCTTCAATGAGATTCCATTAGATTTCATCAAACAATTAATCAAATCATAAAATGTTTATCTAAATTTATGGGATAGCCTCCTTATGTTTATCATTCAGAACTTCGGTCATCAACAATTAGACTCTACATATATTTACACATATTGATAACTTAAGTTTATTGTATGTTTAGCACATATTTTTATAAAAATTTAGCTTATACTCATCTTTCATCTTCAATTTGTTGTTTTTGTAGGATAACGGGTTTAAAAAAATCCAATAATCCAAATTTAAGGGGTATTAAGGACCATGGGAAAAATTTAAGGAAATGGAGAAAAATATGCCATGTTAATTCAATGAAATGAGTGACACATAGACAATCTAGTAGCAAGTATAAATGCATTTCATTATGTTAAACCTAAATAATCTAAAGGTAGAATTTTTTATTTTATTTTATTTTATTTTTTGTATTACCACTTAGATTTTGCCCATCTCGGTAGAGGGTAAGTTTTGAAGAATATTAAACAAGATTCACTTGATGGATGCTACTAGAGTTCTTTCTCTTGAAGTTAAGTTGTTTTGTTTTTTGTTTTTTTTTTCTTTTTGCCTTCTTTGTGGACTCTTAGTATTTATTTTGTCAATAGGTTTAACTTATGATTTTAGCTTATTTAATGTATGTTCTTATCAATGCAAAATATTCAAACCTTACTAGCAAAATATTTTAGAAAAATACCTTTTTACAGTGATTTTTTTTTTTAATACAATGAGTTAGCCACTGTAAAAAGGTTTTCACATCATTTTGTGTTTTTTTTTTATTGCAATGGAATTTTGTTACTTTCTTTTTTTTAGTGATACCTTTTGATAATTTATAATTATTTATTTATCATATATACTCTTTTGTTGTTAATGCTTTTTGTTATAAAATATATTTTCTTTCAAAACAACAAACTATATGGATATTCAAATAATAAAATGCATAGAATTTTATTTATACATTTTTATATTATATCATTATTATAGTGTAAAAAGAATTTACATATCTTTTTGCAACAATTAACTCATTCCATTAAGAAAAAATAAATTGCTACAAAAAAAATTTTTGTCACAATATTTTGTTGCCTTAGCTCAAATTTCTTATAGTGATTCTTGTACTATGATATGTAATTTTCAAAGCAATTATACTATAGACCAGTTTCATATTTTCCAATCGGTACCATTGTTCCAAAACTCAATGCACACTTATTAGAACAATATACTAAAAGACATGTTGTTTCATACAAAAATGGTGTTATTATTTAGGGCCACAACCTTTACATTAACTAATGTAAAATAACATGATGTAACTCATATATAATAATACATTGGCTTTATTTGAAGAATTGCAACTCTTTAATGCAACATATCATTTCATTTTAAATGTAGGATGATAATGAAATATTCATATAAAACTATAACACGCAATACATCTATATATATTTATAAAATTAAGTTAAGGTTACATCAATTTTATAATAATTTATAAATGTATGTTAATAACACATTAATCTCAATAATCTTTTACATAAATCTATTGAGTTGAAAATTTGCATATAGCTCAAGGATTTAAGTAATTTCAATTTCTATTATATACTTTTGAGACTAAAATATACTCTAAACACTTTGTCATTAATGAATTTGGTCAAATAAAACTTAAAGTATATAACACATTATAATTTTTTTCTTTTTTGACCTTTTATTTCTTCAAATGATGTAACAATTATGAACCTTATTATTCAAATTGCTTCATGGAACTTACAAACTTACTTGAACTCCTTAATAGGCTTTCCTCGACACCCAATTTCTACAAAAATTGCCAAAGCATTTACCTTTTCAAAAATAAAAAGGTTCTTCAACTGATGTAAGTAACTCAAAATTCTTGTCAAATGCTCACAGTATTGGAAATAGTAACTATTTGAATTATTTGAAGTGATATTAATCTTATGTTTAGTTAAATCCATCCATAATCTTCAAATATAAATCTTACTTGAGAAAATATGGCGTGCATACATAATTTCTCCATTAATCCAAGCTTATGCATATGAAGTTCAAAGCCAACAGAATCAACAATTTATTCATTTATATTCTTCAAAATTATAAATTTAAATCCAAGATTTTGGTGTTTATTTATTTAAGAACTAAAGAAAGTTTGTTAGATATTTTATGAAAATATATCTAATATGGTGAAGTTAAGTCTTAAACAATTTACAATAGGGTTAATGTCGTATTTGGTACCTAAATTTTACCAAATTATTAGGAATTAACACTATATTGACACATGGCATTTGCTGACATAGCATGAAATGCCACGTGGCACTACTACATATTGACACATAAAGTGAAAAAATATTTTTGTATTTAAATCAATCAAAGAGCTAAACAAAATGCATACCATGTACATAAGAACAATTCTTTACATACTACTTCAGATAACCAATATATATACAAGACTCTTTCCATACATATTTTCTATGTGGGACTTATGAAAGAAGGATGAGGAACTTAAAGTGTAACTTGTAGTTTTTTATAAAAGAAAGTATCAACTTTGACTTGATTTTTCTTACATGATTTGATTTTCAATTTAAAAAAAAAATTGCTCAATCTTAATCTATTCCATTATTTCTTTCAAATCATACAAAAATTTCACAAAAAACCTTCTAAAACATGATTTAAATGCATATCAAAATAGGTGATTTAAGCATATATTATAATTGAAGAGCTCACTTTGATATGGATTTAAATCACGTTTTAGAAGGTTATTTATGAAAATTTTTGTATGATTTAAAAGAAATCATGGAGTAGATTAAGATTGAGTTTTTTTTTTCTTTTAAAGTAAAAGTCAAATCATATAAGAAAAATTGAGTCAAAGTCGACACTTTTTCTTGCAAAAAATTGCAAGTTTCACTTCAAGTCTCCCATCTTTCTTTTATAAGTCTCACATAGAAAATATGCATGGAAAGAGTCTTATATATATATAGTTTATCTAAAGTGGTATGTAAAGAATTATTTTTATATACATGGTATGCATTTTGTTTGACTCTTTTATTGATTTGAATAAAAAAATATTTTTTCACTTAAAAAAAAAGTCGTTCTCATGTAGTGTTAGTTGATATGTGGTGTCACATGGAAATTGGAGTTATTGCCACATGTCCATGTTCGCCACGTCAATGTCATGTGTAAAGACATGTGTTAATACGTAGTGGCACCACGTGACATTTCATGTCATGTCAGCAAATGCCACGTGGCATTTGTCAATATGCCACATGTTAATTCTTAATTGTGTCACGTGTCAATTATATCCGTGTCAGCAATTAGAAACTTACAGAGTTACGTTGAGTAGTATAAATGATCATGAAATGTGTAATTAGGTAGTAAATAGAATAATTTGGTAAAGTTTAGGTACCAAATACGACATTGACCCATTTAAAACATATCCAAAGATTGAAGATTAGTAATAATTTCAATGCTTGTCCATATTAGCCTTCTATAATCTTGCTCTATATAAACTTGGTAAAATGAATTAAAATACATAATATGTTTTGTCATCACCAAAATCACTTATGAGATTTAGCATATTGGTATATGTGCTTTAATATGTTTCAATATGGTTGTTACTAATATAACAGTTTAAAATTTTAACGTCATGGTTAATGAATTAAAACTAGTAGATTATTTATATAATGTTTACTAAATTATAAAAATTGGTTTAAAAAAATACCCATTAACTTTTTAGTTTCCAATATCCCCTATATCTTAGCCTTTAAAGCAATTATATGGAATAGGTCATACAATATAACATGGAGTTGTATACAATGTGTTTTTTACTTAATAATATACATATATATAGTTCATAGAGAATTGATATATTTTTTTGTTTATATTTATAATGTTATAATATTATAGAGTATGTAAAATTACATATATATCTATAATGTGGTTTATCATCAATAATTGAATCTAAACATGATCAGGTTAAAATCTATAATGCGAAGCATTATTAGGACCACCCCCACACTCGACCCAAAGAGGAGGTGAAATAAAATCACCTTATCCAAAGCATGATCAAACTAAGTGATGAGAGAAAATGCTATGCTGTGCTTGAGAGCATGCTCAAAGCCTCGAATAAGTCCTTAGGCAATACTTATGCATCTCATTGCACTAATAGGCAATATTTAAGCATGTTTATAATGTTGTACTATACTAATTTACAATAAGTGCATTATAAATTACATATAGTGCTATAGTAATATTAATTATAATACAAAAATCTAATATAAATATAGATATTATTAATATATTGGCTATTAAAGCACCCGCGTTGCGTGTGCAAAAATTAAATGGAACGACATTAAAAAAAAATGTACACACAATCTAGAAATCTTTGATAATAAAGGAGGAAAAGAGGACAACAACAATAATACATGGAAAATCCATTAACATTAGAGGAAAAAAGATAACATGTATATTAACAATGTAAACGCATTACTTAAGGATCTTGCTACGTAGAATAAAGGATCATGAAATAAACAGTTATTACCTAATCATAATGTTATTAATCTCGGTGTACATTACTTCATTGGTCAAATTCCTATTGCTGTAGAATTACATATGGAAATAAAGGTGGAATATTATATAGGGCCCTTATAGTATTGAAAATTTTGAAAAAATAATGGCGATGATTACTTACAAACCTTAATAAGACAAAAGTGTAAGTCTTAAATCTACAAAAGTGAAAAAAGATTTTATTGGAGCCAAATAAATTGCAAAAGCAAAACAAAAACATGTTTCAAATGTCATCTTACTGTAGTAATGATCGTGCTTAACGATCATAATTAGGCTCATCTTCCTTCTTCGATTGGGCATTCTATTTCATTTTTGCAATCTCTCGTCGAATCATCTTACCGAAGGTTCATATAACGGTTCTAACAAAGTTTCCCTAACCAAAACTATAAATCCTCAAGCAATTTCTCCATGATGGAAGACAAAACAAATCTTATGTTATATCAATTATTTATTACCTATAAAGGCATACAAGAGAAAAATATAGATGAAACAATAAATTACCATATAAGGGGATTGTAGTGGATGTGTAGTGAAAATCTCTAAATGATCGTACAAAATATCCATAGGGCCTATACCATTGCAAAATTCTTAAATTTGGAACAGAGATGCTTCGTTATATAGATAAATTTTGCTAAAGTTTCTTTTTTAATTTAAAACTTTTGGTATTTTTATAGAAATTCAAGATGTAAATAAAATGCAATTGAGAGAGATTGAGATATCTCCTTTAACTCATTTATTAATAATTCTATATAATCCGGTAGTTTGACATGACAATAACCGTAAATAAAATATTTATTTAGATAGTAAAGAAAAGGAAAAACATATAAACACCTATATAATAATTAGACATGTAAATTTGTATTCCCTTATATACCCATACCTATATGTAAATGTAAATGTGTATACACCTTCTGCTCCATGTATTTTACCCTTTTTAACTAATTGTAAGATCTACAATTAGAAATTCAATGTTCAATTCATATAATTTAAGGCAATTTAGCAAATTATCCAATCTAGCCTAAATTTTACGACGAAATTAGGAATATTAGTAAAAGTAATCCCGTAAATTTGAATTTAGAAAAATAATTAATATAAGATTGAATTTTATAAAAATTGTCCGTTGTTTATCGAAAACGCTTAAAACGAGTTCTGATAACTAACGAATCGCTAAAAATAAATTATATACACACTAAAAATCATAAACTAACTTAAATAATATTTACAAGTATTTATTTATACCATATAAGTATTTACATGTAAGTAAAAATACGTGTAATTACTTAAAATACGTAAAATATACTAAAATAGGGTTAATTAATTAAATAAAATGCATGAATAATTAAATAAAAATCAAGAAAAATTAGAAAAAATGAGGAAAACTCCGAAAAGAGGTCATGGCAACTTGGAAAAAAGAAAAAAAAAATCAATCAATCAAAATGCAAAAAATAAAAAGTGAAAAAGGATAAGATAAGGCAATTTTCTAATCAAATTAATGCATAATAATTCTCCCAAACTTCTATAAATAGCCAAAAAATTATAGAAGATCATTTGGACTGTTAGAAGGGTAGAAAAATTGAGAGGATTGAAAATTTAAGAGAAAATTAGGGTTTTCAAAAAATTAGCATAAATTTGTATAGTTAGCTACTCAAAGGAAATCTCCAACCAGACGACCATCTAGGAGTGGACGGCTACCACCACCATACCGTAGCGGCAACGCCCAGACCAGCCAACAATGTCACGATGACCGGTGGTGGCTGCAGCCATTAGATTCTAATGAGTCCAATTTTCCTTTCGATTTTTCCTATTTTGTTAAAAATACTAAAAATAATTATAAAATTATGAAATTTGGTATTCTGAAATATTTTTGTATCTAGTTTTTAGAAAAAATATTATTTTGATAAAAACATGTCCTATGATGTATGGTATTTAAGAAATCATGCAAAACCAAGCATATTTCAGTTTAGAAATAAATGACTTTAGGAGTACAGTTTTAAGCCCAAAATTTTTGTATAAGCTAATTGAAGCATTTAAAGCAGTCCTATGAAGCCCTTTTTTCAAAAATTAATTTTTGAAATTTTTAGATAATTTTTAGGCCTTAAAATGATACATGAAATGGGTAAATTACAACTAATTAGGTAATTAAATAGATAATTACTAATTTAGTGAATAATTATATGTTTTACAGTGTTGAAATCTAATGAAGTATGATATTCGTATCATTTAGAGTGTTAGATGTAATTATTAGGGTATTATATAGTAAATATGTAATAAGTAAAAATTGTAAATTTTAAGTTAATTTTATAAATTAGAATAATTACGTGTAAAATCTGATTTGGGGTGAATTTAGATATTTTAAGACGTTGATTGTAGTTGAGAGATGATATTTGAAGTGGTAAGACTATTAGATATGTATATTATGTACATATTAGGTAATAATGTATAATATGTAAGTATAAGAAATAAATAAGTACGAAAATATTCGGTTAAAATTGATATTTTAATAATAACAAAAATATGTAATAAATCTGGTAAGAAACTTAAATTTAGGTGTTTATATGAAAAATGTAAAGTTTTCTCACATCGGAAATAAATTCGGTACACTAATAAGGATTTAAGTATATTAGGAAGAATAGAATACCGATTTAGGATTAAAAGTGATAATTAAAATACTCGAACCTAATGTGATGAATTTCACATTTGTGCTAGGATCGTATTTTTAGGGTTTATATATAATACTCGTGATTAGAACTTATTTAAAAACCTAAGCTGGAATCGAATTTGGAAATCGAACCCTAAGTTAACTTAGGATGAATTAATAATAACTAATATGTATATAGGAAGAATTGAGTTAAATCATAATCTAGAGTATGTATATATATATATATATCATCAAGATATAAATACTAAGAATGTATCTTTATTATATATTATCGAATATACTAACACGAGTCAGCCTGCGATTGGCTAAGTGAGCAACCAAGGATACTAGGTAAGTTAAGATTAATACATTACTGTTTTTCAAAGCACTAGTTTATAGTACCCGAAGGCTTGAAATATACTTGATTGTATTTGTTAGATAGTCAACAGAATGCATGTGTTTATTTTAGAGTTGATGATGTGATTTGATTTACTACTCTAGTTTATATTGTATGACTTGTATGAAATGATTAAGTACCCTAAACTAGACCTAATCAAATATATGACTTGTAAACATAAATCAGACCTACATAGCAACCCATTATGGGAACATTAGGATTCTCCGGCCAAATACTAACCCCTTCGAAAGAGATAGCGCTGGATAACATAATTGGTCCCTTCTTCATCCATAGTTAAATTAAGTGACAGATGAGGAGGTCGCAATAAGAGTAAAGTCAATGGTTCGAAGGTAGTTGTGGGATGAGTGATGTCTCCATTGCACAAGCCTAGGTTTGATTGTAAGCTGTTACATTAACGGACACTCCTCAACCCAGATTAAAGCAAGTATAATTTCTCTAATCTCACGACAAACCGGACAACGTCATGTGATAACATTTGCTTGATCATGCATTACACCTAATAATTTAATTGATAACCCTATTTGTGTTTGCTGTATGGTTTTGAGTCTCTGTCCCAACCAACTGAGTTATGGTTGCTCACATCCCTATAGACTTTGTTGCAGGTGCTAGCAAAGAAGCGAATTACATTTCCTTTGAAGCTAGCAACTACGAGATCCTAAGGAATAAGGATGTAAATTGAAGACCAAATATACTTTCTAATTAGATTTATTTCAAAGTTTTTAGCATAAATTTACAAATTACTCAAGTAAATTATAATTAGATTGCTAAATCTTGTAAATATACTCAAATAATTTAATATAAGTACGTAGTTTTATCAAGTTCATAAGTAAATAACTTATTTAATTTATAAACCGTTTACTTCAAAGCGTATTAGTTATGAACACCTTGTGTCAATCAAGTCTAAGATAGCGAATGTATGGTTAAGTTCTATTTTAGAATGATTTGCACGACGAGACTGTTATGACTCTATCACTTTGAGGTATGACATTAACACTTTTGTTGATTCCATTGAAACCCCTCTTAATAAAGCCATGTATATTTTTCTTAGGCTAAACACATGCTCAAAAAGGTAAATACCCACATTATGTATTGTTTGACCTTAGGTTTTATTAATTGTTAGAGCAAAACTCAAGTGTTCTAAAAACTATTTTCTTGTCATCTCAAATGAAAGGTGTAAGTGGTCAAAGACTTTTAAAGAGATTCTCAAAATAAATACTCTTAGCCCCCTTAATTAGCTAGTCAAAGCCTCTACGTAGATGACATTCCTCAAAAAGTTAATACAAATCAACCTTATACCATTACAAAAACTTACTTTTGGGTCTAAGTTTTGCAAAAGCATTATTGAGGCTCCCTTTTTAAGGGTTAATATGTGTGGAGGCAGCCTACCCAAAGAGATAGAATTTAAATATTCTTGCTAGCACAAATTTCCCACATCATCGAAAATCAAATCAAATGAGAAGTAAGTATATGGCTCACCAGGAAAAGATTGAAAAATTGTATCATTTAACTTATCAACCTCTGTGTTAGTAGGAGATGAAATTACACAACTGATGAAATAGCTACTGTCTTATGCATGTACTAAGAGGTCTAGGAAAGTTACATCAATAAGTTTTTGGATTGAATGCTCACCCTCCTATCATCCCCTGAAGCGATAGAGTTGAAACAGTCCCGCCATACAAACTATTCTAAGATAAAAGCTGACCATACAGCTATCATCTTAAACCTAATTTATACAAGGTATTTATGACTAATCTGCTTTAAAGTAAACAACTCATAAATTAAATAAATTATTTTCTTAAGAAATTATGGAAATATGTATATACACTAAAATTCAAATATTATAATTAATGTTTAAAAAGTTTCATCGTACTATATTTTCTAAATAATACATCATTTGAAAATAGAAGTTTCTAAAAGAAAAGCTAAAACCTTAACAGTACATCTATTCTTCAAATGTATTTCCTTACTCTTCAAAATTCAGCAATTATTAGCTTTAAGGTAATATAGGCTGCTTCCTATCTAACACCTGCAACAAAATTTATAGGAATGTGAGCAACTACAACTCAGTAAATTAGGATGGAGACTTAAAACCATGCAGCAAACACAAATAAGGTTATCAACCAAATTATTAGGTGTAATGCATGTTCAAGTAAATGCTATCACACAATATTGTCCGGCCCGTCGTAAGATTAGAGAAATTGCACCCACTCTAATCCGGGTTAAGGAGTTTCTGTTAATACAACAGCCTACGACCAAACCCAAGCTTGTGCAATGGAGACACCACTCCTCCTGTAACGACCTTCGAACCATTGACTTCGCCCTTACCACATCCTCCTCACCTGTCACTTACTTCGACTAAAGATGAAGAAGCAACCAATTATGCCATTCAGCGCTATCCCTTTCAAAGGGGTCGGCATTTGACTAGAGAATCCTAATGTTCCCCTAATGGATTACTATACAAATCCAGTTTAAATTTATGAGTCAAATATTCATTTAAATCAGATTAAAAGTGTTCAATCACCTCAAACAAATCACACAAACAAGCTAAAGCAATAAATCAGTAATCATATTAGCAGCTTAAAATAAGCACATACGCATAACCAACTATCTAATAAGAACAATCCAGTACAATTTCAAGCCTCTAAGTACTACAAATTAATACTCGAAAATACAGTAACATATTAATCTCAACTTACCTGGTATCCTTAGTCGCTCACTCAACTAATCGCAAGTCAACTCATCTCCATGTATCCTATAATATCAATACGCTCTTTAGTATTTTAATTTTGATGATATATATATATATATATATGTAGAATCAAAGCTAGAAGGATATGCTTATTTTATGTCCCCTTGGCTTTGATACTAACTTGTTATCTAGGAGTAAACTATCTTAAATAATTTTTAATGAGCAATTGGCACCCAGAATATATATATATATATATATATATTATATTAGTTCCTTCTAAAATATATATTGTATAAAAAGAAAATTTTTTCGAGCAAATTATATATCCAAACAATATAAAATAAAAATTCTAAAGTGTCTTTTAAAAAAAAGGATAAAATTCAATTAAATCCTTGCCATTATTATCTTTAGTTTTTTTAGACATTTATCATTATGTTTGTCATTCTAAATACATGACGTTGTCTTTCTAGGTTAATAGGAGACCTTCGAAATCCTTACATTTTCTTCTGAATAATCCCAATTTCCAATCAATATACTAAAGAACTTTTGATATTATTTATAGATTTAATATATTAATCCTATAAATTGGTATATATTCATTCTAGATACGTGGCGTTGTTTGCGTTTTCCAACCGATATACCTTAGAACTGTAACCACCAAAGCATAATATTACTATCGGTACCAAATGGGGTTTAATACCAATTACTAGTATACAATAAAGTATAATACCATTCAAAAAATTCTA
Organism: Lumnitzera littorea; assembly: GCA_024138015.1. Taxonomy (NCBI): domain Eukaryota; kingdom Viridiplantae; phylum Streptophyta; class Magnoliopsida; order Myrtales; family Combretaceae; genus Lumnitzera; species Lumnitzera littorea. Next base: position 150,650,520 of record JAMXBB010000001.1, on the reverse strand, counting down.
CAGCATTATCTAAATAATCATAATCATTAATATAAACAATAAATTGTGACATAAAATAAGAGCAAAGATAGAAATAAAAACCACTACAGACGATAGTACTAAGGCTAGTGGAGCTTTATACAAGAATATTAAAGTGTATGAACATTAAGCATATAAAATAAACTTCAATATAAAACTACCATAAGCGATAATACCAACCAATTATGAAGTCTTGTCACAACAATTAAATTAACAGATCTTGTGGAGTTACACCTAATTTAATTGGAGATTCCTCGCACAAGATATAATATAATAAAACAGAAATTTTATTTGATTATAGAGGATCGTACAAAATACAAGAGCATTACATTTAGATCATTGAAAGAATATTAAAACATTAAGAGGTATTGGTATTCTACCTCAAGATAGAAACGTATAAATGTTTCAGAAAAGAAAGTATTTGGTTAATGAAAGGGGAAATGGATTGGAAGTGGTAAGATTGGATGTAGAAGAAAGTAGAAGAGGAAGTATATGTGTGAGAGAAGTAAGAAGTAAGAAGTAAGACGTAAGAAGTAAGGGATTAGAAGAGAGAAAGATTAGATAGTGAGAGAAAGATGTGAAGAGAGGATAAGAGGATGACAAAAATGTGTTTCCGCTCCTGTTCTCTGAATGAGAGAAGGCATCATTTTATAACTGAGGGAGCTGATCAGTTACTATGATGAACAATATCATTATGGCCAACAAAGTATTGTAAAAACAATGAAAAGCTAGAGATATTTTACTATAACAAACAATAATATGTCATATGGTGATTTCTGACGTAATTGGTGACAACATTGTGCACTGTGATACATGTGTATAAACATTATATTTCTACCATATGTTACAGTGCAAAATTACATTGAGGAAAACAAAATACATATATTGTTCAAGGATCTCCTAGATTTATCCTAAAGCAGTTATCTTCATTCGTATTTCTACTATGATGAGATTCTAATCCGAAAGTTAATTCTGAACTTAATCCTTGAGTCGATTCATTGATGTTAGCCTATGCTCTTTCCAAAATTTACTTCATTTGATCTAGGGTACTAGCATTAGCTAAAGAGGACATTAAAAAATTTCTATTATGGAATAAAGGATTTGAAACATTGGTTGGAATAATTAAAGAATTATTGTTCTTGATCCAATTTAGAATTAAATCTTTTTCAAGCTTATTCCACATTTTATAGCTATCCCACCATTTGACTTTATACATTCTGACCAAATTTGTTGTATTTATAGTTCTATCAGGTTTGTAATCGAACCACCAAGCCATAACCTAAGATACACTAATATGCATAAAATAAAATATTTCCTTTTGGAAATATTTTTCATATGGAGTAAGGTTATAATTTTCCATGAAAACATTAAAACCATTTTTGGCTTTTTCATAAACAGTCTCAAGGATTGCTCCAAATTGCTCTTATCAATGTGCAAACCAGTAGAGGTCTTTTGATAAATAATTATCGAAAAATATAAGCCATATATGAGATCTTTTTGCATTCATTTGGTAAAAAACATTCCACCAATTTTGTTTATAATCATAATAATTATAACTGGCTTGATAATTTGGCTAGGCTGAGAAAGGTTCTATATTGAGTTTTATTAGGGTTGTTAAATAGGTTCGTCATTCCTTAAGGTTGAAGACCTTATAGATTCTGGCTGTAGAATAACTAACCATTCCATCCTTTTCAAAATGTTTGAAGGATATTGACCTGGTTTCAATTAAAATCCTTTTATAAAACTGGATCAGTTTATAAATATCAAATGAGACATAAGAAAAATCTTTTATGAAAATTTTTCTTGCAAATTCAGAGGGATATTTTTCAAATAAGCCTTATTCTATAGAGAAAACATATCTGAAAATAGATTTTTGATAAAATTTAGACCTTTGAATTACAAGTTTCATTATTGCAAGTACTAAGGATACTACCTCAGTAATCTGTATATTTTGATTACTTCTTTGTGTATCTATTTGCTAAGGAACTCCTAGAAGCATAAGGGGTTCATTTTTTTATTGTAAAGCTATTGAGATTGCCTTGAGCAATTCTAGAGTAATAACCATATCAACTAAACAATAAAATTTTCATTAGATTATGTTTGGTCATTAGGAGACTAGACATTAGAGGTTTGAACATTTGATGACATTGGTTTAGAGGTCCTTGACGAGGATTCCTCTTTGATCATTAAGGGGGCATTTGATGATTTGCAAACATCTAACCAAGATTTAACATTAGTTAATCCCTTTTTAGAGGCTAACTGTAAGTCCTAAAGATAACCCAAGTGACCGTAAGATCGAACTCAGTACATAAAGTTTAAGACGATCGGTTAAAAGGTCCAATTAAACCTAAATTATAAACTATAGTTAGATATATTAGTAAAAATGACCTTGTAAACTTAAATTTAAGAAAATAAGTAATAAAATAAGATATTATAAAATTTTCAAATTTTAAGTATATTACTCATTAATTATTGGAAAGACGAAAAGTACAATCTAAAACTAACAAATTATTAAAGATAAATTATATGTATACTAAAAATCATAGAATAACCTAAACAATAATTAGGAATGTTTACTTGTACTCCACATGTATTTACGTATGGATAAAAAAATATGTGAAATTACCTAAATTGCCTAAAATTAATTAAAAATTTACTAAATAATTAAAGAAAATTATAAAAAAATTGAGGAAAAATAAAAAAAAAATCGAGGAAAGGGGGAAAGAACCAGATCAAGTCATAGCAGCAAGGGAAGTAAGAAACAAAAATTAACAAATAAAAAACAAGTAACACAAAAGGCAAATTAGAAAAGATTTGTGCATTATCTTGTCTAATTAATGCATAATAATTTCCTTAAAGCCTTATAAATAGCAAGAAAATTTACAAAACTCATTTGGACAGTTAAAAGCTTAAGAAAATTGGGGAGAGTTGAAAACAAGAGAGAAAATTAAGGTTTAGAAAATTTTTTCTCCAATCTGTGCAGTAAGAGTTTCTGGACCGAACCCACACACCACCACCCTACTCCAAATCTACTGCTTGGACCGGCCGACACACCTAAATCGGTGTTGGAGGCTAAAAAGCCATCGAACCTAGTGAGTTTCACATCTTCTCCAATTTTGTAAAATTTCTTAAAATTATTTATTTTTCCTAGAAAATTATGAAATTTATTATTCTGAGGTTTTATTGTATGTAGATTTAGGGAAAATAATGATTTAGTTTAATCACATCTGTAAATATAGGGTTCTTAAGAAATTAGACAAAACCGAACATGATTAGAATTAGAAATAAATAGGTTTAGGAGTATAGTTTGGAGCTCAAATTTTTTCTGTAGAATTCTTAAGTGATATAGAATAGTGCTATGAAGCCATTTTTTTTAAATTAATTTTTGAAACTTTTAAGTAATTTTTTAGCCCAAAATGATGAAAAAAAAGGGTAATTTTGGGTTAATTAGGTTATTAAGTGATTAATTACTGATTTAGAAGGTAATTAAATATTTAAGGATGTTAATCTCTAATGTGAAAACCTAATCCTAGTCTCTAGAGTGTTAAGTGTAATTAATATAGGAATTATGTGGTAATTGTAGGAAATTAGGAATATATGAAATTGGAATTTTAATAAATATGAAAAAAAATAGGTTTATTTAGATAATATAATAATAAAATCAGTATATAATAAATCTGAAACAAAATTTAATTTTAGGTAATTGGATAAAAAATTGTAAAATTTTCTCACATCGGGAGTAAATTCGGTACCCCAATTAGGATTAGAGTATACCGAATAAGTTAAAACACTAAATTAAGACCCAATATAATATTAGAATACTTGAGTTTAATGTAATTAATTTCACATTAAGATTCAAGCATATTTAAGATTCTTCGTAGTCAAAGACAATGCAAAATCAAAACTGGAATCTAATTTAGAAACCGAACCCCAAACCAAGATAAAGTGAATCATTAGTAAATAATAGGTATATATGAAAAAGTGAGTTAACTTATAACTTAGAATATGTATCATCAAAATATAAGTACTAAAAAGACGTATTTATATTATAGGATACCTGGAGACGAACCAACCTTCAATTAATTGATTGGGCGATCGAGAATTCCAAGTAAATTGGGTTTATTACTTCACCGTATCAGAGTACTATTTTAGGGTACTAGAGACTTAGGATTGTGTATAATTGTGATTGTAAGTAGTTTATACATATGCTTGTGTATCTGAATTCATGTTAAAATTTATGTTGTGATTGATTGTTTATTATGATTGGATTGATGTGAAATTATTTAAACACCCTAAATGGAACTTAATCTTAATCAAATCTAATGCCCTAAATTGTTATGCATTGCAATCCTTTAGGGGATCATTAGGATTCTCTAACCAAACACCGACACTTTCGAAAAAGATAGCACTTGATAGCAAATTAGTCTTTTCCTCATCCTTAACCGAACTAAGTGATAAGACAGGAAGTCACGGTGAGGATGAGGGCATAAGTTCGAAAGATAGTCTTAGGCGGAGCAGTGTCTCCATTGCACAAACTTAGGTTTGGTTATGAACTGTTACATAACATGAAAACTTCTCAACCCGAATTAGAGCGGGTGAAATTTCTTTGATTTCACAACGGACTGGACTACGTTGTGTAATGACACTTGCTTGTTGCATTGCATGAAAATAAATGCTTAATAATCTTGTTTGTGTTTGTCTCCAATTCAACTTGGAGCTGTAGTTGCTCATACCAGTATACATCCTTTTGCAAGTCCTGATCTTTGAATACTCCAAGTAATATGCCACCCTACAACTATCTAGAGGTTAGTTATTTTGAAGCCTGGAGTATAAGGATCAATTTGCCTAGTAGATAATATATTTCTAGAGTCTCCTTAGTAGCTTAAGACTAAAAGACTGATAGTTAATCTATAAATTAGCTGACTGTTACGTTTGATGTAGAATTTCCTGGGAAATTCTGTAGAATGTAAATGTAATTATATATGTTGACTTAAAGTTCTTGATAATTACTGTAACTTTAGCTAAATTCTTAATTGTAACTTTTTACTTCAAACCAAGGAGTTGTTGACACATTGTGTAGATCATGTCTATAGTAGGTACTGTAAGGCCAGTTACTATCATAGAATGATTTATACGGCGGGACTGTTGCGACTCTGTGATTTCGGGGTGCAACACTAACGAAGCTTTAACTTGATCCTTTTCCTTTTTGAGAGGCATCTCTCTACAAAAATTTACGGGTAAGGAAATCAAGAAGGGAATTCGATGATCCATTAATATACTCTATTTCAAAATCAAATGAAGAAAAAATTGATTGCCATCGGGCAAAAATTTGTTTAAATGCAATGTTTTGAACATCTTTTATTAAAACATTTTTAGTAGCTTTACAATTAATTTTTAAAAGAAATTTTTTATTTAACAAGTCTCCTTAAAATTTGGAAATTGTTAAAACAATTACTAAAATCTCCTTCTTGATTATAGAATAATTATGTTGACATTTATTCCAATATTTTGGCACAAATTGAACTATACATTCCTTATTATTTTGTTTTTATTTTAGAATTCCTCCGAATCCTAAATCAGAGACATGAGTCTCTACTATCTTTGGTAAAGAAGGGTCAACAATGTGTAAACATGGAATTTCATTAATTTTTTGCTTAATTAATTGAACAGCATTTGTATGTTTATTTGACCATTGGGGTGGATTCTTTTTTAATCTTTAATATAATGGCTTACATATAATATTAAGATTTGGAAAGAAGTCAGCAATATAATTTAAACTTTCTAGAAATCTTTGGAGTTGATTTTTATCCTTAATTTCATTAGGAAATTTGTTTGCAAATTCAACTGATCCTTGAATAGGGACTATTGTGCCATTATGAATATTAAATCCTAAGAATCTAATCTTAGTCTGAAAAAGACTAATCTTAGATAATGAAACTACTAAACCTTTTCTTAACTATATTGATAAAGATCCTAACATGTTTAAAATGTTGATCTATATTGGATGAGAAAATCAAGACATCATCCATATAAACTATGATGAAATTTGCAAAATCATTAAAAATTTTATTCATTATTCTTTGAAATTCAAATGGAGCATTTTTTTAATCCAAACAGTATTACATTCCATTCATATTGACCAAAAGAAACTATTAAGGCAGTTTTGCACCTATCATTGTCCTTAATCTAAATCTGCCAAAATCCAGATTTCATATCAAATGTTGAGAATATTTTAATATTATGCAATTTATTCAATAGATCTTTTTTATTAGCTATTAGATACTTAATCCATTTTAGAGCACTATTAAGAGGCTTATAATTGATTACAAACCTAAGGACACCTCTTTCTATTTCTACATTTTTATTAACATAAAAAATAGAACAACTCCATGAAGATTTACACTTTTGGATTAGTATTTTATTAAGTAAATAATTTATTTCATTTTTACAATGGTTTAAAACTTCATTGTTCATTTGAGAACGTCTCACTTTGGTGGGAATATTTTTCTCATTAAAATCATTTTAATATGGTAAATCCATAATGTGTGACTGACGATTCCAAAATGCATTTGGAAGTGTTGAATAAATTGAATTTTTTATTTTCAATTCCAAGTTAGAAATTTTCTTTTTTAAATTTTCTTCATTGAGTTGAGTTTCAATTCTTTTAAATTCAAGATCATTTTTTAGATACATTAAATGATTTTCTTTGCATTGAATTAAACAATTTAATTCAAAAATTGAATTACATGTTAATTCATTTAAATATTTGGTTTGTGATTTTGTAATAAAATTGAATGCAATTTTCTTCTTAAAATATTGTGTTTCAATTTCATCTTTATTTACAGAAAATGGTTGGATTTGATTGATAAAAGGAGTACCTAAAATAACATTTTTGCTCAAATTTTTAACAAGTATAAAAGAAGTTTTATATAAAGCATTATCTTTTAATACTTCAACATTAGACAATTTGTAATTAATCTGTAACTTGCTATTAGATGCAAAACTTAGAGATTGGGTAGTTTCTTCAAAATATTTAGTAAGAATCAACCATTTTCTAATGCAGTTTAAGTTTACACAAGTATCAAATAACACAGTTGTTTCTAAAATAAATTCATTATTAATTTTAATTATAATATTGATAATCCATTTTCTCATGGTCACCTCAATAAGTTGCATTAAATAATCAGAATTATCAAAAATTGGTAAAACATTTTCATTTCAAGTTTCTCTATTAATAACTTCAAGGTTATTTTCCTGAACTATCATTTTTTGCTTTAATTTAAGAAAGTTTTCTTGAAGTTTTATCTGCATTAATTTTAAATCTTTTATTTCTTGTTTCTGCACATTAATTTCATTGTATAAGTCGTTAATAATAATCGATTTTTTCTATTTTCTTGTACCTCTTTTAAGGACTTCATTAAGATTATAAGGTTAATTTGGTATAAGGGTTAAATTGGATTTGTTAACATTTTTTAAGTAATTAAGTTTTCATTATCATTAGGTAACTGATCAATATTGCGAAGAATTTCTTCTTCTTCATTTGTTAAAACATTAATTTCATTATCTTCTTTAGATGATGTGGATTCAATGTCATTAACTCGAATTCTATCATCACCATCATTTTCCGATGAAAAAGGTTCATTATCACAAAATATTTGTAAAATATTATTCATTGTTTGTTCATCAAGATTTAATTCATTAAGCGTATTATTGATCTTACAAAAGTTTGATGTATGACTAATTTTTTTACATTTATAATATCTTAATTGTTTATATGATTTTTTTTTATCTTTTTTCTCATTATTAGGTTTTTCGAGTTTCTTAGAAATTTTTTTATTAAAATCTCTTCATAGATTTTTTATGTGTACAATGAAAACATTTTGAATGTGAATAAGAAGATTTTTTATTCTTTTTCATTTTCTTATTAACAAAAGAGGGATCATATTAAGCATAGAACTCACCTAGGCTTTCATGTTTTAAGCATTATTCATTCTTTAATTGTTTTTATAACCTAATTATAGTGTACAAATTGGTTCCAATTTTATTGACATAAGATACTAATTCTCTACAGGACAAATAATTATAAGGAATTTCACCATTATTTTCCTCTTTGAGTTTCTTTCTAACTTGTTCTCCTATTAACTTGAATAAACCAATTAAGAATTTTTCTTTCTAAAAGGGCTAATTACAATTATTTCTAAAGAAAACTCTTTGAAAAAAAATATTTTTATATTGTCTAAATTCTTCTAAAGACTTACATTTCATATTGGACAATAAATTTAAGATTTTATCCCTAATATGCGAAAGATCTCCTATGAAATGTTGGCTGATTAAAAAGATTAATGTATTGATCATATCTTAGATTGGTTCATCATCTTCGTCTAAGATTCTTCTCCCATTTTCATCAATTTTACATGAGGTTAAAATATTGATTCGTTGTTCCTTAGTGAGATAATTATCTTACCATTCTTTTAATTGTCTAATAAAACCAGATATTAAAAGGAGTACTACTTGATAATCAGTAACATTTGGAACAGTTTTATTAGTATTAGAAAATATTATCATTTGATTAAGGACATTGAGGATTTTTTTGTTTCGAGTATCTATCAATATTCCATTCATATGTGGATCCTACAGAATATTTATTTTGACAATTATCGATTTTTTCTTCAATTAATATATCAGGAGGTGTCGCTCTCTAATAATACAATTTTTACGGTTCTTTCCAATTAATTTTATTAATTTCATCATTCGATCCATTAATATTTAAATTTTTTAAAGAAATATTGGACAATATATCATTAATTGATTTATTATCAATTTCATCTAAAACATTAATTTTTTCTGAAGATGTATTATCTAAGACAATACCTCTTTTGATAAGAGTTGATGTATCTAAATTTAAAATATTCATTGGTTTTGAAGATGAAGTTTCTTCTTTAATCATTTTATTTTTTATTGTTCTTTTCCTATCATCTAAAGCTTTTACAAATTCATTACTTGGATTTTTTTGCATTTCAAATGGTTTAAATAAGGATATATTTTTATTAGTTTTATTAATCAAAGGTGTTTTTTCATTAATTTTACTTATTTCATTGTTAATTACATCTTCCATTCTATTTAACTATTTTCCCATAGTATGTAAATGTTGGTTAGTGAAATTGTTTTGACTTATTGTTTTCTTAATTCTTGAGTCTTCTTCTTCTATTGCATTTTTAAAAAGCACAATGTTATTTCAGTATTCTTATGCATGGTTTTAATATTACTAAGTGGTAAATGATTAGATTATATTATTTGTCCATCACTTAGTTTCCATTTAAAACATTCATTACTTACATTAATTTCTTTAGATTTCAAGTAATATTCTTCAAACCATTTAAAGAAATATATCTAAGACCTAATTTCATTCATAAAATTATAATACTCATCTTTTATTTATTGCTTAACATTATCAAAAGTTTCAAAATACCATTTTCTAATTTTCTTATTTTTAGGTAAATTAAACACTCTATTTAGAAGAATCCTATCAAGTTCGAAAGGTTTTTCTAAAACATTAAGTTCTTGATCACCTACTTCTAAAAGTGAAGGTTACTCATGTTCTGGTTCATTAGTTGGCTGGTAAACTAGCTTAGTTATACCTGACTTATTATTAACTATTCTAGAAATAGATAGGTTATCATGGACATTTAGTTGTATGTTTGGTTATTCATTAGGCTAAGTATGAAAGGGTGTATAGATTATTGGTGGAGGGTGAGGAAGGTCTATTGATCTTCTAGAAGATGATGACATTGATCTTATTTCTAGAGGTCTTCTAAGTTAATAAAAAGATCTCCTGTTGAATTGGATGGTAACTTTTCCATCTGGGTTTTGGACAACACTTAGTTTGTATTGTAAACTAGTTGTTTTGGAAGTGGAGTCTTTACTTCTCAATGTTTAGGTAGGTTGACCTGAGACCATTGAATCATTATAGGGACAAAGATATTAGCTTTGGTTAAGTCTATTTGGATAAGAAGAATTTGACCTCTTTTATCAATCTTATAAGCTTTAGACCCAAAAGCAATTTTCATTAATTTAAAATACATTCTATAAATTACAACCATTGGAATTGTTTCTTCCATCATTCTATAATTATGATTTTTAATTTGAAAAATTAAAGAACTCATTATGGTTTTGTCTCTTAGACTTGGATAACATTCAAATTGGATAAGTCCGCTACTAAGGCTGGTTTCAATAGTAGTATGGATTGACCTTTCATAAACTAATTCCCTAACATCTCTGAGAATCGTAAAAAAAAAAAAAAGTATCTAATCCTAATTTGGTAAAAGGTTTTACTTCTACTTGGATTATACCTATATGCATGTAATTCCATTCCTTAACATATCTTTTAATTAAGTCAATATTTAAAAGTTTTATTGTTATTAAACCATCTGAGACTGGGATATCTTTTTCCTTAGTAGCTATTACATAATCATTTTTTGTAAAAAATTTTCATTTAGCCATTTGATATATTTGATCATAAGATGTTTTTGGTATTTTCCAATCATCTATTGCTTTATCAAAATCTTTCATATATATTTCATCCCTATTATTTAGCATAGATTTTTCTAATTACTCATTAGAAGCAAAGCTTTCTTCTAAGTAAATATTTATCTAATCTTATAAATCTATTTCACAAGACTATTTTTAATCCTATATTGTGATTTCCAATCTATAACCTTTTGTTACCCTCAACTTAAAATGGGATTTATGCCAGGCCTTAGTCACAACACAAGGAAATCCCACAAAAAAATCGTCCTAAGTGAATAGCAAATATAAGATATAGATTTTCACAAAAAAAATATAAATTAACCTATCAAACTAGATACTCACCCCTTAACTTTAATAACAACTTGGCATCTAGGAGTAAACTATCCTAAATAATTTTTAATGAGCAATTGGCACCTAGAATATATATATGGGAAGAATTGCATTAAATCATAACCTAGAGTATATGTATATTATAAGCATATCCTTTAATTAATATATCAGTTTTTTTTTTTTTTTTGCTTCAATTAATATATATATATATATATTATACATAAATTCTAAAAATGCGATCCGAACACAAATGTGAAATTCATCACATTAGGCTTGAGTATCCTAATTATCACTTTTAGTCATAAATCAATATTCTATTCTACCCGGTACACATAAATCTTTATTAGTACATCGAATTTATTCCCAATATGAAAAAATTTTACATTTTTCATATAAACACCTAAGTTTAAGTTTCCTATTAGATTTATTACATATTTTTATTATTATTAAAATATCAATTTTAACCTAATATTTTCCTACTCATTTATTTCTTATATTTACATATTATACATTACCACCTAACATGTACATAATATACATATCTAATAGTCCTATCACTTCAAATATTATCTCCCAACATCAATTAACATCTCAAAATATCTAAATTCATTCCAAATCAGATTTTACGCCTAATTACCCTCATTTACAAAATTAACTTAAAATATACTATTTTTACCTATTACATATATACTATATAATACCCTAATAATTACATCTAACACCGTAAATGCTACAAATATCATACTTATTAGATTTTAATACCCTAAAACATATAATTGTACACTAAATCAGTAATTATCTATTTAATTACCTAATTAGCTCTAAATTACCTATTTCATGCGTTATTTTAAGGCTTAAAAATTATCTAAAAATTTCAAAAATTAATTTTGAAAAAGGATTTCATAGTGTTATTCTATAACCCCTTAAGTAGTCTACACAAAAATTTTAAGTTCAAAACTACACTCCTGATCATAATGCTATTCTATAACCCCTAAATAGTCTATACAAAACTTTTAAGTTCAAAATTATATTCTTAAGCCTATTTATTTCTAAATCGAATAAAACTCAAGTTTGTGAGATTTATTAAAAACAACATATTTTCATAGATCAATTCATCAAAATAAAAATTTTCCTTTAATCTACATCCTTAAAAACCCTAAAATAACGAACTTCATAATTTTTTAAAACTATTTAATATTTTTAATAAAATAACTAAAATCGAAAGGAAAATTGAACTCACTGAAATTGATGACTCTAACCACCACCGGACGTCATGGCCTTGTCAGCCAGTCTGGGCGCTACCACCACTGTATGGTGGTGGTGGCTGTCAACTCCCATGTGGTCGTCGAGTTGAGGATCTCCTTTAAGACCCTAATTGCACATATTTTTTGTAATTTTTTGTAAATAATCCTAACTCTCAATATTTCATTCTCTCTAATTTTTTAAGATTCTAAACTGACCAAATGAGCTTCTGATTTAATTTGACTATTTATAGAGCTTTAGGAGATTTTTTATGTATTAAATTGACTTAACATGAGTCTTATCCTCTTCCAAATTTGCTTTTTGTTTGGCTTAATTTAATTGGTTGCTTTTATTTCTTAAATACTAAGCTGTCACACCTCAATTCTAGATTTTTCCTAATTTTTCCTTAATTATTCATGCATTTTCTTTAATGAATTAACATTATTTTGGCATATTTCACATATTTTAAGTAATTATGTATATTTTTATCTACATATAAATTCATATATGGTATATATCGAGCCTGATTTTTCGGTTTTCTTTTATTTAAAATTAATTTATCCATTTTTTATTAATACTAATCCCTAACCCATTTAATATTAATCCTCAACTAAATAAATTAAGAAATTCCAGTTTTTCATTAAAAAATAATTTTTGGAGTCGCCACCCTACCGAAGTCGGGAAAAGAAGAGAAGCCGTAACCAATTGGGTGGATTGGTTACAATTTAACTACCGATCTTTGATTTCAATTTCAAATGAAAAACTAGAGGGTTTCGAGTTCGAGGGTTAACCTATTAAACCCTAACGGATACCACTATTTATTTGCCGAAATTAAGATTATTTTTTCTAATTATAATATTTAAAATAAATAAATAAAAATCAAAAGAAAAAAAGAACCTAAGTTTCTACATATTTTATCGTCGCCCCGAAGGTACCTACATACTCGTTAGCCAGGATCAGACGATCGTAGTTCTTTAAAAAAAAAATATTTAATGTGTTGATTGATTTTAATTTTGAAAACCGACCGAGTTTACGTTATTATCAATTCAGCTTTTCAAAACTCCAAAAGGGTCTTAATTCACTAAGTCCTTTTATTTTATTTAAAAAAAAATTCTCTAAAAGCCCTAAAATTTAAAAAAAAAAAAAGGTTTTTTCACTGTTAATTTTCATTTAAAAGAAAGTTTTCCTACGTGAAGAATTATAGAACAATATTTAAAAAAACTTTCAAGCTAAGATATATACATATATATATATATATATTTACAACTATATTTTTTATTGTCAATAACTACTTATTTAAATAAACTATGTAACATACTCAACATATGTAAACCAGTATTAAAAGTTTCCTAACTATTAAATAACCAAGTAACTAATACATAATAACAACTAAACAATAATAATAATAATAATAAAAACTAGTATTCGAACCTGATTTGAGCGGCTCAGTAAAGGAGCAATGACGTACAAACAATGCAGTTCATATGTGTGCTGTGGACGTTGGTGTAGCAGCGTAGAGGGGCTGTTTGCACGTGTGATGTGTGGACTGTAGTATTGTGGATGATCAGATCTGGTTCAGTAGTGCAGTTGATCAATGCTGCAGTGTACTCTGGCGTGGGGCGTTGCTGATCAGTCGAGAATTAGCCAGAGCATGGAGCTTGCATCCACCAGACTTTGTTGCTGATCGCTGGACGTGAAGCCGAACGTGTAATACCGCGAACTATGCAGCGTACTGTTGTATGGGAATCTGAATTAGCTGATATGAGTTAGGCGTACGTGGACAATAGCATTAGTGTACAGTTATGTGTGTGATCGTGTGTAGTATTATGCGTGGAAATGCCGTGTGTCAAACGTATGGACCCACGTTGTCGTGCTGTAGGATGTGTATGTTGTTGGACGTTGGCTGATGCTGCTGCTACAGGAGTGTGGATGTTGGACAACAGGCTACAGATGGGTAGATTGGTTATGCTGCTGTTTCTGTTTTTTGTTTGGGTTTAATTTTCGTGTCTGCTGCAGCCTGTGTGTGTATTTATATAATCTCAATCATATCATATCATATCTTATATAATTATATCTGATTCGTTAGGATATCTTATATAATTATATCTGATTCGTTAGGTTCAAATTTAATTCAAATCTGATTTAACTAATATTCATATGATTTGATTAGATATAAAACTGATTTCCGTCTCGCTTCTGCAAAGTTAGAAAAATAAAGACATAGGTACCTGCTGAGACTCGAACCCGTGACCTCCAACTAAATCCACCCAAATACTGCGTTGCTTATTCATTAGGCCGTTGACCTGTATCTTGACATTGATTACCATTAAATTATATTTAAACTATCCAATTCCCTAAAATAAAATTTTTAACTAAACTAAAACTAATTATAAATTACTTCTTAAAAATCAACGAAATTTTTATTTATTTTTTTTTTTTTTTGTATTTTCATTATTTGTTAATTTTTATTATTTTTTATTTTTCATTTTTTGAATTAGGACCCTTTTTGTAAAATTAAAAATTAAGACTATAGAGGGGCAAAAATTAGGTGTCTACAGCTGTCCCTCTTTGTGGTGAAGTTTGAGCAAAACTTTGCCACAAAGACAAAAGAGACACCGTTTTTGCCTCAGGGCAACTCTATCCTAAGAAACGTTAAAATACTTGACGAGGGTTAAAATAGCAAGGGGTAGCGCCTTTGTGAGTTGGCAAAAATCCCTAAAAATAATGATGAAAACTTGGTCGTACCCTGATGAGCTGACTAACCAAGGTAGTCAAAGCGCCCCTTGAGCTGGCTAAGACCTAGAAAATGAAGGAAACACTTGGTCGTGCCCTTAATGAGCTGACTAACCAAGGCAGTCAAAGCGCCCCTTGAGATGGCTAAGACCTGAAAAATGAAAGAAAACTTGGCCGTACCCTTAATGAGCTGACTAACCAAGGCGGTCAAAGCACCCCTTGAGCTGGCTAAGACCTAGAAAATGAAGGAAACACTTGGTCGTGCCCTTAATGAGTTGACTAACCAAGGCGGTCAAAGCGCCCCTTGAGCTGGCTAAGACCTGAAAAATGAAAGAAAACTCAGTCGTGCCCTTAATGAGCTGACTAATCAAGGCAGTCAAAGCACCCCTTGAGCTAGCTAAGATCTAAAAATATGAAGAAAACTTGGTCGTGCCCTTAATGTGCTGACTAACCAAGGCGGTCAAAGCGCTCCTTGAGTTAGCTAAGACCTAAAAATGAAGGAAACTTGGTCGTGCCCTTAATGAGCTAACTAACCAAGGCGGTCAAAGCGCCCCTTGAGTTGGCTAAGACTTAAAAATATGAAGAAAACTTGGTCGTATCCTAATGAGCTGATTAACCAAGGCGGTCAAAGCGCTCCTTGAGCTGGCTAAGACCTAAAAATATGAAGAAAACTTGGTCGTGCCCTAATGAGTTGACTAACCAAGGCGGTCAAAGCGTCCCTTAAGCTAGCTAAGACCTAAAAATGAAGGAAACTTGGTCGGGATAGAGCTCCATGAGCTTGCTAAATCCCTAGGAGATTATAAATTGAGACTTTTTTAGGAGTTAGGCAGAAGCTTAAGAAACTCTAGATTGGGATTACGCTCTATGAGCTGGCTAGATCCCTAAATGAGAATATGAGTCGAAATAGTGCTCCATGAGCTAATCAAAGCATTAAACCCCTTGAAGAAATTTTGAGTCGGGTAACGTTCTGTCAGTCCAACGATTGGGAGTTGAAGAAACACTGGGACCATGCTCTACGAGCTAACTATCTTGCTAAGAAATTGTTTTTTGGAAATTAAGCTATTATCTTTAGGGGAAACCAATTGTCAATGCAATGTTTTATCAGGTTTAGAACCACATACCTGGTTTCAATGATAGCTCCCAAGTAGTCTTATGTCTTATTGAGCAGTCTGATTAGAACCAACGATTATATCCCTTACCATTGCTTTTCTTGTTTTCATTCTTCTTCTTCTTTCTTCTGCTGTCTCTTTCCAAAACCCCCCATCTTCTTCTTCTTCTTCTTCTTCTTCTTCTTCTTTTTTAAAAAAAAAAACAACTTAAGCTTGAAACGAAAGTAAAGCATAAGGATGTCCTGTTTTTAAACTTCCGGTCTAAACATTGGTTTTTCGAGCAAGCATCTGTTCTCAAGCGAGTTTTTACTTACACGCCACACGTTACTCTTTTTTAACATGGGCCTGTCTTGAAAAAATGGGAAACAAATCTCCCTTTCTTTGGGGGGGTTAATCACAATAAAGTATTAAAAGAATTTTTATCAATAGTCATCGTTTCAAATTAAGTGATTATTTTTCTTATGGTTCTTGTGTGTAAGGTTTATTTGGGTAAATAATAGAGCAAGAAGTGGAGTCTTTTAGTGGAATGAGAAAAAGAAAGGCTAAGGATATTATCCAATGTTGACGACTACTAGAAATACCGACTTTTCATGTAGAAAACGAAAATGAGACCACAGTAATAGTAAGATTATTTGCAAAAATTTCATTGATATTCAAGGATAATAAATCTTCAACGCATCAGCGTTTACTGGGTCCTTTAAATCCGGACCATCCATTTGAGACAAGTTAACAGCTCCACCAGGCAATACCTTCTTCACAATGTAAGGCCCTTTATAGTTTGGGGCAAACTTCCCTCTTGAATCAATTGTGTTAGGCAACGCCTTCCTCAACACCATATCTCCTTGCTCAAAACTTCAGGGTCGTACTTTTTTCTTGAAAGCCCTGGCCATTTGTTGCTGATAACAAATGTTATGACATAAAGCTGTCAGCCTCTTTTCATCAATTAGGTTCAACTACTCAATACGCTTCTTTACCCAATCAGCCTCATCTAACTGAGTTTCCGACAATATTCTAAGAGACGGAATCTCAACTTCCACTGGCAGTACAGCCTCCATTCCGTATACCAACGAGTAGGGGGTTGCCCCTGTTGATGTTCTGATAGAAGTTCGATAGGCCATGAGTGCAAATGGTAACATCTCATGGCAATCTCGATACGTAATGGCCATCTTCTCAATAATTATTTTGATATTCTTATTGGCTGCTTCCACAACTCCGTTCATTTGGGGCCGATAAGGAGTAAAATTTCTATGAATGATCCTGAAGTGTCAGCATAACTCGGACATCAATTTGTTATTCAGATTTGTACCGTTGTTAGTAATAATTGTTTCTGGCGTACCATACCGAGCCAGTATATCTCTCCTAATGAACTTAACCACTACTCCCTTCGTCACACTAGAGTAGGATGAGGCTTCAACCCACTTAGTGAAATAATCAATAGCTACCAATATAAATTGGTGCCCGTTAAATGCTTTTGGAGTGATTAGGCCAATGATATCTATTCCCCACATTGAAAAAGACCATGGTGCTGATGATGTATGCAACTCTTGATGTGGAGCATTTATCTTGTTCGCATAGATCTGGCACAAATGGCAGCGTCTAACATGTGCGATACAATCCGCCTCTATAGTTAACCAGTAATATCACATCCTCATGATTTTCTTAGCAAGCATGTAGCCATCCATATGAGGGCCACATACTCCCTCTTGCACTTCTTTCATTAGCATCTCTGCCTCTTTCCCGTCTACATAACGTAAAAGCGTACCGTCAAACGATTGTTGATATAACGTAGAATCACTCATCAAGTACTAAGCCGCCAATCTTCTAATTAATTTTTTATCCTTCCTCTTTGCTCCTTCAGGGTATGTACCATGTTGTAAAAATATTTTGATATCATGATACCAAGGCTTTTTGTCACATGAACTTTCCATTGCCAAACAAAAAGCAGGTTTTGCTTCAATTTCAATTTTAAGTGGCTGAATCTCCACTCCTTTCGATATCTGAATCATTGATGCCAAAGTAGCAAGAGCATCAGCAAATTGGTTTTGAACCCTTGGTACGTACACAAAGATAATCTTTTCAAACTTAGTTATCAACTCGGCCAAGTGTTGGCGATAAGGCACTAATTTGGGGTCTTTCGTCTTATACTCACCCCGACCTTGGCCTATAATCAACAAAGAATCTCCATACACCTGCAATTCCCATATCTCCTTAAACAATGCGATTTTGAGCCCCAAAATACACGCTTCGTATTCTGCAATGTTATTGGTACATGGGAAAACCAATCTCACAGCCATTGGAAATTGTGTACCTCCAGGTGATACCAAAATTGCCCCTACTCCACATCCAGACACATTAGCTACTCCATCAAAGAACACTTTCCACCCTAAAGATTTTTCGACTATTTCACCATCAGAATCATTTCCCGCCACTAGGATGTTTTCATCGGGAAACTCAACCCGCGCTCCTTGAAGGGTATCCTCAAAAGGATTTTCCACTAATTGATCCGCTAACGCTTGCCCCTTGACCGAACTCTGGCTCACATACTTAATGTCAAATTCTGTCGACAACATCTGCCACTTTGAAACTATGCCAATGAGAGCCAGTTTTTCAGCTAAGTATTTCAAAGGATCGTATTGTGTTATTAACTCAATCTGATAATACAGCGTATATTGTCTAAGTCGATGCATAACCCAGACCAATACACAACAAGTTCTTTCAGCTTCTGAGTATTTTTGCTCCCCTTCTATGAACTTCTTGCTTAGATAGTAAACGACTCATTCTTTCCCTTCTTCATCCTTCTAGCCAAGCACGGATCCCATGGATTCCGTCATTATGGTCAGGTACAAAAACAACGGCTTTCCAGGTTTAGGAGCTACCAATACTGGAGGTTTCATAAGATATTCTTTGATTTTCGTGAAAGCCTCTTCGCATTCTTCATTCCAGCTGATCTTTGCGTTCTTTTTTAATAGCTTAAAAAGAGGGCAACATTTGTCCGTTAACTGTGAAATGAATCGAGTTATGTAATTTAAACGACCCAGCAATCTTCGCACTTTCTTGAGCATTTGTGAAGGAGGCATGTCAATTATAGCTTTGGCTTTATCAGGATCAACTTCAATACCTCTTTGGCTGATTATGAACCCCAACAATTTTCCAGACATTACACCAAAGGTACACTTCTCCGAATTTAATTTTAAGTGGTACTTCCTCAACCTATCAAACAACTTCCTCAGGTTTTCTAAGTGATCTTCCTCCTCTTTGGATTTCACAATCATATCATCCACATACACTTCTATTCCTTTATGCATCATATCGTGAAAAATTGTAACCATGGCCCTCTGATATGTTGCTCCTGCATTTTTCAACCCGAACGGCATCACCTTATAGCAAAACATTCTCCACGTGGTAATAAAAGTCGTTTTCATCTTATCCTCTTCGGACATCTGAATCTGATTATATCCCGAAAAACCATCCATGAAAGAGAATAGATGATTTCCAGAAGTGTTATCCACTAAGACATCAATGTGAGGCAATGGAAAATTATCCTTAGGCGTTGCCTCGTTGAGATCTCGAAAGTCTACACACACTCTAACTTTCCCATTCTTCTTCATTACTGGAACAATATTAGCTACCCATTCCGGGTAATCCGACACTTCGATGAATCCAACCTCCAGTAGTTTCTTCACTTCTTCTTTAATTTTCAGTAAGACGTCAGGTCGAAATCTCCTCAATTTTTGCTTTTTTGGCTTAACGTTCTCCTGTGTGGGTAAACGGTGGACTACAATCAACAGGTCCAACCCAAGCATATCTTCATACGACCAAGCAAATACGTCTTGATACTCAGCTAACAACACAATCATTTCTGTTTTTTGTTTCTCTTTTAAACTCGCCCCAATTTTTAAATTCCTAGGATTTTCTTCGTTCCCCACATTAATTGTCTCAATCGGTTCATCAATAGTGATCCTATCCAGTTCATGTTTTTGCCATTCCTCTTGTATATTACTGTGGTCATCGACATTGCTCCCGACGACTAACCCAGTAGGGCTGGAAGCGATATCGACATTCTCATTTTCTACCTGCGCGAGGTATTCCTGGTTTTCACTTGGTTCATTGAATCTGAATGAGAATGTATGAAAAAAATGCATGTAAACAAAAGAGAACTGAAGAGCAACATAGGAAAGAAACGAACTAAGATTTCATTAAATAAATGGAGGTATGGTCTCAAATGAGATAAAGGCCTAACTAATTTTGAACGAAAGGTTCAGCGATACATTTAAAACGATGACTATTAAAAATAAAAATTCAAAAAATACTAACTATGGGTCATTCCTTTACCCTAGGGAAGACCTGTTGCTATTCGCCGGGATGGAGAACCAGCTGTTCAAATGCTGCTGGAACTTAGGTGGCGAGTGTGTTGATCCTTCTTTGTCAGATTCTCGGGCTTAAGTCTCTTTCCGTATAAACGTCTCAGCTAGTGGTGGAAAGGTCATCGAGGCATGGTATAATCTGTTACCTCTCTTGCCCCTCGCCTGCTTCTTCTGGAATTTTTCCGCCGGGGTAGGATTGTAGCCAAGGTCGTAGGTGCCGATCTGGCCTTCCTTGAATCCCTTCCTTCTCTCATCCTCTCTGTCGAAACCGGAAATCATGTTCACTTCTTCAAACATTTGTAACCCCAGCTCCTCTTGTCCCTCACTTCCTATGTAGGGTATAGCTGTCTCTTTGTAAATTTCATAATCTTGATCTCCCAGAATTGTAATCACCTAGCCATTGGAGATAAACTTCAATTTTTGGTGCAGGCTCGAAGGTATGGCCCCTGTTGCATGAATCTAAGGTCTTCCCAACAGTAGGTTGAAAGATCTTGGAATGTCTATGACTTGGAATCGAATAGTGAAGTGCTGAGGGCCAATACTCACGGATAAATCAATCTCCCCTATAATCTCTCTTCTGGAACCATCAAAGGCCCTGACTGTCGTAAAAGAAGGCTTAATTGCAAATGTGTTGATGCCCAGTAAATCCAAAGTGGCGAGTGGGCAGACGTTCAGCGATGATCCGTTGTCAATGAGCACCCTGGTGACAATTATGTCATTACTCCTTACCATGATAAAGAGTGGCTTCGTATGTTTGTTCCCTTCCTCGCCCAATTCTTCAGCTGAAAATGAAATTTGATCTATTGCGAGGATTGAATTAGTAACCAGTCCCATCTTCTCAGTTGGAATCTCCCGAGGGACCTTCACCTCATTTAAAGTGCAAAACAAAGCCTCCCTGTGTGGTTCATATGCAATTAGCAGGCCCATCAGCGATATTTGTGCAGGAGTCTTACTGAGTTGATCCATGATTTTATACTCACTTAACTTGAGCATTTTGGTAAAAGCCAATAGTCCCTCAATGCGTTCAGCCGCCGTCTTATCATTTGATTCTCCCGACACGACTTTCCTCCCCTGCTCCTCTCTTGGGTGATAAATATTTCCCAATCGGGTAATGCCCCCTACCAGAGAACCTGGTTTCTCCTGATTTACCAGGTGATAGTTAAATGGAGCAGCCTTGTAATTTTCTGGTGGCAACGGTACGTAAAATGTGTACCTCTTCACTTCTAGAGTCCGGTCGCCAGTATAGAACTCAAAAACCTTAGGCTTCTTATCTGAATCGATGACATTAACAGCACAGTCATCAAAAATCATACCAATCATCGGCCTATGGTTAGGTAAAGTGTTGTTATTAACATTAGGAACTGGGGCTTCCACAAAATCCAACTGCACTGTCCCTTCATCTATCAAGTCCTTAATCTTATTCCTCAGTCTCCAGCATGCATCAGTCGAATGCCTCACTTGTCTACAGTAGTATTCGCACTTTACTGTGGAGTCAAAGAATCTCGGTCGATATCGATCGCTAGGAAGTTCGTATCGTATCAAATTATCCCTTCACAACTTCTCGAAGACTTGACTCAAAGGGATTAGTATTTTAGTAAATTGCCTATAAGTCCTGTTAGTTTGAAACTGATCTCTGTACTGTTGCTGAGTGGGAGGTGTATTCGCCCTAAAAGTGACTTGAGCATTTGGTCTGGCATTTGAATTTACCATATTAACGATAGATTCTTTGGGCTTGCAGGCGGCTGGTCTAGGACCAAATGATGACGCTAGTGTTCTTCTATCTGTTAGGTCTTGCAACATACCGGAAGAGACGATACTTTCAATCCTATACCCAGCCGCTACTACTTCAGCAAAACTGGATGAGGCCTGCCTGATAAGATGGGAGAAATAGGGCCTCTCTAAGGTGTTAATGAAAGCTGATGTGAGCTCTTTCTCAATCATTGGAGTATAAATTCTTGCAGCTAAGGACCTCCATCTTTGAGCATATTCTTTAAACGATTCATTATTCTTCTTCTGTAGGGCAACCAAGTCCATCATAGTCGTGGCTACTTCCACATTGAATTTATATTGTTCATAAAATGCTCGAGCAAGTTTCTCCCATGTATTTATCTTATTCAAATCAAGCTGGGCATACCAAGTCAGGGCCGGTCCGGTCAGGCTATCCCGAAATTTCTGTACCATGAGCAGATCGTACTGAACATATTTACCCATCTTCCTAACATACAACCTGGTGTGAAGTTTTGGACAACCTGTCCCGTTATACTTTTCAAATTCTAGTACCTTAAACTTCTCAGGGTATGATCCCATGTCATACGCGAAAAACTCTGTGATCCCCGCCTGTTCAAGTCCATCACACCCTACAAATGCCTTCATCTTTTCAGTGATTTGTGTGTCAATTTCTTTTCTAGTTCTTTCAAGCTGTCCATACTTAGCCTATGGTCAACAGGTCTCGGGGCTGCATACGTGCCAGGTTCGAAGGTTAGGTTGTCTTTCGGGTAAACTCCTTCTGACTCGAATGGGTCTTTTTGATATTCATGTTCTGCCTCAGGAGCTTATGTATTCTTCCCATAACGGGTTTTGGAACCTTCTTCATTAACCGGCGCTGTAGCTCGTAGCAAAGCAATGCTATCTGCTAGGAAGCTCATTTGTTCTGCCATCTTTTCCATAGCCCTTTCTATGGAATGAAACCTCAGCTCGGAGGGATCATTGATCTCAAGGTCTCCATCATTTCCTTAAGTGGTGGTCATCCTAGTCTGGGAACATGTTCTAATTAGACTTCTCTAAAAGACTTGACGCTTGGGAGCTATCTTGAAATTTTACCTGGCTTGAATTGAACAACTCAACAAAGGGTTAGTATATACTATATTTTCCTAAAAAAGGGTGGTTAATCGTACAGACAAAAAATGCATGTTACACGAGTGCAATGAAAAATCAAGAATTAGGGGGAACCTTTGATGTGGCAAAACCTAATTAACTTTTATTAATTTTTGCGATTGTGAAGCTTCACACCTCTTATTCTGTTCATAAAAATGAATTCTAATGAAAACATAAAAAACCTAAAATCTAAAATTTAATCTCCTAATGACTAGTAAGCTTATCCTGCGTCCTCCTCTTCTTTCGGATCATGGGAACTTGCTCTTCTTTACCCTTGGTCCTCTTTAGTTGTGCTTCCAATGCCTTTATCTTCTTATGGTACTCCTTGCAACGGCCTTCCAACTCCTGCTCTCTTTTACTCGTCCTCTCTAGTTCAACTTGAACTTCCCTCTTCTCTTTGTTGTCTTCCATATCTTTCAGCCCTTTTAGTTAGTGATAAAGAAATCCTTTGGTTATCTGGCTCCTAGCTGTTATCCCTCTAGTGGTAGGGGTGGTCTTTCTCGTGCACCAAAGAGCTCGGATGCTCTGAAGCTTGGTTACTTTATCAACCATTGTCATACCGGGGTTCAAGAAGTCCAACGAGGCAGCTTCTAATGATGGTGTAGGGATGATTTCCTCAATGAGTCCATTGGCTGGGACGTATGCAGTGCAGAGGTTGAAGCCAATCAGAGGAACCGCTTTAAAGTCTCCACATCCTCTTATCATTTCCTTGCTTGCAAACCACCTGGGTGTCAACAACAATTCTTCTGCTTTCATACTCTAAAAGTATTGGACCCAGTAGCAGCTAGCTATATTTTCTAGCAGCTCGATTCTTTCTCCAAAAGATTTGATGAGATCATATTGCTGAGTAAACTCAGCCCGATTAAAATCAAGCTGGTAACTTCTCATGTGGCTAACAAACAAGACTACCAGTAGCATCATATTAGTTTTCAGATCTCCTTGTTTCTTTTTCTTGAGATGGTTTAGTGACCGGATCTACTCGGCCAGAAGAGCCGGGACATATGATTTCCCTTCAAGGAATTGGGCTACGAGTTCTGCAATTCTGAAATGGATTCGACGTCTTTCATCAGGGAACAGGATAGTATTGAAGACCACCAATATAAAAGCGTTGACCCGGTATTGGTGCCACGCTTCTAAATTTGCACAAAAAACCTTGCGTTTTTCTCTGTGCTTCAATTCAATAGAAAACCAGTCCATGACATCCTCTAATCGAATGGTCTTTCTTTGATTTAAAACCCAGTTTATTTTGATTTTTCTGATTCCCAGCAACTTACTGAAGATCTTTGATGCTGCAGCTTCCAAGTCTAGGACATAAATATCATCCGTGATTGTAGGAGCCCACAACAATTAGGAGTATTCTTCTACAGTTGGGCTTAACTGATGTAGGCCCATACAGAAACTGGTGGATTCGGGCTCCCAAAGGTAAACTAAGGCCCGCACTAGAGTGATGTTCACAAGGATCTTCTGTAAAGAGAGGATGGGCCCAATCTTATTCTTAATAAACTCCTGTTTATCTAGGCTGAAGAGTCAAAACCACGTTTGAAGCAGCTTCTGTGGCCAATGCGGTAGGTGGACATGAATGTCTTCAAAAGGCCCTTGACTTGGTCCAGCCATGACTAATCAAAATTAAAATTACAATTACAATGTATTCTAAACTTTACGTAAAAAATTATTACAAATTATTTACAAGGGAAGATTACAATTACAATCACAACTTCACCACTGCTTTTATCAATGTAGGTTCGCCACATCATAGGTTCTTGTGAATTTTTGAAAAAAGGTTTTGTGTGATGAAAAAGGGTGGGTGCTAAAAGTCCTCAAGTTCTGCAACCACTAAGTTTTTTCAATGCAACGATTCTGTGGTCGCATCTGAACTTGAGTGGAGTAGTCTGATCGGCCCCGGAAGATGGTTACCCCACAATATCCGAAGCTTACACAATGGCCCCCCCTCCTAAGGTCCTAAGATGGCCTGGTTCTGACCGTGTCTACCATACATTTATGATGCAGAAAAGAAAAAAGCAAATAAATAAATAAATAAAAGATAAAAGTAAAACCCCCAAAATTTCCCGATAAATAAACTACCATAACTAAAAAAAAATGTTAGTCAAAAAAACAAATAAATAAAATAAACAAATACATAAAATAATATACCTAAGTTCTTTTTTATTTTTTATTATTTCATTTTTTTTTTAAATAATCCTATTTTCGGCAACTTCTAGTAGCTAGCCCTCTAGCTGTCCCCAGTGAAGTCGCCAAACTATCGAACCTGATTTTTCGGTTTTCTTTTATTTAAAATTAATTTCTCAATTTCCAATTAATACTAAACCCTAACCCATTTAATATTAATCATCAACTAAAGAAATTGAGAAATTCTGATTTTTTATTAAAAAATAATTTTTAGAGTCGCCACCCAACCGAAGATGGGAAAAGAAGAGAAACCGTAACCAATTGGGTGGATTGGTTACGATTTAGCTATCGGTCTTTGATTTCAATTTCAAATGAAGAACCAGAGGGTTCCGAGTTCGAGGGCTAACCTATTAAACCCTAACGGGTACCACTATTTATTTACCGAAATTAGGATTATTTTTTCTAATTATAATATTTAAAAAAATAAATAAAAATCAAAAGAAAAAAAAAAACCTAAATTTCTACATATTTTATCGTCGCCCCGAAGGTACCTACGTACCCGTTAACCAAAATCAGACGATCGTAGTTCTTTAAAAAAAAAATCTTTAATGTGTTGATTGATTTTAATTTTGAAAACCGACCGAGTTTACGTTATTATCAATTCAGCTTTTCAAAACTCTAAAAGGGTTCTATTATCAATTCAGCTTTTCAAAACTCTAAAAGGATTCTAATTCACTAAGTCCTTTTATTCTATTTTAAAAAAAAATTCTCTAAAAGCCCTAAAATTATAAAAAAAAAAAAGGTTTTTTCACTGTTAATTTTCATTTAAAAGAAAGTTTTCCTACATGAAGAATTCTAGAACAATATTTAAAAAAACTTTCAAGCTAAGATATATACATATATATATATTTACAACTATATTTTTTATTGTCAATAACTACTTATTTAAATAAACTATGTAACATACTCAACATATGTAAACCAGTATTAAAAGTTTCCTAACTATTAAATAACCAAGTAACTAAAACATAATAACAACTAAACAATAATAATAATAATAAAAACTAGTATTCGAACCTGATTTGGGCGGCTCAATAAAAGAGCAATCACATATGAACAATGCAGTTCATGTGTGTGCTGTGGACGTTGGTATAGCAGCGTGGAGGGGCTGTTTACGCGTGTGATGTATGGACTGTAGTATTGTGGATGATCAGATCTGGTTCAGCAATGCAGTTGATCAATGCTGCAGTGTAGTCTGGTGGGGGGCGTTGCTGATCAGTCGAGAATTAGCCAGAGCGTGGAGCTTGCATCCGCTAGACTTTGTTGTTGATCGCTGGACGTGTAGCTGTAGCTTAATCACCGCCCGTGTTCATGCAATAGAGACTGGTCGTAGACGTAAAGCCGAACGTGTAATACCGCGAACTATGCAGGACAACAGCGTCAGTGTGCAGTTATGTGTGAGGCTGTGATCGTGTTTAGGCAGTGACTGGCTGATGCTGCTGCTGCAGGCGTATGGATGTTGGACAATAGGCTGCAAATGGGTAGATTGGTTATGCTGCTGTTTCTGTTTTTTGTTAGGTTTAATTTCCGTGTCTGCTGCAGCCTGGGTGTGTGTTAATATAATCTCAATCATATCATATCATATCTTATGTAATTATATCTAATTCGTTAGGTTCAAATTTAATTCAAATCTGATTTAACTAATATTCATATGATTTGATTAGATATGAAACTGATTTTCGTCTCGCTTCTGCAAAGTTAGAAAAATAAAGACATAGGTACCTGCTGAGACTCGAACCCGTAACCTCCAACTAAATCCACCCAAATACTGCGTTGCTTATCCATTAGGCCGTTAACCTATATCTTGACATTGATTACCATTAAATTATATTTAAACTATCCGATTCGTTAAAATAAAATTTTTAACTAAACTAACACTAAAACTAATTATAAATTACTTCCTAAAAATCTACGAAATTTTTATTTATTATTATTTTTTTTTTGTATTTTCATTATTTGTTAATTTTTATTATTTTTTATTTTTTGAATTAGGACCCTTTTTGTAAAACTAAAAATTAAGACTATGGAGAGGCAAAAATTAGGTGCCTATAGTATAAATAAATACTCCTAAATATTATTTGAAGTTATTTTATAATTTTTAGTATGCATACAATTTATCTTTATTGATTCGTTAGTTATCAAATTTTGTACTAAGCATTTCCAATAAATAATGGACAATTTTCATAAAATTCAATATTATATTAATTAATCATTTTATTACTTATTTTTTTAAATTCAAACTTATGAGATCACTTTTACTAGTAATCCTAACTTTCTCATAAAATTTAGATTGGATCGAACAATTTGCTCAATCGTCCTAAATTCCACAAACCAAACCCCGAATGCTTGATTATGGATTTTATACCTCCCATGGAATGCAAATTGATGGTGGTATACGATGAAGTCATCATTTATTGTGTACTCAACTTTATCACCAACTCTCATGAAGTTTAAGAAATCCTTATCATTAAGAGATCACATATTCTAGGTTAATCGTAAGATCCATACACTTTTCTAAAGTGATGATTTGTTTAAGCATGCATTGATCATTTGATGCTTTGTCCCTTTTGAGACAAGAGGAAGAACTTGTCTAAAATCTCCTCCTAATATCGTCACCTTCCCACCAAATAATAAATTAATTTTCATGATATTTGTTAATGTTCTATCAACGACTTCGAAAGCATACCTATTAGCCATATATGCTTCATCCCACAAAATTGCTTTACAAATCTTCAACAGTTCAACTAATTCAAATTGCTTACTAACTAAATAGATAGAAGTTGCATCTAGGTTCAAGGGAATCTTGAATCTCAAGTGAACTGTTCTACCTTCCCATAATATAATTGTCGAAATACCAAAGGTTGTTGTAGCTATTACGCCCCGAAGTTATAGAGTCGCAACAGTCCCGCCGTGTAAACCATTCTACCTATCATAAACATAATTTACACAAGACGTCGACGACTCCTCGCTTTAAAGTAAACAGTCCAATTAAATGTTTAACTACAATTATGGTAAATATCACAAATCTTTATTAAACATATATAATTATATGTAAAGTCCACAGAACTTCCCAGGAAGATCTACTCAAACATAACTGTTTACTGAGTTTACATAACAACTACCAGTCTTTCAGTTCTTTTACACCACAAAGCACACACTAACTACATATCCACTGCTAAGTCAATTTATCCTCACAACCCTGGCTTCAAAAAGACTAACCTCTAAATAATTGTATAGCGGTATAATACTTGCGGTAATCAGAAATTAGGACCTACAAAAGGATCTATAAGAGTATAAGTAACTACAGCTCAATAAGTTGAATTGGAAACTCATGAGAGTATTCAAACATAAACAAGATTATCAAGCAATTATTTTAATGCAATGCAACAATCAAGTGTCATCATACAACGTAGTTTGATCCGTTGCGAAATCAGAGAAATTTCACCCGCTCTAATCCGGGTTAAGGAGTTTCCATGTTATGCAGTAGCTCACAACCAAACCCAGGCTTGTGCAATGGAGACCTCGCTCCGCCCGCGACTACCTTCGAACCATTGACTTCACCCTCGCCGCGACCTCTTCTCCTGTCACTTAGTCCGACTAAAGATGAAGAAGAGAATATTTTGCAATCCCGCGCTATTCCTTTCAAAGGGGTCGGTATTTGGTTGGAGAATCCTATGATCCCTAACGGGTTACAATGCATAACATTTTTTGTTATTAGAGTCGAATAAGATTAAATTTCAATTAAGGTGTTCAAATAATTTCACACCAATTCAATCAATCACATTATAAATTTCAACACACATTCAAATACATCAATCACATGCGTAAACTACTTACAATCACAACCATATAAAATCCTAAGTCTCCAAGTACCATAAAATAGCGCTATAATACAGTAAGTAATAACTCAACTTACTTAGAGTTTCTTAGTCGCTCAATCGCTTGATCACTCGATTACAAGCCGATTCGTCTCTAGATATCCTATAATACAAATAGGTCTTTTTAGTTCTTATACTTTAATGATTCACATTCTAAGTTATAATTTAGCTTATTTTTTTTATGTATACCTATTATTTACTAATGATTCATTCTACCCTATTTTGGGGTCTAGTTCCTAAGTTAGATTCTAGTTTTGATTCTGGAATCTTTAATATGCTCGAATCCTAATGTGAAATTAATCACATTAAGCTCAAGTATTCTAATATCCTATTAAATCTTAATTTAGTATTCCAAACTATTCAATACACAATAATCATAATTGGGGTACCGGATTTATTCCAAATGTGAGAAAATCTTACAATTTTTTATACAATTATTTAAAATTAAATTTTATTTCAGATTTATTATATTCTGATTTCTATTATTATATTATCTAATTAAACCTAATTTTTTATAATATTCCTTATTTTCTATAATTAGCACATAATTCCTTCATTACTTATACTTAACACTCCAAAGGCTAAGATTAGGTTTCTACATCAGAGATTAACATCCTTAAACATCTTATTACTATCTAAATCAGTAATTAGTGTCTTAATCATCTAATTAACTCAAAATTACCCAATTTTTCTATCATTTTAGGGCTAAAAATTAACTTAAAAATTTCGAAAATTAATTTTTAAAAAATGGCTTCATAGCACTATTCTATATCCCTTAAGCATTCTACAAAAAAAAAATTAAGCTCTAAATTACACTCCTAAGCCTATTTATTTCTAGTTCTAATCATGCTCGGTTTTGCTTAATTTATTAAGAACCCTATATTTTCGGACATGATTAAACTAAATCACTATTTTTCCCTAAATCTACATACAATAAAACCTAAGAATAATAAGTTTCATAATTTTCTGGACAAAATAACTAATTTTAAGAAATTATACAAAATCGGAGCAGATTAGAAACTCACCCGATTCAATGGCTTTTGGCCTTCCAACACCGGTCCAAGTGTATCGACCAGTCTAGGCGATGGGTCTAGAGTAGGGTGGTGGTGGTGGCTCGATCCCAGGTGGTGGTGGTGTGTGGGTTTGGCTCACTAGCCTTATCTATATAATTTTCCTTTTCTTTTTTTTTCTTTGGTTTTTCTCTTGAATTTTCGAAGCTCTCTATTTTTCTCTGATTCCTAACTGTTCAAAGGAGCTCTGTAAATTTTCTCCCTATTTATAGAAGTTTTTGGTAATTAATATGCATTAAATAAGATAAGACATTGTCCAAATCCCTTAATTTTTAGCTTTTGTGTTGCTTAATTATAATTGGATAATTTTTCCTCTTCAGCTCTTGACTTACCATGACCAGATATTCATCATTCTCTATCCCGCTGATTTTTTCTCAATTAATTAATAATTTTCTTTTATTATTTACTAAGTTTTTAGCCAATTTAATTAATTTCGCATATTTTTACCTATACGTAAATATATGTGGGGTACATGTGAACATTCCTAATTATTATTTAAGTCGTTCTATGATTTTTAGTATACATATAATCTATCTCTAGTAATTTATTAGTTATTAGATTACACTTTTCATCTTTTCGATGATTAACAATTATTATACTTAAAATAAGAAAATTTTATAGTCTTCTATTTTATTACTTATTTTCTTAAATTCAAGTTTATAGGGTCATTTTTACTAATATTTCTTGTAAGCCCT
The DNA here is from genome assembly GCA_024138015.1 of Lumnitzera littorea. Lineage (NCBI taxonomy): Eukaryota > Viridiplantae > Streptophyta > Magnoliopsida > Myrtales > Combretaceae > Lumnitzera > Lumnitzera littorea. Next base: position 150,619,493 of record JAMXBB010000001.1, on the reverse strand, counting down.
AAAGCTAAGCCAAGTGACCGTAGGATTGAACTTAGAACACAAGGTTTAGGATGATCGGTTAAAGGATCCGATCAAACCCAAATTATAAACTATTGAGAGAAATATTAGTAAAAATAACCCCGTAAACTTGAATTAAGAAAATAAGTAATAAAATAGGAGACTATAAAATTTTCAAATTTTAAGCATAATAATTGCTAATTATCGAAAAGGCGAAAAGTGTAATCTAATAACTAATAAATTACTAAAGATAGATTATATGTATATTAAAAATTTTAGAATGACCAAAATAATAATTAGGAATGTTCACATGTACCCCACATGTATTTACGTGTAGATAAAAATACGTGAAATTACTTAAATTGGCCAAAAACTAAGTAAATAATTAAAGAAAATTATAAATTAATTATGAAAAAATCAGAAAAAAAAAATCAAAAGAAGATAGAATGATCTAAATTTGCTCATGGCAGGTCAGGATCTGCAAAATAAAAATTAACCAATTAGAATTAGGCAACACAAAAGCCAAAAATTAAGGAATTTGGGCAATGTCATGTCTAATTAATACATATAAATTACCAAAAACATTTATAAATAGGGAAAAAATTTCCAGAACTCATTTGAGCAGTGAGGAATTAGAGAAAAATAGAGAGACTCGAAAATTTAAGAGAAAATCCAGAAAACAAAAAAAGAAAAGAAAACTGTGCAGATTGGGCTATTGAGCCAAACCTGTCACGCCCCGAAGCGGCAGAGTCGTAACAGCCCCGCCGTGTAAACCACCCTAAGATAGAAGTTGGCCTCACAACCGCTATCTTAGACCTGATCTACACAGGGCGTCCACAACTAACCCGCTTTGAAGTAGACAGTTTGTAATTTAAATAAATCATTTACCTATAAAAGTGAGGAATTATATATATATGTTATCATTAAGTTATTGCAGTTAGAGTTTACAACATTTCTCTAAAGTATATTCCCTAATATTACATCATTCGGAAATGAAAAATAATTCTAAAATAAAAACTTAGACCTTAAAATATGTGTTTATTCTTCAATGTTTTTCCTCACTCCCCAGGATCCAGCAGTTGCTAGCTTCAGAGTCTTTGTTTGCCGCTTCTTAGCCAGCACCTGCACGATGTCTATAGGGATGTGAGCAACCACAGCTTAGTAAGTTAGGACGGAGGACTTAAAACTATACCATACACACAACAAGGTTTTCAATCACTTATTAAGTGCAATGCATGTGCAAGCAAATGCCATCGCACGACGTTGTCCGGCCCGTCGTGAGATTAGAGAAATTGCGCCCGTTCTAATCCGGGTTGAGGAGTTACCGTTAATGCAACAGCTCACGACCAAACCCAGGCTTGTGTAATGGAGACCTTGCTCCTCCCGCGACTACCTTCGAACCACTGTCTTCATCCCCGCCGCGACCTCCTCTCCTGTCACTTAGTTCGACTGAGGATGAAGAAGGGACCATTTTGCAATCCTGCGCTATCCCTTCCGAAGGGGTCGGTATTTGGCCGGAGAGTCCTAAATCCCCTAACGGGTTGCCATGCATGTTCGATTAAGATTACTGGTCGTATATTTGATTAAGTCCAATTTAGGGTGATCAATCATTACATACAATTCATACAATATGCGCCAAAGCAACAAACATATTCATAGCATCACCCGTAATCAAGCACATGCACGCATTCAACTATCTAACAAGCACAACCAAGCACAATCTTAAGCCTCCAAAATACAGCGTCGTATTAATCCCAACTTACCTCGACTCCTCGCTCGCTCACTCGGGGTCCGATCTGCTCAGGCCATCGCCGGTTATCCCTATAACACGAACGTGGTTTCAGTTTTTCATATAATTGTTATAGGTTCGTTTTATCCGAGAATGCTTATTGTTAGGTTTTGTTTACGGTTTAATATGCCTAATTATCTAGGTATTAAGTCTTTTATAATTATTCTAGGTTTAGGTTTAGGTTTGGGTTTGGGTTCGGTCTCGGTTTCCGCGTCAATTTCTAAATTAGGTTTTGGTTCGATTTTTAAGTAGCGTTTTATATTCCAACCCTAGAAATTAGTTTCAACCCATAATGTGAAATTAATCACATTATTTCCCGATAACCTAAATACCATCATTACCCTTTGTCAGTGTTTATTTTACTCGGTACACTTAAATCCATATCAGTGTACCGAATTCATTCCTAATGTTACAAATTTTTACATTTTTCATATAATTCCATAAATTCAAGTTTCCTATCAGATTTATTGTGCATTTTTATTATTCTCAAAATATCAATTTTTATTATAATATTTTCTATTTATTATATTTTCAATAATTACACATTATGCATTATTGCATATTATGCACATAATGCATTTCTAATATTTCTATTACCCTAATTACCATCTCTAAACACCAATTATTATTCCAAAATGTCTAAATCCATCCTAAATCAGATTTTACTCCAAATTTCCCTAATTTACAAAATTAACTATTTTTTTCCTATTACTCATTTATTACATAATTAACCTAATAATTACATCTAACACCCTAAATGCTATAAGTATCATAATCCATCAGATCTTAACACCCTAAAACATCTACTTATTCACTAATTCATAAATTAATAATTTAATTACTTAATTAATCCTAAATTACCCATTTTATGCCTCATTTTAGGACCTAAAAATTATCTAAAAATTTCGAAAATTAATTTTTGAAAAAGGGCTTCATAGCACTGTTCTATATCATCTGAGTAATCTACACAAAAATTTTTGGCTTGAAACTACACTCCTAAGGTCATTTATTTCTAAATCGAAATGTGCTCGGTTTTGCACGATTTCTTAGGGGCCATATATTACGGGATATAATTTCATCAAAATAATATTTTTCCTACAAATTACATACAGAAATATCTCAGAATAACAAAATTCATAATTTTCTAATTATATTTACTATTTTTACAAAAATTTACAAGATTCGGGCTGGAAATCGGACTCACCGATTTGGGTGGCTCCGGCCACCGCGGGCCGCCGTGGCCTTGTCGGCCGGCCTAGGCGCTGCCACCACCGTGTGGTGGTGGTGGCCGTCCTCTTCCAGCTCCTCATCTGGTGTGGGTTCCTTTTAAAACCCTTAACTGCACAGTTTTTCTTATTTTTTTTATTTTCTGGATTTTCTCTCAAATTTTCAACTCTCTCTAATTTTCTCTGATTTGTATCTGTCCAAATGTGCTCTGTAATTTTTCCTGCTATTTATAGGGCTTTGTGGAATTTATTGTGCATTAAATGGGACAAGACAATTGCCTTATCCCTTGATTTTTGGCTTTTATGTTGTCTTAATTTAATTGGCCGAATTTTTTCTTATTTTTCCCAGCTGCCACGACCCAATTCTGGATGATTCATGATTTTTCCTGATTTTTCTTGATTTTTCCTTAATTAATTATGAATTTTCTTTAAGCATTTAGTATTATTTTAGCACATTTCGCGTATTTTAAGTAATTACGCGTATTTATACTTACATGTATATTCATATATAGTATAAATAAATATTCTTAAATATTATTTTGGTCATTCCAAAATTTTTAGTATACATATAATCTGTCTCTAATAATTTATTAGTTATTATATTACACTTTTTGCCTTTTTGGTAATTAGCAGTTATTATGCTTAAAATTTGAAAATTTTATAGTCTCCTATTTTACTACTTATTTTCTTAAATTTATGTTTACAGGGTCATTTTTACTGATATCTTGTTAAATAGTTTATAATTTGGGTTTGATCGGATCTTTTAACCGATCGCCCTAAACCTTGAGTTCTAAGTTCAATCCTACGGTTACTTGGCTGAACTTTGGGGCTTACAAAACCCACACCTCACTACCATCTGGGACTGAGCCACCACCACCACCCCACTCTAGAGCCATCGTCTAGGCCGGCCGACAACCTTGGGCCGGGTTTAGACGGCCAGAAAGCTTGGAACCGAGTGAGTCCCTTAATTACCCTGATTTTGTATAATTTCGTAAAATTAGTTATTTTGCCCAGAAAATTATGAAACTTATTATTCTGAGGTTTTATTGTATGTAGATTTAGGGAAAAATAATGATTTAGTTTAATCACGTCTAAAAATATAAGGTTCTTAACAAATTGAACAAAACCGAGCATGATCAGAACTAGAAATAAATAGGCATAGGAGTGCAGTTTGAAGCTCAATTTTTTTTCTATAAGATGCTCATGTGATATAGAATAGTATTATGAAGCCATTTTTTTTTAAATTAATTTTTGAAATTTTTAAGTTAATTTTTAGCCCTAAAATGATGGAAAAATTGGGTAATTTTGGGTTAATTAGGTAATTAAGATACTAATTACTGATTTAGATAGTAATTAGATGTTTAAGGATGCTAATCTCTGATGTAGAAACCTAATCCTAGCCTTTGGAGTATTAAGTATGGTTAATTTAGGAAATTAGGTAGTTATTGTAAGAAATTAATAATACGTGAAATTGAAAATTAATAAATCTAAAAAATTAGGGTTAATTAGATAATATTATAATAAAAATCAGAATAATACTAAATCTGAAATAACATTTAATTTTAAGAAAATGTATAAAAACGTAAGATTTTCTCACATCGAGAATAAATCCGATACCCTAATTAGGAATAACGTGTACCGAATAGTTTAGAATACTGAATTTAGACCTAATAGGATATTTGAATACTCGAGCTTAATGTGATTAATTTCATATTAGGATTCGAGCATATTTAAGATTTAGAAATTAAAACTAGAATCTAATTTAGGGTCTGAACCTTAAAATAGAGTAGAAAGAATTATTCGTATATAATAGGTATACATAGAAAAATGGGTTAAATTATAACTTAGAATATAAATCCTTAAAGTATAAGTACTAAAAAGACCTATTTGTATTATAGGACACCCAGAGATAAATCGACTTGCGACTAAGGGATCAAGCGATTGAGCAATTCCAAGTAAGTTGGGTTATTACTTATTGTAATAGAGTACTACTTGTATGGTACTCGGAGACTTAGGCTTGTATATGGTTGTGATTGTAAGTAGTTTACGCATGTATTTGATGTATCTGAATTCGTACTGAATTTGTAATATGAGTGATTTTGTGATTGATTAAATTGGTGTGAAATTGTTTGAACACCCTAAATGAAATTTAATCTTATTCAACTCTAATAACCAAAAATATCATACACTGCAACCCGTTAAGGGATCATAGGATTCTCCAACCAAATACCGACCCCTTCGAAAGGGATAGCGCAGGATTGCAAAATGGTCCCTTCTTCATCCTCAGTCGAACTAAGTGACAGGAAAGGAGGTCGCGGCCAGGGTGAAGTCAATGGCTCGAAGGTAGTCGCGGGAGGAGCGAAGTCTCCATTGCACAAGTCTGGGTTTGGTTATGAACTGCTGCATAACATGGAACTCCTTAACTTGAATTAGAGCGGGTGAAATTTCTCTGATTTTACAACGGACCGGACTACGTTGTGCGATAACACTTGATTGTTGCATTGCATGAAAATAATTGATTGATAATCTTATTTATGCTTGTATGCATTCATGAGTCTCCAATTCAACTTACTGAGCTGTAGTTGCCCATACCTTTATAGATCTTTTTATAGGTTCTGATTTCTGAACTCTTCAAATAATATGCCGGCTTACAATTATCCAAAGGTTAGTCTTTTTAAAGCCCAGGGTGTGAAGATCAATCTACTTAGTAATGGTGTGTAGCTAGAGTATCCTTGTAATTAAGGATGAAAGACTGATAGTTATTATGTACATTAGTGAACTGTTATGTTTATGTAAAACTTCTTGGGAAGCTCTATGGACTTGCATATAATTATATATGTTTATTAGAAATTTATAATATTTATCATAACTGTAGTTTAAATGATAAATGGATTGTTTACTTCAAAGCGAGGAGTCGTCGACGCCTTGTATAGATCATGTCTATGGTAGGCACTGTGAGGCCAGTTACTATCATAGAATGGTTTACACGATGGAACTGTTGCGACTCTGCGACTTCGGGGCATAACATTTCTCTCCATAGTTTATAATCCGGGTTTGATCAAATCCTTTAACCGATCGCCCTAAACTTTATATTCTAAGTTCAATCCTATGGTCACTTAATTTAACTTTAGAGATTACAGTAGCGAACGCAATGTGACCTGCACTTCAAATAAATGCCAAAATAACACAATCTAAATGTATTTTCCCTATTCCACCAAGACCATCAACAAGAAATGTTGTCTATTCCTCTTGCTCAATAGTAGACATTATCAAATCGAATGTACGTCATATTCGACATTCAAGTGAGAAGAAGCAATTATATCATCATTAGCAATAGTAATTGACAACTCATCTTCAATAACCCCAAGTATGTTGCCATGAAAGTCGAAGTCATTTTGCAAACATGGTAGGTCATAATCCGCTAATCTTTTACCATGCTGTACTAAAAAAACCTTAAGTTGGTCAATAGTTTCTAATGAAGAAACAAATTTGAAGTCGTTGAGGATGAAGGGTAGTTTTGCAACATACTTTGGTGAAACTCATCCCACAATGCTTTAACATTAGCAGGTTGATAATATACCAAAATAGTTATAAATAATTTCCTGAGCACTAATGGCATTTGGAAAGAAACTGCTTCAGCTAAGCATTCCTACATATTATCATCATTATCGAGAAGACCTTTACTCTCTGCAACCTTTCAAAACGTACCATATGTAACCTCATTATATGTTAAAAGATAGGCAAATGAAGTAGGGCCACAAACATGATTAAGTAAGACACGTAAATAAAATCACTCAGAGTTTGTCAAGGGTATAGTATAAATTCTTCCGGCAACCTATATGCTCATTCTTCTCCATTACCATGTAGAGTTTTCCCATTTACGATGTTGTGGAAATTCTTTGTATAAATAATATCTTGCCTCAGAATTTACCTTATTTGTATGGAAAAATTACATGAGCATGGTTCATAAGGCTAGGTTACTTAACAAAACAAAAGTTATTGATTGGTCATCCAGAAAAATTATAGTGTACATGTTAGGAAGATGTATTTGTAATTTGATAATAGAAGGATATAGTCGATTCAATAGAAATTTCATTAACCTCCTTATAGTCCTTGAGGCACATACCCAATGTACATCAACAAATTGTCGAATTTCATCTTTTTCAAATCCAATATGAACCTCCATGGAAACTCTATCAAGACCCTTGTAGATGTATTTATATAAGTATTTCACACTCTTAACACTTAAACATATCTCCATATTAATGTAACAATCATACTTCAAAAGCAACCAAATTTCATCATACCTCATGTGCATTAACAAATTGTCGAATTTCATCATTTTCAAATCCAATATGAACCTCCATGGAAACTCTATCAAGACCCTTGTGGATGTATTTATATAAGTATTTCACACTCTTAACACTTGAACATATCTCCATATTAATGTAACAATCATACTTCAAAAGCAACCAAAGATTGTAATGGATTACCCAACTGTTGTCAACAGTTAGGAAGTGAAACACTATCAGTATTTCTATGTCTATTTATTGGACAAGAGTTACCCTTTTGAGAAGTAGCATGTGCAAATAACTTAGGAAAACAATGCTTACATTACCCTTGCTTCATATATGGTACAGATGCATTATATCCTCCACATAGACCATGAATCATATGTTTAAGAATAGCATGAAATAATCAAGGTTCTTCTTGTTCATATGGGATTTCGGATTTAACAACAGTATCATAATCATCCGGTATATTGAATTTGTCATCGGGATCTAAAATTATGAGTCATAAGTGTGTAGCAGGCCTCACTTTTGAAATTCGATGACGTAAGAATAACCAATAACATTTCCTAAAACAACTCTTTCAAAAATATATTTCTTGAATTGCTGAAACCGTAAGTGGAACACATGTAAAAGTAATTCTAGACAATCTTGTGCGATTTGCCTTATGAGTAATTCACCTTGAATTTTAGGTCAATATGAGTTACATATAGTAGTGATAAATAGATCCGTTCATCCAAATTCCTAAACCAAAGCCACTAAATCTTGGTATCTTTGATAAAAATCATGGTATCTTTGATAAAAATCATGAGGACTACCAACAAATGATGATGGCAACACAACTCTATGGCTAACATTCCCTATGATATATGTATTCAGTAATTTTATATTCACACATCAACATTAGAGGGTAAAAAGAATAATAGCTAATTTGAATAAATGAAGGACCTGCATCATTTTCTCTAGCAGCGAGTCTTGCAATCCTTGATAAATTTCCAATAAAACTTTACCTTAGTTATTATGTAACCATTTCAACCTTTAAGTTTCAATTTTAACGAAATTATCAACCAAATATTGTTGGAAGGGTCTACCATCTCTAAAAAGAAGTGATTGCTCATGATCACATATCTAGAAATGAAAATATTGAAAACATAAGATATTATTTATCTAGTGAGACGAATAGTATTTCTTTAAATATTGGTAAATTTTACTTGTAGTTTATAAGCATAGAAGGGACGACATGTGATAGCAACAATAGTGGCTACTATAAAGGGTCATAATAACCAACAGTTTCATGGACATTTATAAGATGTTATAATCATTTAATTAACCAATTTTTTTATCTCCAACTATAACACTAGCAACTTGTGAAGCGGTTGGAAGAAAATATTGATGTTGACCAATAAGCTGCTCACAATGACCTAAGTTTATCTTAGGGTTAGCTCATGATGACCCAAGTTTATCTTAGGGTTACCTACCCTATGGGGTGGATCTAAGTATGAGGCTTTTTGCTTTGTTAAGGAGATGATCTCAAAAAGACTAAACAGATAGAAACATTGTTTGCTAAGCCCCACTAGATGGGAAGTTTTAATAAAGGTAAAGGTGGTAGCTACTGCGATTCCTACCTATTCTATGTCGTGCTTTTGCTTTTTGGTGAAATGGTGTAAGGATATCAACTCAATTTGGTAAGGCACAAAGAAAAGGTACGGGAAAGATTCATTGGGTAGGTTGAGAAAAGTTAACAGCAGCTTAAGAGGAGAGTGATTTAGGCTTTAGAGACCTCCAGAGGCACGTAAGCTAAAGTGTTGAAAGGGATATACTTCCCAAATCGAGATTTCAAGGAGGCAACAAAGAGTAGAAAGCCATCTTGGGGCTAGAGCAGTATCCTAGGAGGGAAAAAAATAATTCCTTTTTTTTTTTTTTTTGAAGAATGGTTATTAGCACATCAAGGATGGCAAGATGGTAAACATTTGGAAAGATAGATGGGTTTTATCCATGGAAGATTTTAAGCTACAGTCAATACTAAGGCGAGGTCAAAAGCAGTACACAGTGGAGAGCTTGATAGGATGTATTAGGTAGGATACAGTAAAGTTAAGATGCATGTTGAATTCAAAAGAAGTAGTAATTAGAAACTTACCAATTTCACCTGGTTTGAACAAAAGATCAGTTAGTATGGCTACATAGCCATCAGGGCTGTTACACAGTAAAATCAGCTTAATGTTTCATCAAAGCACGAGAAAAACTGATTGTTTAGATACACCTTCTTCGTCTAGATCCATTTCTAAAAAATGCAATGGAAAAGTATATGGCTTGTACAAACATTATCCAACATCCATCATTTTCTCCGGAGGGCATCATCAAACCCTTCCCACAATGGAGAGACATTACCAAAAGAGGTTTGTTTCAAAACCTATCTTCATGTTTTGTGACGAAGTTGAGACTACAGAGCATGCCTTGTTGACATGTGGTGGGTTCAAGCCATATAGTTTGGAAGCTTCTTGGGAGTTCGCAAAGATCTAGAAGGGATGAGTAGGTTGATTGGTTTGAGGGGTAGGGGGTACTAAGCGAATTCTGTTGGAGTTCGGAAGAACGAGGCGAAGAACTGGCTTTATTATCGGTGCTTTGTTTTATATGGAAACAAAGGTGTAGTATGGTGCATGACCGTAAAAATTTGGTCTTTGGATGAAGTTTTTTCGTTGCGTGTCAAGGGATTAATCAGAGAAGCAACAGGCAAGAAAAGGATCAAATATCTAAGAGGAAAGGGCAAAAGTGTGAAATGCTTACTCGAGAAGGTATTCAACATTCATGATAGATCGAACAACATTACATGCCACCTAAAATGGCTGACTCAAGAAGGTAACAAATTAGAATATTGAATTATTAAAAATTGTCCATGATAAAACAAAACGGGGAATGCATCAAAAAAACCTCATGAACAACATTTTTAATAGTAAAATCTATGTTTGAATCTGATTAGGAAATTCGATCCACTGATCATATAAAAATCCTAAATGATATAAAGCTACAATATCTTCTTATAACCAAAATCAATCACCTCGATCACATCACTAAAACCAAAATTTCATTACTCCTATCTCTCATACTCGGCAATGGCATCAAGAACTCTGACGATGACTATGGAACTTGTATAACCTATTCATGATGGTACTAATGCTATCAAACCTGGTCTCCCAAGGAAAAGCTTCCTAAATTTTTGTACCAGCATTCAGAATTCCCAACTTGCAGACCTTCTGGCAATTAACCTTGTTTTGATGCTTTGAGAGTGAGCCAGTATCCACAATTAATGCAGAATATTCTCTTCTCACATACTATCTACCAATTGAATGCGCATTTGTCTAGCTTGCAGGTTCTACACTGGTCTGATGCTGCATGAAAAAATCTGTACCAGAACATATTAATGAGTTCGAGGGCAATCCTCATCTTTATCGAGGGAAGCTGACAAGTAGCTCAATATGAACCCATCTAGATCTCCCTCTAGAACAGAATCAGGGTCAGAAACCTCGTAGTTTGTCCGGAGATCCTTGACCATGCGGTATGGCTGCAATGAAGATTGAGATGTGTTAGAGAAACTCTTTTAAGTCAATAAATCAAGCTTTAGAAGGAAGACCATACATGAAGGACATAGGTACGAATCTGATTGCCCCAGCTAATTTCAGTAAGGGATTGTGTATGCTGTGCATTCATTTGAGCCTGTCGAGCCATCTCAAGCTGGTCTAGTCGAGATTGCAGCACAGCCATTGCAGAAGCCTTGTTTTGATGCTGCGATCTGCATTTCATTCACCATAGGCTAAACGTGAAAGGGAAAAAGTGCACCAAATTGGTATTTCATCCAGTGCACTGATTTGTCTGACAAGACAAGGCATGGGAATTATAAAGCCAAAAAGAAGCAATTTGACAATGTGACCGAACAAGCTTTTTACCTCTCATTTTGACAGGTTGCAGTGATTCCAGTAGGAATATGAACAATTCTGACAGCACTCTCGGTGGTATTAACATGCTGCCCACCAGCTCCTCCAGCTCGAAATCTTTCAATCCGTAGATCAGATTCATTTATTTGTACATGAGAAAACCCATCACCCAATATTGGAATTACAGCCACAGCAGCAAATGAAGTGTGCCGTCGCTTGTTGCTGTCAAATGGTGAAATACGTACCAATCTGTGGACACCTACTTCAGCCTTTGCATATCCAAATGCATATTCACCTTCCACTTTAATTGTTGCACGCTGCACAAGATTTCCATTGTCAACAGGGAAAAGTTTAACACCGGTAATGCATACCTAACAAGTATGTAAATATAGTAAGAAGTTCAACCTTGATTCCTGCAATCTCACCAGGCATTTCATCTACCATCATGACTTTAAATCCACGACATTGAGCCCATGCCTGGTACATTTGCATGACCATTTTAGCCCAGTCCATACTTTCTGTCCCTCCAGCTCCAGCTTGTACCTAAAGTATGCAAAAAGGTCATCCTCTCATGTTGTCATAGAGCTACAAAATGGACAGGAATGACAAAATAAAAACCCCCATATAAAAACTACTTGATAATAAACAAAGCAAAACATGGATGCAGCATAATTTTGATAAAGCAACAAAAAAGATAAACGTGGTTGAAGAAAAACTAGAAAGCATGTATAATTTATACCTCTATATAGCAAGAGCAGGGATCCTGTTCTCCAGCTAATAGAGCTTCAAGTTCCTTATCTCTAGAAACTCGTCTCATCCTAAGCAGAGCTTTCAATGATTCCTGCATTATATAATGCAAGTTTAGCCCCATAAAGACATAATAGTTAAGTTATGATGTTGAAAAGTAAAAGCCACAGTAATCAGTTGATGCCAGAACCTACTGATTCCAACTCAGTGTCATTCTCTTCACGGGCAAGCTTAATCATGTCGATATGCTCAAGTAATTCTTGTTCAAATGATACCACCTCTTTCATTTTACCCATTAGAGATCCATGCTCACGACTTATTTTGCCAGCATGAACTGGATCATCCCATATATCTGGCTTATCCAATTCTGCTCCCAACAGCTTCAACCTCACTAGCAATTTCTTCCACTGACAAATGGAAGTACGAGACATAAGACAATCAAAATTCCATAACTACAAAAAATCACGATACTCCACTCAGACATTTTGGGCATAAAATCTTCAAACTCAACAAACATGAGATTTTCAAAAAATAATTTACAGAGTGAAATCATGGGTTAATTAACATGGATTGGCATCACTATGAATCACATGAGATAGTCAAAGCAGGTAATCCTTTGATTCATTTCCCCATCATTTTAGCTACCTCAAGTTGCATGTGAACTGAAACATACATAAAACCTGCTATGAGCGAATTTTCTGCCTTGTTCAAGTGCTTTTTGGACAACATGCCCAACTTTTTAGAATGATGAATCTGTCCATGATCAAGTGACTAAAATCACGACAAACAACTCCTGTACAACTAGAAATAAACAACAAAAGTATGAGCCAAGTTAGTTGTTCTAGATAAAGAACTAGTTAGCTATTGCAAATATATAATGGAAATACGTATAACAAGGCTAAGCCTTTTCCCAATTTAGTACATAAAAATTCTGCCTGTGCAAATTTGCTATCTCAAACTCTGCATGTATATCGCTCGAGCACCACCAACTTATTGTGCATGCAGAAACACTTATGCAAACTTTATTTAAGACATGAGTATTTATCCGTGATATTGTGTTTCTAACCTTGGTAGCACAACAAACCTGAGCGAAGGGACATCATTCAAATATTCTATTAAAATTAGAAAATCATCTACCTTAGATCTTGATCACCCTGTAAACATGTTCACCGCAAGGATGATGCAGGTTAAATTCCCTCACTACCAACAAAAAATCCCTATCACTCTGAAAAACTGAACAAAGCACATCATCCAGCCAGCCACTACCATTGCCTGACACCATATCTGATGCAGGTTAATTACCACAATGTTCTTCAATTTTCATGACATGATAGACGATTATAGCACGTGGATATTATAAACGACACCATAAATTCCAGAAAATGTTTTCTGCAGTAAAAGACAAAGTTTGAATTGGAAAAGAACAGTTGTTAACCTTATACCTGCAACCTCTTTTTGATCAAGTGTATGGATTGTGAAATTGCAGCAGAATGACTCTTCCAATCACTCTCACTTTCATCCAGAATCGTCCATTGATTCGATAAAATCCCTTCCACAGTAAGCCCATCACTCGTTGATGGTTCAACAGCAGCTGCTGCTTGTGTTCCGAACAACTTAACTCCAATTAATTTCACAAAACTCTCACCAAGACCACACCTTTTAGTATCATTCCTTAAAAAACACTGCTTTGAGATCGACCCTAGTGAGAAGTTCAGGTTTTTCAATGAAAATGAAGGACACCCAAGATTTGAAATGCTGGAATTAGAGGGGTGAGATGGTAAAGGTAGTGGGTTTTCGATGGAAGGAGTAAATTGGTAATTGGGTATTGATTGGGAAGTGAAGAGGAAAGAGAAAAGATAGGGTTTTGATTGGGGTTTTGGAGATAGAAGTAAAGAGGGTTTGCAATATGAGCTTCTTCTTTGTAAAAGCTTTGCCATTTTCAGTTTTTACAGGACACGATTCACAGTACAGTCATAAAGGGGCGTGCAAGCAAGCAACGGATGACCCCTGCTGTGGGTCGCCGGAATTCCAATTCGTGATACGACGCCGGGGACGGCCCGGTTGTGAACCAGAGTTTTGTACGTTATCCTTATTCGGTTATCTAGAGAAAGAAACATGTACATAAGGATTTTTCCAAATTTCGTCCGTGTTTTTTATCAGATTATAACAAAACTATCAAATGGACATACGGATTTCAATTTTATATTCATTATAACAAAACTATCAACTCTTAAATATGTTATTATTAGACAAGTATAATTGGTCTTATTGATAGGACTTTCTGAACATAAGCTCTTCAACCCATCCCAACTTGATAGGGCTTATAACCTATAACAAATCAATCTGGACTAGAAGATTTTGGATAAAACTAAAAGATTAAGTCAACAATCACCTCTTATATACACAAAACATGTCGTACACCATGATCTCTCTCTCTAACGCTTGCGGATATAGCTTTACTAATTAACTCTTCTCCAACTATCGACATCACCCATCTATAAATACAAAATTATCACCCAACGGTAAATTACTTGATATTTTGTGAAGCTGATATACTATTTGAATTTTCATACTCTCCAAATACTTGACTGATTTAAACATTGGAGTGGTCATACAGAACAACCTCCTAATGCTTCCTTGCTATATTCTCTTTTGTAGGTTCACACACATGCATAAAGCTTAATCTCACTCAAATCTATATCGATAAAGATCTTGACACAATATTTGATGCTATCTATGAGAAGCTGATCTAAGTTCTTACCTAAATATGTTAAACACTCTCCCAAACACCACCTTTGACCACTATGTCTTGTGTTAACAACTCTGAGAACCACCAATTGGTGAATAATCAACTTGCTGAGAACCAGCCCCTTCTAAGGAAATGTTGGAGGAGTGCCTAGTTAAGGAGTTTTTTGCCCAAAACAAGCTACTTAGTGCTTAGCTCAAGGAAGCCAAAAGTTACAATGTACAAACCAATCCCCCCGAAGCCTTTTATGCCCTCACCAGGCAAAACAACCACCACCACCATCAGCAAAATGGTAGGGATCGGCAACTTGATCTACTAATGCAGCAACAGTTAGCAAGGTCCATAGCTTCTCGTAACTAAGCTTTAGTTGGCAATGAGTAGATGGTCGACTTCTATGAAGCACCAACATACTATGCAACGCGCCGAACTCATCTGGTAGATGATGTCGACCTCAATGAGCTCTACGCAATTGTGAGGAGGCTCTGTGAGTAGAAGGGGAGCAAGGTAATTAGCGACACTAAACTAATCACTAGCAACAAAACCTCCTTTACCAGGAGTATCCAAGACGAAGTGTTGCCTCCCAATAGCAAGCTTCCAACCTTAGGCTAATACAACGATACTAGTGATCTTAACGATCACCTCCTCCATTTTCGCAACCTCATGAACCTTCATGGTTATGAGGCTATCATAATGTGCAAAGTTTTCCCAAGATTTTGAGGAAAGTAACTTAGACATAGTTCAACTATAAACTCCATAACTAGCTATTCGAAGTTTCGATCGATTATAGGATCCGATCGAGCCTAAATAATAAAGTAAAGATAGAAATATTAGTAAAAATGATTCCGTAAGTTCGAATTTAAGAAAATAAGTAATAAAATAAAAGAATATAAAATTTTCAAAATTTAAATATATTATTCGTTATTTATCGAAAATACGTAAAATATATTCCGATAATTAACGAATTACTAGAGATAAATTATATATACACTAAAAATCATAAAATCACTTAAATAATATTTAGGAGTATTTATTTATACCATGTATGAATTTACATGTAAATAGAAATACACGTAATTACTTAAAATACATGAAATGTGCTAAAATAATGTTAAATAATTAAAGAAAATTCATAATTAATTAATAAAAAATAAAGAAAAATAAAAAAAATAAGGAATGATCCAGATTTTGGTTGTGGTAGCTGGGGAAAAGAAGAAAAAGATTCAGCTAATTAAATTAGAATAACAAAAAAGGCAATTTAGAAAAAGATAAGACAATTGTCTAATCAAATTAATGCACAATAATTCCCCAACACCACTATAAATACCCCAAATTTTTCAGAAGTTCATTTTGGATGTTTGGAATTATAGAAAATTAGAAAGAGGCGAAATTGAGATGAAATTAGGATTTTTACAAAAAATTGTACAGTTTGGGCTTCTAAGGAGAACCAACACCCGACAAGCACCTAGGAGTGGACGGCCACCATTACCATACAGTGGTGGCAACACCCAAACCGATTGATAAGGCCACGGCTGCCGACAGTGGCTAGAGCCACCTATACAAGTGAGTTTGATTTCCAACCCGATTTTGTTTAATTTTGTAAAAATATTAAATATTCTTATAAAATTATGAAATTTAGTATTCTGAGGTTTTTAAGTATGTAGATTTAGGGAAAAAATTTATTTTGATGATTATGTATTTAGAAATATACTATCTTTAAGAAATCATGCAAACTTGAACTTTGTTCGAATTAGGAATAAATGACCTTAGGAGTGTAGTTTTGAGCCTAAAATTTTTGTGTAGACTACTTAAGTGATACAAAATAGTGCTACGAAGCCTTTTTTTCAAAAATTAATTTTTAAAATTTTTAGATAATTTTTAGGCCTTAAAATGATACACAAAATGGATAATTTAGGGTTAATTAAGTAATCAAATGGGTAATCACTGATTTGATACACAATTATATGTTTTAGGATGTTGAAATCTAATGGAGTATGTTATTAGTAGCATTTGGAGTATTAGATGTAATTATTAGGATAATTATATAGTAAATAAGTAATAGGAAAAAATAGTAAATTTTAAGTTAATTTTGTAAATTAGAGTAATTAAGTGTAAAATCTGATTTGAAATGAATTTAGACATTTTGAAATATTAATTGATGTTGGGAGATTTTAATTAGAGTGATAGAAATATTAGATGTGTATTATGTATATAATAAGTGATAATATATAATATGCAATTATTGGAAATATAATAAATAGAAAATATTAGAATAAAAATTGATATTGTACGAATAATAGAAATATATATAAAAACTGGTAGGAAACTTAAACTAAGGTAATTATATGAAAAATGTAAGATTTTCTCATATCAAGAGTAAATTCGATAGTTAAATTAGGATTTGGGTGTATCACACGGACTAGAACACTAGTTAGAAACTAAAAACAATATTTAGGATATCTACAGATAATGTGATTAATTTCACATTATGAGTTGAAACGAGTTTCTAGGGTTCGTGTATAAAATAGTACTTAGGAATTAAACTGGAACCTAATTTAGAAATCGATGCGAAAACTGAACCTAAATCTAGCCCTAAACCCAAAATAATTGTAAGAGATTTGAAAACCTAGATAACTAGACATATTAAATATCACACCCCGAAGTGACAAAATCATAATAGCCCCGTCGTGCAAACCATTCAAAGATAGAAGTTGGCCTTATAACCGCTATCGTAGACCTGATCTACACAAGACGTCAATAACTAACCCATTTTGAAGTAAACAGTTCATAATTTAAATATAATATGTACTTATGATTTTAAGAAAATTGCATATTTAAATTAGAATAATCTAAGTACATTTACAAGATAGCCACTTAATCATAATCCACCTGAGTAATTCGAAATCTAATACTAAAAGCTTTAGATATAAATCTAAACTTGAAAATATATCCAGTCTTCAATTTATATTCTCACTCCCCAAGATCCTGCAGTTACTAGTTTCGAGGTAATTGTAAGCTACTTCTTAGCTAACACCTATAATAAAGGTTATAGGAGTGTGAGTAACCACAGCTCAGTAAGTCGGAACGAAGGACTTAAATCTATACCACAAACACAAATAAGGTTATCAACCAACTTATTAGATGCAATACACGTTCAAGCAAATGCTATCGCACGACGTTGTCCAGACAGTCATGAGATTAGAGAAATTTCGCTCGCTCTAATCCAAGTTGAGAAGTTATCATTAATGCAACAACTTACGACCAAATCCAAGCTTATGCAATGGAGACACCGCTCCTCCTACAACTACCTTCAAACCATTGACTCCACTTTTGCCGCGACCTTTTCACCTATTACTTAGTTCGACTAAAGATGAAGAAAGAACCTATTATGCTATCCAGCGCTATCCTTTTCAAAAGAGTCGGTATTTGGCCAGAGAATCCTAATATTCCCCTGATGGGTTGCTATGCAAATCCAGTTTATGGTTACAAGCCATATATTTGTTAAGTCTAGTTTAAGATGATCAATCATTTCATACAATACAAGCTAGAACAACAAACAGAATCATAGCATCACTCAAAATTAAGCACATGCACACAACGATCTATTTAACAAGCACAACCAAGTATAATCTCAAGCCTCCAAAATACAGCTTTGTATTAATCTCAATTTACTTGGACTTTTCGCTTGATGACTTGAGGTCCAACTCACTCAGGCCATTGTCGATCATTCCTATAATACCAACGTTGTCTCAATTTTCATATAACTGTTATAGATTAGTTTTTATCCCATAACACTTATTATTATCTTTAGCTTAAGGTTTAATATGTCCAATTATCTAGGTTATCAAATCTTTTACAATTATTCTGGGTTTAGGGTTAGGTTCCAGTTCAATTTCCGCATTGATTTCTAAATTAGGTTTTAGTTCAATTTTTAAGTACTGTTTTATACCCAAACCCTATAAACTTGTTTCAACCCATAATATGAAATTAATCATATTACTTTCATATATCCTAAATACCATAATTACCTCTAGTCAATATTTTATTCCACCCGGTACACTTAAATCCTTATTGGTGTATCAAATTTACTCTTGATATGAGAAATTTTTACATTTTTCATATAATTACATAAATTTAAGTTTTCTATCAGATTTATTATATATCCCTATTATTTATATAATATCAATTTTTATCCTAATATCTTCTATTTATTATATTTCCAATAATTACATATTATGTATTATCACCTATTATGTACATAATACACGTCTAATATTTATATCACTCTAATTATCATCTCTTAACATCAATTAACATTTCAAAATATCTTAATTCATCCCAAATCAAATTTGAACCTAATTACCTTAAGTTATTAAATTAACTTAAAATGTATTATTTTTCCCTATTACTTATTTACTACATAATTACCTTAATAATTACCTTTAACACCTTAAATGCTACAAATATCATACTTCATCAAATTTCAACATCCTAAAACATATAATTGTACATCAAATCAGTAATTACCCATTTAATTACTTAATTAACTCTAAATTACCCATTTTATGCCTCATTTTAAGGCCTAAAAATTATCTAAAATTTTCAAAAATTCATTTTTGAAAAAAGGGCTTCATAACACTATTTTATATCACCTAAGTAGTGTACGCAAAAATTTTGGGCTCAAAACTACACTCTGAAGATCATTTATTTCTAAACCGAGACATACTCGATTTTACATGATTTTACATGATTTCTTAAGGATCATATATCACGAGACATATTTTTATCAAAATAATATTTTTCCTAAAAACTACATATGAAAATATTATATAATAATAAAATTCATAATTTTCTAGGAATATTTACTATTTTTATAAAATTATACAAAATCATGTTAGAAATAAAACACACTAGTTTGAGTAGCTCCAGCTACCGTCAATGGCCATGGGTGTGTCAGCCCACCTGGGCACTACCACCACCGTGAGGCGGTAGCTGCCATCTATGTTACGCCCCGAAGCGGCAGAGTCGTAACAGCCCCCGTCGTATAAACCATCCTAAGATAGAAGTTGGCCTTACAACCGCTATCTTAGACCTGATCTACACAAGGCGTCCACGACTAACCCGCTTTGAAGTAGACAATTTGTAATTTAAACAAATCATTTACCTAAGAAAGTGAGGAAATATATATAATCACTATAATTCAGTTACTGCAGTTAAAGTTTTCAATATTCCTCTATAATATATCTCCTAGTTATTACATCATTCGGAAATGAAAAATAATTCTAAAGTAAAAACTTAGACCTTAAAATATGTGTTTATTCTTCGATGTTTTTCCTCACTCCCCAAGATCCAGCAGTTGCTAACTTCTGAGTAATTGGTTGCCGCTTCTTAGCCAGCACCTGCACGACGTCTATAGGGATGTGAGCAACCACAGCTCAGTAAGTAGGGACGGAGGACTTAAAACTATACCATACACACAACAAGGTTTTCAATCACTTATTAAGTGCAATGCATGTGCAAGCAAATGCCATCGCACGACGTTGTCCGGCCCGTCGTGAGATTAGAGAAATTACGCCCGCTCTAATCCGGGTTGAGGAGTTACCGTTAATACAACAGCTCACGACCAAACCCAAGCTTGTGTAATGGAGACCTTGCTCCTCCCGCGACTACCTTCGAACCACTGTCTTCACCTCCGCCGCGACCTCTTCTCCTGTCACTTAGTTCGACTGAGGATAAAGAAGGGACCATTTTGTAATCCTGCACTATCCCTTCCGAAGGGGTCGGTATTTGGCCGGAGAGTCCTAAATCCCCTAACGGGTTGCCATGTATGTTCAATTATGATTACTGGTCGTATATTTAATTAAGTTCAGTTTAGGGTGATCAATCATTACATACAATTCATACAATATGTGCCAGAGCAACAAAGAAGATCATAGCATCACCCATAATCAAGAACATGCACACATTCAACTATCTAACAAGCACAATCAAGCATAATCTTAAGCCTCCAAAAATACAGCAACGTATTAATCCCAACTTACCTCGACTCCTCGCTCGCTCACTCGAGGTCCGATTTGCTCAGGCCATCGCCAATTATCCTTATAACACGAACGCGGTTTCAGCTTTTCATATAACTGTTATAGGTTTGTTTTATCCTATAATGCTTCTTGTTAGGTTTTGTTTAAGGTTTAATATGCCTAATTATCTAGGTATTAAGTCTTTTACAATTATTCTAGGTTTGGAGTTAGGTTCAGGTTCGGTTTTCGCATCGATTTCTAAACCAGGTTTTTAATTCGATTTTTAAGTAGCGTTTTATATTCCAACCCTAGAAATTAGTTTCAACCCATAATGTGAAATTAATCACATTATTTCTCGATAACCTAAATACCATCAATACCCTTTGTCAGTGTTTATTTTACTCGGTACACTTAAATCCATATTAGTGTACCGAATTCACTCCTAATGTGATAAATTTTTACATTTTTCATATAATTCCATAAATTCAAGTTTCCTATCAGATTTATTGTGCATTTTTATTATTCTCAAAATATCAATTTTTATTATAATATTTTCTATTTATTATATTTTCAAAAATTACACATTATGCATTATTGCATATTATGCACATAATGCATTTCTAATATTTCTATTACCCTAATTACCATCTCTAAACACCAATTATTATTTCAAAATGTCTAAATCCATCCTAAATCAGATTTTACTCCAAATTTCCCTAATTTACAAAATTAACTATTTTTTTCCTATTACTCATTTATTACATAATTAACCTAATAATTACATCTAACACCCTAAATGCTATAAGTATCATAATCCATCAGATCTTAACACCCTAAAACATCTACTTATTCACTAAGTCAGAAATTAATAATTTAATTACTTAATTAATCCTAAATTACCCATTTTATGCCTCATTTTAGGACCTAAAAATTATCTAAAAATTTCAAAAATTAATTTTTGAAAAAGGGCTTCATAGCACTATTCTATATCATCTGAGTAATCTACACAAAAATTTTAGGCTTGAAACTACACTCCTAAGGTCATTTATTTCTAAACCGAAATGTGCTCGGTTTTGCACGATTTCTTAGGGGCCATATATTACGGGATATAATTTCATCAAAATAATATTTTTCCTACAAACTACATACAATAAAACCCCAGAATAACAAGTTTCATAATTTTCTGGGCAAAATAACTAATTTTACAAAATTATACAAGAATTGGGCTAGAATTTGGACTCACCGGTTTAGGTGGCTCCGGCCACCGCGGGCCGCCGTGGCCTTGTCGGCCGGCCTGGGCACTGCCACCACCGTGTGGTGGTGGTGGCCGTCCACTCCCAGCTCCTCGTTTGGTGTGGGTTCCCTTTAAAACCCTTAACTGCACAGTTTTTCTTATTTTTTTTTTTCTGGATTTTCTCTCGAATTTTCAACTCTCCCTAATTTTCTCTTATTTCTAACTGTCCAAATGAGTTCCTGGATTTTTCTTGCTATTTATAGACGTTTTTTGTAATTATTATACATTAATTTGACAAGATTTTGTCAACTTTCCTAGATTTTTGGCTTTTTGTTTGTCCAATTCTTATTGGATAATTTTTCTTTTTCTGATTTGAACCTGTCACGACCTTATCTTGATTCATCTTATCATCTTCTGATTTTTTCTTATTTTTCCATAATTATTTTATATTTTTCTTTAATTATTTGCTTAGTTTTCGGCCAATTTTAGTAATTACGCGTATTTTTATCTACACGTAAATACATGTAGGGTATACGTGAACATTCCTAAATATTATTTTGGTCATTCTAAAATTTTTAGTATACATATAATCTATCTCTAATAATTTTTTAGTTATTATATTACACTTTTTGCCTTTTCGGTAATTAGCAGTTATTATGCTTAAAATTTGAAAATTTTATAGTCTCCTATTTTACTATTTATTTTCTTAAATTTAAGTTTACGGGGTCATTTTTACTAATATTCTTCTCAATAGTTTATAATTTGGGTGTGATCGGATCCTTTAACCGATCCTCCTAAACCTTGGGTTCTAGGCTCAATCCTACGGTTACTTGGCTTAACTTTGGGGCTTACAATCTACTCCCAGCTACTCATCGAGTCTAAGTTCTTCTTAAAAGCCCTAACTACACAGATTTTTGCTAAATTTTTGTAAAACCCAAATTTCCTCTCAATTTCACCTCTCTCTAATTTTCTAGCATTTCAAACAGATCAAATGATCTTCTAAAAAATTTGGGGTATTTATAGAGCTTTAGGGAAATTATTATGCATTAAATTGATTTGATAATTACCTTATTTCTTCTTCTTTTTAACTTTCTATTTAGCTAAACTTAATTAGTTAATTTCCTTCTTTAATTTTTAGATTGTCACACCCCACTTCTGGACTTTTCCTCATTTTTCTATATTTTTCTTGATTTTCCCTTAATTAATTATGAATTTTATTTAATTATTTAGTATTATTTCAGCACATTTCGCATATTTTAAGTAATTACGTGTATTTCTACCTATATGTAAATCCGTATATAGTACAAATAAATATTCCTAAATATTATTTAGGTCATTCTATGATTTTTAGTATACATATAATTATCTCTAGCGATTCGTTAATTATTGAAATGCATTTTTACGCATTTTTTATATATAACGAGTTATATACTTAAAATTTGAAAATTTCATATTCTTTTATTTTATTGTTTATTTTCTTAAGTTCGAACTTACGAGATCACTTTTACTAATATTTCTAACTTTATTTAATAATTTAGGCTCAATCGGATTCTTTAACCGATTGCCCTAAATTCTGCAAGTCAAACTTTGGGTGGCTGATTATAGGTCTTACCTTAAACTTTAAATAAAAGATAACAATAAGTGTTATAGGACAAAAACTAATCTATAACAATTATATGAAAACTGAGATAACGTTGGTATTATAGGGATGATCGGTAATGGTCTGAGCAAGTCGAACCTTGAGTAAGCAAGCGAGGAGTCAAGGTAAGTTGGGATTAATTCGTTGCTGTATTTTGGAGACTTGAGATTATACTTGGTTATGCTTGTTAGATAGTTGGCTATGTGCATGTGCTTAATTATGAGTGATGCTATGATTTTGTTGGTTATTCTGGCTTATATTGTATAAAATGATTAATCACCCTAAACTGAACTTAACAAATATATGATTTATAACCATAAACCGGACTTACATAATAACCCACTAGGGGAAACCTAGGATTCTTCGGCTAAATACCGACCCCTTCGAAAGGGATAGCGCTGAATAGCATAATGAGTCCCTTCTTCATCCTTAGTCGAACTAATTGACAGGTGAGGAGGTCGTAACAAGGATAAAGTCAATAGTTCGAAGATAATCGCAGGAGGAGTAGTGTCTTCATTGCACAAACCTGGGTTTAGTCACAAGCTGTTGCATTAACGACAACTCTTCAACCCGAATTAGAGCGAGCATAATTTCTCTAATCTCAAGACGGGCTGGATAACATCGTACGATGGCATTTGCTTGAACATGCATTGCACCTAATAATTTGGTTAATAACCTTGTTTGTATTTGTGGTGTAGTTTTAAGCCTCTATCCTAACTTACTGAGCTGTGGTTATTCACATCCCTATAGCCGTTGTTGCCGGTGTTAGCGATGAAGTAGCCTATAATCACCTTAATGCTAGTAATTGCAAGATCCTAGGGAGTGAAGATGTAAATAGAAGATCAAATTCATTCTCTAGTTAGATTTATTTTAAAGCTTTTAACATTACATTACAAATTACTCAATTAGATTGTGAATAGATTACTAAATCTTATAAATACACTCAGATTAATTTAATGTGAATATTTATTTTTCTTAAATTCACAAGTAAACAATTTATTTAATTTATAAACTGTTCACTTCAAAGCAGATTAGTCGTGAACGCCTTGTATAAATCAGGTCTAAGATAGCGGCTGTATAGTCAGCTTCTATTTTAGAATAGTTTGCTCGACGGAACTATTATGACTCTACCGCTTCGGAGTATGACATTAACTACTTGCCCGAGAACTCTATTGGCTCCTTTGACTAGCTGGCACAAAGGTTCGGCCTCTACTTTAAGGCTAACTAACCCCCATCCAAGGACACATCATCCTTAGATTTGATAAGGCAAAGCGAAGGTAAGACTCTAAAAGAATACGTGGCCCGATTTAATAATGTCATGGTCAAGATCCCTTAACTGGATGAAGGAATAGCTGTGCATGCCATGCGACTTGGCATCCAACCCTCGAAAGACTTCTTTCGATTGCTTGCGAAGAGTAAGTCAAAGACCTTGGCTAATTTCTAGAATAAAGCATAGAAATACATGGACCAAGAGGATAATAATCGTACCAAGCGCGACGCCGACCGAGTGAGGTTGAGTAGAAAGAAAGATAAGGAAAGATTATTCTTTAAAGATCGCATCAATGATAAGGCATTGAACAGAACAGAGGGGAAAGGCTTAGGCAGCAAGAAGCACTGAGCCAAGCATAACCCACTTCCCCCTCCCATCTATATACAGCATACTCGTTGAATCAACCCATTGCCCAAGTCTTTTTTGAGATGAAGAACCAAAACCTACTACAAAGACCCCCCAAGATGAAGGAGAATCCCAGTCGCTGGAACTTGGACAAGTATTGCTAGTTCCACAGTGATTATGGCTACACCACCGACGAATGCGTCCAGCCGAAGAATGCAATTAAGTATGCTATTCAACAGGGCTTCTTTGGTGAATACATGTCCCGACAGAGAAATGACGACCATTCTGATAATGACGAAGATAAGGCACCTTAGAGGTGGCGAACTAAGGGTGCCCAAGCATAGCAAAATGATGATCATCGCAACAATCGAGCCCCTTATGGCATTATAAACATAATTGCTAGGGGGCTACACCTAAGGAGCCGACCGAGCACTAACAGCTCAATTAACACCCCATTCGAGGTGTTGCCAGTTAAAGAGAAGAGACAAAAGTTAGATACTTCAATCTCCTTCTCTAATGAAGATTTAGAGGGGGTAGATAACCCAAATCAAGATGCCTTGGTTATAGAGGCAAGGATCATTAACTTTGAGGTCTTCAAGATTATGGTGGATACTCGCAGCTCCACCAACATCCTCTTCTTACATACATATGAAAAGATGAAGACCAAGCCATCGGTCAGGATGAAGCAACACCACCATAATCTCATTAGCTTCAATAGAAGTACCATCCGAGCCAAGGGAATCATCACTCTTGACATGGAACTTAGCGATGATGACAACATTGTATGACAACTAGAGGAGTTCATTATGATCGACTGCTCATCCCCCTACAATGTTCTCTTGGGACAACTAAGTTTGAATACGTTAGGGGTCATCACTTCATCCCTTTATTTGAAGGCTAAATTCTCGACCCCCACCAAGGTAGGAATTTGTAGATATGACCAGAAACTCTCCTAAAAGCTCTATGTTAAGGCCGTTAGAGCAGACGAGGTCTTTGCTCTAGAGATCGGCCTGCAGGAGAAGCCGGCTGAGAGAGGTGATTCAAGTGAAAAAAACTGAAGAAATACATATTAGCCCCTCTCTTAACCAAACCACTAAGGTCAAGATCAAGACTCCTTCCAAGGTGAAAGAAAAGTTAGTTGCCCTCCTTCGGGCTAACTCAAATAAGTTTGCATAGTTAGCATTGGACATGCTTGGGATCTACCCTAATGTAGCAACTCGTGACCTCAATATTGGTACTACTGCGCGACCTGTCAAACAGAAGAAGAAGTACTTTGCCCTGGAGAAATAGGCCACAATTGCGGAAGTAGTGTAGAAGCTACTTGAGGCCAGCTTCGTAAGGGATGAGAAGTGCCCGACTTAGCTAGCAAAAGTAGTGTTAGTCAATAAGAAGTCCAGGAAGTAGTGCATATGTATTAATTATACCGACCTCAACAAAGCCTACCCGAAGGATTGCTTCCCTCTCCCCAAGATTGCCCAGTTGATTGACTTGCTTCAGGATACGCCTTAGTAAGCTTTATGGATGCTTTCTCCGATTACAACTAAATAAAGATGTCCTCTAAAGGATGAAGTCCATACCTCCTTTGTCACTAACTTTAGCACGTACTACTATACTACCATACCCTTCAACCTCAAAAACGTTAAGATAACATATCAATGGATGGTGACAAAATTGTTTAAGCCCTAGATCAAACGTAACATGAAGGTATATGTCAACAACATGATTGTCAAGACCAAATAGCTTGATAATCATGTCAAGGACCTCCAAAAAGCCTTCGGCCATATGAGAAGATATGACATGAAGCTGAATCCTTATAAGTGCGTATTTGGTGTCGGCTCGAGTAAATTCCTTAGATACCTAGTCACCAAGAGGGTCATTGAGGCCAACCTAGAAAAGATATACGCCTTCATAGGTATAAAGCCCCTTACTTTGGTCCAATACATACAAAAGCTCATCAGTATGGTAGCCACACTAAGCAAGTTTGTCATTAAGAGTGCAAATAGATACGTTAAGTTCTTCAAAATCCTTAAGAATCTTAAGGGTTTTGAATGGACTCTTAAGTGCGTGATAACCTTGAAGTAGCTACAAGACTTCCTCTACACCCTCCTATCCTCTTCAAGCCTATTCCAGGGGAGGAACTGTATTTATACCTGGCCGTAAGCGATTGGGCACTTTCATTTGTACTAGTCAAAGCAAATAAGAGCAAGCACAGGCTTGTATACTACGTTAACCATATCCTCCAGGGGCTTAAAGCTAAGAACACCTGAGCAAAAAAGTTTGCCCTAGCCATTGTCATCTCAGTATGTCAACTAAAGCCCTACTTCTAGGTGCACTAGATCATTATGCTTACAAACTAGCCGCTACGTACTATGTTATAAAAGTCAGACTCATCTAAATGAATGGTGAAGTATACGATGGAGCTAAGAGCGTATGAAATCTAGTATTGACCATGAATAACCTACAAGGCACAAGTGCTAGCCAATTTCATGGTTGAATATACGGGAGAGGAGGAAGCACCACCAGGAGATGACAAACCAATGTAGACTCTCTACATTGATGAATCATCCACCTCGGAGGGTGGAGGTTTGAGTCTCGTTCTGACCGAACCATACAAGATCACAATTTTCTACGCTTTCAAGTTCGAATTCGACACTTGCAACAATAAATTCAAATATGAGGCCCTAACAACAGGTCTCAAGTTAGCTAAGGAGATCAACGCCAAGCATCTACAAGTATTCTTGGACTCTATGCTAGTTGTCTAGCAAGTCCAAGGTGAATACAAGGCTAAGAACAACACTATGGCAAGATACTTAAAAAAGTTGAAGAGCTTTCTAGCTAAGTTTCCTTCATGGACCATTACAAAAATCCCCTAACTTGAAAATACAACAGTAGATTGGCTATCCAAGCTTACCTCTACGAGGATATAGAAGCTTGAGGTGAAGGATAAGAAGATCTTCATTGAGTACTTGTTGGAAAAGAGCATAACTCCATGCTCAGCGAAAGTCCTTGAACTTACAACATCAATATCAGAATCAAACTGGATGGATCTCATCCGGAGTTACTTAAAACAAGGCATGTTCCCAGAGGATAAAAGAGAGTGCGAAGAAGTTGAGATACCACGCCACCAACTATATGTTGGTCAATGGTGTTCTATACCATAAAGGAGTTAGCCTCTTCCTATTCAAATGCCTTTGATAAGATGAGAGCCTATACATTATCGAAGAGCTACATGCTGGAGTATATAGCAACTACATTTAATCCCAAGCCCTCTATGTCCGGGCTCTACAACTTGGATATTAGTGGCCTACCATAAGGTAAGATGCTAAGGCCGTAGCCTAAAAGTGCCCCCATTACCAAAAGCATGTCCCCATTAGCCATACCTTAAGCAGCAATTTCCAACCTCTAACTAGTCCATGGGAATTCGCCTAATGGGGCATTGATATTCTTGGCTAGGAGGTCAACAGTTCATCATTGTCACCGTCGACTACTTTACTAAGTAGATTGAGGCTATGGTAAAGATTACTAAATGGAGTATTGAATCCTTTATTCTAAACAGCATCCTCTCCCGATTTAGGGTCCCCTATGACCTCATGATGGATAATGGGCAACCGAATATGACTCCCAGTAATCAAATGGGTAATAGTTAGGTTGGTGAAACTATTTATCTATGAGCTGTTTTGACCGTTTTCTTCTCGGACTCAAATTCAAATATGAAGAAGCTTGAATTCCATCAGGTTCACTCATTACCTCAACCCTTCAAGGTGCATAGCCACCATAGTTGATTGCTTTGATCAAATCAAAGCTTAACGAGGGCCAGTACTATCAAAGTGATTTACTTCAGGTCTCGCAGTTCCACTCCTCCCTCCCAGTTTAAATTGAACTCCTACCTTTGTGGTTGCTTATGTCATAAGAAATAGAGCTTTCAGTTGGGCAACAAAAGTTAATTACCTATCCTAAGGATTTCAATAATATAATTAAGTCTAGTCAAAACAAAGCTCTCTCAAGTTCACCTTTTATGGTAACTTCAATCAATATCATATAAAAAGATAGGTGAATTCGCTTTTCCTTCTAGTATAGGCACAAATCCTTTACTTAATTCTTTGATCTCAATCGACTAAATCAATCGATAGCGTATTGATAACCCAAATTCAAAGAATCCAATGCTAAACACTACATCACGCTACATTTTACATCAGTCACCCACCTTCAATCGAACGACCTGGTCGAAGCTGCTAATTGGGTCATCTTTAAGAGCCTGAAGAAGAGAGTAGACTGAGCTTAAGGTACTTGGTTAGACAAGCTACCTAACATTTCGTAAGAGTATAGGACCACTCAATGCACCTCTATAGGCAAAACCCCTTTTCGCTTATCTTTTAGGTCAAAGGCAGTCATCCCCATTGAGTTTGAGCTTTCTAACATTCGAACTCAAAGCTTCAACACTATCCTTAATGAGTCCCTACTATAAGCCAATATCGATACTATCAAAGAAATTGGAGACCTCGCTACAGCTTTGGTAACTGCTTACCAGTATCGAACAACCGGATATTACAATCAAAAGGTCAGACACAAAGAATTCAAGGTTAGTGACTTGATTTGCCGAAAGCTAAAGGCCGCAGGTTCACAAGAACGACGAAGCAAGTTGACCCCTAATTGGGAAGACCTGGTCAGAGTTAAAGAAAATTTAGGGAATGGAGCATATAGATTATAAAGACTAAACGACGAGCTCATCCCACATATATGGAATGCCTATAACCTTTGACTTCATCTTGATTAGTGTATAATCATGTAAATCATTTCAAAATTATGAATGAAAATTCCATTTCTCATGAGTTATATACCTTTACTTCTTTTTCTCCCACTTTCATACAAAGTCCCAGTCCCTAAAGGGTGAACAGACCTACTTACTGGCAAGTCAAAACACTACCCACTTAACCCCTCTCAGGTAACCTCAATAAATGGAAACACCTCTTACCTTGAGGAACATATACTTACTAGGAAGGTCAAACACCACCAACCTAACCCTTCACAAGTAACCTCAGTAAGGGGAAACACCCCTTACCTTAAGGAACTCCCACTTACTTGACAGGTTAAAACGTTACCAACCTGACCCCCCTTAAATAACCTCAATAAGGGGAAACACCCCTTACCTAGAAGAATTTCCATTTACCAGCCAAGTTGGAACACCGCTAATCCAACTCCCCTAAAATAGCTTAGGCAAGGGATAATACCCCTTGTACATTAAGTGCCAAACCATGTTACAATAAACCGAGCAAGAAAGTAATAGGCATTCAATAAAAGTCTAAGTACATAAAACAAAGTGCATGAAGAAATTTGAATTCCATTGCTAAAGTAGGGGAAATACAAAATTAAGGTTGGCATCCTGACCTAAAGTACAAGATAAGGAAGGGGATAACTACTACTTCAAATCAACAAGCTCCAATAACTCCAAAAAATCTAACATTTCAATCTACTCAGAGGGCCAGTCCATCGATGGCCCTTAAGATGACTGGCTTCAGGCTACAGAAGGGGCCAAAAGCTACTAACTTGGGTCAGCAGAAGGATCACCTCAACCTTAATCACCCTGCAAAGCACCTTTAGAGGTGACCTCCTGTTGAATTACCAAGGCAAAGGTGGATGCAAAAGTGTCTTAGCCGACCTTGGCAGTAGAAGGGCTGCTTCAGACCTCAATAGCTACTTGAGCAGCTTCTCTCACTTGCATTTGGGCCACTCTCTTCTCTTAAAAAGTTAGGAAATCTAGAAAACCCAAGAAGCTCAGGTCAAGCTTAGGAAAATAGGAGAGCACCTCGTTCCCAGTGTATTGAGCACACTTAGTGGAGATATACTCCAACTTTTCCAACCACTGGTCTATCTTCTGAAAGTTAGCGATGGCCTTCTTAGAAGCAGCATTGCTGAGCACTTCCCCACTCTCTAGTTTGGAGATGATCTCCTTTATCTCTGAAGCTCACTTCTAGAGTTCCTCAATTTGCTACTCTAATCTAACCTTCTGACAAGACAACTCTAGCAATGTAGCTTGGGCATTCTCACGCTCTAACGCCTTCATTACTGGCTCTACCTGTAGCTTAGAGACCAACACCTTCAACTCAATGTTCTCCTTTTTTAGCTCATCTCTAACTCTCCTTTCTTCTTCCAGCTTTTGGGAGAGTTGAGCCTTAGTACTTTACTCATCTTCAAGTTGAGTCTTCGGGTTGCTGACCTGCCTAGCGTTCTCCTCAGCAATGGTCCATTCCTTCTCTACATCCTATAACCTTGCCTTAAGCCCAACCACCTACACATAAGAGCGGTAGAAGCGCTAGTTAGCCTTGATGAACTTATCTAGATACTTATTAGAAGAGGACTCTACCTCCTTCGAGCTCTTTTGTTCGCTAAACACTGCCACACAAAATCCCTTTACCTCTTTCCGTAGGGCATCATAGTTCCAAAATTGGAGCAATACTTGGCTATGGTACTATAAAAAAACATAACATAAACCGAGATCAGATCAGTAATGACAAGGGAAAACTGTAGAACACTATGCTAAACTCAAGAGAGGTTTAGGAAAAATTGCAATTCTTTTCAAGATTACATATCAAATACAATAACAAGGACATCGATGGAAAGAGGCGAAAGCTTGCTTGCCAAATGAGTGAGCTTAAGTGACCTGCTATCTCTATAAGATCACCTCCTCTTATCCTTAACAGCTCCTCAAGGATAGGCCAGTTACCAAGGGTGTAAAACCCCATTGGGACCTGATAATTGAGAGTCTGGTGCCGTAATGTAATGTCGTTGCCATAAATCTCTCGCTTCACCCTTTTGTTCTCAGCCTCGGAATTGGAAAGGCAGAGTTCCTCGTTCCAAGACACATATGGCACATCCTTAAATGAGTCCAGCTCAATCCCCAAGAACCAAAACTTGTTAAGGACATCAAAAAACTCATCCCAAGCTCATTAACACACTTGGGGGGATGAGCCATCAACCACCCTTACCAAGTTGCTTAACTCAGGGGCACTTTCCTTATCGACTTCTTCTTTTTGGCCTTAAGCGCCTCTTCCTCAACAGTCTTAAGGGCCTTTCTCTTCTGACTAGCTACCTCGAATAAGGCGCTAGCCTCAGCACCTCCCCCCTTACCACGTCCGACTCATTAGTGCTAGTAAGTTTGTCCTCCACAGCAATGCACCTAGAGGTGGGGATAGAGATAACAGAAGGAAGGACCGTACTCATGAGCTCAACCGCCGACGACTTTGTTCGGAGACTAAGAGGAATCCCCTGAGGTAGAATAGCTAACTCGACCTTACTGGTCTCCTTAGCCCTTAACCTCAGTTCCACGGCCTTATCCCTTATGGTTAGAGGCTTTCATGGTTGGCTTTGATCTCACCTAGTGATGCCTTAACAACTTGACCGTCGAGGGGCAAGGAATCTCCCTGGTCAATTTATTGCCTACAAAAAATCAAACAAGCAATCAATAAAAAGAAAAAGAAAATAAAATAAGTACAAAGCATCACCCTTCATTAACTTTGCCATAATCGGCACAAACAAGGAAGATCTGATAACTCTGATTTTAAATATATTTCACATGGTGATTTTATAGTATTTCCCTTACATTTTTTGTTTTCTTTAAATAAATTGATACTTAATTGAGTAAAATTTTGATTTCAAGGTTTAAACACATTCTTGGATTGAAAACGAAGAAAATGAATCAAGTTTCATTTAATTTGGAGTTCAAATGAATGAGTTATGAAGTTTTGAAGTTACACAGTCTGGGATACAGTCGTGTCCCCAGGCTGTGTCCATACAGGAAAATTTGCCTAGGTCAGAAAGTTACACGACCTGGGGACAGGACTGTGTCCCAGGCTGTGTCTGGTGACGAAAACAGAAACCTTACAATACATTATAAAAGGACATACTAGGGTTTCGCAAAGGAGATTGGACACTCAAGAAGCAGAGAGACACTTGAGAAGTGGAGAGACTTGAGGAGAAGGAGAAGAAAAAGGCGAAATCAACACCCAACTTCAAGATTGGAGAGACTTTTCATCAACAAAAGGGGTTTTTCATGTTTTGTTTCATGATTTTATTGGAACTCGTTTTTAGTTTCATTATGATGGCTTAGAAGTCGTGTATTTAGGATTATGGAACCTAGGGTTTCATGTGACTCTTGGGTTGATTTATAATTTTCAATAAAGTTTCTATCTTTTCTTGATTCAATTACGTTGTTTAATTGTTAATTGATATTTCTAGAGTATTAATCTATGATATTATGTATGATGATTGAAAAATTACATGTGTAATAAGATCTTTACATAATTGGAGAGAATTACATGTATACTTAGAAATAAGATACATGTTCCTTCCGGAAAGTTATTTGTTTGTGTGGGAATTCATTATAGATTAATGCGATTCTAAATTATATTACTAAGTGAAGAGATTCCGGTAAATAATTTAGGATTAGGGTTAATATACTTGAGAAAGGTATTAACTTTAATTGTGAATCCTTCCGGTCAAGAATAATAAAGATTGAATTAGAAACATTTTAAGCGATCACATGTTAAACACTAGGGGAAATAATTCCTAAATACGTCATTACCTTCTTAAAGTCGTTCTTAGTTTTAGTGCTTCCTAAATTGCTTAATCAAGTCTCATAATTAGGTTAGTTTGTTAATTTTAGTATTTTTAATTCATTCAACTCATCATAATTTTCCGGTTAGATAATAGAGCTAAGGTTAATATTAGTACTTGAAATCTCTGAGGGATCACCTCGGACTCACATCCGCTATATTAAAATTGATAGGTGCACTTGCCTGATATCAAGTTTTTGGTACCGTTACTGGGGATTTTCGATATTAAGAATACTAGTTGCTTTATTACTTTGACCATTTTGTTTTTCTTTTGTTTTCATTGTTTATTTTTATTACCTAGAGCTGCAATTGATCAAGTATTTCTTACCCTTGTACTGCATGACCCAAAGCAATCCGGAGGATTTGGTAGAACTCGATCCTGAAATTGAGAGAACTGCCCTTTAAAATTTAAGATTGCGACCTAGATAAATTGTGGCTACCATAGAAGACGATTCAATTGTTGAGATTAAGGAAAAGGGTGAAGAGGCCAACACTCAATTCATCGAGCAAGAGGATCCACTACACATGGCTAACAATGGTAATAAAGCAAACCGAACCATGTCTGATTATTCAAGGCCTACACTTATTGGAGTTTACTCTAGTATCGCAAGGCCAACCGTCGCAGCTAATAACTTCCAAATTACACCTAACATCATACAAACAGTGCAACAATATGTTCAGTTTGACGGTCTCCAAGATGAAGATCCTAATGCCCACATCTCTAGCTTTCTAGAGATTTGTAATACATTTAAAATCAACGGAGCCACAAATGATGCCATCCGACTACGACTATTTCCTTTTTCCTTGAAGGGTAGAGCAAAGTAGTGGTTGAATTCTCTACCACGAAATTCAATCACAACTTGGAATGAATTGGTAGAGAAATTTTTGGAGAAGTATTTCCCACCTACAAAGACCGTTAAACTTCGGAATGATATTTCTTGTTTTGCTCAATTGGAAGCAGAGACTCTATATGACACTTGGGAGCGGTTCAAGAACTTGCTCAGGAAGTGGCCACATCATGGCCTCCCACTATGGATGCAGATTCAGACCTTCTATAATGGTCTCAATTTATCTACGAAACAGATGATTGATGCATCCGCAGGAGGTAATTTGAACACAAAGACACCTAAGCAAGCACAAAACCTAATTAAAGGAATAGCGATGAACAATTATCAATAGGAAAGCACTAGAGCCAAGCAAAAGGCTATGGGAATTTATGATGTGGACTCGACCACTGCTCTGGCAGCCAAGGTAGACCTATTGAGTAAGAAGATTGATGCACTCTCTGTTGGCCCTCAACAAGTGCAATCGGATGTAAATGACTTTAATATGCAAGGGTATGGAGTACAAGAACAACTGAAACAGGTAGATTATCTAGGAAATCCACCCAAGCAACAAAATAACCCTAACGGCAACACTTATAATCCAGGTTGGAGGAATCACCCCAATTTCTCATAGAGAAATCAAAACCAAGGCCAACAGAAGACTAACTTTGGCCTACCTGGATTTCAGAGACCATTCCCATCTCCTCTTCCTCAAGAAAAGAAGTCCAGTGTGGAAGAACTTCTCACAAAATATATTCAAGGCAATGAGGCTCGCTTATCCAATATTGAATCATCATTGAGGAATCAAGAGGCTTCCAATCGCAACCTTGAGAACCAAATTGGTCTACTTGCGAAGCTAATCTCTAAAAGACCACAGAGAACGCTACCGGGGAATACTGAACCCAATCTAAAGGAACATGTCAAGGCAGTGACACTTCGAAGTAGGAAGGAGTTGCATGCTGAGAGGAAGGTTAACGAGGAGACTAGTAAAAGCAAGGAGGGGATGAAAGCAACGGAAGACGTAGAGTCATCAAAGGCAAAGGAATATCAACCACTTATCCCATATCCCCAAAGACTCAAGCAAGATCGCAATGACCAACAATTCAGTAAGTTCCTTAACCTCTTTAAACAACTGCATATTAACTTACCTCTCGTTGATGCCCTGTCACAGATGTTGAAGTACGCTAAGTTCTTGAAACATTTGTTATCCAACAAGAGAAAGCTTAAGGAGCTGTCTACAGTCATCTTGGGTGAAGAGTGTTCAGCGATCATGCAAAACAAGTTGCCCAAGAAGCTAAAAGACCCAGGAAGTTTTACAATTCCTTATCATATTGGTAACTTATTAATTGACAAAGCTTTAGCTGATTTGGGTGCTAGCATCAATTTAATGCCTTATAAATTTTTCAAGAAACTAAGATTAGGGGAACTTAAGCCCATACGCATGAGCTTACAATTAGCTGATAAATCTGTGACATATCCTAGAGGCATTATTGAGGATGTATTAATCCAAGTGGGTAAATTTATTTTTCCAGTTGATTTTGTGATATTAGATATGGATGAAGATTTTGAGTTGCCCCTTATCCTAGGTAAACCATTCTTAGCTACCGCTAGGGCTATCATTGATGTTAGTGATGGCAAGCTCATTCTTCGAGTAGGAGATGAAGAGATCATGTTTAAAATTTCGGAGGCTATGAAAAAGTCTGTCGATCAGGATGATAATTGCTACCTTTTAGATGTTACTGACACTTTTGTTTCAAGTTATATGCAGGAGGTTTTTCTTAAGGATCCGTTAGAGAGTTGCTTGCAATTAGGCATGGAAGAAGCTTCGGAAGATCCTGTCAAATCTGAGGTGGTAGACCAACTGAAGGCAGATAAACCTACCTCTATTGAGAAAGGGCCTGAAGAATTTGAAAAGAGGAAGGAAGCACAGTTAAAACCTTCGATTGAGGAGCCACCAGTATTGGAGTTAAAGCAATTACCTGATTACTTGGAATATGCCTTCTTAGAGAAGGGATCCAAATTACCGGTAATTATAACATCCAATTTAGAAGAAGAACAAAGAGAAAGGTTGCTGAAAGTACTCAAGGAGCATAAGAGGGCCATTACTTAGAAAATATCCGATATTTAAGGTATCAATCCCTCCTTTTGTACTCATAAGACTTTAATGGAAGAAAACCACAAGCCGATTGTGCAACCCCAGAGACGCTTGAATCCAAACATGAAAGAGGTAGTCAAAAAGGAAGTTATCAAACTCCTTGATGCAGGTATGATATATCCTATCTCTGATAGTTCATGGGTTAATCCAATGCAAGTAGTTCCAAAAAAAAAGTGGGATGACAGTAGTTCCTAATGAAAAGAATGAATTGATCCCAATGAGAATGGTAACAGGTTAGCGTGTATGTATCGATTATCGAAAGTTAAACGATGCTACACGTAAGGATCATTTCCCCTTACCTTTTATTGATCAAATGATAGAACGACTAGCTAGACATATGTTTTATTGTTTTCTAGATGGCTTATCCAGTTATTTTCAGATACCTATTACACCGGAAGATCAAGAGAAGACCACTTTCACTTGTCCTTATGGTACCTTTACTTACCGCAGAATGCCTTTTGGTCTTTGCAATGCACTTACTACATTCCAGCGATGCATGTTAGCCATTTTTTATGATTTGATTGAGGACATAATGGAGATATTTATGGATGATTTTTCAGTTTTTGGCAACTTATTTGACCTTTGTTTGAATAATTTGGATAGGGTACTTACCAGGTGTGAAGAAACCAATCTTGTCCTCAACTGGGTGAAGTGCCACTTCATGGTACAAGAGGGTATTATGCTGGGCCATAAGATCTCATATCGAGGAATTGAGGTGGATACTGCTAAAGTGGATGCGATTGCAAGACTCTCATCTCCAACTTCGGTTAAGGCCATAAGAAGCTTTTTAGGACATGCAGGTTTTTATAGGCGATTTATCAAGGATTTCTAGAATATTGCCTGCCCTTTGACTAAGTTATTAGAGAAGGATGTGCCTTATATTTTCTCTCAAGAGTGTTTGAAAGCTTTTAATATCCTTAAAGAGAAACTTACCAATGCTCCAATCATGGTAATACCTGATTGGGCACTTCCCTTTGAACTTATGTGTGATGCAAGTGATCACACAGTCGGGGCAATGCTGGGGCAAAGGTGAGACAAGCACTTTCAACCAATTCATTATGCTAGCAAAACTCTTATTAATGCTCAGGAGAACTACACTACTACAAAAAAAGAGTTGCTAGTAGTTGTTTTTGCCTTTGATAAGTTTCGCTCTTATTTACTTCTCTCTAAAGTGATTGTTTACACTGATCATTCTGCCCTTAGGTACTTGTTAGCAAAACCAGATGCAAAGCCAAGACTGATTAGGTGGATCTTGTTGCTACAAGAGTTTGATGTGGAGATCAAAGATAAAAAAAGGCGCTGAGAATTTAGCAATAGACCACTTATCTTGATTGGAGAATCCAAACTTGGAAATGCTCTATGACAATGAGATCAAAGATGAATTCCCTAAGGAGCAACTTTATGCCATCAGCCAGGTAAGTGATATGGAAATTCCTTGGTTCGTAGATATCGCTAATTTTTTAGCTGCAAGGATTATATCGAAGGGACTTCCACACCAGCAAAAGAAGAAATTTTTTTCTGATGTGAAACATTATTTTTTGGATGATCCTTACCTGTTTAAAGTATGTGCAGATCATGTTATTCGAAGGTGTGTACCACACTTTGAAGATGGAGAATTTTGAGCCACTGTCATTCGAGGCCTACGGGTGGGCATCATAATGCTAATAGGATAGCTCGTAAGGTCCTAGAGGCTGGATTTTATTGGCCTACCTTATTCAAAGATGCCCAGAAATACATGGAGATTTGTGATCGTTGCCAACGAATGGGGAATATATCCTATAGGGATGAAATGCCACAAAACCCCATCATCAAGATTGAGGTATTTGATGTGTGGGGGATCGATTTCATGGGTCCTTTCCCAAACTCTAATGGAAATAAATATATCCTAGTAGCTATTGACTACGTCTCTAAGTGGGTGGAAGCTAAAGCCCTACCTACTAATGATGCTAGGGTAGTAAAAAAATTCTTGAAAGGCCTATTTTCTCGATTTAGTACCCCTAGGACAATTATAAGTGATAGGGGAACACACTTTTGTAATGCCCAACTCGACTAAGCGTTGAAACGTTATGGCGTTACACATAGAATAGCCACCCCATACCACCCCCAAAGTAGTGGCCAAGTGGAAGTTGCCAATTGCGATCTTAAGCAAATTCTTGAAAAAACCGTAGAGTATCATTGAAGAGATTGGTCAAAAAAGTCGGATAATACTCTATGGGCATACAGAACCGCTTACAAAACACCATTAGGAACCACACCCTACCAACTTGTATATGGTAAGGCTTATCATTTACCAGTAGAGATTGAACATAAAGCTTATTGGGCAATTAAGAGTGCTAATGTTGATTTTGAGCGTACAGGTTCTCACAGGAAACTTCAATTGAATGAGCTCGAGGAATGGCGAGCAAATACATATAAGAACTCCAAATTATACAAAGAAAGGGCCAAAATGTTGATTTTGAGCGTACAGGTTCTCACAGGAAACTTCAATTGAATGAGCTCGAGGAATGGCGAGCAAATACATATAAGAACTCCAAATTATACAAAGAAAGGGCCAAAATGTACCACGATCAGCGAATCAAACAAGGTCGACAATTTAAAGAAGGTAATCACGTTCTTTTGTATAATTCTCGCCTTCGTTTATTCCCAAGTAAGTTGAAATCTAAGTGGTCTGGACCATTTACAATTACACAAGTTTTCCCGTATGGGACTGTTGAAGTTACACACCCGGAGAAAGGCACCTTTAAGGTAAATAGGCAATGATTGAAGTTATACTTAAGTGGAAACTTGGAGTATGTTGGACGAGAGGAGTTTTATCTCCACCTGACAGAACTATCATGAAAAGACGTATCCCGTCGAGCTATCGACGTTAAATATAGCGCTTCTTGGGAGGCAACCCATGTCTAACTTTGCTTACACTTTAGTTCTTTAAGTTCATTCCATTTTATTTTTCTTTTATCTAACTTTACTTTGCTTTGCTTCTTTTATTTGTTTCAATTTTAGTCATAGGCTTTTCCCTTTTAGTTTCATTTTTTTTTTCTCTCTTTAGTTTTCGTTGTCTTATTTTTTTCTAATTTAAATACTTTTATTTTTTTTAGTTTCTTATATTTTTAAATTCAAGAATTTAAGTAAAAAAAAAAAAGAGAGCATAGAAAGTTACACAGGCATGGGACACGGTCGTGTCCCAGCCCGTATCCATCCAAACCCCTTCAATGAACTAACACCCACAAAAAGTTACACGGGCATGGGACACGGTCGTGTCCCAGCCCGTGTCCGCCCAGCCATATACCGCGCAAATAGAAAGTTACACGGGCGTGGGACACGGTTGTGTCCCAGTCTGTATGCGCCCAGTATTCTCGATCGTAAACAGAAAGTTACATGGGCATGGGACACGGTCGTGTCCCAGCCCGTGTGCGTCCAGAATTCATGATCGAACATAAGAAGTTACACGAGCGTGGGATACAGTTGTGTCCCAACCCGTATTCGCCTACGTAAGGCACCGCACACATAGAGTTACATGAGTGTAGGACACGGTCGTGTCCCAGCCCGTGTCCACCCAGCACCCACACGACGCAGTACATGACCTGCACAATTTATTAATACACATACATACACGATCTCTCAAACACTTACAAACCTCAACACATATTCATTTCATATTCTCTCTTCTCTCCATCTTAACATCACGATTCCTGATCCAAGTAAGTTTTCCTCATTGCTTTTACTTTATCTTTCTCATGGTTTAGGCAGGTTTAACTATTAGACATTTCGGTCTTGTGTGAATTGGTACTTGCATTTGGTTTGAGAATTTATTTCGTTCTTTCATAAACGACAAACACCATTGCCTTGTGTTGCTTGATTTTAATGCCTTTATGATGCCTCTTTTGGTTAGATATTCATGTATGATCTCTCAATTCCGAATTTTGTTTGCTAATTTGCTAATCATTATTCAATTATGCCAGTTAGGGTTAGCATTGTGAGAGTAATTCTTGGTCATTTAGTGTCTTTGATGTGTTGGGACGCCTGCGTTTCAAGTTGATTGTAATGTAGTGGGTCTATTATAGAATTAATTGGATGCATTTGCAAGCCATTTCTTTTACACCAACTAGTTTTCTAGATGCACTCTACATGTTTGTTTAAATGTCCTAATAAGAATTCTGTCAATATTCTTTACTATTAATCTTCTTTCCCTCTATCTTCGTTTGAACTACGTGTGGTAAGGATGCGCGTTTTTTATTTGGTTTGATGTTTCTTTTCAGGTATTCAATGGCAAATAGTGCAAAGCTTACCGTTTGACGGAAATCCAAATATGCAGCATCCTCTTCATCGCAAGAAGGTGCAATTGTTGAACCATTAGCCACTCTCCCTCTGATGGAGCACCCAATGCTTTAATTCAAGAAAGATTACCAGTCACAACGCTATGGTTTAC
This sequence comes from Lumnitzera littorea, assembly GCA_024138015.1. Classification (NCBI taxonomy): domain Eukaryota; kingdom Viridiplantae; phylum Streptophyta; class Magnoliopsida; order Myrtales; family Combretaceae; genus Lumnitzera; species Lumnitzera littorea. The sequence goes on along the minus strand of JAMXBB010000001.1, from coordinate 150,578,254 downwards.
TTAAGAATAAGCCTTTCAGTGACACCCTTCATCTAGATTGGGATGTTCTCGCTCAATTAGAGCTCACAACAGAAATGAAGGAGCTCTTGGACGGAACCATTTGGGAGCGATTTTTATCTCTTGAAGCTCCCGTTTATAAAGAGCTAACATTGGAGTTTTTATGTACTTACAAACTCGATAAAGAGAGTGCTACTGGCATGGGCCCCAAACGCAAACTCCATTTCACTTTAAGTGGCTACCCTTTCCACATGACCATAGCTCAATTGGGCAGATATCTCGGTCTCTATGAAGATCGATATACACGGACAGAAGAGTTCCAACATCTCTCATGTCATTTTCCCCGTGGAGTAACACCAGGGACGTTTTGGAACGAAATTACTATTGGTGATGCGTATGATCCAGCAAAGAGCAAGGCTTCTCAATTGGTCAAGCTTGAATATTGGGTTCTTCATTGGCTCTTTGCATATACATTGACTGGCAAAGGCCTCAGCACCAGTGTGATTTCCAACAAGGATTGCCTTTATCTGTACAGTGTTATTCATAAACGTCCCATCAATCTCACCATCAAGCTAGCTGAACTTTTCAGCCACCAAGCCATCACTACATGGAAGAAAGGGCATATTTGTTGTAGCCCCTACATCACCTTACTTGTGCAGGCCATACGGACTAAGGTTGTCGTTTGGCCCTCACTTACCTTAGTCAATCAAGTCACTCTTATGCGACTTAATTCATTCCGACTCATGAACCTATTACCAATAAGACATCAAGGTTGACATTCACGTAGCACATCTCGAGGCCAGACGTCTTCAGCAAGCTTTGAAGACAAATTTGATATGTTGATGTCTGAGGTTCGTTATATCCGAGAAAGTGTGGATAAACTTCATATCCGCCAACACAAAATGGAAAAATTTCTCAAAATGAAAGAGTTGGATGCACATGATGAGGATAGTGAGAGTAAGGAAGAGGATGATGGGGGTGGTGAGGAAAAGGATGATGAGGGTAGTGAGGAAGAAGCGGCTGGGGGAAGTGAAGAGGATGTTGAGGGCAGTGACGAAGACAATGATGCAACCATGGCGAAGGCACCGTTTGATGCAGATGATGAAGAGACGGATTCTAATCCCTCTTCTTAGTTCAATTTTTTTTTTTTTTTGTGTTGTTTTTCGTTGGCCAAGGCATGTGAAATCAGACATGTAATGATGATGCTTCCTCGTTTTGAACTTCTTATTTTCGACTGGCAGGGAAGTATTAGTTTCTTTTTCAATACATATATTTCATTTTTCCCTATGCTGATTTTTCTTGTTTCATTTCTTGCTGCTATGCTTTCTTAGTCGTACATTGAGGATAATGTACGTTTTTAAGTGTAGGAAAGGGATATATATGAATTTGTTATTGTTTAAGATACCAATTATTCACATTTGACCCAATTAATTTTTAAGTTAACTTGCAATAGGTGATTAACAAGTATTGAGCCAAATTAACTGTATTATCTTGATCATTATTGATCTTATTATACTTTACTAGAATTGATTAGTCAAATCTGTGGAGGGCAAAGTTATGAGTTATTTAGCTTAGAATTTTAAGACTTGAGATTGGAGCAACATCACTAGTTGAGAGTTAGTCATGGTTATTTTTAAATTTGCTTTTATATATACCTTTCTCTTAGAAATTTTTAAGAGCCCTATAATTTTTAATAAACAAACAAATGAAATTCTTCTTTTGAGAAACCCCTGAAAAATCACAATGATTGGAGGTCAAAAGTAATAACAAGTATATAAATAGAAAAAATTGGTAAGGATTCGTCTTGGTCTGTCAGAAGAGCGAGATTAAGTCCCAATGCCAATTCTATTGAAAAAAATTAATATGAATCGGCCTTGGTCTGTCAGAAGAGTAAGGTTTTTTCTCGCTATCAATATAAGGAATAAGTTGGTATGGATCGGTTTTAGTCCGTCAGAAGAGCAAGATTTAGTCCGTCAGAAGAGCAAGATTCTTTCCCTCTACCAACACAATTGTGCTTAAATAAAGTAAATTTAAAAGACCTCCCAACAAAAGCATGAACTAGGGAGATGATCAAAGGATAAGTGGATGTAAAATATGTTTGTTTTAGATTATGGCGCTTAGTGAGATGGAAGAGAGAATTGTATACGCATTAGTCAAATGGACAAAATTTTTATGACTCTTTCCCAGTTGGCGAGATGTTAAATCCAATTTTTAGTTTAAGAATCCTTGGTTAAATGACTCGGGTAAACTTCGACTTTCATAAATTAACTAGTGAACTCTAGTATTAAGTATTGTTGGAGCATTCGAATATGGTCAGGTGAAATTATGACATCGTTAAGGGTAAAATTGGTTGACTTTATTATTGCAAGTTAGTTGAGAATAATTTTTCTTACTTTTCTACGGGTTAAGTGTATTTGTTCACCGGTTTCCTAATTAATGATAAATTTTGTTTAGTATTTCTTGTCCTGGAAATTTTGTTTTGATTTATTTGCTTGAAGACAAGCAAATGCTTAGGTGTGGGGAAGTTTGATAACTCTGATTTTAAATATATTTCACATGGTGATTTTATAGTATTTCCCTTACATTTTTTGTTTTCTTTAAATAAATTGATACTTAATTGAGTAAAATTTTGATTTCAAGGTTTAAACACGTTCTTGGATTGAAAACGAAGAAAAGGAATCAAGTTTTATTCAATTTGGAGTTCAAATGAATGAGTTATGAAATTTTGAAGTTACTGTCGTGTCCCCAGGCTGTGTCCATCCAGGAAAATTTGCTAAGGTCAGAAAGTTACACGACCTGGGGACAGGACTGTATCCCAGGCCGTGTCTAGTGATGAAAACAGAAACCTTACAATACATTATAAAAGGATATACTAGGGTTTCGCAAAGGAGATTGGACACTCGAGAAGCAGAGAGACACTCGAAAAGGAGAAGAAAAAGGCGAAATCAACACCCAACTTCAAGATTGGAGAGATTTTTCATCAACAAAAGGAGTTTTTCATGTTTTGTTTCATGATTTTGTTGGAACTCGTTTTTAGTTTCATTATGATGGCTTAGAAGTCGTATATTTAGGATTATGGAACCTAGGGTTTCATGTGACTCTTGGGTTGATTTATAATTTTCAATAAAGTTTCTATCTTTTCTTAATTCAATTACGTTGTTTAATTGTTAATTGATATTTCTAGAGTATCAATTTATGATATTATGCATGATGATTGAGAAATTACATGTGTAATAAGATCTTTACATAATTGGAGAGAATTACATGTATACTTAGAGATAAGATACATGTTCCTTCCGGAAAGTTATTTGTTTGTGTGGGAATTCATTATATATTAATGTGATTCTAAATTATATTACTAAGTGAAGAGATTCCGGTAAATAATTTAGGATTAGGGTTAATATGCTTGAGAAAGGTATTAACTTTAATTGTGAATCCCTTCAGTCAAGAATAATAGAGATTGAATTAGAAACATTTTAAGCGATCACATGTTAAACACTAGGGGAAATAATTCCTAAATACGTTATTATCTTCTTGAAGTTGTTCTTAGTTTTAGTGCTTTCTAAATTGCTTAATCAAGTCTCATAATTAGGTTAGTTTGTTAATTTTAGTATTTTTAATTCATTCAACTCATCATAATTTTCCGGTTAGATAATAGAGTTAAGGTTAATATTAGTACTCGAAATCTCTGAGGGATCAACTCGGACTCACATCCGCTATATTAAAATTGATAGGTGCACTTGCCTAATATCAAGATCCCTCTCCCATTTCTATTAAGGAGGACGTCAAACGAAGCACAACTTTACATGAGCTAGCATGACAGACGAAGCCATCAGTGAAAAATGAACCTATACATTCTATCAACTTTTTCACCATAGCCTTCTTCATGCTAGGGAAGAGCTCGGAGATCAAATACTTAAAGTATCTCTCTACTATCTCAGCAACATTTATTTCATTGCCATTTTAAAGGGCCATCAAGGCTTGAATCTCCCTCACAGCCTTTGCATCGTTGGGCCCAAGCTCCTTCTAGGCCCTAGTTTGAACCAGCTCAGCCTACCTTATCCAGAAGTTTACCTCCTTTAACAACTAAACTACCAGGAAGTCATCTTGCTAGCCCTTGAAAGAGTCTAAGAGGCCATTAAACATCTTCCATCCCGGATAAGGCTGGAGGTATGGCCACCCACCTAAGCTTTTCCACATTTAGAAATGGTTGAAGAGCTTAAAGGTGTCCTTTATCACTAAGTACTCGTAAAGTCCCTGGAAATCCTTCAACACCTTTTACCCATTGGAAAGGACTTGGGCCAAACTGCACCAATAGAAGTTGAAGAACTCCTTTTCAAATTCATTCAAAGGGAGACGTTGCCCATACTCTAGACACTTCTCAAATACAGTAAAATGCCTCCTTGACAATAAAGGCATCCTCTCATCCTTCATTGGCAGCCATATTGTCTAACCTAGAATTGACTCAACTACAAAGTTACTCAAAATCCAATTAAGAGCAAAAGCTTTGCTCCTACTAGTTTGACCGCTTAGGCCCTTCCTCTTCCTAGGTGCGGTGAACAAAGCTCTAACCTCTGGTAGGGGGGCATAGATGTAAGCATCTCTCAAGATGGCATCGATAAGCCTCAATTTATCCAATGCCTCCACCGCTATTCTTGTGTTGTTATCTAGCTGTACTAATGACATTGCTTTATCTTCTCCTCCATGGGGAGGATCACTGCTTATGGTCTCAGAGTCTATGATGTTGTACTGTGACACATTTGATGGTATCTCACTTGTGTTTGTCGACATGTTGATGAGGAAGCAAAAAGAAATGTAGAACTTTGAAGAAAATTTTCCAAGAAATAGAGTTTCTAAGAATATTGATGAAAGGAGAGAAGAAGACTTGCAATGAGAAAGCAGGGAAATTGTAAAAAGGTACTCTCTTTGAACAATTGTGGTATTCATAACCAAACACTTTGCAAAGTGTATCGATGGTTATAAGGATTTGTATAAGCACAAATCCCTTGAAATGTTATGATGCAAACATGTCAAGTCAATTTTGATCAAACAGTTACATTCAAAAGATAAAGTGTATGCAACCGTACCTAAGTCTATTGTGACAGGATACTTATCACATCGCATTAAATGCATTGAAAATGGGCATGATAAAGTAAGAATTTGAAAAGTTACTTTCACAGGAAGTTTCCTTGAGCCCCCCTTAACTTCCATGAGAAAAGCTTATTCGATACTCTAATAACACTACGCCTCAAATCAAATAGATTGTATCTGGTCAAGTAGTGGTCAGCTCAGTTCGACCTGGTCTACTCAACACCTCTGCTCTATGACTCTACTATGGGACATACAACCCACTACAATCTTACTTCGACTCAAAGCGCCTAGCTCGAGCCATGAAGTTTCTACCTCGATTTGCCCATCCAACTCAACAGACATACATTTTGCTCTAACTTGTCGAAGGACTAGTTGCTTTTATCCTTTAATGGCTAAGGTGGTTGGACCTCTTGCATTCCACCTCAAAACTGTCACACTCAACTCTGCCCAAAAGACAATATGCTCAGACATGCCACACTTGCTCGAACTTAATGTCATTCAGCTTGGATGTCTTCGCTTCAGCCTTACATTAGCTTAGATGTCTTTGCTTCGACCTTTCGCCAGCTCGAACTTCCATCATTAACGCATCGACATGATAGCATTAATATGGATACTTCTAGACCAAATCAACCACACACTTGAGAAGTCCATCTTCCCCTTCTCTTTGCCTTCACTACGGCAATGAGACTATAGGGGGGTGATAGGGGGGCAAGTGTTGATAGAGCCTTTTAAACATGAGCTCCTAAGCCCCGTCCCGACCTAATAAAGCTTACAACCTATGACAAGCTACCTTCGGCTCAAGCCCAGAATACGCATGTCTAGCTATAGGAGGCCTCTGACAGTCATAAGACTTTGGATAAGGCTTAAAAACTAAGTCAACAACCACTTCCTACATATGCAAAATACATCAGATACCATGATCCAACTTTTCAATACTTATGGATGTGGCTCTACTTACTAACTCCTTTCCAACTACCGACACCACCTATCTATAAATATAAGATCGTTACCCAATAGTAAACTATTTAATACTTTGCGCACTTGAGCCTATATATTGTTTACATACTTATACTCTCCTAACACTTTATTGACTTAAATACAAGATCGTTACCCAACAGTAAACTATTTAATACTTTGCGTACTTAAGCCTATGTACTGTTTGCATACTTATACTCTCTTAACACTTTACTGATTTAAGTATTGAAGTAATCACGTTAGCCAATCGCCCAGTGCCACCTTACCCCACCCCCCTAAAACTATATTTTCTTTTGCAAGCTTACACACTTGCGTGAAGCCCAATCTCACTCAAATCCATACTGACAAAAATCTTGAGACAATAGATTTATAATAATATGTTTAATAAAAACTAGCAAATACACATTCGTGTTGTGTATACAAAAAATAAATATAAGAATATAATAAATTTTAGAATACAATATAATTACTAAATCAAGCTATATACATGATCAATGATGTAGAAAAGAAAAAAAGTTAATGTACAAATGGTATGAAAATTATGTAGAATAAAAATGAAATATAGCTATTACCTAACCAAAGATTTCTTGACAAAAATTCTTCTAAGATCAAGAAAAAATAGATGTAAAAACTCTGAACTTTTACGATTACTTATTGATTTGATAATTTACGTCACTTGTAATATTATATGAACATTAAATTCCCTATGGAAATGAAGAAGCAAATCGGAAAGAAAAGGAAAATCAACATTAACTACAATTCCCTTCATCATATGTTTTGTTTCAATTGGAAAGAAGCAATGATTCGCTTTTGTAAAATGCTTTCTATGTATTCTTGATAGATGATAGACCATTATTTCATTTGGTATAGGGATCATGCTTTTATATATATAATTAGACAAAATCGCTTAAAGATAAAATAGCCCTTTTTTTTTTCTTTTTTCTTTTTGAACAAAAACCAGTTCATTATCTATTATATTAAAAGGAAAGTTATTTTTTAACTACTTATAACTAACAATTTAGTATTAATCATTAAATATATTCACATGATAGTTATCAAAAGAATTCAAACACATCCCACAAACTTCTCAACCACTACCCATTATTTATAAATCTTTACAACTATATAGTCACCATTTTTTATTATATTTATTTTTACAGTTGCTATTGTTTTAGTTATCCATTATTTTAATTATCCAACATTGTTATTATTTGAAAAATTCATTATACTTTTTATTTTATCAACATTTGCTACTGCAGTGAGGACTTTTTCTTTAAAAGATTTATTACAGTTTTGATTTTCTTAAGATATATTATTAGCATTCTTCTAAATAAGCGAGTCCAAACTTTTTTTATATTTTTTGTACACATAACACAAGTACGTCATCCACTAGTATTCCCTAAAAAAAATTATCCAACAAATTCAATTATTTAATCTCATCTTCATTCACAATTATAAAATTAAATATAGTGTAAAAAATTGTTAGATATTTATGTTCTTCTATATTGTCAATATTTTTCAATTACTTTATATCTAAGTTTATTTTCACGTTTATAGTCTATTAGTCTTACATGTAATTAACTAATTATTTTGCAATTAATAATTTATGCATTTGTCCTTAAATTTATACTAACGAACGATACACCCGTGATGTGTATGTTAATAATAACAATTTGAAAATAAATAATGCAATGAATCATTAGTATATTTTAATTTATTTTATCCCCTGATATTAAAGTTTGTTATTTTACATTGCAAGTCATTAATATTATTTCATCAAGCTATAAATATTATTTTTATTAATGATAATCATTATTGATATATTTACCATTATTACTATGTAATGGTTAATTTATATATGATCAATCAATTAATTTATGATCATAATTGGTGCTTGACTTCTTTAATTATATAGAATTTCAAATAAGAAAAAATGAATTCCTTATATAGAATATAACATCTATATATGTTATATTTTTTTCTATCCATGAAATATTGGCCACCTCCCTTTAAGAAGTTAGAGTTTATATGGCATTGCAACACTATAAAAGAGTTATTAATTTAAGAAGTTAGAATTTATATATGTATTATGTATTGGTGTATTGCAATAACCTTGACATATTGAAGATATATTCAAAACTATTAAGTATTTAGGCCTTTTTAGTAAAACTAAAAATTAAATAAGAGAATAATTTAGTCACATTGAAAAGGACATGAAAGGATGATTGGTTTTACTTTAATAATATAATAGAGCATGAAAGAAAATGTTAAGTTTACTAAAATGAGAGAGAGAGAGAGAGAGATGTAAATCATTTCATAATAAAAAAGATGGTGAATTATGAAAGTTGGAATTATAAAAAGCAATCTCTTTTTTGGTGGAGATTTTAAGGATTAATTGTGATAAAATACCACTTTAGTATGTATAGTTCTCTACCGTAACAACCTTAGTATATTGAAGATTTATTAAAGATTATTATGCATTTAGGGGTTTTCTAGTAAAACTAAAAATCAAATAAGAGGGAGATTCAACAATATTGAAAAGGACACTAAATGATAGTTGGGTTCACTTTAATATAGGAGAAATATAAATCAATTAACCATTGTTTTTTTATTTAAACAATAGAAAATCTATCAAACAAAATTTAAAAAAGAACAAAAAAACAATTTTATTTTCAATTACTTTTTCTAATGACCTTATAAATCAATTAACATTTGTTTGTTATTTAAATAATAAAAAATATATCAAGCAAAATTTTAAAATGAACAAAAAAAATTATTTTCAATTTTTTTTTTGTAATGCCTATTTATAACATAAAAATATTGCAAGGGAATTGAGAAAGTAATGGTAAAATTAGTGAGAGAGAGAGAGAGAGAGAATAAAAAGGAATGCAAATAATTTCATAATAAAAAGATGGTGAATTATGGAAGTTGGAATTATAAAAGAAAATTGTTTTTTCAGTAGAAGTTTTGGGGATTGACTGTAAAAAAAAAAAAAAAACCATTTTAGTATATATAATTCTTAACATATTAATCTTGACATGTTGAAGATTTATAGATTTATTAAAAACCATTAAGCATTTAGGAACTTTTTAGTAAAATTAAAAATCAAATAAGAGAGCAATTCTATCATACTTTTTATCAATTACTTTTTTATGGTGATCATTTGTAAAATAAACTTCAAATTCTACTAAAATTTTAATAAGTAGATAAAATATTTGTAAAATAAGCACAATTGAACATATCACTGAATAAATAAAAAAACAGTTTAATTATCAATATTTTTTCTTCTACTAAAATTTTAAAAGCAAATAAGTTATTTGTGAAATAAGCATAATTAAACATATCATTAAATAAATAAATAAATAAAAAGTTATTAATAGTTTTTATTCTACTAAAATTTTAAAAGCAAATAAGTTATTTGTAAAATGAGCACAATTAAACATATCACTGAATAAATAATAGAACAATCTAATTATCAATCGCTTTTTATGATAACCATTTGTGAAAATACATAGTTTTTTCTTATGTGAAAGTTTTAAAGAAACAAATAAACTATTTATGAAATAAGTAAATAGTTTTTTCTTGTGATGAAATTTGAAAAATAAAAAACAAATTTTACTCACAAAATATTAGGGTTTGCGGATATCGTAATTATTGGAAATATGATTAAATAATTATTAAGATTTGTGGATATTGGAGCTAAAACGGAAAACTATCGTTTTGATAGAAGATTTTTAATTTAAATATCATTTTTTGTTAAGGATTTATGTTATATACCATTCTTGGTATACATAAAATTTTACCATAATAACCTCAACAAATCAATGATTTATTAATAACTATTAAGTATGTAAAGGTTGTTAGGTAAAACCCAAATAAATGAAATATTAAAATACTTAAAACATCAAAATAGGTGTTTTTGGCTTTAATGTTATAGACATAGATAAAAAATAGTTTGATTATCAATTACTTTTTATACTAACCATTTTTGAAATAAACTTCATGTTGTATTATAAATTTAATAAGTAAATAAACTATTTGTGAATTAAGCACAATTGAACATATCACTGAATAAAAAAAAAGTAGTTTAATTATAAATAGTTTTTCTTTTGCTAAAAGCTTAAAAGCAAATAAATCGTTTATAAAATGAGCACAATTGAACATATCACTAAACAATCAATAGAACAATTTAATTATCAATTACTTTTTATAGCAATTATTCGTGAAATAAGTACATAGTTTTTCTTTAGTAAAAGTTTTAAAGAAACAAATATACCATTTATAAAATGAGTATATAGTTTTTTCTTGTGCTGAAGTTTAAAAAACAAATTTTGCTCATGAAATATTAAGGCTTATGAATGTCGCAATAATTAAAATTTTGATTAAAGAATTATTAAGATTTATGGATATTGGAGCTATAATTGAAAACTACCATTTTGATGGAAAATTTTTAGCTTAGATACAATTTTTTGTTGAGGATTTGTAGGGAGGATACCATTTTTTGCATACAAAATTTTTTATCGTAATAAATGTAATACATCAATAATTTGTTAATAACAATTAAGTATGTAAGGGTTTGTAAAGTTAAATTCAAATAAAATTAAATGTTAAAACACTAAAGACACCAAATGGTATCTTTGGTTTTAATATTATAGATATACGTTGTAAGTGCATCATCTACTAGTTTGTAATGAGTTGATTTTTGTATTTTGGAGTTGATAAATAATTTTCTTTTGATATAATGACAATAGGGAAACGATAGATTTTTCAAATAAAAAAATGTAACCATAAATTAATGTGCTACTAAATTTCAGAGCAGTTTTATATAACTTCTATGGAGTGAAAACTACAGATGTATATTACAATGACAAGGAGATAGGAAAAAAAAAAAGTTAACCAATATTATAGAATGAAAATTGTTTCCTATGGTGGATAGAATAGATAACTGTCACATCATATGCTTAATTATAATAAATAGATATTAATTGATAATTGTTAAGTAGTTATAAAAAAAAATTAAAGTATGGTTTTTAAATGTTGAGATAAATGATAATCAGGAATTGCTAATGGCTTAAATATTATAAATAACTAGGTGGTCATGGCCCACTCCTAAATCCAACTTTAGTTTACCACTAACTTAGAAGGTTGCAAAATCTTCAACAACCACCCTTACCTAAAACCAAAACGGTGTCATGCTGTCCCTAACATTAATGTGACTAGCTAATGGTTAAAGTATGTGCTTTTATTCAACGATTTTTCTTCTTCAAATATTTTTTCAAACATTTTATTATAACATTATTTTATTAAAATAATTGCTATGGACCAATCAAAAAGCTAACAATTCCATCAATTAATAATAATGGATAGAGATGGAAATGCAAGAGTGTTAAAAATGAAAACAAAAGTATGTAAGGTGTCAAATTATAAACCTATTTATACAAAGTGAAATTTATGCTAATATTTATTGTAGTTTCATAATTGCGACCTATCTCTCCCGTAGTTACATCTTTTTTCTTTATATCTTTCTAGTTTTTTAAGAAAAATTTTAGTGTAGTAGCATTAATAGTATTATCCTCTATGGCTTCCTTCTTTCCTTTCTACTTTTTTTTTATTTACTTTTTCTTTGTCTTTCTCCTTTTCAAGCAATATTATAAAAATATCATACAATAAGCACATTATTGCATGCCAATTACCCACTCCATGTCCATCTTTGTATATTATTGTTTTCTATTGTTGTTATGCACTAAAACCTACATATAACATAGTAATCATACTAAAGGAGAACTGGTTGAAGTAGTCATTAATTGTAACATCTGTCTCATGTTATACGTTTCAGAGAAGTATTGTATAATAATATTTAAGGGATTAGTAAAAATGAGAGGCAAAAAGGAGTAGACAATCATAAAAGCTCAAATGAACATATGATAATTAGATGAGTTATAAAACATTAACCATATGGTTCTTTAAGAGAGGTAATGCATTTTTCACTCTAAGCTGGATTTGATCTTTTATGAAAGCAATTAAACAGTGCAACCTTTTTTGTCTCAATTTCTTAATTGCCAAATGAGGAAGAGTTATTGAATATTTATAAAATTAAACCACTTATTGATGATCTCTCAAAGGGTTTATCTTGGTTTAAGTTCATAGAAAGCCTTTTGAAATTTCTAAACTTTACTAAGGATGATTAAGAATAAATTGATTGGTTTAACAATTATTATCAAATCTACCATACCAAATCTCCTTTTAAGTCGTTCCAAATTTATAAATTTAACTCTTTAAATCCCATTACCTAGCTTAAGGAGTCAAGTCTAAATTTGGTTGAAAGCCCAAATTTCATTTTAACTTTCTGCAATAACTCCATACATATTATTGTCAAACTGGTAAAAATGCACAAAGCTCGCCTATATGTATAAACAAAGTAAATAAACATAAATCATGCTTACATAACTTAATAAACTTCAACGAGTCTCAACTAAAATTAATTAAATCTTTATAAACTTATAAAATGAATAATTGATAAAGCGTTAAAATCTAATCATAATTAAATGAAATTAAGTTATACAAATCATAACTGTTCTTGAAAGGAACATCTCCTATCAAGTCACTCTTATTCTCCATACTCTTTGCATTCATTATAACCATATGTAATAATGTACTCCTTAGGACAAAAATTATCACTTAGAAAAAAAAAGAACCATATGAAAAATTTATAAACTCACAAAATAAACAATTGATAAAGCCTTAAGATCCAAATCCCCTCTAGATGTCGTCAACAATCCCCTCTCTTTAGAGTGTCCAAGATTTAGCATTAAATAGATAGGTTACGATGCAGTCTTATTAGTGAGTTGGTTAACTAACCCACAGTAGTGAGAGATCACTTACTATCTTATGAAGGTTGTTCAACTGCTAAGGTGGTAGGCTTAACAAAAAAAAAAAAAAAGGAAAGAAAAAGAAAAAAGCATCTACAATGGCATCATTTTAATGTCTTAACAACTGATTATATCATTTTAGTACATTGCTAGCCAAACTTTATAATGCAAACACAAAAGTAGCATAATTTTTTGGAAATTTTATGGAAATGGATGTATTGAGTGATGTACTAACACACATTTTGGTTCTTAGTGCTACGTTGATTGGCATTGCTTTTGCTTTGCTGTGCTTTGAGTGTCCCAAGCTAAGGTGTCAAATGATAGTAAACACCAAGAAGGTTTGATAAAAAATGGAAAGGAGGGTGTTGATGTTATCACCAAGTATCCTAATGCGTGGTAGATTTTAGGCGTCAATTTGTAATGGGTTTGTGTATGAACTTTTGTGTTTCTAATTGATTAGTAAAGTGGAAACAATGTAGTAATGGAGATTGATGTTGTAAATGATGAATGAAGCTAGTGCAATTTGTAGTAATGAAAAGGAATTATAGAATCTTTAGAATTGTTAAGGAAGTCAATGAATGGACAAGAATTTGGGTTGCTTTGAATATGAAGTAATTGTGTTGCCGAATGCAACAAACACTTAAGAATTTTCTGAATGCATAAAATCAAGAACACAATTGGCGATAATATTATTGTTATTTCTCATTCATGAATTGTACATATATTTATAATAGCCTTTCTAAGGCATAACAAATAGAGGAAACATCTAGGATATTCTAGTAGTTGCGAACTCTTATAATAGCACATGGCAAATTTCTCGATTTTCTATTTTTTTTTCTTTTTCTAACAATATTCTTTATAATGATATATCTTAAATATTTTTTACCTTATATCGTGTGCTGGTATTCAGATTGCTACTTCTAGAGATAAGTCCTTTGTATATGACAACATTTAAATAGGAAACACCACAAGAAAATTTTGATTTACATCATTTATAATCCAATTATATACTGATTTTTCAATAGGATAAATATTAGTTACCTAGTGGGATAGATCAAATTTGATTTATTTTGTTCCATTTGTAATACTAGTTCATTTGTAATAATGGTGCTCCTGAGGGATAGAATTAATAACGAAAAAAATCGAATAATATGGTCAATGTTCTGATCATAGAAAAACAATATAATAATCGGATAATGTTCAGGATTCGACGAGCTCATTGAAGTATGGAACCATTTGTATAATATATCTTTTCCGTGAATTAAAAAAGGGATTAGTTATATCGGTATTCTAGAAAACTAATAAAATCATAGAAAGATCCCTAACGTATAAAATATCATATTTATACCTCTTGAAGAAAATATTTATCAAAAATTCTTCCCCAAGCCCTGTACCAAGTCAATTTTTTATACTGATAAATAGTTGAAACTCTTTTTTGATGTCAATTCCTCACTCAATTTAGCTCGTATTGATTAATAAAATATTAACTAAGTTTAGAATACCATCAAATGAAATAATGAAAGATGGACTTAATATTATAAAGAAGGAAAAATTTTGGTGATAACATTTTCCAAAGCATATAAGTATGATATTCTAGAAATTTAACAATTTTTTAATAATTTTGATAGTTTATAGGATAATCATTGTAACTTAAAAAAAATGAAAGAAAAACTGTAAATCGCTTTTCTAAATTTTGACCATAGTGTGAATATATTTCTAAATTTTTAAATGTTGCAAATGACCTTTTTAAATTTTAATAAATTGGTAACATCAACAAAGATTTTTTTACAATCTTATTTATGTTTTTTACCTGATCAATTTCGCTTTTCATCATACCTTTAATTTAATATCCTTTAAATTTAAACCATTGAACTAATCATAATTTTAACCGCTCGGATCTAATAAATATTAAACTAACTGTGTAAGGATAGAATCAATATTGTAAAAAACATAAACGGACGTAGAAGTTTTCCATAAACAATATTTAGTTTTTTAGTTAAAAAAATGCATTACACTTTGACAAATTCAACGTGATATTTCTAGGTCCATAAGCTTCTTCTTATTTTTTTAAGGGATAAATCATTTGAGAAGGGAAATAAAAAATCATGCTCAAAACTTTAGGAGGATTATCCATAACTTCTAGTGTTATTTGTCGGTTTATCCAAATTTAAGAGACTTTTTTTTAATATTTAAAAGTTTGAAGATATATTTGCACCAAGATTATGGTTTATAATGTTACTTGCATTTTAATGAAAAGAAAGAAAGAAGTATGGAACAATTGATAAGAAAACTTGCACCCCCGATCTTTAAGAACGTGATAGCGACTTTTATCCGATGGACATAAATATACGAGTATATGACCATATTCGAGCCTTGAGCGAGCTTCAGTTGCTAGCTACGCATTAAATTTGCTATATATATATATATATATATATAATATGACGTACTTTTAACTTTTCGTCTTTTGGCAAAGTTACGCCTCCCTCGATCCATTGACCATTCTTAATTGCACAATAGCTGTGTTGCAAAATAATTGTATAAAATTATAAATAGGTATTTCCAAACACTTGTTAATATATCAAATAATAAAATATTTATCTTATGGTATATTTAATTTTTCATAAAATGTGTAATCGATACTTTTGATGGCATTCATCGTAACTCTAATCATACCACTCACAAAAATGATCTTGTTTTTTATTTGTATTATTTATTCTATAATCTAGTTTTTTATCCATTGAGTTAAAATTGGCATTTAATTGTTTTATAGTTGCAAAAAATAATATATATATATATATATATATATTAGCTGTTGAAGCACTCGTGCTATGTGTATAAAAATTAGTTTTCTTTTTTTTTTTTGCATCTAATAAAAGAAAGAAACATACATTTATTTCGAACTTATAGTAAAATATTTTGTATTTACCATTATAAATTTCACTTCTAATGTATCTATATAATTTATAATGACGTCTTTCCAAAAACTACGATAATAAAAGAAATTATGAAAATTGTGAAAAAAAAATGGCTTTATTAGAAATTATGAAAGGAAAGTGTCATCTATGAGTATTTGCTAGTAGATACGGAACTCATATGTAAAAGGCTTGCAAAACAATACATTGTAAGGGGACGCTCAAGGATTATTCAGCGTAGACACTCTGATATTTAAGTTAGTAATAGAACTTTTGAGAGTAGAAAGTATTTTAGAATAATGAGTAAGTTTAGATTGCAGAGTCTATAGAGCTTTATCGGTAGTTAATAGACTGATATTTATAGTGGAGTAACGTTAGCAATTGAAGGTCAATTAATGAAGAGAGATCTTTTTTCGCAAGTAAAGAACAGTGAGGTCGTGGCGTCTAAGTATTTTACTTATTCCAGACATGGTCATTTAACTCTATTTGATCTTTATCTTGTGCATTTTAGCCGTTACAAAGCTTACTAGGTTTGATCAATCTAAGCCTAGAGCTTGAGTCTATGGGGGTGAGTCCTACGCGATGAGATGTGTTAGATCGAGTCGAAATTGAGGGGCTCACATTCGAAGAGCCTATCAACAGAAAGAAATAAGAAAGTGGGAGAGAGAAAAAAGGGGGAGAGAAGAAAATAAAGTACAATTTTAGAGAATAGGAGAGAGAAATTAGATGTGAAAATAATAAGGAAAGACAATTTTATTCATAATATATGTTATATATAATTTCATAATTGTTATTTTATTATTGGTTTTTCAGTTAAATACTATTTAATGTTAATCTAGATAGTAATTTCAACTATGACGGTTATTTAAATTTCTAAAAGCTTTAATAATATAGATATATATAAAATAATTGAAAAGTTAGAAAAAAAAAAAACATAACACTTGTTTTTTTATTTTTGCAATCGACTCCTATCTTTCTTTTTAGAACTCATGACACATGTTTCATGATGTACGCTTCATGACTTGCCTGTGTGTGTGCATATATATATATATATATACAAATATTTATTTAGGAAACACATGTGAGTTTCAAATTAGTTTATAATAAATAATATAATAAAAATTCTTAAAATACATATAAGAAAAAGGAAAAATAAAACAAAATAAAAAGAAAAAGAAATTCTATTGAGACTCTAAGACTTTTAGCCGACCATTCAAGAGCAGGAGTATAATAAGTCATCATCTACAATAACAGGTAGATCATATGGTCTACTCAAGAGGTAGCCATCCATCAATATATGGACCTACAATGTGAGATAATACCCATCAGCCTTAAAAAAAAAAAAGAAAAAAAAAAGAAAAAAGAAAAAAGAAAAATCAACAAAAAGAGCTCGATGGGCTCCAATCTTTTGTCGTTTTTAATTTTGGGAATGGGGAGTTGCGGCCAACCGAACCCTTTCGCCTAAGAGACGAAGATTGAGAATTTGGCGAATAGCTTGGCGTATTAAATCTATGAGTTGGTCGTCTACAAACTAATAAAGCAGAATAAAATAGAGCAACGAGTACAGACTGTGATAGACAAGTCAGTTATGGAAACATAACGCAATTTCCATCCCAAATTATGTAAATTCCGGGCAAAGTCGCTTCAAACACTTAATGATGAAGGTATGGTGAGTTACTTGGCATCTAAGTAAGATTTATTTAAATCATGGAATACTACGGGTCAATCGACCTTAAAAGAAAAAAATATCCTAGACATCTTTCAAGACATATTATTATATGGATGCTGGCAAAAGTTGGTCCACCATTTAATAACCTTTATTCATCATTTAAGTACCTACCTGTCTTTAATACCATGTCACATTGGCATATCTCATCCGTTTTCTACAAAATCTCTGAAATACATTAAACAGCACTAAATAACACGTTTATATTATCCATATTTCAAAATAATACACTTTCTTATAAGAAAAGCTTAACCGGGCTCTGTTATTTCGAAAAACCTTGATCAGCTTGGATGAAAAGCCACGAGAATGACTATGAAACTATAAATTCCTTACTGTAATCCCAAATAAA
Organism: Lumnitzera littorea; assembly: GCA_024138015.1. Classification (NCBI taxonomy): domain Eukaryota; kingdom Viridiplantae; phylum Streptophyta; class Magnoliopsida; order Myrtales; family Combretaceae; genus Lumnitzera; species Lumnitzera littorea. The sequence continues at coordinate 150,560,335 of JAMXBB010000001.1, read as the reverse complement.
CTTGGGCCAAATATATATCTAAAACAACAAATGATGTAGCCCTTTTTTTAATGAGTTTTATTTACTACTAGCTATTGGTGCACCTACAATTTGCCTGTACAAAAATTATTATTACTTTTTTTTTGTATTTAATAAGAAAAACAGAAACATATATTTATTTTAAACTTATAATAAAATATTTTGTATTTACTATTATAAATTTCACTTCTAATATATCTATATAATTTATAATGACTTATTTCTAAAAATTATAGAAATAATATAAATTATGGAAATTGTGAAAGAAAAGGAATAAAAATGTTTGGGAGAGAAAAAAGGGGGAAATAAGAAGATGGAGTACGGTTTTAGAGAATAAGAGAGAGAAATTAAACGTGAAGATTGTATAGAAAGATAATTTTATCCTTAAAATATATTATATATAATTTCATAATTGTTATTTTAATATTGATTTTTCTATTAAATAATATTTGATATTGATCTAAATAATAATTTTAACTATGGTGGTTACTTAAGTCTCCAAGGATTTTAATAATATAGATAATTCAAAAATTATTTATTGTTAAAAGGGGAAAATTATCATAGTATTATAAAGGTAGTCAACAGCTTTCACAAAATTTCTTTTACTATTAATGGGTTATATTTTTACTCTAATGCAAATTAACTAGTGATTACATTATATAGTCAATAACTATACCATATAATTCTCCAACTATGTTAAGAAAGCTAACCCTATTGGTAAAAAATACTAGAAGTATTAAAATTTTATCCATATGTGTTAACTTTAAGTAATTCGAATTACTTATCACTTCTAATGAATATTTCCCCATCAAGTTCATTCACCTCCTTGGTGATGGATTGATCCGTCGGCAGGCCTTACCTCTGTCAGCCAGCCAAGCGTCTATCGGCGCGCTATGCTCCAAATTGCCCCAGGATCCATATTTTTGACTTAATTTTGGATTTGAAGGCCTTCAATAGTTAGTCCTTAAGCTCAGGATACATAAACTCCAATATAATGAATATATATATATGTGTGTGTATTATATATTCTTAAAAATCACAAAGCCACCATTCAAACCAACCATTCATGATACAAAAAATCTTCAATTTACAAAGCATCTCCTCTTATGTCAGCTGTCAATCAAATTTAGTGGTTGATAGATATTATTGCCACACAAGGCTTATAATAGGATATGAGATATATTTATGGATGATGCACAATTTCTAGGCCTGAAGATTCCAAGAAACTAGTACTAAAGGACTAGTGACTCGTTCTTCCATTTTAGTACATTGCTAGCCAAAGTTAGTGAACACAAAGGTAGCATAGGTTTTTTTGGAAGCCTTGTGGAAATGGGTGTGTTGAGTGATGCACTGACACATATTTTGGTCCCTGGTGCAGCATTGATTGGCATTGCTTTTGCTTTGCTTCAATGGCTTTTAGTGTCTAAAGTTAAGATGTCAAATGATAGTGAATACCAAGAAGGTTTCATTGAAAATGAAGAGGAGGGTGTTGATGATGTTGATGCTGTCATCAAGTGTGCTGATATTCAGAGTGCCATTTCCGTCGGTGAGTCCTTTTTACATGATAAGATATATAAGGGATAGGAAAACTATCCCCTATATGCGCGTGTTCGTGTTTTAGCTTTTTTTCATTTGTTTGTAAATGTATTGCTCTAACAGAGACATGTATTTTAAGGATTGTACTAGGAAAGAGTACTTCACCGTTTTTTGGGTGATTAAATAAGGATTAAGATAAGTTGTTGTGTTGTCTGCGACTTCGTTGTTTGTATTTATGTTGGCATTTTAAAAGGGTAATTAAAATGTGTACTTATGCTCATCTCATGTGTTTTTTTTTTTTTTTTGGTAACTTCATGTCATGTGTCGTCTAATGGCTTTTTAACTAATAGATTAACAGCTAGATTTAGATATATCAGAAAAATTTCTGTTCTTGTCTTTGTATTTTTTTTTTTTTCTATTTAGTTTTTCTTTATACTATTGTTGTGGTTTTATATCATATGATGTATTCATGCATTATGCATAAATTTAAACTTGAAAAGGATCTTTCCAATTGTTGAAATATAAAGAGGGGATTGATCGAGAAAGATCTCTAGATCTTGTTCTTTGAGTTTTATTTTTATATATATTTTGGTTTCCGTTTAATGGAGAAATGGATGCATAATGCAGCTTCAGTTGCATACCGCTTCCAATTGGAAGAACAAAGATGATCTACCCTGCTACTTAGTATCCCAGTGCTTCCAGGCATGTTCAGTTTTATCAGCTTCAAATGACGTAGGAACTTGTGGGATAATCATTTTTTGTTTTTTTTTTCCCACTAAATTAAGAAAATGATTTAAGTTCATCCACACTAATCAAGATTCTAGTAGTTGTTTAAACATAAGCAATTTATTTCATTTGATGTAGCTGCATTTAATGATATTGAACTCTCTTTGTTATTATCGGGGTTGGATGTGCCGGGGAAGTTCTAAATTTTCCCCCCGCTTCATAATTTTTTTGAAGAGGATGTCTTCATTTACCTGCAAAACCTTGAATTTTGATCTTCATAGATTTAGGTTTCTATGCTTTCTGAGTCACGCATATCCATAGTCCATGGAACAAATATAAGAATGAAGCTTCATAGGATTTGCTTGAAAGTCACTTCACGTCGAATTTAGTTCTATAATCTAACTGATCTAAAAGCTTATAAATATATTCCGACTCCGTAGATTATAACATGGACTCCTGCTCACATAGTGGTTGGGACTTTGATCGAGGCCTGTTAAATTGGGAAATGGCAGCACATGGATTTGAACTCTTGATTTTGATGCCATGTTGAATGTTGCCATAAGACCAAATAATCTAAAAATATAAACTTACAGATATCAGTGCCGTTTTTTTACATTTATTACTTAAAACTCTAAGCTACTTGAATTTATTGCTTCTTTTTCAGGTGCAACCTCTTTTCTGTTTACTGAATACAAGTACCTCAGCATCTTCATGGGTGCATTTGGTTTCATCATCTTCCTCTTCCTTGGATCAGTCAAGGGCTTCAGCACCAAAAGTGAACCTTGCACATACAACCCGGGAAATCTTTGTAAACCGGCACTTGCCAATGCCTTCTTTAGTACCATTTCCTTCTTACTTGGTGCTCTTACCTCTGTACTCTCTGGCTTTCTTGGAATGAAGATTGCCACTTATGCAAATGCAAGGACTACTCTCGAGGCAAGGAAGGGTGTTGGAAAGGCATTCATTACGGCCTTCCGCTCTGGTGCTGTGATGGGATTCCTTCTTGCTGCAAATGGACTGTTGGTTCTGTATGTTTCCATTAATTTATTTAAGATGTACTACGGGGATGACTGGGAGGGACTTTATGAATCGATTACGGGTTATGGCTTGGGTGGTTCATCAATGGCACTGTTTGGGAGAGTTGGAGGAGGAATCTACACAAAAGCAGCTGATGTTGGTGCAGACCTTGTAGGGAAAGTAGAGAAAAATATCCCAGAAGACGATCCAAGAAACCCCGCGGTAATACAAATTGTTCCTTGCTTACCTTTAATCTTTCTCCTCCAATGAATAGAAGCTCATTGTACGGTCTAATTCAAGCAATTCAATGCAGTTTCTGTCTCTCTGTATTACTCGCATTCTTACAAGATAAATACTGTTCCTGAATTTCGCACTTGAAACAACCTCTGCATGCTCTGGCTTCACAGGCAAGGCAATAAATGGTTATTCTTTGGCATTGTCTTGGCAGGTTATTGCAGACAATGTGGGAGACAATGTCGGTGATATTGCAGGAATGGGGTCCGACCTCTTTGGATCATATGCTGAATCATCCTGTGCTGCACTCTTTGTTGCATCAATATCATCCTTTGGGATAAGCCACGACTTCCCAGCGATGTCCTATCCCCTGATTATCAGTTCAATGGGAATTGTTGTTTGCCTGATAACTACTCTCTTTGCAACAGACATATTTGAGATTAAGCACGTGAGTGAAATCGAACCATCATTGAAGCGCCAACTACTTATCTCGACTGTTTTGATGACTGCGGGGATTGCCACAGTTACCTTCTTTACTCTACCTTCGGAGTTCACTCTCTATGATTTTGGCACAAACAAGGTTGTCAGGAATTGGTATGCTTCCAACGTCCTTCGTTAGTAAATTTTTTTTCCTCAGTCAGTTTCCTTTCTCTTTTGAAATCTGTATTGATGGATTGTTAATTTACACAGGCACCTTTTCTTCTGTGTTGCAATTGGCTTGTGGGCAGGCCTTGTCATTGGTTATACGACAGAATACTACACAAGCAATGCATATAGGTACTTGATGTTGAATTTAGCTCTATAATGATCTAATATAAAAATTTAAACTTGTAGATGATATGAGTTTTATTATTTTATACTCCCCCTCACTTCCAGACTTAGATTTTGACCGAAGCTTATCAAGTGATGATTTAACCAAATCAGGATTAAATAACGAGGAAGGTTGTAAGCTCATGACCTCTACCCTGATAGTATGTTGAATTTAGCTCATCATTTGATCCAAAAGCTTCAACCTGTAGATATGCTATGATGTATCTCTGCAGTCTGTTAGTATTGAATATCTAGGACAGTTTAGTCTCATATGTAGGATCTTTTTGAAACCAAAAAGCATGTCTAGCTGGTTGATTGCTTGGTAGCTTTTTCTTTTATAACAGATTATATGGAATAGAGTATATAATACTTGCATGTGGAGAGGAATAACATTCGCGTAAAATGAGGGCATAAAATTATAACAATATATAACACCTTTCTTCGCTGATGCAATTACATGAAGGCTAATCCTATTGCAAAAGAACCAGACAAGACCAAGAGTTAGTATTTCTTAATTTCATTTTCTAGTGCTTTGTTGTTATTAACAAATATTTGTTTCATGCAGTCCGGTACAGGATGTAGCAGATTCATGCCGGACAGGTGCTGCAACAAATGTGATATTCGGATTGGCTTTGGGTTATAAATCCGTCATCATTCCCATATTTGCTATAGCACTTGCCATCTACGTGAGCTTCAGCTTGGCTGCAATGTATGGAATTGCCATGGCTGCTTTGGGAATGCTCAGTACCATTGCCACCGGTCTAGCTATCGATGCATATGGTCCCATTAGCGATAATGCTGGCGGCATTGCTGAAATGGCCGGAATGAGCCATAAGATACGGGAAAGGACAGATGCTTTGGATGCTGCAGGGAACACCACTGCTGCTATCGGCAAGGTAAAGTTGAATATGATCCTGTCTTTTAAGTTTTAATTAACGTAGAGAAATCTACATAGCTAAGCTATGAATCAAGCATTAGGCTTCTGTTATTACATTTGTCCATGGTGATAAAATAGTTCTTATGAGAACACAGGTAACCCATTTTAGTTTTTCCTGTATTTCTGGCCAACTACAATATATATTATATATTAGGCTGGGGGAATCGAACCTGATTTATTGAGGTCGAAGAGCAATGATCATGCCACCAGGCCATGAAGGCCTTGGCAATATCCCATTTGAGTTTTTATCTTTTACTTGATGCAAATGAAGGAAAGACAAGATTTCCTAGAACCAGAGATAGGTTCCTATGAGCCACCACGGAAATTTTGTCTGCAATTTATTTTCTATACGCTACAAGCACATGCTGCGATCGCTTACGTGCTTTGTGTTTGTGTTTCAGGGTTTTGCTATTGGCTCAGCTGCTCTTGTCTCCCTTGCTTTATTCGGCGCCTTTGTTAGCAGAGCAGGCATCAAGACAGTGGATGTTTTGACTCCAAAGGTCTTCATTGGTTTGATTGTTGGGGCCATGCTTCCATACTGGTTTTCTGCTATGACGATGAAGAGTGTTGGCAGCGCAGCTTTGAAGATGGTTGAAGAGGTTAGACGGCAATTCAACATCATTCCAGGACTTATGGAAGGAACTGCCAAGCCAGACTATGCAAATTGTGTCAAGATTTCAACTGATGCTTCACTAAAAGAAATGATCCCACCCGGTGCATTGGTTATGCTCACCCCACTGGTCGCAGGTACCTTCTTTGGAGTGGAAACTCTTGCAGGAGTACTTGCTGGTTCACTTGTTTCTGGTGTACAGGTATCTCAAGTCATCTCTATAATCCTACAGCTTTGTACCGAATACAAAGACTTCAAGAAGAAATTTTTGAAATAAAACATATGTAAATAGCTCCAATAAACTACGATTCCTACAACCACTGAACCCTGTAATGTAATCCATGGACACCTATATTCATTAACGTATTAGACTGTCATTTTTATTCTCGAACAGTTTCTTACTGATTTATTCTTATTCTTGTTAACTTTAGGTTGCTATCTCGGCTTCCAACACTGGTGGTGCTTGGGACAATGCCAAGAAGTATATAGAGGTGAGTTGCCTTGAATACAAAGTAACCAAATCACGAATTACATTCCATTTGCCTGTTTTATCAATTCCTCAAGTGAGACAGCCTTCACTATGTCCAATTTAGATTTAAGAAGCATGCAAACTCAATCATGCTGGAATGGTATGTGCAGGCTGGTGCATCAGAGCATGCTAAATCACTCGGCCCAAAGGGTTCCGATCCTCACAAAGCTGCTGTAATAGGAGACACCATCGGAGACCCTTTGAAGGACACTTCAGGTCCTTCACTTAATATCCTCATCAAGCTCATGGCTGTTGAGTCACTCGTGTTTGCACCATTTTTTGCAACTCATGGAGGATTGCTCTTCAAACTGTTTTAAGATGCAGGACCACTTGGTCAACCTGCATTCACCATTACTCAAATCTCAATCATCAAAAAGTAGGATCTTATCCCTCCACAATCAGTCATGATCCATGGTTGCTAAATTGTTGTATGCTTTCAAGGTCATCATGCTTATCTATGCTGTGTGGAAATGGACCTACACTTACATGCGAAATTTTATGCATCAGGATGTAATATTTTAAGGTAGTGCCCTGTTATTTCGGTTTATTCTTCTCATTGGATTAGCCAAATTGCCAGGAAAAAACCTTCTTTTAAAAAGCTTTATCTTCATGCGTACTTGAAAACAAATTTATATTTTGACAAAGATAAAAAACATTGTCTGTGGTGCTCGAATGGAACAGGGAGTTGATCTGTTCAATAAGCGAAAGTTTCAATCTGATCGTATCAGCACAAATTGCAAATGCGCCCCAAAAGCTATCGGTGGAATAAAGATGAATGACCCAAACTACTAAAACATACCCTCATCTCTCCTTAACTTTATAATAATAATAAAATATTTATAAAAAAAAAAGGCACTGGACTGTAATAGTCCTCTTAACAATGGTCTTAGGAGCTTTAGCAGTGGTCGAGGATGTTATCGAACATAAGCCTTTTGGAAGTTTAACTACTCTATATAACCATCTTTTGATCAAGCATCATGGTATCTTCATATCAACATTACCCACCTCTCAACTATAGTTAATAACCAAGTCAGCAATTTTGATCCTCTAAAGTTATCTTCTTAGTCACATGCAATTAATGGTTAATATTACATGAAAAAGATGACATCACTTAATATTTCAAAAATCGATATAATTTTAACCATTAAATTTATAACTCTATTTAAAGTATCCATTTCCCAAAATAACAAGTAATTAATGGGTGATTTTATCTGCTAAGTCCAAAACCTAACTAATGCTTGACTTGGTATTTATTATTCTAGCCTTGTAAACCATTATTTCTCTTCCATAATCTACATAAGACTAATCAATATCACTAGGATAACAAATAATAATGTCACATTTGGTATACATGAATGATTTGAAATAGAATGATAAGCGGAACGACAAATCCTTTCTTATGTTTAAAAATGTCCATGAAAATGGATGGAATGGAATAAAATTGAATGCATATATGATAATAATTATCAAAAATACGCTTGATTATTTAATTAATGTATAATTAAATCGAAGATTAAATAAGTAATTTAATTAATAATAATAATATGGGAGGAATTGAATTCTTCCTTAAAGTTGAAATTGCTAGTCCAGCTTTTAAATGTGCTTACAAATATAGAAAAAGAGAATAGAACCTAAAATCGCAATTACATTTCAATCCATTCCCGCATATTAAACATGACATAAATGTTAACTCTAAGTTGATCTCGTCAAACAAAATACTTGTTCCTTTATCTTCACATTTAGAATATGAAACATTTGAAAGAAAACTAATGTGCTCGTGACAAAAGTTCACTAATATTGGACTATAGGCTTTATCGGACTTAAATAGTTGGTATTTATGGTTCTTTTATTTCATGTTTACTAGGAGCAAATGATAATGTTATTCCCCCTTTAATCCTTACCTACCACATATTACGGTGTAGTTGATTTTTACATCCCGTAATAGTCATTCCTTAGGAATCCTAATTCTTGAAATTTAAGAATGGGGATTCTTTATACTATAACCATAAATCCCAATTTTTAGATTTTTTCTTTCTTTCTCCCTAAAATATCCTCATCCAAACAAAAAATTACACTATTTTACCTAAGAATAAAATGTAAATACCCCTTACATTCTTTCTTCTCCATGAGACATCTTATCTTCATCACTCTCTTACATGTCTTCTAACATCGAGAAATATTAATCCAAACATAGAATTGAAAAGAGAAGATCCTCAAAGTTAGATTGTGTCTCATAACATTGTTCTTTCTTAATGGGGAATTTGGAACAATACCAATAATATGCATCTTCGGTGTTTTAATTTGAATTGAAGGCACGCGCACTACATACGCTTTTAGTGTTATATATTTTAATTGAAGGCTCCTGAGGTGAAGGCAACTCTTAATCCAGGGTATGTACCGTATCCTTCGCTGATCTGCCCGAGATCTATAGAACGACGCCTATGTAGTAGGATATCATCATCAAGGCCTGCCTAGCAACATCCCGATTAAGCCCTACCTCCTTGAACTCAGGCTCTACTCTTAGGTGGTGCACTAGGAGCCAGTATATCCATGTTCACAGGTGATCCTTGCTCTCCATCGTGGTCCACATAGGGTGGCTGCTGTACACTCTCGTGCTATGGATAAAGAATGAGGCTACTGTGTTGCTTAATGAACTGTAGTGCTCCATCTGTAATATCGAGCGTTGTAGGATAGTCAGGTGTCGATCAAATACTCCTAAGCGAGTCCACTTAAAATAAGTAGAAATACGGGTATTAAAATATATGATAGCAAGCATGTACGAGTATAGAAACTAATGGAAGATTTCACGTGTACTTACCAATCGACTAACGATAGCTCCTTGATGTGTAATGTAACACTGGGTGATCTATCTATACAATAGTTGGTAACTCTTGTCAACCCGTAAAGGACCCTAGATATGTACTAAGAATTCGTATCTCTGTTCGTAAGCTTGGATGTACGTACCGTATGTATTAATCCAATCAACATCCATCCTACCTCGGAGGTCTAGTTAATAGATCTACTCAAAGGTGTCTATCTCTTGTGGGGGATATTGGTATCCACCAAACTATCAGAGAATATGGTCTAGAAAACACTACTCAAAGATGTAGAAATATATAAGTGGTACCTAGGCAGTCTAAATATATCACTTAACAGTGCAAAAGCGAGGCAACAACTCCTTCTTGTAAGGCTTCTAAACAACCTAACGGGGTAAAAAAAAAAAGAAAGAAATCAATGAAACAACGAAGATTAGCACTTAGGTCCAACAAATGGATAAGAAAGAGGAAAAGTTATCATATCTTATCTACTGTGTTGTCTACATGTCATATGCATTGGATGTTGAGTAGTATCTTGTACTACCCTTCATCTGACTGCCAAAGACTTATTCTCATCGGTAATAAAACTATATCAACTAAGTGAGGCAACATATGGGAATCTATCCTAAGCCTAAACCTGAAGTAGAATCTTGACCTCGCCAAGCCTATGAGTGTCGGATGACGAGGCAGAGCACAATTATTAGTATAATTATGCCAAGTAAGTGTCGCTCTAGTTGAACTATCCAACTATAGAGAAGTCCTCCAGTAATAACAGGAATGTGAGTTGAATAAGACTGGAGGATTTATCCACCAATATGAATCCCCCCATCAAGCTGAGTATATACATTCACATATACTGTCAAACTGTCTCATTGTCCACCTTACGGGGAAGTCCCTATAAGTGTTATTGTAGCCATATAAAAGATAAACAAGCACCCTTCATCCAAATAGGCCTGACACCTAGCAATCTCTCCCATACGTTAGCCCAGCTCTCCTCATCATCCATCTTGATCCAACTCGCCACTGCAAATCTCTCTATCGGAAGCTTGAATTGGACCTTAACATTTAGCAATATGATGGTCGCCTCTCCAATGGGTAGGTGAAACATATGTATCTTGGGCCTTCATCTCTCAACTAGAGCCGTAATCAGATATTAGTCCAATATGACAAGTGGAATTTGTCCAACTCCCCATAAACTAAACTCCCGCACGTAAGGCTCTACCCTAAGATGTATGGAAATATTCCACTCTTCCTTACATAAGGACATCTTGTTGCGTCACACTCGTAGTACATAGGCAGCCTTCTACACAAACAATCAATGAAGTTAGTAAGTAATACAACTTTCCATGAAAAAATTGAATGTACATGAGAATGTTATTACTGACCTATCCTCCTAGATGGCCTATGAACGATGATTAGCTTGCTTTGTAAGTACGCATGGATCAATAGGTTTTGGCTCCATCTATCTTGTGAACACATATGAACATGGTTAGCAAACAATAAAAAAATTTACATTTGATTATGCTTATGCATGCAATATAACATAATGCCTAAATAAAAAAGCAATATGTACTAACCCTATTAATCTCTAGACACTTCTTCCTATTATGTCTTTCTTACCTACATGTGCTGCATCTAGTTTTGTCTAACTGCCTTCTAACATCCATCTCCATGTGATATCAATTATGCCTAAGTATACCTTTCTTCCTTAGTAAGTCAGTATTCGGGTAGAGATAAAGGGAGATAAGGGAAGCTAACTTGCGGCTAGTTCAACTTGTCACCAATCTAGTAGAAACGAGCTCAGTAATGATCTATCTAGTTTGCCTACTTATACTGTGGCCCTATTGTCGATTTGCTGTCTACCCTTATATTTGATACTTGCATGTGTGGCCCTTGAAATCAACTGTATGTGTCTTCCTTCCTCCCTTTAAGCCTATCTTTATCATTTAATTGCCATTCAAAATCTCAAAAAGACTATTTTGGAAGTTGAATGAAATGACTTTATGTGTACTTGCTTGCCCTCTCCACGTTTCATACATCTATAGAGCGTAGTTGTGTAGATCTTGTTGGAATCGATTGCTTCTTTATGTCTCTCCTTCTAATAAGCAACGTAGATATAAAATATCTTCTTCGCTAATGCAATGACAGGTAATCTACACATTGATTTCAAAACGAAGTTATAACTTTCGACAATGTTTGATGTCATGTATCCAAAACTGTAATATCCGTCATATGCAAGCGTTTACCTACCCAAATCCACACTATTAATCCATATAGGAGCGTCTTCCTTAGCTTGTGTCAATTGCTCCATGAAACATTTGAATTTTCTTTCCTATGCCTGAACACGTGTAAATTAAACAAGCTTCTTGCACAATTAGTTTTTCTAGGCTATGTTGAAGTTACTAATAGCGTGCTGCAGGCGGTATCTCCAAATTGCAAATGGAAGCTGATACCGTACCAATGGTTCCTTATGTGCGGAATCAATGCTGGATGCTCTGTCGGATATAAGATATAAGGTTTCCTCCTTCTAACTAACCATGTGTACTTTAAGTTTCCGTAGGAACCACCCCAGGTTTCTATCGATTCTGTATCAATAAGAGCAAAGGTTAATGGGGCTAATGAATTATCCCAATTTATACTACAAGCTACCAACAACTTATGCCCATACTTTCCATATAAGAATGTGCCATTGATACATACAATAGGTTGATAGTATTTAAATACTTTCACATACAACCTGAATGTCTAAAAACCCACTTGAACTAAGACTCACTTAGCTTCGATGAACTACTCTAGCCCCTATCTACTTATGTCCTTGAATTGCTTATCTTCATTACATTCAATAGCCTTAGTAACTTATTATACGACTTCTCTTAGCTACCATATACCATCTTAATAGCCTTCCTTTTGGCCTTGAAAACTCTCTTATTGCTTACTGTGTATCCGTACATACTTTGCACATTGGTTACCAGATTGAGTATCATCACATCGGGATTACTTCGTACACTATTAATGAATAGCCTAGCTATTATGTTGTCATTGATCTGAGGATGGTCTTGGTTCATCATCAGGTTCGTACAGGTGTGTAAGTCCTCTAGAATCATGATTTTGAAAAGACTCTTTATCTTTTTCAAACAAGCCCGTAGCCTTCACTTATAACCCTCTTCCTTCTTCTTACGATAGATCACGTATACAGTTGGTTTCGATATCTCAATATGGAAATCACAGTGGTTCCTTATATAAAACGACTTCATTGTATCTATGAGATCCTTCTTTGTATTAAAATGCATGTTGACACTTAAGTCATCGAAACTGTTAATGTTGTTGCACATTTTGTTAATGTCTCTCTTAAATGTCATATATCCGCTGCTATCGTATTGGCTGTTGTAAAATGGGATAAGATCTCTCATAAGCCTGTCTATTGGTTCATTTATTTGCGGAAAGTCCCGAAATTGATTGTTGGATAATGCTTTATGAGTACGACGACGAGGCATGCTTGGGTTGCCTTCGTGAAATAGTTGGATCGGCACATTATTGTTGACAACATCTAGTCTTATCTAGAGTTCTCCTAAATCCTCGCAATCTTCATCGTTGTCATCTTTGAGTCCAACACGATCCTCGTCACCGTCTCCATCTGCTTCGTCCTACTCATCATTGTTAACATTTATGTCTACATGTATTCTCTCCACATACGGATTATAAGACTTTTTGTATTCGATAATAGAACTCAATGCTTCTTTAAGCTACTCTTCTATGATATCAACATGTTCATATGGAGTAAAATTTATATATGATTTATTTGATTGATCCATATTTGTCTGCTCTACATTGGTCATTGTAGAATGTACATTAGGAGTCGGAAGAGTTGGATTGCTTAACTCATGTATTTCATACTTGGACCGGGTACTCGATTCCCTACTGTGCTTTATGTACATTTCTTAAATACTCTGTTTCCTAAAAGACTTGACCATCCTAATAAAATTTTCAACATCTTCATTGTCTTTAATAACCACCAACTTGTAAGCAACTCTAATATCATGAAAAAATAGATACCTATGCACTATTTCAACATCACTTGGGTCAGCTCCGATGCATCTATAAATTCTCTAAATAAAACAAGAGAAGTTCAAATACTTCCTGATTTTCAACTTCTTATTAGGGTTCTTGTCATACTTAAACCCCGAGTTATCCATTACAATATTTCTATTTGCATTTATAATAACTTTCATGTAATCTGCCATTTCCATCTTAATAATTCTACTATGAATCGAATATTTAAATTATATAAAAATTTCATTTACACATAGAGCGATAACTTAACAAAATGCACGAAGTTATCTCGTTAAATTGTGTCACGCATTACCTAACTTTAGCTTATTAATTCAATCTAACACATTGTGAATGTTAAAAAAAAAAAAAAAACAATTTCAATCCATATATACTAAGATTTTTCATACCCATATTCTTACAATATATCTACTAAAATACAAAAATTGTTTTATTATAAACAAAATATAATAAATTTTGATGAAATATTAATAAATTAAATAACTTATGATACATTCAAAACTACTTAATATACATAATGCAATAACATCTTTTTTTTTCTAAAAAAAAAGCGCATAATATAGATTACTATTAAAATTAAAAAATATTTCACGAATATAAATTATAAATTATTACCTATTTTAGAAGTACACTAATATGAAAAATTGGATGAGAGCTTTAATTTTGAGTTTTCTCTAGTTCTCTTTATGTTTTAGATGTTTTAGAATTTAATTGGAGTGAATATAATACCAGGGGCTCGTGAATATAGTTTACATAAATAGTATACTGAAGGTGCATGCTCAGTTTAACGTGCCTTTTCAGTTTAACTGTTAATCGTTCAAGATGTATCAATATAAACAAAAAAAAGTGAAAGTGTATTCTTTACGTACTTTACTGTACCAAATTCTTAATATTTTTCATATGATTTTTTTTTTTATTTTTTAAAAAAGACCTGTATTTGTATTAAAACTCTCGTTTCCGCCCATTCCGAAACAGTCTTTTTGCCGACCAAAGATGCCCTGCATTTTGAAAGCATAAATTTGAGTTTGCTTTCCCTCCTCTCTCTCGCTCTCTCTCTCTCTCTATCTAAGTGAGTGAATGCACATCCAGAACCAGCCTACTAATCTGCTTACCATTCAACCGCAACTAGCTAAAATGAACGTATGTTCCATTACTCTCTCTCGCATTCGCAATTTTTGCCCATTTCAACAATGTCAATTTCAATCTTCGTGTTTTACCCATTTCGTCAACTTAGGGTTCCTATAATTGCACATTTCCCTTTTTCTGGGTTTATTCCTTTTCTATTTTCCTTTTCACGAAACTTGAAATTTAAATAGAACAATGTTTTATTGGGTGTTTTATTTTTTTACGATCAGGCAATCCTACATTATAAAAAAATTAGTGTTTTTCTTTTCAAGTCAATTTCATATGAATTTGTCACGATGAATCCCCGACTACATAAAATAAAACCACTGATTGGAATTTTACGTGTTCTGTAGAATGTTGTAGAATGGTGAAAGTTGCAATCTTTTTGGATATTGCGTTCGCGACACCAAATGACAGCAGGTTTATTCAGAGGAAAACGGGTTCTTTCTTGTTAAAGATCGTGTTGAATCATGGGGTTTTCTGTGTGAACTTGGTTTGGTATTATCGCACTCGTAAATATGCGGAGGAGAATGTCAGCCAGTAGCATATCTGATGGATGCACCACTTTGCGTCGCTCTCCGAGGTTTCTCCACCAGAATAACTCCCCCCAAGTTGAGAATGCAAGCAATCTTAAGCCACGAGCGAGGAAAAAAGTTGTCTCAAGTTCGGCTTATTCCCTTATCTCAAGCCAAGAAGCTTCTTCTAAGAATACCAAGTTAGGCACCAAGCAAATTCCAAGGACGTCTGGGAATCGTGCCAATGTATTGGTGAAACCGGCTAGCATGCCAAGAAGGTCTCCAAGATTGAATAGTGGTGTTGGTGAGAATCAAAATACCAACTTGTTGAGGAGCTCTAATTTGCAGATTGGTGTTGAGGATGTTGAAAGCACCAGTGGCCGTGTTCCTCGGATGGGAAATAGACGTGCTGAGAGTAAACTTAAAGAAGGTTTTGAAAATGTCAAAGCGGATGAAAATGTTGCTGATAAATGCAAGAAAGTTATATTGAGAAGTGGAAGCAGCACCACATGCTGCGTTTGTGCCCTTCCAGCAGTTGGGGAAGGAGGTAATGAGAATGAAGTCTCGATTAAAAGAATTCAAGTTGAAGTAGTTAATACCAAGAATGAAGGAAGGAGCATCCAATCTTGTGTTCTTGCTCTTCCTATAGTTCAGCAGGAAAGAGGTGACGAGAATAAGGTCCAGAGGAAGAGAACTCGATGTGAAGTACCAAATTCCAGCAAAAAAGAGTGGACTAGAGAAGAAGAAGCTGCCTTGCAAAGAGCCTATCTAGCTGCTAAGCCAACTCCGCATTTCTGGAAGAAGGTTGCCAAATTAGTAAGTCGCAATTCCTTGAGAACTTTTTGATATTTGTTACCGTATAGTCCTGCACAGTTATAAATTTCTTTGAGATACACTTTATCAAGAGGTAGATAAGAAGTGCCCCGGTATAGCTACCAATGGTCTCATGAAACTTATAAACATATATGGGACATGCAAATGCTAAAATATAGTCACCTGGTTATTCTTATCAAACTATGTGGAAGTATTCACTTAGGAAATCTGCAAGACACAGATATTCTTTCATTCTTAACTTAATTGCTTTTGCCATTATTGATTGGTTTTTCTTTAGAAATATGCCTTTATTTAAACTTTGTAGTATCTTTGGGTCAGCATTTAATTCTTGATGTTTAAGAGGTGACATTTTTTCAAAGCTTGTACCTGGCGAGTACAGGTTAGAATTGAAAAAGGCAGTTAATTGGGGAAAATGGACCTAGGGGTATTAAAAATTAATCTTGGGTTAGTTCTTCAATTGATATCACCTTGGTTATAATACAAATGGATCAAATGAAATGAAAAGTCTGAAAAGTTTTTATCTTTGTGCTACATAATGAAGTTCTGAGTGACATTAGTTCATATGTCAGATTTGTAGTACCATTATTTGGTCGATGCTTGTGGAGCAAAGCTGACTATGTAAATGCATAGTCACACTAGAAGATGGAGAGTTGATCTTTGTGCTACATAATGAAGTTCGAAGCCACATTAATTCATATGTCAGATTTCTAAAACCATTATTTGATAGATGCTTGTGGAGCAAAGCTGATTATGTAATGCACAGTCACACTAAAAGATGGAGAATTGATCTTTGTAGACTGGATGTAGATGGAAAATGATGTCCTATTTGTAAATAATTGGACAAGACATGACATTTGATAGAGTGCAGCAACTGAAGAAAGTAGAATAGGGTTTCTTAGATTTCTACTCAAGAGAACATTGGTTCGGATCAATTTATTAATGCAAAAAGTTGTGACTGTTCTCTCCTGCTCAAAGACTTTATTCGCTTTGCAGTGACTGAAAAATTCTTCCAAAATCTTCACCCAAAAAAAATCTTTGAAGATGATTTTTCGCATCTACAAACTTGGGAATTTCACGAGGCATTCCATCTCTTATTCTCCTCACCACTTCTTTATTTTTGAATTCCACATGGATAATAGGCCTGTTATGTTATGACCCAAGTTGCATATGGAAGTAGGGATATGAGGTTTTCTTATTGGGAACTTGTCTATACAAGATGCATAGTAGTTGGTCATTAGTAGTTTGGAGATAAAAGTTGTCAATTTTGATAATTAATTTATAGCTTGAAGTTATTACTATAAAAGGAAGCTTAGGAGGGAGATAATGCACTCAACTCTGTTTTATTTTCATATTTAGTGAGGATCAAGATTGCTCTTTGTTGGAGCTTGTAGCTTTGGAGTTGAGGATCACATTCTTCTGGTTGAGGGTTTAGAACTACTGATTAGGGTTTGTAAATCTTCAGTTTTGATATAATTAATAAGATTTACTTTTAGTACATATCATTTGGTCCAGTTTACTATCAAAGTGAAGCATGAGGCAGATAGATTCATGGGTTGAAGCACTTGACAATAGAGAGGAGATGGACAAGGAATTGGAGAAACTTAAGGTTGATGGAGAATCCAAATGCATTTCCATGATGAATTTGATTGATGAATTAAAACAAATGTTTGATATTGTTCGCTGCAATCGGCTCTTGGAGAAGAGTACAGGTGATTGCACTGAAATTGGAGGGAATTGCAATCCGAGTTTGTAACCTAAGGTTTCTCCATGGAAAGTTACCTCCTTTCATGGAGATTTCACTATAGATGTGACTTCAGCAAATTCCCAGCATCCCATGGATGTGGATGAGCTTTCAATAGGTTTTATGCTTGTAGTTTTGCTTTGCTTTGATGGATTTGATCCTATTTGTTTGATCAATTGCATGAACAATACTTCGAGTTAAGCGAACCACTTCTTTGATGAAAGTTCAACTTGTTTTCATTTCTATAGAAGGATGAGCTATTACTTGGTTTTGCATTCTTTGTTAAAATTTCCTCATCTATCTTAGAAGATTTGGAAGCATGAGTTATCATTGAGATATACTGGAAAAAAGCTGTTAATTTTTATGGCGAGAAGCTGCCATTCACCAAACTTAGAATATTGCTTAATACATTGAAGATTTTGTGTATTTGGTTGCAAATTTCCAAAGCTTCTTAAAGGACAGTTATTTGGCTACTTCTTAAATGGTCTACAAGAAGATATTCAACTGAGATTGAGGACTCTTGTATCAATCACCATCGCTAGAGCTATGGAGTTGGCCGATGTTGAGGAGGAATTGCATGGGGTAGATGGGGATTGGCCTTCCCACTGTAGCATGTGGAATAGTACTTCTGATCATGTGTGCAGTAGTGGTTTTAGTGACCATAGTGTTTGATTACGTATGTATCAGCATATCAAGTCAGGTACTAAAGGTAGTTACCATTTGTCCAATTTGTTTTTGCTGTGGCAGGTCATTGAGGGGTATCAGTGGCATAAACACAATGTTAGTAATAGGAGGTATTTTAGCATATTTTTCTTCCAAAGTCAGTTTGTTATGAGCTCTAATCTCTAGGGTAGAAGCATCTTGCTTCGATATGTATGCTGTTTGGCTCTAATTCCATCAAATGATGGTTCAAAACTCTTTTCTTCAATAAAAACAGACCTTAAGTTGTTTGAATCTTATCAATGGGCCATTTGAAGCTCTTCTCCTGGATGCCATTTTAGTTCCACGTGTTATCATGCTTTGCTGGCTGATGTTTTGCATTGAAATAGTTTAACTCTTTGAATCCCTATTTCTTGAGAAATTTCTCTGACCAGGAGTTTATGAGGTCTTTTATTTCTTCGTTCTGATCAATCTACCGTCAGAGGCTTTGAGGATTTTTCTTTTATTTTTTTTTTTTTTGGTGGGTAAGGTAAATAATTTCATTCAATAAGAGGCTTTGTTTTTCACAAGGCTG
This sequence comes from Lumnitzera littorea, assembly GCA_024138015.1. Taxonomy (NCBI): domain Eukaryota; kingdom Viridiplantae; phylum Streptophyta; class Magnoliopsida; order Myrtales; family Combretaceae; genus Lumnitzera; species Lumnitzera littorea. The sequence goes on along the minus strand of JAMXBB010000001.1, from coordinate 150,541,585 downwards.
TTGCTCTTGAAGAATTTTTTCTTCTCTTATAAGAGTGAGACACCAAGCACTAATGGCAAGGTCCTACAAGGGCCATTCGCTTTAAGCCCCTACTTATCTTGTGCCTGTTTGGTTCCAATTCCCTCCCCACCTCCCTGTTAACCATGTTCCAAGAGAAAATAGAAACATATCATTTAGAACGGTTTAGAAGTAGATAGAACATCTCTAAATGTTGAATACATATATCCTAGCATTTTCAATATTCCATTACCTCAAATACAGTCAAAATCAAAACATGCAAAACTTCAAAATTTCACAAACAAAATACCACCTCTAGCTCACCACTGTCTTCCCATCCCCCTTCTCTCTCTCTCTCTCTGATTTGCTAGGTTGAGCAACCATTGCTGTGGGTTATTAGAGACATAAAATGGTGGTTGCACAATGACATAGGTGGTCGCCACACCACCTGGGTTTTCCTCTCTTTTGTTTTGTTTTGATTTTTGGTTTTTCAAACTTCTTGATTTTCCTAATTTCAGTTTTATTTTTTGTAAGATAATTATATAATTATTGCATACATAAATTAATGCATTGATTGCAGTTAAATATCCAAGTCAGAAACAAAATTGAGATGGACTATAAATTTGCCGAATGCATGGTTTCAAACAGCAACAAAAGAAAAGAAATTGCCAAACACAAATTTTAACCATAAATGAGACAAATTAGAAATTGAATAGATTAGTTAAAAGAAAAGAAAATATATAAATCAGAAATAAAAACTTCTCAAGCTGGCCCTTGGAGTGATTTGGAGAGAGAGGGAGAAGCCCCTATTGTGGGCTATTTAATCTCGGCTGGCACTGAACAATTTTAAAAGGCTATTTAGGCTGTGTTTGTTTTGTGACTAACGTATTTCAGATTTCTTTTTTGACATTTCTTATAATTAGTGATTTGTAATTATCAAATATTTTTGTAGTAATCTCAAAGGTTACAAACACTATTGGCTTTCAGCAATAAATGGTAGTAGAGGCTACAAAGGAGGCTGACCTCTAGTGATGGTGGTTAATAACAATGGAAATGCTTATATAAAATAAAATAAATGATTTTTCTCTTTAAAATATCCGTTTTTCCAATTTTTTGTTGATATTTTCGACAATGGATAACTACCACCATGAACCTATGGCTGCCATTTTCACTTCCAACCATCACCTGCTATTAAAAGTCTCAAGTAACCGTAATTTCCTGACATTATTACAATAATATTTAGCAATTCTAAAGTTTTTACTTAATGAATGTTAGAAGAATTCCAGAAAGCATTTTCCATGAAACAAACATGCATCTTAGTTATCATTATGCAACATTTCGTAATTAGGAACTAAGTTCTACACTTTGCATTCATTAACAGATTCCTTCCTTTTTCCCCCCTTGGATTAAATATGGGCGTATTTGAATTTATCAAGCAAACTCCCTTCTATTCGAATCGGAGAAGATGATTCCCTTTATCTTTATTCCATCTTTGGCCAAAAAGAAAATTTTCATTCCTCCAACTTCCTTTCATGTTTTTCCTTGTAAAGCCCCAAGCCCAAATGCATCAGCACTTTTCAGTGTATATCTTTACAACTGATGTATTAGCTATGAAAATTTCTTCATTACATCTACGTTGTTTGTTTTCCTGTCCACATTCTTATTTATCATAATTTTTGCTAATTATTAATAAAATTTTGTTGTTTGCCTCAAGTTCTTATCATGAAACTATCATTATATAGTGGATGTGATAACCTTTATGTCAACAATATCAATGTATATTGCCTGAGCCATATCACACTCAATTGAAATGTATCTCAAACCAAGTTTGTCAGAAATCATCTAATAAACCCCTGGAAATTTTTTGCATCATTATAGGTTTATTAAGATTTTTCGTCTTTCTCTTCCAAGCTCACTGAGATAACATTAACTTGTTTTCAAACTTTATAAGCTTACAAAATTTTGCTGGAGTTAGAGGTAAAGAACGAGAGGAGAATTGCTGATGCTGTCAGTTCTACATGCCATTGGCTTAAGGTTTAATAGCTGAAGCATATGGAACTGCAATTAAGAATCTCCTCATGCGTGCTCGTTCAAACTATACCTTCTGAAGGTCCTATACATCTATATAGTGTTGTTGAGAAACAAGTCCTTGGAGTATTTCGCCTTTCCTTTGCATGGAGTGTTGGTAAAACTTTCATAATGTCAGGGAGAGAAGAGCCACATTATTAGTTTGTGTAGATGCACTTGCCCACTTTTATTGTACCTAGAAGTGCCAATGATCCTGGAAGGTACACTATATTATGAAGACGAAATAGCTAAAACAAGACCTAAATAATTTCAGGGAGTTAATTATGTTGCAAGACCAGGACAAATAACCTTTTAATTGGGAAGAAACATTGGCAGTTGTTAAGTAATAAATACTAAATATAAGGAACTGCAATCTCACTGCCAAAAATATTGGTTAGGTATGAATACGCCCCTCAAGCTTTGAAAATGTATTTTTACCTTCCCAATACATTTAGCTATCAAAAACTTCGCAAAAAGTGCTTAAATAATTGCCAAGAGTCCCTTAAAGTAGAGATAATTTGGAAATGTAATGGCAGTGGACAGGTAAATGCACATTTTAATAAGATTTTTTGAGGTAAATGCATGTTTTGTAGCTTGAGATCATGTCCACACCTGACCAATAGTTTCGAGAGTAAAAGTCCAATTTGCCCACCACTACTATATTGACAAGTTGAAGCTTTTTGTTGAGATGGTTGCTCTTCATTCTGTAGATCCTTAGTTCACGGCCCATGTTGTCAGTTTATTCTCCAATAAATTAATTGCCAGATGATGAAATCTAATCAATGTCTCAACCTTGTGACCTCAAATCATATGTTTATATGATGATATTTATAAGTTTAGGTTTTTCAATGATCTGGTAGGGTTCAATAGACAATTTCCAACTTTTATATGGAGTTAGTCAATTAAAGTGTAATAAACAAAATGGAAAACTTTGTGTGATTTGCATCTTGCTATAATGGTTTGTTTCTAGGAATTGCTTTGAATTATTGCATTAGGAGAAGCTATCTCCATTTGCTAATATAATAAAATATTCTACTTTGCTTACTAATGTAGTCTCATTTTGAGAGTTGACAAATAGATTGAGTTTGAAGGTTAAAAGTGGGATAAGGGTCGTAAAGGTGCTTAGTTCTTCTTGTGAACAGTTATTTGCTAAAGCATGTGTAACTACAATCAAGAAATTAATTACCAAAAATTAAAAAAAAAAAAAAGATCTTTGGCTATTTGTCTGTGCTGGTTTCATTAAATTTTAAGTAAAAATAATTTAGTGTCACGGATGAACTGGATGATGATTGTTGGTAACTGAATAAAGTTCCTGGAGCATTCTGTATCTCTTTAATAATGTTGCTTAAAGAACCGCTTCACTATTGATTTGTGCAGAGCAGTGACCCGTAATTTAGCCAAAACCTGGTAGGTGCTTGAAAAGTTCTGATTAGGAATTTAGCTTATAGCTGAAAAGCGATAGGAATGGATGGGGTGAATAAAATGCTCAGAGCACGAAATGAAAGTTTGAAAGTTGCCCCCAACTGTGTCCTGCTATATACAAGTATTTATTAATTACTGCAGCACCTTTTAGAAGAAGCAACTAGGAGAGATATCTTCATTTGTTAACTCAGCAAATTTTTGAGTTATTGGTCATTCTGATATATTAGGAGCTACATCTCAAGCTTTTACTTTTTCGAATGCAGGTTGTTTAGTCTCTAACTTGAACAGTCATCATACGGTGTGTTGCAGGTACCAGGAAAGTCAGCTCAGGAGTGCTTTGATAAAATTCATTCGGATCATTTAACCCCAATTCAACCTAAAACAAAAGCTAGGGTGAGCAAAAGTAGAGCATCACCAATTGAGCAGTCACGACTTTCAGCAAGTAAGGTGCTTAAATCAACTATGATGAGGAAGCCAAATTGTAGTAAACCAACAGGTCGTCTTGTACATAAGACTGTTAGACGGATATTAAAGAAGCATTCTATAGTGGATGAGAATTACCAAGCTGATCTATTCTCAGTACTTGAGCCTAGCATTGATCCTTCTGCTAAAGCATTCCAGTCTGATATTATGATGTCAACCCCAGAGAATTCGGATAAAAAACAAAGGCATCTTCAAAAGCTTGGAGAATGGTCTTCATCAGGCCATAAGATGCTGCTCTCAAGGTTCCACGGCTCATTAGGTGCAACTCTTACTAGTCCTCCAGTGCTGAAAGAGATCAAGAACAGGTCAATGCATGAAAAGTACTTAGACCAGTTACATAGCAGAGAAGCAAAAAGAAAATCATCTCGGGTAGGCATAGGAAAAGCTTTTATTAAGGAAGCACAACTTGTTCGTGGAAGTGATACAATTAAAGCTGCCAAAAATGCTTTGGCTTCAGACCTGAATGATGCAATTAACCAACTGAGACATCTGAGGGATGATTCCTCAAGCAATTCTACAGATTTTGATGATGACTCTATCGATAAGGGTGATGAAGACATTGATGAAGATATATGCTAACAAGAACACTAGTTTCAGTCATTTCTAACCTTTTAAATTTCTCATTCATAATAATTCTTGCTAGTGATGTATCTTTGAGATATGCCTTCATTCATCAATAAAATGTTGGTCTTTTTGGTGATTAGATATCAGGCTTTGCTTCTTGGTTTCCTTGAAATTACCAAGTGATTTTGCTGAATTTCGAGGGAAATTATCTATTTATTATAGTTATATCCATTTATCCCCTTATCCTCAGAATTGTTGGATATTATGCTGTCTTCTCATCTGTGTTTACATGCATACAATATTTAGGGGTGAATATGCACTTCTTGTCAACTTTACAGGATCTTTAGTCTTCTTCCTTGCATCAACCTTTGTCCTTAATGCTGTTCTTTCCCGTCGTTAGTTATTAATACTACTACACAGAACATCAACGCGGCATTAATGCTAATTAAGCCAATAGCTGAGTTCATGATGGATCAATCATCTTTTCTGGATGACTAGTTGCGTTGTTTCGTGCTTTATTTAGATACGCATTGCAACTCCATATATATATATATATATATATATATACACATATATGCTTGCATGCATGTTATGTAATGCAAATATATATATAGTATATAGCATTGTGCATGCGGTTATGTACGTTGTTATGTTGTAATATGATAAGGCATTACTATATCTTGTTATGTTGTAACATAACACGCGCACACATATATATGCTATATAATTGTGTCTATTTTGTTGTCTCGGTGTTATATATATTTATATATAAGCATATTATATTACTTTCATAAGCTATTAAGGTCTTATTTCTTAGTGCTTTCTTTCAATTGAGAAAAGCTTCATTGATTCCATTTTAGTGAACTAAACAATGTAAATGTAATAACCATTTAAGACTTATTACAGCTCTATTTTATTCCTTAGTTATACCCATTATATTTATAGAGTTAATTAAGCCAACGGAAAGTTGGAAAAAGAAGCCCATATATGAAGTGTACTAATAATTAAGCATATGATAAAGACAAATGAAGAAACACCCATCTTATATATATAAGTTCACTCCTTTAAGGCACAACCAAGATTAATTTGATCCAATGGTTGCTATCATATTTACAGAAAGGATGGCACCCGTGACTATATTTTGGTTAAAAGAAAAAAGAAAAAAGAAAAAAGAAAAAAGAAACAAAAGCATATATAAACACTAGCATGTATACTAAGTTGCCAGTGGAGTATTGATAACTAGCAAGACTAAATCATCTCATAGGAATTATAGACCAACTTTTAGCGATATTACTCTTACTTATATCTACGAAAATCGATTCTTTCCCCTAATTTTTAACAATCTAAATTCTATTCCTGATTAACTAACATCTAGATGTACGAAAACCTAATTGACAAAATTGATGAACCATACAAAACGAAATATTGGATGTTAATATATTATCGATACTTTTAATTACACCATATATGACTAATAGATTTCTTAACCAACTTAAACTATTTACTTACGCATAATAATCACCCCCAATTCAAAGTGTAAATTACCTAAATTGATTAGTTAAAGTCTTTCTATTTCTAGATAATATTTAAATTGATTGATTAATTTTAGTTTTGAATCGTAATCCAATGAGAGGGCATTTTTTTATTACCCGTGATCCAATATTAGTTTATCACACAGATTATTTGTTATGTTTGCTATGCATGCATGGTTTGGAATGGAATCGATTAGAGCGGAATGAAATGAAATGAAAAATCATTTTTCATATTTGGAAATGTTTATAAAATTGAATCAAATTGAATATGTATGTAGTAAATGTTAGAGCTAAATTAAGGTTAAATAAGTAATTTAGTTAATATTAATAAATGAAGGAGGAATGTAATAACTAATTTTGCCATGGAGAAGACGGAATTGAATTCCCCCTTCAAGTTAAAATTGCTGATTTCATAGAATCACGATTTCGACTTTTAAATACATTTCCAAATATAGAGAAAGGGAATAGAAGCCGGAATTACGATTCTATTTCAATTTATTTTTATGTACCAAACATAGTATGAAATGTTTTGAATCTTAATTCAATCTTTAGATGCCTTCCACGTAACGTAAAACATATGCTACACAAACCAAAATTCAAATATTTAGTTAAAAAAATCATAATCCATCAACTCAATATCGCAAAACAATTAAATTTGATCCATCATTGTGTCAAGCACGTAATACAAAAAATATGAGCAATCTATAGTAAAATAATTCAGGAAAAGGGAAGAAGGAGCTCGGTCTTTGTTAGAAAGTTCAGATGACTCAATCCTTTTTAACTCGTTTACAGATTACTCGGCCGCTTGCAAATGGTGCGAATTTTGCTTATTAGAGAAAACTATAAAGAAACTAAGAAAAGACTAAGGAAAACAAAAACAACTTTCGGCTGTGTTTTCTGTTTTCCTCTGTCCTACAGTATATATATATATATATATATTTTACGGTGATTATTGTAAGGAAAAGATTTTACTTAAGAGATCGGTATTTAGTATTTATATTAATAGGTTATAAAATTGTTTATTTTGACGCATGCATTTGTCGTCGTACACATGGGCTTGCTATTGATAATAACTTCTTATTTGCTTGACATCGATTTACATTTACTACCGTGTGGATGTGGGCCTCTTCATTGCGTGGACATTGATTTCATTTGTTCACTGAGCCATGTTGCTATTTCTACAATGTCACGGGCTACCTTAGATGAATGGGTTGGACTTGCGTGGTGGACGTAGAAGTGAACGCAGTTGAGCTTCTCAGATGGGTTGCATTTGCTTGGATGTAGATTTGGAGATTTTCTCACGATATTAATTCTTTTAATTTGTTTTTTATGACAATAAAATATGCAAACTTGTTGAGTATGCAACCCATGTAGAAGGTAGTAGAGTTCACAAAGTTTTTGATAGTAATATAAAAGTTTATAATAAAAAGACACAACATCAATATCTACAAAACAAAAAGGTCAAACATGTTTTGGTAATATGTTTGATTGTGCTTTACTAAAGTAGGATTATATGATGGAGATTCAATTATATTGAAGTGAGATAAAGTTTTGGAATTATATCACTTAAATATAATGATAAAGTATTCGACAAGCTCATAGCAATTTCAATATAAAGATATTTATTCAAAAGATGACTTTATTTTAAGTAGCTATCTTTTTTTTTTTTTTTAATAACAAAGTAACTTCAATTGAAATCATTAAACGGCCTCACTAGACCTTAAACTAAGTTTCCCATAGCTCGGCCAACTTGTTAGAGCGAATCTCCTAAGCTCTTATCTTAGCCTGACTCCCAGGAGCTTGGGCTTTTAAACCTAAGATGTACATGCTTAACCTACATGTTCCAAAGAAGACTCGACAAGAATACCTTAGAAGAAAAGGAAACTCCTTAACTGGTATGTGCTTAACTTGAGATCCTCTCCTCAAGATTTGGAGTCAAAGGAGAAGCACTAGATTATGATATACTTTACATATTTAGCTCACTAGCCATGCTTATAAATACCAAGTAGCTACTATAGGTTGTTAGATGTATTTATCTAGATAAGGTATTGTAGTTTAGAAATTAGTTAAGATTTAGTTTTGTAGTTTGATAGTTATAGTTTTACATACGTATGAATTTTGTTGTATAAAAGGAGAGTCTTGTACAGTTGTAGTTGAACTAATTGATATAGATTCATTTCATCATCTCTTTTCCCTTGTCTAGTTCTATCCTCTTGTCTTGCTTCTTCCTCACATGCTTTCTATCAAATTCTTGCTCACATATCATGGTATCAGAACTTAATAATTAGACCAAAATGACTAGTTTGCCTTTAGAAGATGTTAATTTGCCATACTATATACATCATTCAGATTCTCAAAGTTCAATGATAGTTACTCCAATGCTATCTGGTATTAATTACACCACTTGGAGCCATTTATTAATGTTGGCGCTTTCAATTCGAAATAAAGAAGGCTTTGTTGATAGATCCATTCCAATTCCACCTAAGACGGATATTATGCATTTAGCTTGGAGTCAATGTAATAAAGAGATGTGGGACAAATTGAAAGTACGCTTCTCATAACCTAATGATATAAAGATTTTTTAGTTGTATCACATGCTAAGTAGTGTTGTTTAAGGGTCTTGGAGTGTAGATGAGTATTTTATTGAATTAAGTGTAATTTGAGAAGAATCAAGGAACTTTAGGCCATTACCTCATTGCTCTATGGTTCTTGTGACAAAAAATGTTTTGAAAAATTTACTAAGATAGCAAAAAAAGATTATGTTTTAAAATTCCTTAATAGATTGAATGAGGGATTTTCAGCAATTAGGTTGCAAATATTGGTGTTAAAACCTTTTCTTACTTTGGATGAGGATGATAGGGATTATGGATAGATCACTCATTCTTGAGCCTGACGACCTACCAACTTAGTTCGATGAGCTGTTCTAAAAGAGTTGAGTCCTAAGGAGTAATGCCTTCTCTACCCCAACTTGTTGAGTTAGTCCATGCTGACCTTCCTCGATCTCATTACAGGGTCCTCCGAGGCAACCAATCCATCCCTGAGTTAAGCACTTAAAGGTAAGCAACCTAGAGGTTGAGCTAACTAGGTGTTGAGTAGACTAGCTAAGGCTGAGTAAATAAATGACCACTTGTTTAGCCAACCCTCCTTAGGCCTTGATTTGCCAAGTTGCCAACCTAACTTGCTTTGCTTAGAGCAGCTTTGCTCAACAAACAGTACAGTATGGACCACAGCCTTAAGAAATGGACATATGTGTTCTCTCTCTAACATCAGTACTGTCTTACAAGGGATTTTTTTTTCTGATTTTACCAATTTACCCTTTCTTTGTATTCCTTTTCCATTTCAAGTGTGTATCTAATTTTGTAATTAGATGAATCTTAGTACTTACTCTAATTGGACCATATAAGTACTTGTAATATGCAATAGTGGAAAAATCAGTAACATTGGAATTTTTCAGACACTTCCCTTTTTTTTCTACCTTCTTGAGCTTATGTTTTCTTAGTTGAGAATTGAGACCTTGAAGAGCTCTTATCTAAACTATTGAGGATGGACTAATGGCGAACAATCTCCCATTATACTTATAGGTTATATCAAGTATTGTTTGAGTTTATATGAGACATTGGTGTATCATATCTATCATTGATGTATGGAACCCTTGCTCAACCTTTGACTTTCATTTATCTTTCAAGTTGTCTTGAGATTCGGACCCCTCTTGGTTTTTATGATATTGGTAGCCGTGTGTCAACCTTTTCGACGATCCGTATCATAAGGCTTATAACCTTGTTGTTAGAGATAAATTTCAAAGAGCTAACAAGCCAAAAGATCTTACTTTGCCTGATGCTTTTGCCATGCTGAGTGTAAGTGATAATAAATCGAGAAGTAAGAATGAGATTACACTTAACTATTATTAAAAGAAGGGCCACTTGAAAGACAAATGCTACAAGTTGATTGGATTTCCACCACATTTCAAGAACAATAGTGTTGCTAAGCAATGAGTTTCCGGATTGAATCATGTGATTTCTAGATTCGATAGTAGTGGATTGATGAACATAGAAGAAAATGCTCAAATAGTTGACTGTGTTTGTGGTTCTTTATGTGCTAGTAGCTCATTAGTGGCTTGTGACTCAAGAGGAGTTAATCTATCTAGAGATCAATTTCTTAATTTGTTAAGCCTATTAAATGTGTCTAATGTTTGTCATTCTACCGCCACAATGGCAACATCTTCTTCTTGTACAACACTTGTCTTACAGGAGAGTTCTTAGGAAGGAACATCATCTATGAGTCACATGGTAGGTATTTTAAATTTTTCTTCTTATTATTCACAAGAAGGTTTTGTTACTTGGATCTTGGATTCAGAAGTCACTGACCATATGATTAGCTTAATCCATTTGTTTCATTCATATATTACAATTGATAAAAGGTATGTTTTCTTACCTAATGGCCAACAGCTTATGGCAACACATATTTGTATAGCTACTCTTTCTTCATATTTGGTCTTACACAATGTCTTGCTCCTTCCATCTTTCAAGTACAATCTTGTTTCAATCACCAAGCTAATGCAAGACAATAATTGTGTTGTTCTTTTCACCAAAAACATTGCTTTTGTTTAGGACTTTCCAATCAAAAGGTGATTGGTTAGGCTATAGTCAAGAGCGGTCTGTACTTGTTGCAACAATAGAGTGTTACTTTTGCTATTAGTTAGCCTAAAAGTAATTCTTCTATAAATGTTATTTTCCTTTTACATGTGTTGACACATTTGCCTAAGTCTTTTGATACTTGGCATTTTTGTTTTGGGCATCAATCTCATAGTTGAATGAAGCAACTAAGTAAGCTAGATCAGGGTGTTAGTTGTAATCAATTTGATTGTATGGTTTGTCCTTCGGCAAAACAAAAACAAACTATTTTTCCTATATATGTTTGAAATACAATTATAGCTTTTGGATCGATTCATTTGGATATATGGGGACCCTATGCTATTTCAACTATAGAGGGGCATAAGTATTTTCTTACAATGATAGATGACTACATTAGAGTTATTGAGTTGTGTTTGAAGAGGTCTAAGCATGAAGTTTTTGTGCTTGTTCTAGCTTTTTGTTGTATGGTGCTAACACAATTTGATTCTCTTGTCAAAATTGTTCAAAGTGATAATGGAAAGGAATTTCTCTTGATTGATTTTTATTCTTCAAAAAGGTATTTTACATCATACTTTTTGCGCTGAAACTTCATAGTAGAATGGAGTTATTGAACGTAAGTATTAGCACTTGATTTCAATAGCTTGAGCATTGTAATTTCAGGCTTCTTTACCATTATGTTTTTGGGGTGATGCTGTGTTAACAACTACCCATATTATTAATCGTCTTCTAACTAATATTTTAGGAGGAATGACTCCTTTTCGGATGTTATTTGGGCAAGTACCCTCTTATTCTTATTTTCAAGTGTTTGGATCCTTATGTTTTGCTTCTACCATTGTACGAGATAGATCTAAATTTGATCATTGAGCTTACTTATACATTTTTGTTGGCTATCCAACCAAAGTTAAGGGATATAAGGTCTATGACTTAGTGAAAAAGAAGTATATTGTTTCCAAAGATATACAATTCGTTGAGCATATTTTTCCGAAGTAGGTCTAAAGCCCGTCTTATGGCAAAAGGTTAAAGTTAAAAGGAAGGGTTTGATTACATTGAGACTTTTAGTCCTGTAATCAAACATACTATTGTTAGGATGTTCTTTTGTCTAGTTGTAACCTATAATTGGCAAGTGCATCAAATGGATGTGTACAATGTCTTTATAAATGGAGATCTTCATGAAGAAGTGTTTATGGATATTCTACCTGGGTTACGTGTTTTAAAACATCCAAATTCAAATGAAAGACTTGTGTGAAAGCTTAATAAATCTCTTTATGGACTCAAGCAGGCATCAAGACAATGGAATGCCAAACTCACCCATTCTCTCTTTGCATATGGCTTTAAATAATTCAACTACGATTACTTATTGTTTATTTAAGGTTCTGGTGATGACATGATTGTAGTGTTGGTGTATGTAGATGATATTGTTGTGGCTAGCAAACAACTTGGTCTTATTGATCAGTTTAAATCTTTTATGCATACACTGTTTAAAATCAAGGACTTAAGAGTTCTCAAGTACTTCATTAGGCTTGAGTTTGCACACTCACAATAGGGGCTTGTCCTTTCTCAATGCAAGTTTACATTGGACTTGCTTACTGATACGGGTTTTCTTAGATCAAAGCCTATTTCTACTCCTATTGTTGTGAATCATAAATTGACTAGAGAAGATCCTTTTTATCTGGTTGATACTTCCTGATATTGCAAGACCATTGGTAAGTTATTATACTTATGTATTACACTTCCTGTCAAAACCTATTCAGTATATGTTCTTAGTTAGTTCATGGACAAGCTATGGCATATACATTAACTAGCTCTTGAATGTGTATTGTGTTATATTAAGTGGACAATTGGGCAGAGCATTCTTTTCTCTACTTCTAATGACCCGATCCTTCGAGCCTATATTAATAGTAACTGGGGTAGATGCCTAGATTATTGTAGGTCCACTATAGGCTTTTGTGGTTTTTTTTTAGAAAGCTCGCTTCTTAATTGGAAATTAAGGAAATAATATACTGTTGCTAGGTAGCCAAATTTGAGTATAAGGTGCTTATTACTACAACTTACGAAGTACTTTTGTTGGTTGCATTACTTGAGGAATTTCATATCCCTTATCACTTACTAGTATAGCATGTTTTGATAATTAGTCAGTATTGCATATTGCTAAAAACCTTGTTTTCTATGAGTGCACTAAACATCTTGATATGGATATTCATTTTGTAAGGGACAAGGTTGTTGAAGGGATAGTTTTACCAATCCATGCTTCTACGAAACAACAACTAACTGATATGTTTACTAAAGGTTTAGTAGTATAACAATTTTATTACCTATTATCTATGATGGGAGTAATTCATATTTACTCTCCATCTTGAGGAAGGGTGTTAGATGTATATATCCAGATACAATTTTGTAGTTTAGAAATTAGTTAGGAGTTAGTTTTGTTAGTTTAATAGTTATAGTTTTACATACATACAGATTTTGTTGTATAAAAGGAGAGTCTTGTACAGTTGTAGTTGAACTAATTGATATAGATTCTCATCATATCTTTTCTTTCATCCAGCTCTTTCCTTTCGTTTAGCTTCTTCCTCACATGCTTTTTTATTAAATTCTTGCTCATGCATCATAGTTAAAGGACCCTTACTCTTGTTTGTGCATTTAGGAAGGAATTTGGTATGAATGTTTCGTGATAGTGATCATGGCTCTTTCTCGAAACACTCATTAAGAACAGTAATGACTTATATATAAGAGTGGCTTTGCTAGAACCACCTCTAATGCCTTTTTGATAACTTACAGGTGTTATTTTTGCAAGTTGTCTCCAACCTCAACCAACTTACCAAATATATCCATTAAAAAATATATATTATTTGATAAATTTTAAAGAGTAGATATTGAGGTACTCTAAAATTTGTATTGTTCATATGTTGTAGTATAAGTTTCGATGTGGGTGCAAGATATGAAGACATCACACTTATATTCTACCTTATAGGAGTAGGTTTCCAAAAATTAACTCTGATAATCTACTTTGTAACTTTTAATACTTACTTGGAACTTATCTAATCGAATAGGGTATGAATGAGTATTTTATATAAAAGGGTTACTTACTCACCCTACTATTCACCACATTATTCCACATCAGTTGTAGTTACATTCCCCACACTAATCTACAGTCACATTCATGTCCCTTTGATTCCACGACTCTTACGTAAAAAGCCAATAATTGTTCCTCTAAATCATGACTAAAGACTAAGACTTACATTTATTATCATCTTTATTGTGCATGAACTAGAACTATTAAATTTTTCATTCATTTTAATTTGAAACTATAAGTGGACAAGCTTTAATTCATATTCACTATATATACATCTTTCCTTTTACTTCTTCAAAGTACACCTACATATATAAATGTGTTGTTCACTTATAAAAATTAAAAAGTTATCATGCACAGAATATAGAAACTTTAGTGTTGTTTTTAGTTTTTTTTTTACAATTTAATCTATATATTTTAGTAACTTCTACTCTTAATCGTAAACACTCAATAATGGAAAACAAGTATGAGTATGTGGAAGTTATCATGTATTTGCTTATTGAAGAAATATCATTTTTGTTTAAAATGTGGCCCTTATGTAAAATGCAATAGGTTAATTTATAATTTGAATATCAAGCAAACAAATATATGATGAGCGATTTTCATATGTTTTTTATGATAGGCATATATTTATATTGATTTAAAATGAAAGTTCATATTCTATTTGTTTTATGATTCTTTATAGCATTTACATTACATGTGCATGGTTTGCTAATATGATATTGAAGTGTTATATCTAGTTTGGCTTCTTCTTTAGTATTTTTCTTTTTATATTTCCTAAATACACTCTCTATATGTACACATCTTATCATATTCACCCACTTAAATTATCAATGATAGTTATCAATGTTCATCTGCTAAGTTACTAACTAGCTACATACGAAAAGATCGGTAGTGGGTGGTGATCTAAGATAGAGTAGAGTTACGTTTATATAGGATAATGGGTGATTTTTATTTAACAAGTAATTTATCAAAATATCTGTAAACCCTGTAATCTAGTGTTTGAGTTCAAACAGTAAAGTTTAGGGTAGACTTGTGCACCAGGCCGGCCCAGCCTTAAGCCGGCCCAGCCTTAAACCGGCCTAAAATTGTCGGTTCACAAATATAGCCATGGCTGAATTGTGACTGGCCCGTAGGGAGGTGATTTTGGGCTAGTTTAGCCCTTGAACCCTTTTTTTTCAATATTTATTTTTTTTATTAACTTTATTAATTTCTTTTTCAAAATACGTTAATAAATTCTAGTAAGTGACTTCCTTCTCTTTTTTTTTTAAAAGTGTATTAATTCATTAATAATTTTAAATTTTTTTATTAATTTTCGACTTAATATGATTCTAACTATTTTATTTTTTTCCTCTTAAATTTTATTTTTTCCTTATCTTTAAGTTCTTAACATTTGACAAGTTTTACAATAAAAACTTACATTAACTTAAATTGAATTTTCGATCTATTATTAACACATAATTAATTTATGATTAGTTATCTATTATTAGTTTGATAATATTATTTTTAAAAAATTGTCCTTTACCATTGCAAAAGAGGTAGTTTTGATATGTTATGACCAAATGGATATCATCCAATTATTTTTTCTGATTTAATAGCCTCCCTTTTCTCTCTATCTTTCTATTTTTTTTTAGGAGGCGAACCAACCCAATCAGGTTGACCTATCGATTCAAAGGTGGGTTGGTCCAACGGTTCATGAATTACCTGTTTAGGGGGGTGGTTAGGCCCGATCTCCTATAGGTCGGGCTAGTTTATGGTTCAGAACCGGCTTTTTCACGAGTCTAATTTAGGACGATTGAGTAAATTGTTTGATTAAGCCCAAATTTTACGACAAAATTAAGAATATTAGTAAAAATGATCCTGTGAGTTTAGATTTAGGAAAATAAATAATTATTATAATATTGAATTATATGAAAATTTCCCATTATTTAGCGAAAATATGTAAAACGAGTTCCGACAACTAACGAGTCGATAGAAATAAATTATATATATAATAAAAATCATAAAATAACTTAAATAATATTTATGAATATTTATTTATACCATATATTTATTTACGTATAGGTAAAAATATGTAAAATTATTTAAAATACCAGAACTATGCTAAAATAATACTAAATAATTAAGGAAAAATCAAGAAAAATAAGAATGGAAATGTTTGGAAACGGGGTGTAGCAAATTGGAAATAGAGAATAGAGAGCAACTAATTAAAATTAACCAACTAAAAAGTAAAAAAATAAGGGATAATGGATATTTGTTACCTTATAAATTAAAGAAAATATCCAAACCAACCCTATAAATTTGAAAAGCTTCTTTTGGAATTCATTTAGACATGTTAAAAGTTTAGGAAAATTAGAGAGAGATCAGAAAGAGAGGAAATGATAATTTTACAAAAAATTACAAAAAATGTATACAAATGGAGCTTATAAGGAGAAACCATATTTGACAACTACTTAGGGAGGGGCGACCACGACCACTGAATAGCATCCCCATTGCCTAGGGTTGCCAACACAGTGGTAGCCGCTTCTGGTGGCGAGAGACCCATCAAATAGTAAGTCCAAGTTTCATTTCTGATTTTGTCTAAATTGTTAAAAATATTTGAAATATTATGAAATTTATTATTTTGAGATATTTTTGTATGTAGACTTAGGGAAAAATTTTAGTTTGATGATTTTATGTCTAGAAATACACTATCTTTAAGAAATCCAATAAACCCAAGTTTTGTTTGATTTAAAAATAAATGACCTTAAGAATATTGTTTTGACTTCAAAATTTTTGTGTAAACTATTTGAGATACATATTACAGTGTTGTGAAGAGTTTTTCCCAAAATTAATTTTATAAATTTTTATTTAATTTTTAGGCTCCAAAACATGCAGAAAATGTAATTAGTGAGCTTAATTTTGTGATTTAATGTTAATTTATTGAAACTTATGATTTAGTCTGTTATTAGAAATCCTTAGATGTTAATTACTGATGTATGATAATATTTGGGGAGTTGGAGTGTTAATTGTGTGTATTGTGCATATTAGGTAATAATAAATGAATAATGAGTAAAATTAAATAATTAGGTTAATTTTATGATTTAGGGTTAGTTTGGTTTATATTTTGATTTAGGATGAATTTAGATGTCTTGGAATGTTAGTTGATGATGAGAGATGTAAATTATGGTATTGGAGATGTTAGATGTATGCTTTATGTGTAGATTAAGTAGTAATAGGTAATATGTAAAATCTAAAGATTAAATAAGTGAAGAATATTAAATTAAATTGATAATATTATAATAATAGGAGAATATTATAAATCTGGTTTGAAAGGTAAATTTAAGAAACTATACGAAAATGTAAGTTATTCTTACATCGAAAGTTAATTTGGTAGTTAAATTAGGAAAGTAGTGTACTGTACCGATCAAAATATTGATTAGAAACTAAAATGTAGATTTAAAATACCTAAATATGGTTAGATAAATTTCACATTTTAGTTCGAGAGGAATTCATAAGGTTTACAAATAAAAACAGTAATAAGAAGTTAAAATAAAACTGAATTTAGAAACTAATTCAAAAATTGAATTAGAAATTAATTTAAAACTAGTTCAGTTATATGAGATATAGAATTCCAATAATTGAATAAAATTATAATCTTAAACTAAAAACTAATGACTTAAAACTTATATGTATATATACACATAGATATGTATAAGTAGTCATGTTAAATATAGATTATTCTTAGATCAGAATCTAATTCAGAAGTAGAATTCGAATTAAGATTAATATAAGTATATTAGATAGTAAGTCAAAAACCTAAACCAAAAGCTATGCTCATTAAATAAACTGTAAGAAAAAGGGTTAAAAGGAATTTAAAAGACTTACAAACAAAAAGTAATAGAAAGAAAAAGGTAAACTAAAACTTAATTCAAAAGTCGAAACCATAAATGAAATAAGAAACAAATTTGAAATCTGATTAAACAAGAGAAGTAATTCCAAGAGACTTAAACCTAAATCACTAAATATAAGAAGATCATAAACCATAGATAATCATAATCTAAATTACATAACAAAACACATCTATGGTAGTTATGTGGAAATTAAAACAATATTTGTATTATAGGGATTATTGGCAATGGCTTGTGCGAGTCACACCTTAAGTAAGTAAGCGGAGAGTCTAAGTAAGTTGGAATTAATACATTACTGTATTTCGGAGTACTAATTTGTAGTACTTGAAGGCTTGAGATTATACTTAGTTGTGATTATTAGATAGTTGACTGTGCACATGCTTGTATGTGATTGTTTCTAAGTTTGATGATATAATTTTGGTTTACTGCTCTGGCTTTTATTTATGTGATTTGTTTGAAATAATTGAAGAACTTAAACTAGATCTAATTATATATATGACTTGTAATTTTAAATTGAACATGCATAGCAACCTATTAGGGAAAACATTAGGGTTCTCTAGTTAATACTGATCCCTTCATAAGGGATAGCATTGGATATTATAGTGAGTTCTTTCTTTATCCTTAGTTGAACTAAGTGATAGGTGAGGAGGTTGCGGTAAGGGTGAAGTCAATTGTTCAAAGGTAGTTGCAAGAAAAGTAGTCTCTTTTGCACAAGGTTGAGTTTGGTTATAAGTTATTGCATAAACATGTAAACTCCTTAACCCAGATCAGAGTGGGTATAATTCTTTTAATTTTATGATGGACTAGATAACGTCGTGAGATAGTATTTGTTTATATATTCATTGTATCTAATTAATTTGGTTGATAACCTTGATTGTGTTCGATGTATAGTTTTAAGTTTTCATCCTAACTTACTGAGTTATTGATTACTCACATCCTTGTAGATATTGTCGTAGGAAGTGGTCATACAACTGTCTTAAAGCTAGCAATTGCTAGATCCCATGGAGTAAGGATATGAAATCGAGGCTTAGATACACTATCAAGTTTGAATTTCATCTTTAAAGCTTTTAGTATTAATTTATGCATTACTCAAGTAGATTATGATTATGTTACTAAATCTTGTAAACATATTTAGATTATTTAGTGTAAATATGTATTTTTCATAATTTCATAGTCAAATAACATGTTTAATTAATGAACTGTTTACTTCAAAGTAGGTTAGTTGTGAACGCCTCGTGTAAATCAGGTTTAAGATAGTGTTTATAAGGTCAACTTCTATCCTAGAATGATTTACACGGTGAGATTGTTACGACTCTACCGCTTCGGGATGTGATAATATCTTCTTTCAAATATTAACTAAATATTTATGTTGGAGGTTCTTTTGGTGAAAGAAAAAAAGATTAAAGAAACCAAAACGGATCTCTTATTTCAATTTTCAACTATATAGGCACTTTAGAAAACATATTTTCCAAAATTAACTAAAAAACAAAGAAAATACTTAATAAATTGTAACCGGTCAAATATGATATTGATTATTTAATTATTTATTATCCCTTTAGAACCACGGGGCTAAGGTATATATAAGAATAAAACACTAACAATATTTAAAAGAAAAAGAAAAAAAAATAGAAGTCAATTATATGTTAACATGAAATTAATTGATGGAATTTTCAAAAACCTTGATAAAAAATTTAAAGGATAAAAGAATGCACAAAAACATATATCATTGCGAGCATAAACAAACATTTAAAATAAAATAGTGCACATATTGAGATACAGGATTATCTAGTCCAATCCAGCACTTGATATGCAAATATGTATTTTTATTCAAAACTCAACATCGTAGACATAAAATAGGAAAAAAACAAAATAAGAAAGAATTAAGTCGTGATATCAAAAGGGAGATTTGTTATGTTTTATTACATACATAAATACATATATATACACATATAGACACATACATACATATACTTTAGTGAAAAAGAATATTTACAGCCATAAGCCTTAGAGTGGAGGTAGTGAGAAAGAAACTAGGGTTTCGAGGGTGATAACGGCTGTGCAATTTGATAAAGAGCGGTAGCTCAGTAGAGTAGCTAAATATGTGAGAGAGGTTTAAAAGAGTGAGGTATACATATAATTTAACTTTAATTTTTCTATTGTTTATAGAGTAAATAATGGATAATAATACTATAAATTTTGTAAGGTTTTGATTTCAATGATGAGAGATTCAAAAACTTGGGTTACTTAGGTACTATTACTGGCCTGTTGAACTTGAATAAAGAACATAGGAGCATTCTTGCCCACTTGGCGTATTATGCTTTCCAAAAACATAATGAGGAAGAGGTCAATCGTTTTGTTGATTTGATGAAATCTTAATTTTAAGAATTTTTTTTAGTAAAATTTAATTAGTATTCGTTTAATGGTGATATAAAGTTCAAGTTCCTTTCTTGTTTGCATTTTTAAAGGGTACGAAATTGGAATTTATGAGAATTATCAAGGCCAATTGGCAGGTTATAGTTGGGTTTAGGTATTTCATAATATTTGAGGCCAAGGATGAGAAGGGAGACCACTTGAAGGTGTATCGGTTATGTATTGTTGATGGGATCGAAGAAATTATAGTCGAGATATTCAGGCTTAAACCATCTTCTCTAACTTTTTCTACTTCCACTTCCTCGTTGTCCAATTCTTTTTATTCTTCTTAAAGTTGGCCTAGTAACAATAGAACACAAATTTATGTGTTTTTATTTATTTACTTGTTATTGTTATTTTTTTGGTTCTTTGCTTCATTTTCTAATATTTGATTAATTATATTGTCCGGATAGCTTCATACCTACATCAACTTTTTTTAATCCTTTTATCATATGCTTTGCATCCATTATATGATTGCAATTTATGATGGTTTATTCAAATATGTTGAGGGCTAGAAAAAGTTCTGAAGAAATATATTATTGTATTTCCATTATTTTCTATTTTAATCTATTTAGTCTTATGCAGGCTCGCCTTTCTTACTGCTAAAGAAATCCATGAAGCCTAAGTAAGGAATAGTTTTGATGTCGATAGGGTTAGGGTTAAGGTTTCGTGCCCAAGCTTTATCTTCAACACAAGCATGCAAGTTGCAAGTATGTTTATTGTTATTTTCTCTTCTTTTATGACTACACTAGTTGAATGAAGCAAGAATTTTTGAGATGTAGATTATTATTTGTGAACAGATTGCATAAACTACTGTTAATCAAGTCCTTTTTAATATCCCTTCTTGCTATTGTTATATAAATTTCAATATTACGTACCAGGAAAGTTGAGATTGCCAACACCATAATATTAAAAAAAAATTCAATAATACTAATATGCCACAGGAATAGATGGGTGATATATAAGTATCAATAAAAATTTAGCATGTGATAATAAAGGAACATACTTTTTGAAAAAATACTTATTGATCCAAATAACGTGTTAATACCACTAAGTCTTTCTCCATGATACCATTATTGACTAGAATTTACTTGCTATATTCCTATAGAGTGAAATGTTAAAGTGTTGAACTCAACTGATCTAATTTACTCATGACAATGGTGTGATAGGTATAACAATAACTGATCTAATTTACTCATGACAATGGTGTGATAGGTATAATAATAGGAAGCCACTTCTTTTCTTCTTTTGGGCTGGAACTTCTACCTTGCGGTTTGCTTAGCTTAAAGCTTATTATAAGTGAATTTATCTATCCTTTTTTTTTAATAATTGTGATATTGAATCATCTTATAGAGATATAGGTAAATCATAATTACATTGGATAAATTATTAGTATATAAAAACAATTATATTTATTACTTTATATACCAAATCTAGTTTAGAATAGATGCTAACTAGTTGATATTTAAATTGTGAAAATTGTTAAAACTATTTTGATCAATTTTCATTGTAAAAGATCCTGATTCTTCTCATTAATAACAAAATGCCAAGGTTGTTGTAACATCAAATGATTATGCTTATTTACATAAAAAAATTATATTGGTAAATTGCTTATATATCATTTAAACTCCAACTATAATTGTTTGAGAACATCACCTGGTAAGCCTAATGAAAAAGTATAGAATTTCAAAAACTATTATTATATGAAGAATAGTAAAAAGATGTTGGTTTTCAAAAAATAATTACATAAAAAGAGACAAATACCTACTTTTCTTCAACTACCTAATTAGCAAATACAAATGTAAACTTAATTTGTAAATTATAGAAAGAAGACTAATCTTGACGGGTTAAGATAATATAATATAAGAAAATCTATTTTTATTCAATATAAAAGTTAGGTAAGAGATTTGTTTTTCTTTTTTTGAAAAATTATCAAAAAAGGAAAGAGACTTGAGAAGTGAAAAGGTTATGTAATACTGTGCCAACAATTATGCATATATGTACTAGTGTTTGTGAGATAAAGGATGATTCAAGGGTTTTTGCCCTACACAGATTTCTTAGAGTAAGGTTCAATTTTTTGAGTGTTCTTTTTCATGTTCATTCAGTGCTTTTCCCCTTTTCCCTTTGTTGATATTGACAATATGGGAGGTTTTTAGGTCCCATCTTCTCTTTTGATGAGACTAATCCAACCTTTTATCTTATAATTGATTTACATTTCTTTAAATTTAAGATGTTCAATTCACAATTAATTTAATGAAAGAATGTAAATTAAGAGTAAAATGAAGAGTTGGACTAATCCTATAAAAAAAAGATAGGATAAAAAAAAAAAAACAAATATCAAGTTGTTTTAACTGATTCCATGGACTTGTTTCATTTCCCTTCACTAAGTCGTGTTTTTTCATAGAATTTCATTGAGAGAATTAAGAAATTGAATGCTTTAAATAAAATTGAGGGGAAAAAAGACTAATAACTAAAACATGACGTGGAAGCATTGAGGTAGGCTATAATAATTTTTGAAAGCATGTTTTACCTATGTACTTCATACCATCACCAATGTAGCAACAAACCCTTAACATAAGATTGTCGTGTGTTGGATTGAAGTGTTGGATAGGTATTCATATTCTTTTGTTTGTTTGTTAAATGAAAAAGTTTTGTTGAATGTGAATTACTTTATGTACTGGTTAAGAATTAAGCCAACATCTTTCATTAACTAGTGAACTTTCTATTGAATTATCAGCACATTGTCCTTTTGGCAAAAAAAAAAAAAACATATCGATAGATAAAAAGATCTGATGGTTGACTATGCATAATGTTGTACCAATTGACACTTGATAGCCATCTAAATGTGAAATCTATTATATAATTCTTTTGAGTTATCTTTAACATGAATCTAAAGATAGATTAACAAATGAAAGAGAATATGTATCATATACGTTAAGAATGAATTTTTTATTGGACATCTAAACATTTAACTTCTATCACAAACTAAGTGTTCTTATTGGAAATATGAGTTAAACATGGTCAACTTGAATAATCCTTATTACTAATTATATAAAGAATGGGAATTTGAGTATTTTTGGCCAAACCTGTTGTCTTGTGCTATTGGAAATGTCTTCAGAAATTCTAACAAAAACCTAATATTAGTTAAGGCTATTAGATAATCTCATTTACAAAAACCCGATGGCTAATTGTGATTTAAGCAAACTTACAAGAATATCTAAATGAAAGCTTCACATAAATACATAACTCATATGACAATAATGCACAAATTGTGCATTTTCCATCATCATAAGCACAATAATCCCACTCAAAACCACTTAGCCAGCCATAGAGAGTAGAAAACAAGTACAAGATCACATAAACATCCTAAACGTTAACATTGCAAGAGTTCGGAAGACCAAGTAAGTTTCATAAGATATCCTCAACAAAATCCAACAACCCATACTTTTAGTGTGTTTTTTGAGTTCTAAACGATAAGAAATCTACTAAAAAATACTCTAAAACACTAGTTTAGACTAAATCGCAATAGCAACAAAGAAAACCACTTCTAAAACACAAATATACCTACAAATGGTGTCCTCTTAGTACCATTCATGTTCTGCAGCTTTTATATTATGGGGTCTATTGTTTTATCTGTAGATGTGTGTTACTTGTTCTTTCCTTCTTCAATTAAGATGGTGCATTTTTAGTATAAAAGTCTAACTGGGTTTAAGGATGTTGACCACTTAATGGTACTACCAACCTATAGCTAGGAGAGAAAATCGTTTTTTATCATTCTTACGTTTTTATCATCTTGATTGTCGTAAGGTCACCTTTGAGATCGATAGGACTTAATCCCACTGATTAGATGGTAAACAAAGCACTGAACAGTTAAAAGGCACGAATATTATAGGACTCTCCATTTCTGTCTTAAATGGTAGCCTCTTATACCTATACAAAAACATAAAAAGATAATTATTTTTAATATAGAAATTAGTTCTTTCTCATTACATATAAATTTTATGTGATCACTTCCCTTAACTTAAAAGTTTTGCTTATCCTCAAGCAAATTTGGAAAATTACTTCGGTTTTGAAGATCATGAAGACAAGCTTTACTCTTTTGCACCATCTACATCATTAAATGTCAAAGTGTATCAGAGCATTTAAAAGCTCAAAGTTTTCATTTTGCTAAACCTTATCACAACACATGTGAAGGGATGTTAGTTTTATTGATATGATCATTCAAATTTACACAAATCAATAAGCATGTAATCAAGGAGCTAATGATGTGATCCATCGGTTTGAGCAATTGAATTCAAGGCCTATATGTGATAGTCTATGAGTTTGAGACGAAGTAGAATTTAACAAATAGAATAAAGGAATAATATGGTCAATAACATGATCATGTTGATGGGTGTATTGAACATGTCCTTGTTAAGAAGGAATGAAGACTCAAGAAATACACAGGTAGGAAGATGGTAGTAGTTTTCTTAATCGTGCACCCTAATACAATCACAACATAGCCTGTTTTCATGGAAAAGAAACAATTTGAGAGATATACAATCATTAGCATGGGCATGTTGGCGACCATGTACCCATTCACAAAGAAATTTTCTATTTTTTCTTATTTATTTTTAAATTTTGCACTATCTTTTTCTATTCGTCCACGAATCTCATCAATCACTCTTCGTACTTTGTGAGCAAGCCAACAATATCATTATCAATTGAATAATACTATTTCTTAAGAGTACTTTACTCCAAAAACCTTACTCTTATCAATTGTTTGATTATAGTAAGTAACCTTAATCGATCTAGTGTAAGTCATATAACTAAATTGATTAAGTGAGTGAGCATTGTTGATGAGTTATATCTAATTAGTATTCATTCACCTTACCAATATAAATCCAAAAGCCCCAACTTTTGCCAAATTAGGGATTCTTTTTATAAATTGATTTGATTATCCAAATTGATGCCTCGATGGTTGTCTCCTTAGGTACATCATGATTTGGTATAAAGCTCAAGTTTGGTGATGGAAAAAGAAGAAGTGTTGTATGTAGCATGTTATAGTGTTATGGGATTGCGATTTTTGTGAGTGATTGTAGTGTTTTATGTAGTCCTTATGTTGACTGGGAACGATACAAGAAGGACCTACTAGACAGTCTTTCTAAAGTTGAGATATTGCTAAGCTACGTTTGATCATGTAATACTGCATTACATGATCAATTCTGACCATAAATGTGGTCAACTAGGCCGTGTTTGGAAACTCCTTGTTGTCTTAGGTTTCTAAACTTTATATCAATATGCACAGGAGTATTGACTAATCGGATGAGAAGTTAAGCTAAACGAGGATACCACAACCAATGCATGTCATATGTATTAGTATGGCATCTAAATAACTCATAAATTGTTATTGTTGCGCTTATGCTTGCTATCAATTAGATATTCGTGTGTGCTAAGCTAATGATTGTGTTGGGATTATTGGATATGTTATGTATATACTTGTACATACCTAACTGTCGTATCTTATAGCTTTCTTGTTCTTAATTTGTGCTCACTTAGCTCAAAACTTAAGTTAAGGAGTTAACTTATCTAACCTTAGAGATTGAAGATAAAACAAGTTATGATCTGAAAGCTAGGCTGAATAAAAGAGAGAGTAATTTGGTTATAGAGTTTCATGTTAAGTTTTTGAAGCAGCTTTGTAGGAAGATCACCATGTTACATTGTAAGTTTTCGGTGTAAAAGTTTTGAATATAGAGTTGTACTCTTATGATTGGATTATGAGTTGAATAGTAAAGTTGAATTGTGATACTATGAAAGAGGCCCAAGTTTTGCAAAGTTCTATTGTGTTTTCTATCATTAATGAAAAGAAGTTGTTTGTAAGATTTTTATGCTTATGGAGTTAAGTTAATAAGTTATATATTTAGCCTTATTCTCAACTTAGGATGGTATGATAAACCGTCTAACATCGGGTACTAAAAAAAATTTAAACAAACGTCCTGAGAGATAAAGCATTACAGGATGGAAAGCACTTGTAACTATGGTTGTTAAAATCACAAGTCAAAAATACGATTCTATGAGTTTATGATTTTATAATATTTTTCTTAGTTAAAATGGATGTAAAATAATTTATGTTGAGACCATTAATAATATTAAGAACTTTTATATACGATTGTACAATTTTACAAGTTTTATATGATTTTATACGTTTCTATCAATTTTATGCATTGAAATGAATAGTAGAATCGCAATTTTAACAACCATGCTTAAATCAACAAGATTGAAACTCCTCTCACAAAGGTACTTTTCGCTTTGGTATAGTACGTTTCAAGGTTTTATCCTTGGTGTGGTTGGTCATAGGAGGTCATCTATCTTAAGAGTGCTCTTTTCTAAGAACACTTAATTTTAGAGTTTTAATAAACTATATGTTGCTACACCAAAAAGCATTTCAAGTAATGAAAGAAGCCTCGATGATTCTTTAACCTTTTATTTAAGGGATATCACGATTTAGCCCTCTTACAAATTTGACATTCTCATTAGTTTTATTACATAGGTTCATGATTAGTATTAGATAGGGAGGACTCTAGAAGTGGTCTCTTACGACCTCATTAAGTGCCTCCATCTTATGACACTTTGCCTTGTGTACGACTTAACTTCTCTACTTTCGGTCAATGGACTGCTTTGATACCACTAAAAGCTTTTTATCTTTTATTTCTTATTCTTTCCTTAGATGACTTATAAAGAGAATTGCAACGAAATGTAACTAAAGAGAAGAAAACTAGAATGAAAGTTTTTAAGAAAAAGGAAGTTGAAACAACCTTTCAAATGTGATTCAAGGACCTCTCTCATTTTCTTCAAATGATGAGGAATTGCTCTTTCTTCTACAATGGTATATTAACAAATGGAAAATACTTTTTAACATATTGAGAAGTATGGTTGTAACATGGATAAGTGGTTCACCTATTAGTGTTTTAAAAAGGAAAAAATCATCAAGGAAATCATGCAAATGTGGATGTTGAAGTTGGCCTTATTGCTTGGAAGAGAGAAAGAGAGAGAGAGAGAGAGTAATGGCTCGTTTACTTCATGGAATAGAATGAGAGATAATGAAATAATGATATAATATATATTATTTTATTTAGTTGGATTTATAAGTAATTTAAGAATAGACGTGTAATATAACTTTAATAACTAAATTATCATCAATTTATTTTCTTTTTCAACTAATTCTAAAGTAATAGGTAGTGGTAGTTAGCAAAGGTGGTTAAGGTGGTGGTGGCGATAGCGGTGGCTACGGTAGTTGGTGGTGGCAGCGGCGATAGCAGCGGTGATGGCTGTGATGATGGCAGTGACAGCGGTAGTAGTGATGGTAACGTTAGTTAATAGTGGTGGCAACGGCGGCTATGGTAGTGACGGCAGTGGCGGTGGCGGTGGCGGCGGTGGCGGTTGGTGGTGAGGATGGTGGCGACGTTAGTGATAGCAATGGTAGCAGTAGTGGTAGCGGTAGTGGTAGTGATGAGGAATCATGATTCTTTTTTAATCATGATTCCTTTTTAAATTAAGGAATCCTTATTACTTGATTTTATGTAATAAAGATTTTTATAGAATTATAATTTGATGATAAAAAATCAAGTGAACGTGTAATAAGAAATAAGGAGAAAATGAAATTTCAATTCTCCCTAAGTGAACGGACTGTTAATATTTGTGACAATAAAAATGAAAGAAGTTTATTTTTTTAGTTTATTAGAACATGTACCCAATACCCTTAATTTAAAAAAAAAAATCGAAATTTCATTCCTATTAAATATTGGTAAGTGTTATGGTCCACTTGTTTACGAAATATTTTTATATAAAAAAATATATAAATAATTGTAATTATAATTTAAATGTGGTGAGTCCAACCTCTGGACTTACGATTCTGCATCTGTTCCCGTTTCACTAATAGTTACGGAGTGTATTTATAATTAATAAAACGTAATGTATTAAATATTGATGTGAAATGAGATCAATAATGTTGACATATTTTCATGCTAGTCTCCTAAGGTGAATTATAATAATAAAAATATAAAGTCAATCTAAAAGTTGTTTAACTAAATGTGTATATGTACTTTCTTTAGGAATTCTAAATTGTTAAACAAAGAACATGGAAATCAAACGTGTCAAAGTTGAGACTATAATTATTAGATATGGACTTTGAGTGCCTTCAAATTTAAGTATTCATAAAAGCCATGACAAATAAAATGAGTGCTATTGGAACTTCACATTCCTAAATGCAGGCCTCGTACGTCAGAACTATGATCTTCTTTGAACGTACTTCATTTAAGAAATCGGTGATATTTCCAAGAGAAGAAAATTATACGAGACAAGTGTCGGTCTAAATTTAATTGGATAATAAAAGGTTGTAATAGCATAATAGAATATTGTTAGAAGTATTACAAATAAAAAACGTCCATTATATAGTTGATATAGTACATATATTTTCTCTTTATATTATTGAAACTTTTCATATCTAAAAACGTTTATCTTTTTTATATGGAATTTTTCAATTTCTATGAAGAGGAATGGAGGATTGTTTGAATGGTAACTACAAGAGGTAAGTACAAATTATTCTTTGTTACTTTTGATAAGAAAGCTTGGAATGGACTGCTTGGCTGTTTCCAAATGATCCTTTATAGAACTATATGATTCGAATTTTATATCCATTCCATTATCAACACTATTATGAAGTAACATTAAAAAAAAAAGAAAAGAAAAGGAAATTTCGATATAATCAAAGTCCTTAAAGTGCGATACAAAGTCGAAATAAATCGTAAATAAATATGATTTACATTTGACATAAAAAGGAATCCCGGAAATCAAACAATACCGCATGGTTTATCGGTTGAGTTCGATTAATGATCTGCTCTATATCTACATCTTATATAATTGTCTTTTTTTCCTTTTTTGTTTCAACCCTAAAAGCAAAAACATATGAAAGTTAAACATCAATTGCCACACACGTGTTTCATCCCCATTCTCCTCTTTATTTCCTAAGCGTTTCTATAAACGTAAAACAGGTTAGCTTTTTTTTTTTTTTTTAATGAACGAAACAAGTTAGTCGCCTTTTCTTCTCTAGAATATGGTTTTTTTTTTTTTTAATAAAAAAATTTATACGGGATAATATCAAAATGATTATATGACATTTGATTTTTTTTTTCCTGATATACCTAAAGTTTTAAGTTACTGAATTTTATACTCATTACTCAATAAATTTTTGCTTAATAAATTTACTAGCTTACTTCTTATACTCTATAGTGAATGATCTTTTACCATGTCCTTTTAAGAAAAAAAAATGATAAAGTTAACAAATTTAATAAGTTTAATGTGTTAAATCCAATATCGATAAACCTAGGTTGACTTGTCCATTCCAACCTAATTTGATCTGAGCCAGCAATAAACTTAGTTTAAGTTACCTCTTTAACCTCATTGATAATGACTTCGGTTCGACTCCATTGATGCAGCCAGTTCAACCAAATTCTTATAGGAATGTATTTTGCTCTTCTAGTTGAAATGTACGATTTCTTTTAGTTTTTCTTTTAAAGAATGCACCAATTTCTTAGAAGTTAATTGAGAACCTAAAAAGATAAAAGGTAAACTTTTAGATTTTAAGAATATGGATAATTTTATTAGTTTATAAATAAATATAAATTATATTCTAATATTTTCATTGATATCAATTCGATCTTAATTTGACCTAGTTCATCGCTTTCAATCTGATCCATCCCTTTTGACCTTAACTTTTTTGCATTCCTTGCTCAACCTTGCAACCTAAGTCTAACAACATTAGTTAAATATAATAAGTAAAAATTTAATTGGGTATGATAGATATAAAGTTAAAATACACATAAAGCTCAAATAATGATGTTAACATTCCATGTAATTTGTAATCTTTAACTAAATAAGTATATCTACTTTAAAATTATTATAGCACTTGATGAAGAAAAGATCCCTTTATGAACCATAGAAAACTAAAAGATGTAGTAAATGAAGGTGGAAAGCTAATTTTATTTCTATATAAAGGTGTAATTGAGATAGATCTATTCTTAAGTTACTTTGAGTTTTGCTCTACTTATACTTAGATTCAATTTGGCCATAGTAAAATTAAGCTTAAGTTAGAGCTATTTATAAGTAGCTTATCACGTCGAGCTTAAGTTCTACGATGTTCAGATTGACAAGTCTAATCCAGTAAACTTGAGTTAAGCTTAGATTATTGAATTCTAATAGAGTTTAGATATTAAATATCATTCTAATTTAATTGATAATAAAATTTTTTAAATTATTAAGTTGAAGTAAGTTTAATTGAGTCCAAGTTTAAACTTGTTGAATACCACTTCTCATCAAGCTTGAACTTAAAATTATAAGTTCAATTAAGTTCAAATTTGAGGTTAAGTTTTAAAATTTAGAACCAAGTTTGATACTCTATCGTATCAATTCGATTTATTTACACCCTTATTTCTATATATATATATATATATATATATATTTTTTTTTTTAAAACCTTGAATTTTTTTCCCCAAATATAAGAATCTTGCCATATCTGAAGTACAAGTCATTAAAACCGTGCTCCATCTATGACTACGTGAATTTTGTTTTGATTTTTCCTGAAAAAGTCTTACAGGACTAAAATTTATATAAATTGAGATTTGACCAAATTTTATCTGAACATTTTTATAGTTGGGTCGATTTTGTATTCTTCTTGAATCGGATCGGCTAATGAAGCAACGCTGAGATCCTACTTAATATTCATATTTATCGTTTTCAAAAAATCATGAATTTGTCTAAACCGTATCAACATATCATAAAATTACTAGCAAATAAAACAAAGAGTGTATGCTTGGCTTGAGGTTTGTTTTATCGATTTTAATGTCCTTGAGGATCCGATTTGGAAATTAAAAATTAGATTAAGGGTGTGTTCAAGAATTCCAATTCCATTCCCTTCTTATTCCTTTCTCTCTATTATAATATTTACTTACTCCCATTATAATTTTTAAGAAATCCCAATTTCTAAAAATTAAGAATTGGATTACATGAGAAAAATTAAGAATCTCAATTCCAAGTAAAAAATACCCTACATGCACCTTTTCTTCATCTACCACAACCACTGTTGTCTCATCACAACCATAGTCGGCATCATCGCAACCACCATCGGCATCATTGTCACCACTATTGTTGCCGCTACTACCACCATTACTATTAGCAATACTATTGCTATCACCACCACTACTTTATTTTACTTCAGGCTCGGTTGAAGAAAAAGATATATCTAAGGTAATTTAATAATTAAAACTCTTATATATCTAGTCTTAAGGTTTTTTTTAATCTAAGTAAATAAAATAATAGGTATTGTATTATTATTTCATTCTTTACAAATTCCAATTTCATTACCCCTTATTTCATTCAATTAAGTAAAGGGGCCTTAAAGGAAACAAAAATGAAGAAGTATAAATGTCATAGTTAGGATGTAACTAACTTTTAAGAAGTTAAAATAAAGTATCAAATAAGGGATATTGTTACATAGTAAGTAATAACGGTGTTAATCTATACTTACATAGCAAATAACATTGACGTATTGATGATGATGTGGAATTAATTTGAAAATGAAGTTTGACATGGATGATTTGTAATCCACCAGACTTGAGTAATTTTAAAAAAATTAAATAAAAGGCGGATAAGTAAAAGAAATAAAAAAAAATACACTTAAAAACCTCATTTAACACATTAGAAATAAAAAGGAAAACCACTTGTTTACAAAGAAAATTGAATTAATAAAATAAGAAAGCATATGGAATACACAAAATGTGAAAACCCAAATATATGTGAAATGATATTTGAAATTGCAACCTCTAAGAGCATTTCTTTCATTAGTAAGTTTTCCTTCATTTTCTCTTTTTGTATCTCCATGCTAGAAATCCATTCTTATTCTATCATATCCATTCTTTTCCCTCATCTACACATTGAAAACAATTAAAAATCCGATTTTGATATCTTTGCAACAGTGTTTTGATTAGTGATCTTTACGGATTTTTTTTTTTAATCATTAATAGTCTCTGCTCTATACATGTTTAACGAAATGCCTAAACAAATAAATGTAATTTTATAATGGAATTAGTTGTTTGTGCTAATGTACCTCGCTTTTACTCACGAATGAAGGACAACGTTTAGGAAATCAATCTCTTCGTAGATAAAGAGGATTCGAACAAACTATGATTTCTAGGAGGAAATTAAATAAAGCCATGATAAAGTATTTAGAAAATTTGAAAAGAATGTCAAATGGCAAGACATTGAGAAAGGATTATAACCAAGAATCTAATATAGGCATGCTAAAGGAAGCTGAAGAAATTGAGATGGACAAAGTTTTAAGTTTGTTTATTATTTCTTTTAGTTATTGATCTTTTATTTACATTTTTTTAGTTATACTGATTGAGTGAATTATAAATTATTCATAGTGGACTTCTTTTATAAATTAATTCCAAGTCATTGTCCATTTGTCATCATTATTTGTCACGTAAGCATGGATTAATATAGTTACTACTACTCTATAATGATATCCTTTATTTGATTCGTTTATTAAAACTTTCTTTATTTTTATTATTTAAAAGTTGGATCTCCTAAATGAAGTTACCTATTAATGTTTATCCTCTTGATTGTAATTGTAATTATAATTCTCCTTTTATATATAGACCTATTCAATAATAAGATACCTAAAACATACCACAAAAGTAGATTTTTCCTTTTTTCCTCTCATATCATAAAAATAGGCTTTTTTGCTCTCCCTTTTGTCTGTATTTTTTTTGTTTAAGATAAAAATTTTTTTTCTTGCTAATGACGTTCAAAATTGGCTACGTTAAAGGCAAGCAAAAATCCATTTGGTAATATTTTACCTTCCCATCATTACAGCTAATTAGGTTCTTACGGGTTCGACTATCAAGCATTTTATCTATGAATAGAGATTTATAAGGACTTGATCGAAAGAAAGAAAGGTGATTCACAGGTTGCGACCTATCCGACCATTTTTGTTTGGGCACTATCACCTGCGGGTCGTGTGACCCTTTTATGGTGGCCTACCAAGGCTAATAGCATTTATGAATATTTTTTATTAATTTTTATTTTCTATAATTTTTTTATTGTTTTTAGCTAAACCTAATTTAATTTATATAGCAATATTATTATATTGATGGCAAAAAAAAAAGCAGTATTATTTTATCAAATTAAATTAAAAGAAAAAGAAAATCACATCCGATCTAAAGAAAGTTCTAGATCTTTTCATTTAATATATTCAAATTCAACCATCCCATTTGACTAAAAATAAGAAATACAAAAAGGAAAATTTGCCCCTTTTAATCCCTAGCCTCACTCCGCACGTGCCAAACCTTCACATATCGTGCCCAATCCATTTCAGGAAAATCCACCTTATAATCCAATCGCACATGTAACCCTCATTTCAAATACTCGTACAGTTCGTGTGAATTACCAATCCTTCCACGCCACGTCATTCCAATGACGAGCAACGATGACATGTTCGTTTCCTAATGGTCCACGTCACCGGGGTCGTCCACGTAGCCCGTCTTTGTTTTCCGTGCAAATCAATAGAGACCAGACCTTATATAAAAAACGCTCCAGTCTCTCCCCTCATAACTTCACTCGACTCCTCCACTCTCTCTCTCTCACAGGGAAAAATGGCTGCAATTGGAAGGTTCAAATGCCCTAATCTCCTCCTCTCTCTAACGCTTCTCTCTCTTCTTTCGATCGCATCAGCTAAAACCTTCTTCGAGGAGCGATTTGACGGTAAGAAAATTGGTCTCTCTCTGTTTCTCATCCCATCGCTTTCCTTGATATTGACATGTTATCGCGGTTTGAAATCCTTGTACGTACAGATCGTAGTTCTAGAATCTGTTGCTAGTCGTTTTCGAATCCGTTATCCTTTGAGATTTCGTTATTAGGTTAATTTGATGCTTGATTCGAGCTGATTTGATAAGGATCTGGTGGAGAATCGATATAAAATGCTTGTAGAGCTCAGATCCGTGGTGACTCTAGTGTTTTCCATGCATTTTGATGTGCTTTATTGGTTTACAGCTTGAGTTTTGTGACTCAGCTTTGAGTAAATTAGAAATGAAACTTGGATTTGTTGTTTTTGCATTTTGCAGCGCATATCTAACTTCGGTGTTTGATAAGTTCTTGTAAGATCATTGATAGAGTATGAATTTGACAGTACAGTGTCTTTTTTTTTTTTTTTTTGTTAATTGATTGGTCATTATGCTTGTAGAAGAAGTATGTGGAAAATGTGGAGATTGTGTAGGAATTACATGCATTTCGATTATCAAGGTTAGATAGGATCAATTCTGAAGGAATGGTATCGCTAAGCATTAGTTAACCTTTTAAAAAGAATGGATTTCAGTAGTTTACCTAAATGGAAATGAAATTTATTTTAGGATTCATTAGTAATTTGAAATGTTCCAACTTGTAGTTTTGGGGCGTTGTTTAGCTATTCTGATTTCTGGTTCTGTGTCTTTGTGGTGATTGAAATAGATGGATGGGAAAGCAGATGGGTTAAGTCTGATTGGAAGAAGGATGAGAACATGGCTGGAGAGTGGAACTACA
This sequence comes from Lumnitzera littorea, assembly GCA_024138015.1. Lineage (NCBI taxonomy): Eukaryota > Viridiplantae > Streptophyta > Magnoliopsida > Myrtales > Combretaceae > Lumnitzera > Lumnitzera littorea. Next base: position 150,506,910 of record JAMXBB010000001.1, on the reverse strand, counting down.
CCTCGGGCAAATGGACTGGAGATGCTAACGACAAAGGTAATTGATTGAAACAAAATTCTTTTACGTTTACTTAAAAAAAGTTCTTTTTTTTTTTCTTTTAATCTATCTATTTTGGTAGTTTAATCTACTAAATATTGCCTCTTGCAGGAATCCAAACAAGCGAAGACTACAGGTTCTATGCTATCTCAGCTGAATTCCCTGAATTCAGTAACAAGGACAAGACACTCGTCTTCCAATTCTCTGTCAAGCATGAGCAGAAACTTGATTGTGGTGGTGGCTACATGAAGCTACTCAGTGGCGAAGTTGATCAGAAGAAATTTGGTGGTGACACCCCATACAGGTTACTTTCTAATAATGAGGTTGCTATGCATATTAGTTATGTACGTATGGTATCTGAGATAACATGGTGAGTGTGTGAAATGTTGCAGCATTATGTTTGGGCCTGATATTTGTGGCTACAGCACAAAAAAAGTTCATGCTATTCTCACATACAACGGAACTAACCATTTGATCAAGAAGGATGTCCCATGTGAGACCGATCAGCTCACTCATGTGTACACATTTATCCTCCACCCAGATGCCACTTACAGCATCCTTATTGACAACGTTGAAAAGCAAACTGGTAGCTTGTACAATGACTGGGATCTCCTCCCACCAAAGAAGATTAAGGACCCAGAGGCAAAGAAGGTGACTATAAAATCTTGAGCACTATTTCTTGCCTATTCTTTTTTTTTTTTTTTTTCCACTGATGATGTTGATTACTTTACCTTGATTTGTGTTTAAATTTGACCAATTCTTGTTTTGCTTTTGCAGCCTGAAGACTGGGATGACAAAGAGTACATCCCCGATCCCGAGGATAAGAAGCCAGAGGTAGGATGATTTCTCAGGACTTTTTGGGAATGTGAAAAATAGTGCTATAGTTATCATCTGAAATGACAATGTGCTTGTAATTGTAGGGTTATGACGATATCCCCAAGGAGATTCCAGATCCCGATGCTAAGAAGGTACAGATATTATATTCTGCTGATCATAAAAAATAAAAAATAAAAAGAATGAAATGAATACATTCCCTGGTTTGCTGAACCGGAATTTTGATATCTTATTTGTGGCCATGTGTTGGTATAATGTGATACTGTTATTTCAGCCCGAGGACTGGGATGATGAGGAGGATGGAGAATGGACAGCACCAACCATTGCTAACCCTGAATACAAGGGCCCATGGAAGCCAAAGGTACTCTTTTAGCTGTGTTGAAGTCACTACTGTCCCCATTGCCAGATTTCATTTGCATTAACAATCTGCTCGATTTCTGCAGAAAATCAAGAACCCCAACTACAAAGGCAAGTGGAAGGCACCAATGATTGACAACCCAGGTTTGTTGCGCTGTTCATTTATTATGTCACTTTTACATTGGTAGTTCTGCTATATACGATGAAGCTTATGCTTTGTAATATCTTGTAGACTTCAAGGATGATCCTGATTTGTACGTTTTCCCCAAGTTGAAGTATGTTGGCATTGAGTTGTGGCAGGTAAAATTGTTCTCATAAGGGCTGTAGCAAGTCTTCACCACTATATGTTGGTGAATACTGTGTAATATATTAAATTGTTCTCATATGTCATTGCAGGTCAAATCTGGCACAATGTTTAACAATATCTTGATCACTGATGATGTTGAGTATGCAAAGAAGTTTGCTGAAGACACATGGGGCAAGAACAAGGATGTATGTGAAGCTTCTGTTCTTACCTTTTTTAGTTGATGATTTAATATGACAAAAAATTGACATAAATTGATTTTGGTTTTAGGCTGAGAAGGCAGCATTTGATGAGGTAGAGAAGAAGAGAGAGGAAGAGGTAATTGCTTACTCAGAAAATTTTGTTTTGTGGGATAACCTTATAAATGTATATGGATTCAGTACGTTTTCATTAAGCTAAATATGTGTTTTCCCTTGCGATTCTTCTTAATGGGCTTAATGTGTCCATTTGTTTTGGGTGAAAAAAATGAACTCTACTGTTGCTTTTGTTACGTGATTAATTGTAATCCTCCTTTTTTTTTCTCCCTTCAGGAATCATCTAAGGATGACTCCGTCGATTCCGATGTAAGCCATCAAACTAATTCCTTTGGAAGTTCAGAACTTGCTATTTTTTTTTTTTGTCAATCTGAATGTTGCAAATTCTGTTCTGTAGGTTGAGGATGAAGATGAGGAGGAAGATAAAGATGAGGAGGAGATTGAGGGTGAAATTAAAGATGAGGCCGAAGATGTAAAGGATGAACTGTAGGTGCTTCAATTTGGAGTAACCCTGGAGCTCCAAGTATTATTCTCTGTTTTATTTCTTTAACTGTAGGAATTTTCTTTAGAGGATGAGGGGACATGCACAGGTATTGTCAGGCTGATTGAAGTGAAGTCATCTGATGTTTAGCCTTTTTTTAAGAAGAAAGAGGACATGTGCATTTTTTTTTTTTTCGGATATCAAATATGCAGAGATTTTGCAATTTGGACAGTCTATCTGTTGCTATGCTACCATTTTCAGGAGGAACCTGGCTTTATGGAATTTGTTCTTAATCGATTGTTTTAGAGATAATGTCACCTAAGGAAAAACTGAGGCAAAGTAGGGAGGATCCCAGATTCCTTGATTTATTGTGCTAATTGCCTAGATGTATACCCCCATTGCTAGTGATTAGGGCTTTACGTTAAAGTTATTGAGAATATGACGTATTTTTAATGAGAAATAGAGAATTGATTCTCTTGAAACGAGAACTGGAACAGACGGAAGTTAAAGCAGAGAGGTGCTGCAAGAAAAGGGTTGAGGATGTTGTTAGTTATGCGATTTTGTTCATATGGTAGGCCTGCGTTTTAGCAGGATACTTTAATTGTTAATCATTTGTAGTAGCGGAGTATATGCGGAATATTCGGATTTATCTGGGAAGTCCGGATTTTTCAAATGAATATAGTGCTTTCAGCCATTGGACACACTGATCATTCTGACGGGAGAAATCCTCGGCGATGGAAAATAATGGAAGACTTCCGAATGAAAACTTTTAACGTATGTTAACTCTATGAAGCACTGGGTGCCCATTGCGTGGAGTTACCGTTAACGCAAGGGAATAATTGAATTGGACACGGTCAATACTGTCCGACATATCTCAGTCAACTGGGTCAATTTGCGATCGGAATAATCCGCATGAGAAACTTCGCCGCTTTAATCAGATTGTACACGGCCTTTTCTTTTAGCATCTAGGTCATTTTTGTTCTCGAGTCGTGTGTCTATATCTAGACCTGCGCACCAAATGAATATGGTACTTGAAACTTTTTTTTTAATATTTAATTTTTTATAAATATATTAATAAAATCATATTATGTTATTTCTTTAAAGTGTATTAATTTAGTAATAATTTCTTATTTTTTTATTAATTTTTAATTTAATATAATTTCGATTTTTTTTTTATTTTTTCTCTTCAAATTTTATTTTTTTTCTCATGTTTAAGTCCTTAACATTTGGTAAGTTTTATAAAAAAGATTTATATTAACTTAAATTGAATTTTTAATTTATTATTAATATAATTAATTTATAATTAGTTATTTATCATTAATTTGATAATATTATTTTTAAAAAATTATTGTAAAGAAGATAGTTTTAATATATCATAACTTCAAAAATATCGTTTAATTATTTTTTTCGATTTAATGGTCTTCTTTCTCTCTCTTTTTTTTTTTTTTTTCAGGAGATAAACCGATTAAATCGACTCGTCTAGCAAATTGACCCGATAATTTATGAATTACTGGTTCAATAACGGTTCAACTCAATCTTTTACGGATCGGAGTAGTTTATAAATCTGCCAAACCGGTTACTGACTAATTCACGGTTCCGAAACAACTTTACACGGATTTATCTATATCATTTATCATCCATTATCTCCCAAAAGAAAAGAGACAAAAGAAACGATCTTGGGGCCTAAAAGGAAAAAAGAAGAAGGATATTTTCTTTATATAAATCCTTATAAATGTGATTAGAAAGGATACCAACAATTAATATTATGTCAACATAGGAATGGTTTATCCGAAAAGAAAAAAGAAAAAAAGAATCATTTTTTCTTTTTTTTTTTTTCTGGCCATGTGACTGCTTTTTGTTTAACAAGTTGATTAATGAAAATACATGGTACAGATCGCTACATTAAATGTCATAACCTATGAAAATAACCATACAAATCTTTCTTCACTCGAAAGTTTTTTGCCTACGATCTCTCCCCAGCATTACTCCTGGAAGTCGAACCAATGTCCTTAATCCAATACTAATTATTAAATCAAAACGCTTTCCATTGAATCAGAAGCTTGAATAAACTCGACTATTTTTCTATCACAAAGAAGTTCAAGCATCAAATGCTCGATTGCCACAAGGCCTGCCACATTCTCCGCCACTGGCGGGGCATAGTTTATAGAAATCTTGCCGTACCTTAAATTGTTCCATGTAGAGCATTTCTGTCAATTCTTATGGCTATGTTTTTGTTACGTGGTTAATCATATATCTTGTGCCACATGTACGTGACAATGATTCAACCCACATAAGTATGTTACATGTTTTAGATGGCAACCTAATAGGATTGTTGGTTAAACCAAATCATAAAATACAAACATTCAATTCATGGTACGATTTGAAAAAGATTCAATTGTTTAACTGTTTGATTCAATTAATTAAACCATATCTTACTAAAATGTAAATAACTTTATTTAACTCTATATCTTATCCACGTTTCTATTCATCCCTATTTACTTTTTTTTCTACCCCCCTCCCCCCAGTTCTCATTTCATCCTCAACCTCCTCAATTTACTCGTCTTCCTAACAAATTCATGTAACTTCAATATTCCCTAAGATACAATATCACCGACTTCAATTTTTTCACAATATTCCTCAATTTGGGTATTAATATTGGCAGAAAACTTCAATCACTATTAATATTATAAAAAAGAACATGGTTTTTTAAAAAAGAGGTTTACATCGAATTGAATTAAAACAAACCAAACTAAACTATATCCGAAGCAATTTGATTCAAGACCCTAAACCAAAACCATTAAAAGTGAATAGTTCACTTACTGTTTAAACTGAACCGTTTTAATTATGGTGGGTTCAATTTAACCCCACTTACACCAAACCATAGAAACTATCCCTTGATGACATGTTGCTATGTATAAAAGAAAAGAAAAAAATGTGAAGCGATGCTTAGATCATATCTATCATGCTTGATGACAAAATGTAATTGAAAGAAACACGGATAGATACCACTTTTAAGGCGGTAAAAACTTATAAATTCACCCTAGAGCTCAGTTACCTGCAAACAGGACACACACTGCAAAGACATTTCCAACTTGATTCCATTACAAACAAAAGCTTTTACAAGAGCAGAACAACAAGAAGAACAGATGTTCCTTTTCTTTCTTCCTTCCCTCAATTGCTCTTATTCTCAATTGATTTCGGCCTCTTCACTATCATAACAGGACACTTGACATTCTGTGCACAGTGATTGCTCACACTCCCCAGAAAAGTCCTGCCCATTGAAAGCAATAAAATTATTAGTTTCGTGTTACCTAAAAAAAGGAACACTATAAACATAAACATAATATATATACAATTTATCTTTTATTATCCAATTCATGGAAAATAAAGGCTAATGGAAAAAGACAAGGAATAATTGTAAAATACACGGTAAGGTATATAGTCAGACCCTATAAATTTCCAAAGTCTATTTACCTCTTCGTAACTTTCAAAATTCTAGAAAGAACTCTCATACTATTACTGAAAATCCAAAACCATTACTATAAAACCATAAGTAGCATTTGTTTTAGAGCTTTAACGATAGTTTGGGGCGTATGTGCACACTTTAAAAAAAAAAAAGACAAAATCACACTTTTAGAATGTAAGAAATCTGTCTACCCCGGATCAATCATTTGCTTTCAAGAACACAATCTACCTTTTTATGAGACCATAGCCATGACTTCCCATGACCAACATATCAGCACCCAACTTCTCTACCATTTCACATATCACATCCCTTGCATCACCACTCTCTATTTGGGTCTCCACCTTAACCTGAAATTGATCAACCTCACATATTAAATCCAAATTATAAATTTAAAGAAAGAAAAAGGCCAAATTTCGTCAGCTTATTTTTCTCTTGTAAATTGCAATCTGGATTTTTTGCATGGCAACTCACAGCAAGTATTATTATGAATGGACTTAATGTCTGTGTTTTTCTTATTTAACTCAATGTGGTAGCTGCACGTACTACAATTTATAGAGGAGGGGACCATCGGGCTAGACCTGCCGATTCTAGGGGAACTGCTAATCCTGGAAACAGAACCAGCAGCCATGGTTCTAGGAAAGCTTCTAGAACCGCTGGACTGGCTGGTCCACAATTCCAACTCTTGAAACCAGACCACGTGGATTTTGCATTAAGGAAAAGGGTGGTACAATGGAAGAGATGTGTTTCCCTGCTCTGAAACCCACCAGGGTATCCGGCATATGTAGACTTCGTCGATGAGTTTCGAGAGCATTTGCTAAGATCACTTAATTAAGAAATATGCATTTTCAGAAATAATATATCACAAATTTAATAAACTTTAGTACATCAGAATGTATAAAGATTCCTCTTATAGGATGATGGAAAACGCAGATTCGAAACTCGATCATGGAACCCTATGAATAATGTGCTCTCAGTAAAACCGATCTATGGTTTCAATTTTTTGATTTACCATTTGAACAGAAAGAACATTATGAAAATGCAAAATTTGGCAGCGACTTTATCCATAAGACTGAAATGAATTTCATGATTTATTGTAACCAGTGATTGATTACTCACCTGATCAGCAAGGTCTCTGCAGATCCTTTTAGCTTTCTCCATCACACAAGCAGCCACTTCATTGCTATACTTGTCCATAGTAGCCATTGTATCAGATGAAAACAAGTACCCTGAATTTGAAACATATTCAAAAGATCATTACAACATATAATCCTTTTCCGTCTTCTACCGGTGTGTTTGTTTTATGGAAAATGTTTACCAAACTTTTTTTAATATCTATTGTTGTTGCCCTGTTCTTGACAGATTGCAGTTATCAGTGATAAGTGATGATAGAATAGCAAAAGATGGCAGCCAATGACACGTGGTGGTGATATTGGTTTAACTGTTATGGAAAATGTATATACAAAATGATGGCCGATTTTTCAAAACTAAAAAACCATTTTTTCTCCTTAATCCACTGTCTTACATTCTGTGGTTGTAGACCATAATCACCCCATTGCATCTGCATCCTCTTGATATTCGCAGATAAGATTTGACAATCGTGAAGTTTTGACAATAACAAACATCGAATTGAGAAAATGAAATAAACAAACCCAATAACCCATCAAATATCATGGAAAAAATCAAAAACTAAAGACGAAAATACCTTCTGGGTTATAAAATTCTCTCCTACCTGTGCCATCAAGAGCTGGATACACATTCCTAAGGGGTTTTACATAAAGAAGTACAATATTATCCTTATATTTTCCAGATACCATGTTCTTCAAACACCATGACAGTGCATATATGCTCTCCTCACTCTCATCAACAGCAAGTAGAATCCTCCTCTCTTTTACTTCCACTTCCACATCAGCCATTTTTGAAAGCTCTCTTTTTATGTGTATGTGTATGTGTACGTGTGTTTTTCTTTTAATGGATTGAAGGGAGTGTGTGAAGATGAAATCAATATATAGGAGTGTGATTTTAGTACAAACTGGTGGCAGTTTCAGTTTTGGGGTTTGTGCGGTTTTTTGAGGGGTATACGGTTTGGTGGTATTGAAAACTGTGGGCCTTTTGCGATGTTAGGAAGACAACTTCAAACTTTTATCAAGTACGATGAGTTTGTTTATCCTGGTTTTTAAGAATCTCTTTGTGGAGTTTTGACCATCAATGTTGGGACTGGGACAGGCATCGGATAAGGACGAAGTAACATGTCGCATGAATACAATGGATCCGATTCCCTTTTTCCTCGTTAAATTGAGACGTGGTTTTGTGTTTCTGCCGTTTCATCCTTGTTTTTAACGTATTAATTTCGTTTTTATTATCTCATTTTTAATTTTTAATTTATAATTTTTTAAAATCTGAAAATCATGAAATTAATCTATATTTTTTAAAATTTAAATTATTAAACTAACTGTTAATTCAACAGTTTAGATTTTAAAAAATATAATAAATTATGAGATTAAGGAATAAATCAAGTCCATCAAAATAAAAAACAAATCGTAAAAACTCTAAAAAGAAATAATGTATATTTTTTCATTTATTATTATTATTATTTTAAATTCGGGATGGTGCCCCTTCCACCCTTGAATCATCACAGGAAAATATTATCAATTCATTCGAGAATATTAAGCGTTAAAAGAAGAAATTTATCCATCTTATCTAATTGTTTTTTCCGTAAAATGCGAGTTTAACATTGAGGAAAAAATTTATATATATATTGGAACCTGCTAGCTGGTGGAATAGATTATCTTATATGTATATATACTAGTATTGCCCATACTGAAAATAATAACATTCGTATATGAGAGATAGAATCTTAATTGATTTATCTAAATGCAGGTACATGTGATAAATAATTAAAAGATCTGAAATTATATATAATTATGTCTGGTAGAAATTATATATTTATATATAAATATATCACATTTATAGAAGAGAAAAGGACAAGAATCATTAGGAAAAACGAAAGAATTTTGTAATAAAAAAAAATCTATAAATTTAAAAGTTACGCCAAATGTCAAAAGTCACTATTTTAAGAGTAATGCGAACAGTCTAAATCCGTATGAGTGTAAAGCATTCTATGAAGTTTCAACAATGGTTTAAAACTTTAAAATATAGATGCTTTCGAAAAGAATTTTAAAAATATAACATCCCGGAAAGGCTTTAATTTTTTCAGCATTATTAAATAAACTAACTTTTATTTTTAACCCCGTTTGGGTCCACTACTGCTTGTATATATGTATGTGTAGAGGTGTTCGCTTGAACCGCAGGTTTTTGCGGCTAGTAAAAAAGAGGGGATGAGACCAGGTTAGTTTATTTAAACCAATAGTTCACGGATCGGTTTGGCAACTCTTGAGCCATAGGATTTTTTTTTTTAAATTTCCTTAATTATTAGAAATAATTTATGAACGATTTGTTTTTTTTTTTCAATTAAATCTAAATCTTTATGTTATTACTCGTGAATAAAAAAAATTTATTTTTGGTTTAATTTTTTTGGATCTTAAAATAATTAATTTAAATTATATGAACATAAATATGGGATTTTGATTTTATAATATATATAGTATATTATAGTGTATATATATAGTATATTAATTACTATATTTACAAATATTATATATATTATGTGTGGATTATATATAAGTATATATATAGAATATTATATATATATATTTTTTTAATTTTTAAGATTGATTCGATTTTGAACTGTTAGGCTAAATAGCTGATTCAAAGGAGGTTTGGTAGCCTACCAACCCGACAGATTATCATGGTTGAACAATTTAGACCTTTAAAACTCAATAATTCAACAATCGATTTAGGTCAGCTTAAGACAGCTTTGAACCGATTCATGGTTTAAAATCAACTCTTACACAAATCTATATATAGATGTATGTATATAATATTTTTGACGGACTATGTTCGTTGACTAATGACTAGTTGGAAACATACTTTAATTTATCTTTTAGAAGTTTGTTATTAAAAGTTCAACCATATTAGCTTATAATTTATTGTTTGAGGCTAAACTCCTAGTCAAAAAATCAAATTCATCTCATTTTGGAACATAGCTTATCGTTACTGTAGTTTATCATCATTTTATGTTTTTACTAAAAATCGTTATATTTATAATTGTTATAATTATCCTTCAAAAGCAAATGTAGGAGTAATCAAATTTGCGAAACATGTACCGAAAAAGTGTCATAGGTTCCTTGCTACTTTAAAAACCGTGGAACTTACATGCTCTGAACTCCAAGAAGGTTTTAAGGAATAATAAAATAGATTTCAATTTTAAATTTGTAGAACATGTTCCGATAAAGTATGTCATGTCGGGATTTCTGTCATTCTCAACTCATACTTTTTCACCCCTAATATGATAGCCTTTTAACTATTTGAAAAAAAAAAAACAGATCATAGAGTTTATACATTGCATTTCACTTTCCATGGATAAAAATTTTAGGAGTAAAATCAGGAAACCTATCTGAACTATAGATGTTCTTTTCAAGTATACTTAAAAGAATTTTGATATTGTTAAATATCATATACAATTGAAACTTTGACTTGTAAACCCTATTATTTCTGTTGTCTTTCTTCAAATCTGGTGCTCGATGTGTACATTCTGGCCAATGGTAGTTTAGCATGTAGAAAAATGATATGCAAGCATCCGCTAAAGGTGCCAACTAGAAAAATGAAACAATGTTGAAGTTCAATTGTGTATAAGCAATGTCAAATTTGAATAAGGTACGATATTACTTAATAATGTCGAAGTGATTGAATATAACACTTACTAGTATGAAATGAGTTCGAGCTTTAATATACATTTAATTGAAGGAACATCAATTTCTAAAGAATCATGCCTAATCAAGCTTAATCGAGCAAGTTCGAACTCAATTCTGTTTGTTAGTTAACACACCAGTCTACTCTCAAGCAGCTGATTCTTCATGCCTCACCGTCCTTTACATTGTACAGCTAGGACTACTCACCAGAATTCATTGTCAAGAGATTAAAATGCAGCTGAACTAATGAAGATTCCAACATTAGGCTTCCATAATAACTATGCAGAATTTCCAAACATATGCAATATCAATATCAATATCATTGACCATATTCTTCATAATGTTTTGCCCCCCTTCCAAACCAGCATCTAGACCGGTAGAAACATTGGGGTCACTATTTTATGTCAGCTACAAATCTCAAGAAGTTCCATTGCCGCCACTCGCCTTCAATGTCCATGAAGGAGACCGATTGATCTACAAAAACCCTCCACTTTCTAGGAAGAAAATCGATACCAAATATCTCTTGATACGATGATGCTCATCATGGTGATAGCACCTCATGACTTTTTGGATGAACCAAAACCACCAAATCCCATCATAGCTGCAACATCAGGATCTACTTCTATCTCTTCTTCCAACGCTTTCTCTTTCTAATTCATGAAAGGATATATAGAAAGTCAGAAACACATGAATTCAGTTTCAATTTAAAATAACCACATAAATCATGACAAATTTCAATGACATACAAACAGTATGTAGATAAAAATAGAAAATAAAGATAACAATATTTCATCCCAAAGACCTTTTTTTCCTTCTTCTTTTCTCTACGTATGCGCTTCCGTTCCTCCTCTTCTTGCTGCTGCTTTAAGATTCTTTCATCAAGGTCTGAAGGCGAGAAAAGATAGATTACAAATTCCAATTGGACATAAGGCAATGATGCATCTGTAAAAGGATGGACAAAAAATGAGTAATTTATCTTCAGTCAGAAGGCTTACCTTGCTCTGTAAAGCTGCCTGGTTCTTTTCGCTTCTTGAGAGCTTCAAATCGCTCTTGCACCTTCACAATTTCAAGAATAAAGGATTTTCGGTTCACATTATCAATTCATTTCCACACTTTTTGACTATAAACGGAAAAACTAAAACCTGCAAAATGTTACTTTAATATTTTGCACATGGAGTCTCCATCTTTCACTGTAGAATGTAAAACGCTCATATTACCTGTTGGAGAGATGCTCGTTCTACACGCATAGACATGCCTAAAGCTCTTTGATCTGAGGACAGCAAATAGACCAAGTAAGAGGGAATACAAAACTACTCTGCTATATATCACCATGTTAACTATACTTACGCTTCTTTCCATTTATATGATCCAAGTAATTAGCTGAATCCTTTACCACACATTCACAAACTGAACAGTAGTATCCAGCCTGCAAAATAGAAATAAATCGTTTAACAAATCAACGAATGACAGTTCCTCTGCCTGTGAACATTTTCAGACAGCATTTCTTTTGTTTTTTAGGACTAATACAGAGGCACAGCCAAAATGGACTAGCTGATTAATGCATTGTTTAAGTGTAATTTCTGCTTAGGTACCCAGAGAAGTATCCTTGAGAGAACTTGCATCCCAAACCTTGCGCAATTTGCCCTATGAAGTTTCTATATCCCAACCATTAGACCAAGCAACATGCTATTACATATGATCAATCAATCGAGTTGGATTAAGATGTAGATATTGTCTCACACTGCCAAACATCCTCTCTTGGAGACAACCTGCTATTTCATATGATTTGTCTCAAGCACATGGTACTTGGCCTACTAATAATATTTTATAATTTTATTTCTCTTGAGATCAAAAAGGAAATTATACAGCTTAAATTTTACAGACACATGATAACTACACCAGTTAAGCAACCAACTACATGACACAAAATGAAGATACAAGCTACAAGCTGTCCCATCAAATCCAATTACTAAAATATCCAAAATCCACCAGATAATCGCAGACAAAAAGATAGAAGACATTACTGCAAATACATATCTCCACAAGAGAGAAGAGAAAGGAAGGTGGGAGGTGGGGGCCGGGGGGTTTCTGTGGGGTGGGGTGGGAGGAAATAAGTTGGGCAAGTTAATACCTGCTGGCTCAGAGGTGCTATTGGAGTGACAACCTGCAAAGGAAAAAAAAATTAAAACATATGGAAGAGAAGCATTATTAGAAGAACAAGAACTCTAATATATAAGAAGAATGGTTCACTTCTTACTAGTGACCCCTCATTATTTTTGTAGCAACACAAACTCAAACAGATAAATGAAAAGAAAGCATGTTGACTATAGTGTTTAAAGACGGCAAAAAAGAACATTCAATGGAACTAATATGCTCTTTGATCAGGAAAGAAGCAAACAAATGTCTGTCACTAAATAAGTGCTCCTTTCCCCAGAAATGTGTTAGAGAAACTTATCAGTTGCATCGGGGCCAACTGTGCCCAGGCAGCAAACAAGTTCAATGCAGCACAATACAATTACATTAAAGAAAAGGTCAATTCTCGCCCATATGGAAGCAGAGGAAGATGATCCAAAAGACGACCATTAAACTTCTGAACAATGCAAGGAATCTATGCAAGTCACACAACCAAGGGGCAAAACTGTTAAATGTATACATTCCAAATGAAATTCAAGCTCACTTCTTTCTCCAGAACACAACGAAACAAAACTCCTTTCTTCTTTTTCTTTTTTTTTTGGGTCAGGGTGGGGGGTGGGGGTTGTTGCTGATCAAAAGAAGGGTATAATTCAAGCTCACCTGAGTTTTCCCTAGTCGGGATTCAAGGTCTACTTCATAGTCCCTATGCTTCAAGGGCTTCCTCTGCACTGGTGGAGCTCTAGCTGCAAGAGAAAAATCTCAGCTCTTCAATATCCAATCACAAACAACTTAAGAAATGGGTTGTCCAGGCACTTAAAAGTAGGGATGACAATCCCCAACACGAAATGATCACACAAACAAGACACAATAATGAAGCATGGACATAGAGTCAAAAACACAAAATTGGCACAATAATAGGACTAAACCCAATGTGATACAACACAATATATGCAACATGAATCAACACAATTACAGAATAAAATAAGTATTTTTGATTCACAATGAACTTTATGTAAATTTCAGCACTGAAACAAATCTAACATGCAATGAAACATAGAAAACACCCACCAACATGAACAACCCCTTCATCCCTAAACCCTGTACCACTTCCAAATGCCTGGCGCAATCTCTGTAATCTGCAGTCACCCAACTATTTGTTCATTTAGGTATATAAAATGGCGTGATTCCATATTTATTAGTTAGCATTCCACTTATTTGAGCGTTAAGACTTTTGACTAAAACCCACAAGTGGAAGACTAATTGAATGGAGATGATGGCACATAAATACGAACTATTGATCTTCCACTCTGATTCCACATAAGTTTAGCTCCACACTAGTTGTGGAAATAAAATCACCGATAAGGTGCAGTTTTGAGACACTTGTTAGACATATAACTAGGTTACTCTTTTTAGGCTGGACACCCATTAGGAAAATCCTACTTGTGAACTTCACGTTAATTTAAAAAGAAAAAGAAAAAGAAAATACAACTCACGTTTGGATTTATGCCTGCCCTCTGAGTCCTGCAAAAGTAGGATTTCACAATGAAATTTAATTCACTGACCATACAAAAAATGAACAAAAATGTTCAACAAAAATGAAATTTAATCATAAAATAGGATAAGCAACCTGCTTTTCACGTTCACGACCTCGTTCCAGGTACTCTTCTCGATCGAATTTCCTTCTGAAAGTGTTATCAACCCCAAGAGGCTGAAAAAAGAAAACGAACATCACTTAAAATCATTGAATAAAGGAATTTGATAAGTGTTAGGGCAAAATTGAAAGGGAATATAGGGCTTACGTTGTTGCTGGTGCCAACCATTGTAGCGAGTTGAGTTAGGGTATGGAGAAAAGGGATGAATTGGAAAATATAGAAACCCTAATTTCGATTTGAGGATAAAATGGGTTTAGGTTAAGAATTAGGATCCCAGTGTTCAATTTCAAGAGGGAAGCAAGCTGTAGTCCGCAGGAAGAAGACCCGTATTGCTTTCGTGCGGGTAATACTTGAACCGACTTGGCTTAAATATATTATTATTTATATATATATATATATATTTAATTTTGAGAGTTTTTAGTTTCTTTTTCATCTAAAGAAATTTTTGTTATTTATACCTTTTCTTAGAATATCATATGGTCATTTATAATTTATTATTTACTTTTACCAAACCTATTAATACTTTTTTTACTAGTAATTTTTTTTATTTTAATTATATATGTGACCCTAGGCGTTTTTTGTTTTAGAGCAAACAATAACACTACTATATAGTTGCAACCCTTACATGAAAAATGGTATATCTTTTATATGTGATTTTATAATTGTATAGTTTGAAATTGAAAATAACATGGAAAACAAAAATAAAAAACCTAGCCTAGCATACATCCAAAGATTCTCATTGGCCACCCATCTATAGGTATAGATTGGATTGGATAATCTAAGATATTTCAATAATTTATCCACTTTCACCGGCAAAACATGTTGTCAATTTTAATAGTATGCACGCAATGTTTAAAACAATTTTCATATGATTATTATAACTTTTTTGTTTTAATTTTTAGCTAAAAGTATGATTATTACATCTTCAATAAATTATCTAAACGTAATAGAAAAAAGGAAATCATCATAGTTCTTTTACCCCTTTTTTT
Organism: Lumnitzera littorea; assembly: GCA_024138015.1. Taxonomy (NCBI): domain Eukaryota; kingdom Viridiplantae; phylum Streptophyta; class Magnoliopsida; order Myrtales; family Combretaceae; genus Lumnitzera; species Lumnitzera littorea. The sequence goes on along the minus strand of JAMXBB010000001.1, from coordinate 150,491,596 downwards.
TTTTTTACTTTGATTTAGAATGTCACCTATTAAAAGAAAAACTTCAATTATAATAATATGCTATATAAATAGATTAATATAAATAAATATTAATAAAATTTTAATATATAAAAATATGAATAAAAAAGTATGAATAATGATTTTTTTTTAAATTATCCGCTCTCACTAGCGTGTATCTAATACAGCTGGTATTTACATGTCAATCCCTACTGGCCACTGATACCGTTATGTATTAGTTAAAAAGGATATGATTCATGGATTCAAATAGGAGAATAAGAAAAAAAAAAAAGGATAGTTGAGATAGAAAAATAGTAAAAGTTGAAAAGCAATAAAAGTTGGTGACCTTCTCTTCTCTCTTTTCTTGGCATGTGTCACCCTTCCTTTTATGTTTTAAACATCAGCATTATCAAAATGACACCTTGCTCGAATTTAAACAGTTGAATGACTAAAATAAAAAAGTAAAATTTTCAAATCTTAAATAGAAAATTTCTATCATTGTAAATAATATTGAAGCAAATGGGTCATCGCTATTTGATGTTCCATTTAATTCACTTGAAAAAATTTGAACTAAATGGAATTTATCTTTTCATCTAAAAAGTAAGTCAATCGAGTCCAATTTGTTTATTCTACAAGTTAAAATGGATAAACATATTTAACTTATGGGCAGACTTATTTACGCAAATAAATTTTTACAAAATCTTAACATAGCTTAACTTAGCCATAAACTATATTCACGATACAATATTAAGTTAATGATTTACTTCTCTTTTAAATTTAATCTAATAAACCAAAAAACTCTACCTGAATATCAACATTCATTCTCATCTTCCTCACTCTTTTTTCTTACTTTCTTCTCTTAGTCCTTCCATTTTTATGGAGCGTTCCATCTCTCAGTCCTTCCATCATTTTAAAATATCCATATTATAAAGGCATTACAATCATAATATCCTTATTACATGATAAATTATCAAGTCAATTCATTATGCTATTGTATAAACAACACATAGTCATTATGGCCTTTTTGCTTATATAATTTTAAATAAAAAATTATATATATCAATGGTAGATTGTTGATTAGTCCATATAACCCAATAAAATGTATAAATAGGTTTGTACTGGCCTATTTAATTCAATAAAATATATAAATGGATTAAATGGGTCGGGTTGATAGGTTAACCTACTTAATTCATTAATACATGAAAACTGAATTAAGATCAATAAATTTTGACCTATTTATTAAATATGTGGTGATAGGTTGGTCTTTTTAATCCAAATCAAGTTAGTCCATTTAATCCACTTATGTCTTAAAGTGATAGATTTTCCAAGAGAAAAGACCATTTGAGTTTTAGTTGTATGTTATCTAATTATTTATCAATTTATAATTATTATTTCTTTTGTCACCATTTTAGTACAGGGATTTAACAAGAGAATAGAACCTACTGCATTTTCTACAAGAACTATGTTCAACTACATATATCACATGCAATTTGGTAAAATTAAATCTATCTTTAAGTCATAACTTTATTATGAAATGAAACCACGGATTGGTTCAACAGAACTAGTGCAATGACATTGCATATGATATCAAGGACGATGGAGCGAAACTAAAGTCATATCATAAAGGTTTCGTCCTTTTTTATCACGAAGTAAAAAGCTTCTTTATTAATAATAATGATTTGGACTAGTTATTATATCAACCATCTCATGCTCTCTCAATCCCAGCTATAAAATTAAATCGACTTAAAAGACTTTCTTTCTTATTTGAAATTTGAAGATATTTCTTCTCCTAAAAGTTTAAGCGCAAGAGCATTACTCATAAGAAATGGGAGGAGATTTTGACTTTGATGGTTCGTATGTTCTTTTATTATATTTCGATTCGATTTAGCTTTCTTTTAATTGCCTTTATTATCATGTTACATCTTTCATCCACACTTTAACAAGAAAGGATTCTTCATCCTATTTTAAATCAGGTAGTAATCTCTGATTGAGATTCTTATATGGGTGTACATAGATGTATAAATATACTAGGCATCTCAATATATAATGAAATGATCTACCAACCTTCATACTAAGACTTTTGTCTAACTTCCTTATCCAAAGAGTGCACTTGCATTAGGGACTAATTCATTTAAGTAGTTAAACCGAATTTCTTTTTTTAATAGGTGTTTCATTTTAGCAAGAAAAAAGACACAAAAAAAATTTCTCAAGATTGAGTTCTATACGAAATCCTTTAAATGAATTACTTACATAAAATGAAACACCTATCTTAGAGCCCGTTTTATGTGAGCTGCTTGGCTCGCTTTTTTCTAGGTTATAGGCATTGGAACCGGGCTCTTGGCCCTTATCAGAGGACTTGATGGACTAAGGCTAAAATGAAGGAGTCGGTTGATGCTCATTGCAAAAAGGACACTTCTGGCCGACCTTTTTGACTCAAATGCTCCCGATCTACGTAGTGCTACTAAATCTAGCTGGCATGCATTTCGCCATTTAGGTACTTCTCTTTTTCGCTCATATTCAATTCAAGATTCTGTCGCTTTTGGCAGCATCGCCGTTCCCAAGTTGAGCTTTTGGTCCGATATCTCCAGAAACTTTGGTTTTGATTGCTATAATCTTCTATGTTAAAATTTGCTTCTGATTAAGATTTCCTTCTATTTTTGTTTAATAGTGATAAATCTTTAACTTCCTTTTTTAATTGGGAAAATTAGTCTTAATGAGGTTTATGTATATTTTCTTAGTAGGACAATATCACGATTTATATATCATCTTTACCATTTTTAACAATTATACACATGAAGTTTCAACTTATCCAATTATACATCTAATGAAAAAACTACTTATCGCTATATACACTTCTGTTAATTTAAATTCATAATATTAATCCAATTAGTACGATCGAGCAAAAGAGTGATCGTCCATAGCTATGGGAGTTATGCCACAGCCTTAGGGATGTCACACAAACTCCCTAAAACCATGAGTGGGTCACTTACGGCTACCAATAAATCTTACAATCCATATTTTTTAAGTTAGTTGGGATTATAAAGGATGATCGGTGGTCACTTATGTTTGATCTCATGACCTCTTAGGATCGTAAATAGCTATCTCATTAGCTAATCATGTTAACTGGATTAACGATGTAAATTTGAATTAAGTAAAGTATAGGTGGTGATAACTAAATCTTTAATTAGGTGTATAATTAGATAAATAAAAATTTCAGGTGTATTATTATAAAAAATAGTAAAGTTAAGGTGTAAATTATGTCAATAATCGTTCTCTTAACTTTTAGCCATTTGGATAGTTTTTTTATTTTATCTTGTTTTCTTTTCTAGTACTTTTCTTAGTCGATAGTTATTTTTTCTTGATAATTATCCCAATCCATTTATAAATAGGTGATGCTATGTAATGTAATGAACAATTGTAATAGTTAATATAAATCTATTTCATAGATTATGGTAAATACCCATACTTATTAGTCTATTTCATGATTGTAGCATTCATCTGTTATTAAAGATTCACGAGTCATATAAGATCATCTTTACTTTCGATTAATCATTAAAAATCATGAGTCATTTCGATTCTTATAACTTCAAACATTAATTTTGCTCATTAGATTTTGCATTGAAAATAATGATGTTGTATATGAGCAACGATAGCACAAATCTAAGTAGATTTATAAAATACTCATATCATTTGTCATGAGAAAGTGTTATAAGATATTTTATAGGTTTGTAAAGGAGTTGAGTTAAGTCAAGTTGATGCAATGCTAAGTTTGAGATTGAGCTTATAATTTGAACCAAAACTCAACTTGAAGTGATACTGAATGAGATCTAGATCAACTTAATTAAGCTCATCTTGCTCAATTATTTACAAATTATTATTATTCTAATTAAGATAACATTAATATCTAAATTTGACTTAGGTTCCACTAGCATTAAGTTTAGTGCTTACAATCATTAAACTATAACTCAACTCGATAAATCACTTATATAATTTGGACTCAAGCTTAATTTCAAATTAACCGTCATAAAATAGAACTCTAAGTAGCGTGTAAATAAATTTATTTATATAGTCATTACTGTTCCATTTTGAACAAAAAATTTTAAAGTTGGACCATTTTCTAAACGGTGAAGAATGATCGCTTGCTTGTACTTGATCGTAACAGGGTTATTGATTTAAAACTATGAGAATAATAATCTACACTATTAACTGACGAACTCTCATTGATATGCATACTTTAAATTTATACTTTGTAGAGCAAACCTTGGAAATGTATTTAAACCTAAAATTATACATAATCATTACGGGAACTTGGTAGGTCCCACACCCGCCCGGAGCTGTCCGTAGGGCGGAACGGTTCCATATCCAAAAGAATAAACCAAGACTGGGTGCGACGGTGGACCCTTACATGTCTACCTAAAATTTCCATCCTATAATGACTAAACAAAATCTCAAGATAAAAAAGAGGAGTGATTAAATCCAATCACCAGCTTAAAAAATGGTTAAAAAATAAAAAACAAAGCTAAGTTAAATTTTTACATTTTAAGAGGAAAAAAAAAAATTAAACTTTCCTAAATAATCGAAAGAAAACAAACAACAAAAATTTATACATTGATTTGATGCGAAATAAATACATTTAGAAATAAACTATATATTCAAAAAACGACGCGTGATTTCCATATAATCCAATACATTCAACCATGAACAATGATACCTTAAATCTATGCTTCCCGACATAAATTGAATTGTCTTCTTTTCTCCACCTTGATGTTCTTTAATTCTCTTTAATTATATTCTGCCAACAAACCTATAGCACTTCTCCTTGATCCAGCGAAATCCATGTTTCAAAGAAGCCTTAACCTTACCTTCCACGGCATATATCTTATACTTTGCCACCCTCTTCTTTCTCTTCAATTCGGGATCATTCCACCATTTGTGATCCCCCGAGGAGGAGGATTTAGCGGCTACCTTCGTGCGTTTTGGTGAAAGAGCCAAGGATCGCGAAGGGGGTCTACGTTCTGTGTAATATAGATCGCCAGTTTCATTGCCGGTATCAGCCACTGCGATATTCTGACCACCGCTCTTACGAGATGGGGGAAGGTCCTCCATCTCTAGCTTTCTCTCCCTCATGGGAGCTCTCAATATTTCTCTCAAAAACAAACGAGTGGCGTCGAGGTCAAAATGGAGAGTATTTAGGAAGATTTTCATGCGATTGGAGTAAAGCATAGGACAAAAATAGGGAAGCAGCCTTTTTTTGTTATTTTCTTTTCTATATCCGAAGGGAACACTTATACATCGAAAGAATCCAAAGTGACTAAATATCGTTCCGATGGAACAGCTGGTTGACAGTTTTTTCAATTATGAGTTGCAATCATTACACTTGCAATACCCTGGTGACGTTGTTATATAAGACAAAGTTTTTCCTCCTCAGAGTGTGTCTCGCTCACGTCTTTCTCGTTATAAACCGTCGCGGATGTGAAGATGAAAAAGAAAAAGGGAGATAAACATTAACAACTTTTTATATGTTAAAACGAGTAATGGAAAAAAAAAAACACGCATAAGAACACGATTTAAGGATAGAAAAACTAGTTTAATCATTATATATTATTTCCTTATGTAAAATTATGCATTTGCTATATTTTTCGTAGAGGGATTATGATATGATTTAAAAAATAAAAAAAAAAACTTATTATAGTCCAATCGAAATGCTTGGTTCTTTGAAGGGTAAGGGACGGATTCACTCTTAGCCACCATGTTTTTTCTTTATTAGAAAAACTGTTTCTAAGAAAATATACCAATAGAAATATATGTTGGTCGAGGATTTTATCTCTACTGGACACATACATAATGACTTTTTAATTGTGGTATCTAATAATTATGAGATACATATATAAAGAATATGGAGGAAACCCTAAACATGGAGAACTATTAAAATATTCATAATTTTGCTTTTAACCAAATCTCAAACTATCATTAGGAGGCTTATTCAACTAATTTTTAGACCATATGCTTAATATTATTACTAGCCATCATGCATCCACATTACATGTGCAAAAATTAAATGGAGTGATATTTCAAAAAATTGTGCATGATTCAAAATCTACAAAAAAAAAAAAAAAGGAAAAAAAATAGCAACAATAACGATACATGGAAAATCCATGAAGAATAGAAGAAAAAAAGATAACAATAATAATAACAATGTTTTTGCTGAAGCATACGAAACTATGCTACTTGTGATCAAATTGCTCCATTCATGAAGTTACTATTTCCTAGAAAACAATGTAGATACATTAATTAGAGAACTTGATACATAGGAAAAAGGATAAAGAAATAAATTGTTATTACCTAATCTTTATGGTATTAATCTCTTTATAAATTACTATATTGTTGAAACTTTTGATGTTGAAGAACTACATATGAAATAAAAAGATGAAAATCAAATAGAGTCTATAGCTATCGAAATGAAAAAAATAATAATGTTTATTTCAAACCTTAATAAGATGGAAATGGACAAAAGAGTAAGTCTCAAATCTACAAAAGTAAAGGAAACTTTCATTGGAGTGAAATAAATTGTGAAAGCATGAATAAAAAAAATGTTTTACCCGTGATCTTACTACAATAATAATCATGCTTGACAATCATAATTAGCTCATCTTGCTGCTCGAATTAGGCATGCTATTTGCATTTTGTAATCTCTTGTCTAATCATCTTACTAAAGGTTTATGTATCAATTCTAAGAGAGGATCCCCAACCGAAACTGAAGATGCTTAAGCAATTTCTCTATAAGCAAAAAAGAAATAAATCTTCCAATATATCATGTGCTTCTTTTACCCATAGAGGCATATATATATAAGAGAAAAATCTATATGAAATAAATAGTTACCATTTGAGGAGATCGCCATAGACGTATAGTGAAAATTCCTAAATTATTCAACAAAGCATCTATATGGCTTGTAACATTGGGAAAATCTTAAAGTTAGAACATGGAAGCTTCATTGTATACACAAGTTTTGGTAAAGGTTTTTTTAATGTAAAATTCTTATTAATTGTAGAGTAATTCAATATGTAATTTAAATGCACCTAATGAATATTGAGATGTCTCCTCTTAAACTCCTTTACTAATAAATTCTGTATAATTTGGCGATCAGACATAGCAATAACCATAGTTAAAAGGTTTATTTTGGTATTAACAAAAAGACAAAATAGATATGCAACCATATAACAATTAGAAATGTAAATGTATCATCTCTTAAGTACCATTGCCTTTATGACAATAATACACTTTTGTAGACAACACTTCAAGTAATATATGCCTTCTGCTCCATATATTTTACCCTTTTTACTAATACTTTTGTTGATTGGTTGCAACTTGTCTTGATAAAACCACGTAGGGTTGTCTATGACTAAATACATACTTGAAAAGGAAGATACCCATATTATGTATTGTTTGACCTTGGCCTTTATTGATTGTTAGAGTAAAACCCAAATGTTTTGGAAATTGTTTTCCTATCATCTCAAATGAAAGGTGTAAGTTATTAGAGGTTTTCAAAGAGATTCTTGAAATAAAAATGCTTAACCCCCTTGATTGACTAATCAAAACCTCAGCATAGATGACATTTCTCAAAAAGTCAACACAAATCAACCTTATACTATTATAGAGACCCACCTTTAGGTCTAAGTTCCATAGAAGCATGATTGGGGCTCCCTTTTTAAGGGTTAATATGTATGAAGGCAACCCATCTAGGGAGATAAAATTTAGATATTCTTATTGGTACAAATGTTTCACATAATTGGAAATCGAATCAAATGAGAAGTAGATGTATGGCTTGCTAAGAAAAGATCGAATAATTCCATCATTTAGGTTATTAACCTTTATGTTCGTAGGAGATAGAATTGCAGGATTGATGAAATAGCTACCGTCTTATGCTTGTGTTGAGAGGTTCAGGAAGGTTGCATCAATTAGATTTTGGATTGAATGCTCTCTCTCCCATGGAATGCTTATTGACAATGGTATACGTATGAATTTATCATTTATTATACATTCCTTATCATTGAGAGATCTCATATTATAGGTTAATCGCAAGATACACACATTTTTCCAACATGGTGACTTGTTTAAGCATGCATTAACAATTTGATGCTTTGTCCCTTTTGAGACAATAGGAAGAACTCGTCTAAAATCTCCTTCCGGTATCATAACCTTCCCACTAAATGATAAATCAATTTCCATAATATCTCTTAATATTCTATCAAAGGCTTCGAAAGCATACTTATTAGCTATAAATGCTTCATTTACAAAATGCTTTACATATCTTCAACAAATCAGCTAATTTAAATTGCTTACCCATTGAACAGATAGAAGTTACATCTAGGTTCAAGGGTATCTTGAATCCCGAGTGAGTTGTTTTACCTCCCAATAATATAGTTGCCGTAATACTAAAGGTTATTGTAGCTAATGCAATATGACATGCACTTCGAATAAATGCCAAAATAGTACAATACAAAAATGTTTTCCGTATTCTACTAAGACCATCAACAAAAAATGTCCCTTATTCCTCTTGCTCAAGAATAGACTTTATCAAATCGAATGCTCATCTTTATTTGACATTCAAGTGAGAAGAAGCAGTTATATCATCATTAGCTATGAGAATTGACAACTTACTTCAATAATCCCAGGTCTGTTATCATGGGAGTCTAAGACATTTTACAAATGCGGTAAGTCATAATCCGCTAATCTTTTACCATGTTGTGCTAACAATACCTTAAAGTCAATCAATAATTTTTAAAGAAGAAACACATTTGAATTCATTGAAGATGAAGAGTAGTCCTCCAACACGCTTTGGTGAACTTATCCCATAGTGATTTAACATTAATAGGTTGATGATATACCAAAATAGTTGTAAATAATCTTCTAAACGCTGATGGCATTTAGAAAGATATCGCTTCAACTAAGCATTGCTGCATACTATCATCATTCTCAAGAAGACCTCTACTCTCTGTAGGCTTTTAGAATGTATCATGTGTAACCCCATTATATGTTAAAAGATAGTTAAATGAAGTAAGGCTATGAACATGACTAAGTAAGACACGTAAACAAAATCGCTCAAAGTTTGTTGGGTAAACAGTATAAATTCTTCCAATAACCTTTGTTCTCCTTCTTCTTTGTTGCCATGTAGAGTTTTCCCATTTATAATGCTATGGAAATTCTTTGTACATATAATGTCTTGCCTCATTATCCACTTTATTTGTATGAAAAAATTCCATGAGCATGGTTCGCGGGATTAAGTTATTTAACAAGACAAAAGTTATTGATTAGTCATCTTGAAAAATTAGAGTGCACATGTTAGGAAGATGTATTTGTAATTTGATAATTGAAGGATATAGTTAATTCATTGGAAATTTCATCAACCTCCATATAGCCTTAAGGGCACATACCCAATGTGCATCAACAAATTATTAGATTTCTAACATTGTCATATCCAATATGAACCTCCATGGAAACTCTATTACAACCTTTATGGATGTATTTATATAAGTATTTGACACTCTTAAAACTGGTACAAACATCCACATTAATGCGGCAATCATACTTCAAAAGTAATTAAGGATTGTAACGGATTACCGAACTATTGTTGACTGTTATATTACGATAGCTAGGTAGTGGAACAATACTTGTATTTCTATGTCTGTATATTGAGTAAGAGTCATCCCCTTAAAAAGTAGCACTTATGAATACTTTAGGAAAACAACGCTTACACTGCCCTTACTTCATACATAATATAGATGCATTATATCCTTGACATAAGCCATGAGTCATATGTCTAAGAATAGCATGACATAATTGAGGTTCTTCTCGTTTGGTTGGGATTTCAGCTATAACAACCGTATCATAATCATTTAATGAATTGAGTTTATCATCAAGGTCTAAAATGATGAGTATGTAAGCATGTGGTAGGTCTTGCTTTTAAAGTAAGACTAAATGATTGTGTGTGGTTTGTCTTGGGAGTAATTTATCTTGAATTTCAGGCCAAGATGGGTCACGTGTAATCATGATAAATAAATCCCATCTTCTAAATTCCCGAACCAAAGCCATTGCATCTTGGTATTTTAGATACATATCATGGGGACTATCAACAAATGATGATTGCAACACGACTCTTTAGCCAACATTCCCTATGATATAGTATCAAGTAATTTTAGATTCACATAATGTAATTAGAGGGAAATAGGGACAAATATTAGTTTAGAATAAATAAAAGACTTGCATCATTTTCGCCAATAGCGAATGAATCTTGCAATCCTTGATAAAATTTGAACAAACTTTACCTTGGCTATGACATAACCATCTCAACCTTTGAGTTTCAATTTTGACAAAATTATCAATCAAATATTGTTGGAAGAGTTTACTACCTCTGAGAAGAAGTGACTACACATAATCATGTATCTGAAAATGGAAGTATTTAAAATGTGGTATTTCATCACTTATTGAGATGAATAGTATTTCTTTAAACATCGATAAATTTTTATCTATATTTTATAAGAATAAAAAGCATGACATGTGGCATTATTACCATTTGCTAATGTAGTATTTATATTCCATCCAAACATTTCATATGACAACAGTAGTGGATACCATAAAGAGTCGTAATAACCAGTAGTATCATTGACATTTATAAGATGTTTACTATGCGATCGTATGATGATGTCAGGATTGTTTGACTGGCCAATTTCTTCACCTCCAACTATTATAATAGTAACTTGCAAAGCAAATGGAAGATAATATTGATGTTTACCAATAGGCTACTCACGAATGATAAGGTGACAATCTTCCACATTGTTAAGTGTAGATAATTGATGGAATCAATGAACAAAAGGATTGTGAGAATTCAAAATTGAAGTAACTTTTTGAATGATCTCAATACTTAAGGATGGATTCTTCTAAAGATGATATTCTTTTTCATAGTCAGTTTCATATATAAATGTTTGAAGAAACCTTGGTCTTTCTTGTATATTTGGTAAGAGACTACCAATCCTGTGCTATATACAACCTTGTGGACGAAATGTGTAAAGTCCATAATTTCTAGCTAGTAATGTGTCATCAATGTGGACATCCATTGAAGTAAATGAAAAATATGGTTATATGATCGAATGTTTTGTCTAAAATGTCTATTAAGATTGGTTTGATAATCAAAGAGTTCAAGGAGATTAAGAAGAGGTGAAATAATTGGTAGATCAATATATCCTTTTGAACAACACATCTTAGAAGTTTTATGTTGAAATAATCAAGCATTACAAAATTGACACGACGTTGTTGTAGCAAGATAGAGGTGCTGATATTTAGAGGTTTCATAGAAGTCCCTAGTGACGTTACGATAATCTTGTCGATGTGTAGGCCTAACTACTAGTATTAAAGTTAAAGAAATAAGTATAAAATACAAACATACATTAGTAAGTAATTAGTGTTTGGAATATCCATACAAAACATACCTACGGTTGCATTAGCCTCTGATGGTCTATTTCTTCCTATGGAGTGATAACTATTGGAAATTAATGCATGTAAATGTATCATACGACAAATATGTGTTAAATGAGGACCTAAATATGTATTATGGGGATTAGTAAAAAGAAATATAAGGGTGTTGAAATAATCAAGCACTATAAAGTGGACATTTCATTTTTTTTTAGCGAGACTAAGTTGTTGATAATTTGAAAGTTTTATTGGAGTTCCTAACAATATTATGATATTTGTGTGGACGTATAGGCCATCTTATTAGTATTAAAGCTAAATAAATAAGTTTGGTTTGTGAATCAACATTAATAAGTAAATAATTAGTGTTTCAAATAATCATACTTGCAGTAATAGCAACCTGTAGTGGTTAGCTGCTTCCCATAGATTAATGACTATCAACATTGGAAGTTGACCTACGAGAACATGTCATACGACAATTGTGTTAAATGGGGACCTAAAGATGTGTTGAAATAATATACTGGGGATTAGTAAAAGGAAATATAGGGTGTCGAACGATAACGCAATACATACCTCTAATAGGAAGACATTCATTTTGAAAGTTTAGTTACTCGAGTTGATGGACATCTACACGTTGTTCAAAAGTAAGTAATTGAAGGTTGATTTCATATATGGTTAGAGAAAATTTTGTAAGTGATAGAAATCAAACCACTGTACCTTTGACCTGAGCTTGAGTTTGAGGGCTTGAGAGTTTAGCCAGGCAAATTCTCTTGTACTGACTTGCGCTTGATGAGTCCGAGCTGCTTTAATCTTCCAACCTGTTGCTTTGTCCAAGGCGAACCTTCCTATACCTAACGATTGTCTCCAACCGTCGACTTGAGGAGCACTCAAACAACAACTTAGCTCAGCTAATCATCTATTCAATTAAACTACATCGGAGCTATCTAGAGGATGTCCAAAGTGAATTCACCTAAGAAGAGTCTTCAGCCCAGCTCAATACCTTTGCTCAGCAATAACCCAACTAGCTGTACAATTCTATTTGCTATGCTAGAAGCGCTGCTAATGACCACCAACTATTACATGATGGAATCTGCCATATAGACCAGATACATTTCTGAATTTTCATTTATACCCTTTTACATTCCTTATATCTTACTTATTTAGGACACTACTCTTTTATTCTTTTCCATTTTTGGTAGTTTGCCTTAATGTTTTAGGTATAAATACCCTTTTTTACATTCTAGCCACAATAATCTTCAACATTATTACAAAATATTCTAAGTTTCTCTTACTTGATTGTAAACATCCCTTTTGTTTGCTTGCTTGCTTACTTGCTTGCTAATATCTCTTATCATAACTTTTAAGTAAGGTTAGGTGGTAAGTATCCTTATTAGATAAACTAGTATATCATATCAAGTTGATTTACAAGTCTACGATAGTTTCTTTGTACGTCATATCCTAAGAGCTAATTGTAAGTTTTGCTTATTTGCTTCTCTTTTCGTACATTCCCATTTCCATTTCAAGATTTCAATAAGCTTAGACTCATCTTCAATATGGCTGACCTTGTTCGTCCTTGGCGTGACCCTATCAATATGTATGTACGAAAAGAGAATATATGTTCATTTGTTAAGCGCGAACGTCTAAAAGTGTTGCTTATTTGTTGAGAATATATGACATCGAAGTTAGAATCTATGCTTACCCTATAATTTGATCAATGTCTTGTAAGATAAGCTTCTCTTTCCTCGGTAGACGTACCTTGCATTCTTGCTCAGTAACATCTCCAGTAAGTTCTTCTTGCATTAATCATTTAACTGATAGACAATGGTCGGTTTAATCTTCCATTTGGTTCCATTATTCACCTAAAATATGGAATAGTAAACTTAAATATTATGAATTTTATAAGATACCAATATAAATAAGTACATTGCATATAAACTTGTATCATCATAAGTATTAAAGATATGCAAAATATACTATTCCATCATTAGATTTTTTAAGTGATTGAATATTCAATTTTCCACAAGGATCTTCTCAAATGGAATGAACAGAGTTGAAAATAAGCATCAACTATCAAATTACCTAACTTTTGAAATTATAAAAAACATGAACTCTTCCAATAATAATCCCATTATCTCTCCCTTATTGTCAAAACAATCAAAACAATGCGTGGTACCTTTTAAATGATATGTGAATTATAAGGTTAATAGTACACAATATTTCAAGAGAAAAGTATGCACTCATTATTGCATATTCTCCCAGAAAAGAAGTGCATTCCAAGTATAGTAAAAACTACAAATAAATAGCTTATTTGTATACATGTAGCAAGATAACAATTAAAGATATGTGAAAATGTACTATTGAAAAGTTCAAATTTGGAAATTATTTAATATTCAATTTTGTATGAAACCTTGTCCTATGGAAGCGTAATACACCAACTTAGATAGCCAATACATGATATGTTGTGCTATTGATATACGAAAAAGAATCATCAACAGTAATTAGTATGTTAAGTTATATCTTAAGTTGATATAATTAAAGCTAGAAATCCACTAATTAAAATTTGAATTTGAGTTACAATTTCGAGAGTTCGAAGAAGCTGACATTCTTTTTAATCACTAATTCAATTTCGAAAGTTATTTGGTTAGAAAAGATAGCGGATTATTTCTATTGTTAAAAATCCGTTGTCGTAAAAGAACTTGATGACCTATTCTTCTTTGTTTTTTCTTTCGATAATATGAAGAAGATAATTAAATTTTATATTTTGTTTTTTCAAACTCTCATTTAAAAAGTGTTGTCTATAATATTATAATTTGTTTAAAATTATAGTAGCGGAGGTTGGTATCAAAAGTTTCTTATAGAGTATAATATAATTGCATAATATGTTTATTATGTGTTATGTTTCTTGTGTAATAATCTTTATTCCGCTAAATTCTGTAAGATAAAGTGTGGAAATTTTTTATTCCCATCATTCAATACCAACTTTCATTTGTTTTATGGACATATTTACTCTTTGTTTTTTAATAGTTTTTTTCCTCTTTCTAATTTCTATAAGATGAGGTCTAGAAATTTTGTCTTTTCATTATCAAGAAACAAAGTGTTTATGTTTTGATGAGAAACAAACTTAATAATTATGTATTTACATTAACAATGAAATTTCATAAACAATTGATAAAATAAGTTAATTAGAAAATTAATGTCAAATGAAGTAAAAACTCAAAATACATTAACATATCACATTCAATCAACAAGATGGTGTTCCAACATGCATAGATAGCTAAAGAGACTTTCAACATACACAAATATAACGCTCTAGTTGATTTACTAGAGTATGCTTTAAGAGTAATTCATCCGTAGCAATGTTGGAGTTAGAGTTCCAATCGCAACGAAGTTACTAATAGAGTTCCCATTATAGAGTAGAAATATTAGAATTCTGTCTATATATATAAGAAAAAACATCTCAACTCGAATAATACAACATAAAACATAAATACGTACCGAGTTGAATAGAGAATTTTAACAAGAAGAGAGATAAAATTAAAAAAAAAAAAAAGATAGAAAACCAAGTGTAAGTATTATAAACAAAAAAGTTAAGAGAAGAGAGAGTGTAGCAAAAGAAAGACATTTTTGTTGAGATATTTAATAGAGTCGAAAATAAGTAAATAGTTTGCAAATGGTCTATAGAAGTTATTGAAAAACATGGAAAAATGTGCAATACATAAATAAATAGAGTGGAATATTTTGCTCGGAAAATTTGATGGAAACAAATATTTTTGTTTTTTTAAAAAAAAAATTACTGCAAAAACAATAATTTCTTGTAATTCATCTATTACACTTCATTTTCTTTTATTAAATTGATAATCATGAAACTTTAAGAATTCCATGAAGTTTATAACGAATAATCAAATCAATACATACATGATGGCTATATATAACCATAGGTAAGGAAAATACTATTTCCCCTTATATGAAAGTGAAAAACATTGAACATGGAGAACTTTTTGTTTAGAATATCTAAATGTTATTTCTACTACCGTATTTTAAGATTTGGTCTATAAGTACTTATAATTTTCATACATTTTAAAATTGTCAAATGTAAGAGGAGCTTTAGGATACCAAAAGAGAGCTAAAGAACATTAATATCATAAGAAGATTAAATGGAAATCATACATAATAAAATCAAATTTTAGATTGACCTTAGTCAGTAGTTTAGAGGAAATGACACTATTGAATCCAGTGACTTGAACAATACATATTTGAAAGGTAAGTGAAATTTAATATAACATCAATTCCACCAAAGATGGATAAAAATAAAACATAATGGTCAAATATAAGAGGAGTCTTAGGACAACAAAAGAGAGTCAAAGGTTTTAATATCATTAGAAGATTAATACCATGAAAGGCAAATGGAAATCATACATAGTAAAATTGAATTTTAGATTTACCTAACTCGGCAATTTAGAGAAAATGATGCGGTTGAATCTTATGACTCAAAATAAAACCTACTTCAAAGGTAGGTAAAAATTAATATACTACTAATTCTATGAAAGACAAATAGAAATAAAGCATAATCATCAAACGTAAGAGCCTTAAGACACCAAAAGAGGGCAAAAAACTTTAATATCATTAGAAGATTAATACCATGAAAGGCAAATGGAAATTATACATAAAATCAAATTTTAGATTTACTTTACTTGATAATTTAAACTAAATGATGCTATTGAATTTGGTGACTTGAAAGAAAACTTGCTTGAAAGGTAGTTGAAAATTGACATACTACTACATGTGGAAATAAAACATAATAAAATCAGATTTTATATTTACCTTTATAGGTAGTTTAAAGAAAAACATAGTAGAAAATAGTAAGTAATAGATAATAGCGAAGATAATGAAATGACGCTATTGAATCTGGTGACTCAAAAGAAAACCTACTTAAAAGGTAGGTGAAAATTAATATACTACTAATTTCATTTAAGACGTATAAAAATAAAACATAATAAAATTATATTTTATATTTACCTTTATTGATAGTTTAAAGAAAAATACAGTAGAAAGTAGATCGATAGTAAATAATAGATAATAGCAAGGACAATGGAATGATATATTTATTGGTTAATCCAGCTTTTGAGGGACGGTTTGATTGCATAGAAATGAGTACTGCTATACCATATGTTGGTGTAGTTGGTCTCCATTATCTAGGAACGTAGGTATATGGAAGAGTCCCCTTTGATTTTTAGCAGTTGGTCTTAGTTATCTAAGAACATAGGTATATGGAAGTGTCCAGGTAGCAAGAGAAGGACGGTTTGATGGCAATAGCATAGAAGACGTGTATTGTTATGATGTGTAGATAAGGTTACTGCTAATGATCAATCACATGCTATGCACGTAATGGTTGATCTTAGAGATCACTTGATCCGATGGCATGTATAGGAATGTAATAAAGAGATGCATGGGAGGTCGCTCATTCGCGCATGTGATGGAAGATGAAGTCTTGTGTTTCTAGGTACTCTTGATTTGTTTTTCATCGAGTATCTTATTTGAACTTTCATGGAGTAAATTTAATAGAGTTTCTATATTTATCTCAAGCTATCCAATGCTCAAAATGATCCCAAATGAGAGAAAGAGCTTCTTATTTATAGATTTTAAGAGTAAATTTTGGCTGTTGGATTACTTTGAGATTTGGCATTATTGACAACCATTGGATGGCTTTAAATGATCCAGTGGCTAGGATCTACTCCTACTCTTCATATGGACCATAAGCTTGGGACACAAGCTTTAGATAAGCCTAATGGCTTATAATCAACGAATAAAATCTCATTAATAATAAGATGAGCCCATAACTTTTGCTTAAGCCCAAATAGCTTCTTTTAAGATTGAATAAAGTCTAAACAGGCTTAGAAAGACCTTTTTTTAGCCAACTTTTTGCGCACAAGTTCATCAAGTAAGGCCGAGAGTAGCATAATTGGTCTAATGATCCATATTTCGAGCCTGTCAAGCCGCATCTCTTTAAAACATCCTTATTTTGGTCCAGTTTCTTGAGCCCTATCACCAACCCATTGAACCGATCCATAGCATTAAATTATGCTAAAAGCTTAATTACTAAAATGACCCTTAACATGATGTATGTTGGGATTTTAAGTGGTTATATGTGTAGAAATCCATTTACTAAACATAGGATATATTTAATAAGGATAATAATAATGAGAGTTAAATGAAACTATTTGCTTAATATTAATAAATAGATTGGTAACAACTCATACTTACATTGCACCTTTTTTTTTTTTTTAACTAATGATTATGGGAATTAAAGGCATAATGTAACATAGTTACAAAAGCATAACTTGGCCAACAACATAACAATTAGGAACTCAACGTTGACATAAGCATACATCATATGTTTCTTTAAAAAATTGATAACTTCAAAAGAGGGGCCCACTGGAGAGGGGGTGGGGGAAGGGAGGTAATTCCTTCAACATCCTCCTTCCTACTATCATTTGCTAATTTATCGATCACTGAGTTTAATTCTCTCAGAACAAGAATGCATCAAACTCTGCAAGTTTTACCTTAAAGCATTAACAACATTTGCAAACTTGTTACTTGAGTCACACTCTAGAGTAACTACATCCACTATCATTTTGAATCCAAATTGTCTTTAATGTGTTCCAATTTAGATTTGGATCCTTTACAATTATTCTTCTAAAATTATCCCCTTAAAATGTAATCAGTTGTAATTAATGAATGATATTATACGAAAGTAGATAATGTCATTGATGATATCATAAAATATTTAAAAATTTTATATAATCTCAACTATTAATTTGTCATTTTACCTAAAGTAACTTTAGAGGATTCGTTTTTGTTTCAATCTCAACCATAAATAAGGCCTTTTGTTGATTACTCCAAGGGTAAGGGGTAGCCGCTAGTTACTTTTTTTTTTTTTCTCATTTTTTCATTTAATTTATGTGTTTTTAAATAATTTTTAGTTACATTACTATAAATTATTTAATAATAGAATCAACTATTAAAAAGATTCCAATACGTCCCTTATGATATGTCTTTTCCTTAGATTCATAAGAACTGGTAAGGGATCTAAAAAAACTCGCCAGATAAAATGCTTTATTTTTGGTTGAATGTCGAGTAACCAAAGAGTTTTCCAATCTTTTACAGATATTTGGTGAGAAGATGATGCCGCCGCTATAGGAGTAAATGTATCTACCTCATTCAGGAAAAAATACGCAAACTTTGCCGAGCACTCACCCAAACGTGTGTGCGGCCAAACGAGCACATTGGCCTTATCCTGCATAAGTATGTAGACTTTCCTTATCACTTCAGTTTCTTCCCTTTACAGCCATATATTGATGCTTCTCAAATCCTAATAACCCTTCTGTATCTATTAGATTGCCACTGTACGGTCCCTATTTCCTCTTGGTCTAGATCTCAACTTATTATTCGGTAAATTAAGTACCTATTTATCATCCTAAATCTTGATCAACTTCCCATCTCCAATTCACCAGAAAGCTCCTCTAAAAAGTATATCCCTTCCCTCTAACATACTAGCCCAACCTCAGGAAGCTCTACCTCCCTTGTTAACAAATTGGAACTCAATTCTAGGAAAATATAGTTCTTTGAGTACTCTAACCCACAGCTTCTAAGGATTGTTATGAATTATCCAAGCTAGTTTTTTCAATAATGCCAAGTTATAAAGATGTAGATCCTTTAAACCGAGTCCCCCCTATTCTTTAAGCCCTCTTAGCTTATTCCAATTAACCCAGTGTACTCTTCCTTCTTCACCTTGATGTCCCTAGTTAGGTTGTTAACACTTCTACACCACCTTAGAGAAAATTCGAAACAATTCATTGAATAGGTTGTTATTGCAAAAGCCACTACCTTGATCAGAATCTCACGATCTGTAAGGCTTAAAAGACTCCTTTCCTTCCCTTTTGCTTTCTAACAATATTTTCCTTCACAAATTTAAGGGCATCAATTTTAGACCTACTCCATAGTGAAGGTAAACCTAAATACCTACTCGGATCTGCTAATTCTCTTACTCTCAACCTCTTAACAACCTAGCGTCTAATAAATAAGGAGTACTTGAACTAAAGAAAACATTGGATTTAGCAAAGTTGATCTTCTGCCCTAATGCAACATAATAGTGTTCTAAAATCTTCTTTAGCATTTATAGGTTCTAATCTAAAATTTCAACAACAAAAAGCGAATCATTAGAGAATAAAAGGTGTATAATGTTACACCCCGAAGTGGTAGAGTTGTACCAACCCCACTATGCAAACCATTTTAAGATAGAAGTTAGCTTTACAACCGCTATCCTAGACCCGATCTACACAAAGCATCCACGACTAACTCACTTTGAAGTAAACAGTTCGTAATTTAAATATATTATTTACCTAAGAAAGTAAGAAAATATATATATACCCTAGAATTCAATTATTACAATTAACGTTTACAACGTTTCATCGTAATCTATTTCCTAATTAATACATTATTCATAAAAGAAAAATTCTAAGATAAAAGCTTAGACCTTAAAAATATATATCTGTTTTTCAAATATTTTTCCTTACTCCTCAGGATCTAGCAATTGTTAGCTTTAGAGTAGTTGTAAGCCACTTTTTAGCCAGCACTTGCAACAACGTCTATAGGAATGTGAGCAACCACAGCTTAGTAAGTTAGGATAGAGCATTTAAAACTATACCACCAACATAAACAAGGTTATCGACCAAATCGTTAGGTACAATGCATGTTCAAGAAAATACCATCGCACGACGTTGTCTGGCCCATCGTGAGATTTGAGAAATTGCGCCCGCTCTAATTCAAGTTAAGGAGTTACCGTTATTGCAACAGCTTACAACCAAACCCAGACTTGTACAATGGAGACATTGCTCTTCCTGCGACTACCTTCAAACCATTGACTTCACTCTTATCGCGACCTTCTTACCTTTCACTTAATTCGACTAAGAATGAAGAAGGGACCTATTATGCTATCCAGTGCTATCCCTTTCGAAAAGGTTAGTATTTAGCCGGAGAATCCTAGGTTTCCCCAAATGGGTTGCTATGCAGGTTCGATTTATGATTGCAAGTCGTATATTTAATTAGGTTCAGTTTAGGGTGATCAATCATTTCATACAAATCATACAATACAAGCCAAGCAACAAATCAAAATCATATCATCAGCTCAGAACAAGCATAATCAAGTACAATTTCAAACCTCCAAAATACAATACTGTATTAATCCCAACTTATTTAGACTCTTCACTTACTCATTCAAGATCCGATTTGCTTAGGCCATTGCTAATCATCCCTATAATACTAACGTTGTCTCAGTTTTCATATAACTGTTATAGATTAGTTTTTATCCTATAACACTTATTGTTATCTTTGGTTTAGGGTTTAATATTTTAATTATCTAGGTTCTTAAATCTTTTATAATTATTCTGGGTTTGGAGCTAAGTTCGGGTTCAGTTTCCACATCGATTTTTAAATTAGGATCTAGTTCAATTTTTAAGTATTGTTTTATACACGAACTCTAGAAACTCGTTTCAACTCATAATATGAAATTAATCACATTACTTCCAAATATCCTAAATACCATAATTACTCCTAGGTAGTATTTTATTCCATCCAGTACACTTAAATTCTTATTAGTATACCGAATTTACTTCTGATATGAGAAATTTTTATATTTTTCGTATAATTACATAAATTTAAGTTTTCTATCAGATTTATTATATATTCCTATTATTTATATAATATCAATTTTTATCCTAATATCTTCTATTTATTATATTTCCAATAATTACATATTATATATTATCACATATTATATACATAATACACATTTAATATTTCTATCACTCTAATTACCATCTCCCAACATCAATTAACATTTTAAAATGTCTAAATTCATCCCAAATCAGATTTGAACTTAATTACCCTAAATTACCAAATTAACTTAAAATGTACTATTTTTTTTCCTATTACTTATTTACTACATAATTACCTTAATAATTACATCTAACACTTTAAATGCTAAAAGTATCAGACTTCATCAGATTTCAACATCCTAAAACATATAATTGTATATTAAATCAGTAATTACCCATTCTATGCTTAATTTTAAGGCCTAAAAATTATCTAAAATTTTCGAAAATTCATTTTTTTTTTTTTTGAAAAGGGACTCCGTGGCACTATTCTATATCACCTAAGTAATCTACACAAAAATTTTGGGCTCAAAACTATACTCCTAAGGTCATTTATTTCTAAATCGAAACATGTTCGGTTTTATATGATTTCTTAAGGACCATATATCACGGGACATATTTTCATTAAAATAATATTTTTCCTAAAAACTACATACTAAAATATTTCAAAATAACAAAATTCATAATTTTCTAAGAATATTTACTATTTTTATAAAATTACACAAAATCAGACTGAAAATTAAACTCACTGGTTTGGGTAGCTCTAGCCACCGTCGATGGCCATGGGTATGTCGGCCCACTTGGGCACTGCCACCATTATATGGTGATGGTGGCCATCTACTCCTAGTTGCTCGTTGAGTTTAGGTTCTTCTTAGAAGCTCCAACTGCACAGTTTTTTTGTAATTTTTCCTAAAACCCTAATTTACTATCAATTTTGCTGCTCTCTAATTTTCTAAACTTCTTGACATCCAAAATGAGCTTTTAAAAAATTTGAGGTATTTATAGAGGTCTTGAGGAATTATTGTGCATTAAATGGATTTGGCAATTGCCTTTTCTCTTCTTTTTCTTACTTTCTATTTGTTGTAATTTGATTGGTTGCTTTTATTTCTTTAATTCCAAATTGCCACACCTCAATTCTAGATTTTTCCTCATTTTTCCTTAATTAATTATGAATTTTATTTAATTATTTAGCATTATTTTAGCACATTTCACATATTTTAAGTAATTACGCGTATTTCTACATATATGTAAATTTATATATAGTATAAATAAATATTCCTAAATATTATTTAGGTTATTTTATGATTTTTTAATGTGCATATAATTTATCTCTAGTGATTCATTAATTATCGGAATGTATTTTATGCATTTTTTATAAATAACGAGTAATATACTTAAAATTTGACAATTTTATATTTTTTTATTTATTAGTTATTTTTTTAAATTCAAACTTACTGAATCATTTTTACTAATATTTTTAGCTTTACTTTATAATTTAGGCTCAATCAGATCCTTTAGTAGATCAGAACCCCGAATAATTGGTTATAAGGCTGACATATAAGCCTTGGACTTGCTCTCTTTAGCTTAACTCCATACAGTATATTTTGTTTTGCTAATTGATTCAATCTTTTGGATCATACATCAACAATTAAGATAAAAAGATAAGGAGATAAAGGATCTCATTGTCTCAATCCTCTAATAGGCTTCACATGTTCCGCTATATTACCATTAACTAAAATATTATACTCCATCGACTATCCAATTCACCCACTTTCTATCCAATCCACCCAGGTCTTATAACAACTCCCCCAAGGAAGTCCTACTCTACTCTATCATAAACTTTGTTCATGTCAACTTTAAGCCCACAGCTAAAAATCTTCCCTTGTCTTTTATTTTTTAAAGTAGAAAAACTCATGTGCCACCAGTATATTGTCCTAAATCAACCTTCCTAAAATAAATGCACTCTGATTTTCAAAAATAAAGTCACCTAGATATGGTTTTAATCTATTTATTAAAAGTTTTGAGATGATTTTACAAAAGAAATTGCACAAACTTATTGGTTTATAGTGAGTGATTGACTTAGGAAAAGGGATTTTAGGAATTAAGACAATATTTGTCAAATTTAGGGATTTTGGAAACAAACCTAAAGGGAAGAAATTCTAGACCGTTTGAACAATAGTTGAACCAATGACATCCCAATATGACTGATAGAAAATTCCAAAAAACCCATCAACCTAGTGCGTTAAATGTACCCATATGAAAAACCACATTCCTTATCTCCTCAATTGTAACTTCCCTGAACAAATTAGCATTAATATCTTCTGTAAAGACTGGTCCTACCCACTCTAAAACATTAGACATGTTCCTATTGCTTTCACTTTTGTACAAAATTGTAAAGAAACCTTGAAAGGCTACTGCAATTTCCCCTTCCTCTTCATTTCATACCCCTGGTTCATCTTGAATTTTGATAATTTTGTTCTTTTGTCGCCTATTTAGGATAGATTAATGGAAAAAAGTTGTATTATAATCCCCATAATTTAGCCAATTTACCCTAGATCATTGATGCTAAAATTCTTCTCTCCTCCATAAAAGCTCCAATTCTTTAATATTATCCTCTTCATCTTAATCTTACTGCACATCTTCACTAACATGAAAATCACTTAGTTTCTAAAGAAGGATATCAATTTGTTTTTTTTAGTATTTGGCACTACATTTCTACTCCATTTGATTAAGTTCTCTCTATAACTATCAAGACACTCTAGGGCAATTGCCATAGGATTAGCACTTAGATTGCCCTACCAACTCTTTTCAATCACTTCTTTACAATCCTTAATCACTCTCCAAAGTTCTCAAACTTGAAAATTTTTCTTCTATTTACTTTTTCTTCTTCCAAATCATATAATAAAGCTACATGATCCGATCCCATAGCCAATAGATGAATTATCATAGATCTTGGAAATCTCTCTCTCCAACTTACTGAAACTAAAGCCTAATCAATTCTTTCTTTAACCAAAACCCCATCAAATCGCTTATTCATCCACGTGAATTTTTATCATTTCAAGCCAATATCAATAAGTTGCGCATTCGAAATCATACTTCTAAATCCTTCTAACTGCTTTCTATCCCGAGATTTACCGCCCCATTTTTCATGGTCAGCCACCATTTCATTAAATCGCCAATGCATATTTAAGGGCCTTCATGATAGGAATCAATACCTTAAACCAATCATATGAGTCGAGCTAAGGGATTGCAAGGACTTATACGACATAGACTTGCTCAAGAAACCTTTAAGGACAATGATTCCTTCATCAATCTTAAACTCCTGCATTTCCACCGACTTGAGTGCTAAACTCTAGTTGAAATTGACTCAACTTCCAAGCTGTCAAGCTGCAGGCTTCTATCAGCTAAGCTGCCGAGATGCCCAACCTTAAGAAACCCCAAGATGCGCAAGCTCCAACCTAACCCAGATCAAGTCGGCCCAATTTCCAGAATCCTTCTTGACTTCATCTGAGTTAAATCTTACAAGTGCCAAGCTATTGAAGAACTTACTTCAGTAGGACCAGCCATGCTATAGATTGCTAGTCATTACTAAACATGTGTCTTTTACATAACATTCCGGAAGGATTCCTTTTCTTTTCCATATAGAATATCATTTGTTATTTTTACCTTTTTTAGTATGTTTTAGGAATTTTTTTGTATATTATCTATTTTATCTTTTCCTTCATTATTGTAACCCTAGTTAGGGTCATATAAATACCTCACTTCTCTATATGCAAACATCATACTTAATTATTGGATACATATATCATCCCTTTGAGAACACTTGGTCGTGTCTTCTCTTTTTTCCCTTTAGCTCTTATCTAACTCTTTTAGCAAGAGTTAGTAGTAAGCAACCTTAATCCTTATTTGTGTGTTATATCAAGTGTTAGGATTAAGCCAGGTAGGATTAGTTGGTTCGTTATATCCAGCTAGTAGATAATGGTGCAACCTTCGTTATGGTGTGGCCTTCGAGCCAAGGTGAAGTTGTCTTCCTTAGTTATGTAGTGTTAAGAGACGGAATCTAAGCTAACGAGGAGAAAATCCAAGCTGTCTTGGAGTAGTTAACGCTTAAGAGCATTACTAAAGTATAAAGCTTTCATGGTGTAGCTTCATTCTATAGAAGGCTTATTAAGAACTTTAGTACCATTACTACCCCATTGATCAAGCTCACCAATAAGAGTGAAGGATTCCATTGGAGTGACTAAGCTACACAAAGCTTCAAGGAAGTCAAGGAGAAGCTTACTTTTGCTCTTATTTTAGCTCTACTTGACTTAGATAAACCTTTTGAATTGGAGTGTGACACATCAAGTACTAGTATTGGTGTCATACTAATGCAAGAGTGTTGGCCTATTGCTTATTACAATGAGAAGCTCCGTAGTGCCACGCTGAATTATTTTGTGTACAAGAAAGAGTTGTACTCTCCTTTCCAAGCTCTTACTATATGGCAACATTTACCTCAAGAGTTTGTGATTTATACAAACCATTAGTCCTTAAAGCATCTTAGGAGTCAGAAAAAACTTTCAAAAAGGTAAGCAAAGTTATTAGAATTTATGGAGAGTTTCTCATATGTGATCAAGTACAAGAAAGATAGTGCCAATGTGGTTGCAGATACCCTGTTATGTCGACAAACCCTACTAACCACCTTACAAATTAAATTACTAGGTTTTTTCTCTTATTGTCGAATAGTATTACTAAGATCCACATTTTGGTCCCATTCTTGAAAAGTGTAAAGAATGAATTGTTATTAAAGGCTATTACCTGAAGGATGACTATTTGTTCAAAGAGAAGAAGCTATCCATACCAAACCGTTCTACACAAGAGCTGTTGGTTAGAAAAGCTCATAGTTGTAGATTATTTAGTCATTTTAGAGAAACCAAAATAGTCGACCTATTGAAAGAAAACTTCTATTGACTTAGTTTGTTGAAGGATATCCACAAGGTTATCGGTAGTTGTGAAGTGTATAAAAGAATGAAAGGAAAAAATGAGCCGCATGAAGGATATGTGCCCTTACTAACATCGACCTCACTTTGGGTTAACCTCAACATGGACTTTATCCTAGGGTTTCCCTAAACATCTAGAGAGAGGAATTCGATCCTTGTAGCAATAGATCACTTCGGTAATGGAATAGTAGGGTTAAGGCCTATATGAAATATACTTGCTAAGGGATTACAAGGACTTACATGAAATATACTTACTTAAGAACCCTTTAAGGACAAAGATCCCTTCATCAATCTCGAACTCCTGCATTTCCATGACATGAGTGGTAAACTCTAGCTGAAATTGACTTAGCTTCCGAGCTACCAAGCACTAGGCTTCTATTCAGTCGAGATGCCCAACCTTAAGAAACCCTAGAATGCCCAAGCTCCACCCTGACCTAGATCAAGTCAACCTAATTTTCAAAATCCTTCTTAACTTCATTTGAGCTAAATCTTACAAGTGACAAGTTGTCCAAGAACTTACTTCAGTAGGACCAACCACGCAATAGATCACCAGTCACTACTTGATACATATCTTTTGCACAACATTCCAAAAGGATTCTTTTTCTTTTTTGTATAGAGTATCCTTTGTCATTTTTACCCTTTGTAGTACATTTTAGGAATCGTTTTGTACATTATCTATTTTGTCTTTTCCTTCATTATTGTAACCCTAGTTAAGATCATATAAATACCTTACTTCTTTGTACGTAGACATCATACTTGATTATTGAATACAAATACTATCCCTTTAAGAACATTTAGCCATATCTTCTCTCTTTTTCCTTTAGCTCTTATCTAGATCCTTTAGGAAGAGTTAGTGGCAAGCAACCTTAATCCTTGCTTGTATGTTATATCAAGCGTTAGGATTAAGCCGAGTAAGATTCATTAGTGCATTATATCCAACTAATAGCTATTCAGACCTTACTAAACCCTTT
Organism: Lumnitzera littorea; assembly: GCA_024138015.1. Taxonomy (NCBI): domain Eukaryota; kingdom Viridiplantae; phylum Streptophyta; class Magnoliopsida; order Myrtales; family Combretaceae; genus Lumnitzera; species Lumnitzera littorea. The sequence continues at coordinate 150,464,475 of JAMXBB010000001.1, read as the reverse complement.
TGTTTTCTTTCATTCTTGTTTATTGTGGTACGACCTTTGTGTGTATAACCTCGAAGACGCCTACAAAGGCCGCACTACTTCCACTACATCAGAAAAAGCCACCAAATCTCTTCATAAGCCTCTCTTTCCATCAAGGTCAGTAGGTGAATACACCTACATAATAGCACTAATTTTTTCACCATCCATTCTGCTCACATTTGACACAATATAGTGCTGGTTAAACTCAATTATTTCCACATGTACCTCTTCCATCCAACATAAGGCAAGTCTTCTTGCTACACCTTTTAGGGGAACATAAAGGAAGTGTCCATATCTCATCATCCTTCTTATTTTATCAACAAATTCATTTTTTTTTTTAGTTTCTATAATAAAAACCATACTTGGATTATTTTGATTCAACAGTCCATATAAGTCTTGAATTGTCAAGGACAAACCCAATCCTTGACAATTCCAACATAAGAGCTTCATGGCTCACTTATGGCTATTAAAGTTTAGCTACTACTACCCTTAACAATGGTCCACTCCACTTCTTTTACTTTAACATCCACCAAACTCTCCATCTCAATCAATTCTTTTTTAGTTAATATTTTTTTCTTGCATCTAGATTTTTTTCCCTGGATTTTACCTTCTCTTCCTCCCAAAATAGCACTCAAGCTAAAAGTTCTCTCCACCAATGGGTCTAACACTCACTTATCCACTTTTAGTCTTTTATTGTATTCCTCCAAGTCCTCCTCTCTAGCTCTCTTTAAGGAAAGATCTTCTAAAGCTTTCACAACAAATTAAGAGGCCAAACTTGTCACACCCTAAACTAAAGAGTCATAACAGGCCCTATCGTGTAAACCAATCTAAGCTAAAAACTAGCTACTTTAGCCACTAACATAGGTATGGCTTACACAAGCCATTTACCACTTCCCTGTTTTGAGCCATCTAATTCTAAGTCTAATAGATAACAACTCGTGATGTAGCACTCCAAAATAGTTTTGAAAAATAAACTTGTAGCTTAGATAATTGAGAAATCAAGCTTTATAAATCATTTAGAGTATAAAATCTCAATTTCAATAAAAAATTATAAAAGTAACTTGATTTAAGAAAATAAAGCAATTAATAAAGGGTTTATAAAAGATCACAAGTTATTAGAGCATAATAACAGTATCTATAATTGAAAACTAGAGGGTCACTAATAAAGACCCTATTAGTTTTAGTACAAATTAATAAATCTGACAAATAATTAAGAATATAGTCCATTAGCTTTGAATCTCATTCCCCAACCTCGTTTTCCAGTATTCTGAAACTTGGTTTAATGTTGGTGATTCTACTAGAAACTTACAAAATAACTATAGGAGAGTGAGCTACAACTTGCTTAATAAGTGGGATGAAAACAATAGCATATGTCAATCATCTAACAACTAAGGTTTTAGAGCAAGGTTAATTCGATGCAATGCATGTTTAAGCAAATACTGCTGCATGATGTTGATCGATCATCATAAGATCAAAAAAATTATACCTACTCTAATCCAGGTTTTAAGGAGTTTTATGCCACACACTTCATCGATCGAACACCAAACCGAAGCTTGTGTAATTGAGAAATACACTCTGCCCAAGATTGTAGTCTCCAACCTTCAAACTATAGTCTCCAACCTTATCGTGACCTCCTCTCTTTTCACTTAGTTCGAGTAAAGGTTGGCAAATGACAATTTCTACTATCCTTATCAAAGGGTTCAAGCTTGGACCAAGAATCCTAATGTTTCCCCTAATTAGTTGTGATGCAAGTTAGGTTACTTTTAGGGTGATCAAGAAATTTCATACAATCCATAATAGATAATATTACAATATAACCAATGTATACAATCTAGCACTTCACAACAACAGTTCAATGTTCAAATACACGCATGGCATACACACAAGCTAATAACTTACAATCATAAATAAGATACATACTAAGGTCTCCAAATATGCTCAAGCAATACTCTAAAGTACAGTGAAGTACCGAACCCACTTACTTGCACTTTTGGATACTCTACTCTTGACCATTGTGTCCTTGATCTTCAAGTGTCCCTAAAATATAGAATAGATTAGTTTTCAAGCTTTGATTTATTAGTCATTAGTTTGTTTTATATGTTTTTGGTTGTTCAATCATAAATTTTATAAGTTAGTTTCACTTAAAAATATGATTTTCATACCAATTAATGGTTTGTTATGATTTATCCTAATCAGCCAAATCCTCTAAGCTATCATTTGAGAGGACTTATTGTGGTTTTCTTTAATCAAAATCCTCTGAATTTGGTTTTGAGAAGTTTGATAGTCCCTTTCTTTAGTCCTAAAAATCTTCTGAGTTTGATTTTGAGTGAATTTATAGTAAATTCCTTTAGTAAAAAATCCTTTAAGTTTGTCTCTGAGCTAATCAAGGTTATTTATTATACTAATTCTTTACTCTAAGATAACTTCTTAGCTTCTCCAAGTAAATCTCCCTATCTGAAAATGCTCTGAGCTATCATCTAACCCTGTTTTCTAGAGAAGTTTTAATATTATCATCCTTTGACTAATCATTTACTTCTCCTATTTTTACTTAACAATTTTTTCCTCCAAGCATCAATTTAATGCATTATTCATTACCAAAATCCTCTTCATCTTCCTCTACCTATTATCAATGTCCTATAACTAGTTTACTTACTAACTTACTTCCAACTTTCAATTGTAAAATCAGTTTTTAAACAACAAATAGTACTTAGACAAACCTTCCTTAGCTCTTTACTGTTCAACTCATTATACAAGACATCATAACTCATTAATTTGACCCAATCCAACTTAGACATCTCACTACTTCATCTTTTAAGGCCAACACATTAATTTCCATAACTTCACACTTCATTTATCAATCCACGTACTCCCAAACAATATACACACTTCTAATATTGAATCAAACTTAGTAGTTAAGCAGGATTATCAAAGGAAACTCATTATTTTTCACCAAAATATGCCATTTTAAGCATCATTTTAACTCAAAAATTCAATAAAAATATGGAAAATAATATCATGAAAAAAATTTGACATAACAATTTAATACTAACTTAGTATAGTTTATAAAAAAAAAATTGAAGTGGAAACTACGTCATTAACCTAATTTATTTCAACTTCGAAAATTGTTTGATTTCTTCAATTTCTTAAGGATGTATATATTAACTACTAAATTTATACAAATTGATATTTTTCCTTAGATTCTATACACAAAAATATATGAGAATAAAAATTTTCATAATTTTTTAGGCATTTTTAATAATTTACATAAAATCGGATAAAAAATGGAATCCACTAAAAAATTGGCCTCTGGCCACTAGTGGCTCCTCCCTTCTTGTGGTGACGCCAGGCGATGGGTGTAGCCTTTAGTGGTGGTGGTGGCTAAGTTCTAGATCTAACTTACACCAATGAATTGCTATATTACCTATAACGCAAATTGATTTTGTAATTTTTTTTCTGATTTTACTCTTTGATCAACCTAACTCACTTTGATTTTTCTTAGTTCCATACTTGCATGCTTCACATGTTAAAGAGGATTTCTAGATTTTTTTTCCTAGCTAATCAAGTATTGAATAGTAATTTTCTCTCTCTCTTCTTGAAATTTCCTTTATATACTATTCCTAACCTTACATGATCTCTTTCCTTAATTCACAAAAACCTATCCTAAGCATTTACACATGCCTAAACCACTTCATTCCAATAGCCATAATTTTTCATCATTTTTTATTGATTTTCTTAAGTATTTTAGCCTAAAATCGCATATGTTAAGGTATTTTAGCTATATACCAGTATATGCACATGCTTAAAAATTACACATAACATGTTCGTATACATTATATATATTATTTTATTTCACAAATAAATTTTTATTATAGGTGTAACTTATCTCTAAATATTTATTAATTATCGTAGCCTATTTTACGCAATTCCAATAAATAAAATATAATATAATTACATTTTACTATTTTAGCTATATTATTTTTATTTTATTATATTTCTAATATCCGAGTTTACGTGATATCCTCATCTCATATGTCAAGTCTACTCATAAAATTTTAGGTCATTCAAGTTAGTTTAATTAATGCCTTAAATTACTCGCTAGAGCAACTACGTGAAATTACGGGGCTCACAAAACTATCAAGAACTTTAGGTTTTAAGAGCAGGTAAAAAATCTCATATTCATGTTCTAAAATTTTGCATATTAACTTAATCATGCTTATTTCACTTAATCTCAAGAGAATTTAAATTCTACTATATCATTAGGCTAGTTTATCATTAAGTTACATTTAATCAACTCCATGTTTCGTGAAATCACCTAATAATCACTAAATTAGTTAAATTATCACAATGCACCATAGATATCCCTTCTTTAAGTCTACCATTCAGTTTAGAAATGCAACCCATTATATTAGTTTTTCCCTGTTTTTAGAAATGTCATGAAACAACATATTTAGTATACTAAATTTACCTAGATTTCACTCAACATTCAAGTCAATTCTCAAGTTTATTCTTACTAGACTTAGAGTCCTCCATCGCATTTCGTTTTTAATTTCACTTGGTTACATCTTTAGCTAATAGATCAAACCTAAACTTATCACTAGAAGCATAAATAATCATCCAAATCAAAATATACATACAAGAATTCTCTTAATTCATACATGATTCACTTCTATCACAATATGATTATCAACATATTCATTCATTAGTCCTTCTTACCCTTCAACATCATAAGCTTTTCAAGAATTTCCCCAATATTATGTGTTTCTGCATCACAAATTCAAAGCTAAAATAAATACATTAAAGAACCAAATTAAAGTTGAAAAGATCCTACTTTAAAGCTTCAACCACTTAAGCTAGTGGTCCTCAAGTATCGCCCAAAATTTTCCTTGATGATGTGACTTTCTCCTCCTTTCCTAGACTCTAAACTACTTTTCCTAAACTTAACACCCACTTACCTTTGACTAAATATGACAAGTTTTCTCCAAATATTATTGATTCTGAAGTGATAGTAGGATATAGAGATTTAAGTCCTCGAGTTTTGGTTTAGGTTGGCATTTTCCTTCTTGATCTTTGATTTAAGTGGTAGGAAATTGTGATAGAATTTTGAATGGATGAATATGAGATGGATAGAATGAGAGCTAAAACTGTATGAGAGGAACAGAAGGAAGAATGCTTTGATTTGATTTTGCTCTTGATATATTTGATGAAATCTAATCAAAATATGCATTGTAGTTAGGTGATTTCTTTTGTTGAAGGATTTTGTGGAGATAACTTAAAAGAAGAAGAAGAAGAAGAAGAAGAAGAAGTTAAAGTATAGAGAGGGAGATGAATGATGGATTGAGGGTGAGGAAATTATGAAAAAAAAAATAATAATGATGATAACTTATTAGGTCAAGTTAATCTATGCCTTTGTAATTTAATAGATATGATTGTACTTGAGATTCCACAAATTAAGGGTTTTTGTCATTGGAAGGGAGATTTAGAGCTTGTTTGCTATTGACTAACTAGTTAACTTGGTTAGTTAGATGGAAAAGTAGGCTAGGAGAAAATAGAAATTGAAATGTAATTGAGGGTAATGGGGTTTAGGGACACACGTGTATGGTAAATTAGGGCATCGTTGATCTATTTTAATAGGATTGGAATTGTTACTTGTCAATTGATAAGATATAAAATTGATTTAGGTATTTATAGGTACTTTAGAGTTATATGATTTTTAGGGTTTTAGTATTTTATTGTGGGTTTTGCTAAAAGTTTAATAATAACTTATTGTACGACGTTTATTAAGTCCTTTTATTTCTCTTGATTCTCACATTAGCTACTGGACCCTATTTTCGATAAAAACTCAGGTATTACATGCAGGATCTTAAGCAGCGATCCATTGCACCATAAACCGTGCTATTCATCGCTACCATTGACATTCAACTTAGCTTAGCAGACGGAGTGTACTGGCCACCAGACTATCCAATTGGGACGTTTCGAGCTTCCTTTTTATATTCCATGAATGTCATGGCCCCATTTAATTCATTTTTTTTTTCTCATTTTGTTGATGACTTTTTAATATTTACTTGAATCTTTCATTTGACGAGAATAAGATATCAAAAATATGAAAATATAATTTCATATAACCATTCTTCTAAAATTAAATATCCAATAAATCTCAATAAAATTAAATTTATTTATCATTTACTTTATTCATATTTACAAAAATCCCAATTAAAATAATTATATCTAATATATATAATATATATTTTTAATTTTTTTTACTTAAATGTACGTAAATTTTCATTTTTTTAATTCTAACATTTCAATCATTACATTCATCATAACTATAAAAAAAAAAAAAACAGATAAAATACAGATAAAACGTTTTTTCAAACACTAAATTTCAATCATATACAAATAGAATATACAATAAATATAGATAAGATACAAAAAAAAAAAAACCATATATTGATCATTATTATTATTATTTGATTTTTTTTTTTTTTTTTTTTTTGTTGCTAAGCATAGGGTAGGGGATACTTCTTGGCTATAACACAGCCAACTCGCCAAAATAGCCTATTATAGCCAACTCATTATAATAACCTATTATAGCAAGCCAATCCCATTAAGAGCTCATTAGGCAGAGCTTTCCCAAACCCCTTCTTGAGACATGGTTTACTATTATAGACATAGACTTGAGAAAGAGTCAGTTCTAAATCAGCTCATTTGTGGTGAGTTTGAACCGGCTAAAGACCTATTAGTTTATATGGATCTAAAAGTTTCAAGCTTTCAACTCGTCTTAACCAATGGACTTAAACCAAACTTTTTGTCTTTTGCAATTTACATATATATTTAAGAGAAATTGCAAAAAAAAACCCTCATAAACTTTAATTTAGATACAAATTGACTTCTTAAACTTTTAATGTGAAGTTTTTTATTCCTAAATTTTCATAAAATGGTAAATAATCCATTTAAACTTTAATTTCTTCCTAAACTTTGATTTTAGTGTATAAACATCTTTACGCACCAAAATCAAAATTTAATGGCTACAAAGGTTATTTTGATAATTTATCAAAATTTAAGAGGTAAAAAATCTCGCTTTAAAAGTTTATGAGATTAATCCATACTTAAGTCAAAGTTTAGGAGGAGGTCTTGCTTTTTCCCTATATATTTATACATATTACATATTGTATAAATTACATTTAAAAAATATATATATTTATATGTATTATTATGATATTAACATATTAGCATATATATTATGCATATTAAATATATTATACATATTAATGTATTCTATATATCATATATATAATGCATATTAACATATGTAATATAATATATGCATATAATATATGTATTTTATATATATATTGCAAGCCTAAAAACAAAAAAAAAAAAATACTGGATATCCAGTTCACAGGCCCAAAAACTAGCCAGTAAATCGATAGGCTAGTTTCGTTGAATCATGATTAGACTGTTTTAGGCAGGATCACCTTAGGTTTATATAGGCATATTCTAGTTTGCTTGCTTGTTTCGCTAGTATAAGCTAGAAATAATGAGTGAATCTAAAAGCACATTTTCCTTTTGGAAAAAAAAAATAGTAATACTAATACGTCATTTATCTAAATGAATTATGTATAAATATCAATAATCGTAACTCAATATAAGAAGCATCCATCTTAGTCATAGTCGAAGAAAGGCAACTAAATCGAAAACATTGAAAGAAGTATTATATAGTTCAAGAAAAACTTTATTAATACTAACATATCACGTGAATTAATTAATGATATATAAGTATTGATAAAATTTTGATACATAAAAATATATTTGATATTTTTTAAAATGATATATTTCTTTATTATTAGATATTTAAATATTATTAATACTTATATATTATAAATTGATTCATATGAATTCAATTCTTTTTCCATATAATACCTAATCAGCACCGCTAGTCTGCAACTTCGGCTAAATTCTAAAGTAAAAGTCAGGCCAGTCATGGTCAACAGCCCACCGACTAAAAAGAAAGAACGCAACCCTGAACTGTCCATTCAATGCAAATTTCTTTGCATGCTTCTCATTTAAAATAGATTTTCGTAACCAAACATACAACTCCAATAGTGTGTGATATTCAACATTACTTTGAGAAGGCATAGTCTTATTAATTTCCAAGAAAGTGGCGTATAGCCAAGTTACTGGATTGTTAAAGAATTTATTAGATCCTTAGAGGGTTAAAGATAAAAGCATAAACCTATTCTGGTTGTTTAAGAGAATTCATTAGGTATTGAATTTTTAATATATGATAAGAAAGGAATATACTTTTTTAAAATGTATTAATTATATTTTTATATGTCAAAATTTTATCGATATTTATATATTACTCATCGATTCATATAATTTATTAATACTATCTTATAAAACTATCCCTGAATATTAGCACATTGCTACAACTAGTATGGGATTTAGAGACAACGAGGAGCCTAAATTTTTGGAATACATAAGTTTTATTGAGTTAAGAATGCTATAGTTTAATAGTATAAATACCGATTTTTCATTAGAGTAAATCGGATTCGACTCCTCCTTTCCCTAATAATTATGATACAATAATTGCAAAAAAATTTTTAAGGAACAAAATTATTGGATTAGACTTAAGTGGAGAAAGTTGTATAACAATGTCGTTTACTCTAAGTGGGCTTCGATTCAACTTCTATCCTTGCTACAGTTGTTTTTCCAGGTTTCGGTTAGGAAGTTCTGCCCTTTCTCATTTTGGTGGTTATAATAACAAAAAAATAATTTATATGCGTATAATTTACGTAGAAATGACCTTTGACAATAAAGAATCAAAATGTCTCACTAATGTCTCTGGATTTAGGGTGGCCGTTAGCCGCCAAGAGAGTCGTTTCATTTGAACAAAAATACCATAGGGAAAGACCGAAAGGTGTTATTGATATGGAATTCCATGTAAATCTAATGTAGCATAGCACCTATAGATATGTACGTTTTATACAAAATCATATCATTAGTATAAAATTCGATTCAAATCCAATATAACAGCTATTGATAGATAAAATATATATATATATAATCAATTAAGATAAATAGTACGATGAAGCAAAAATGTAGACATTCTAGATGATTGAAACAGATGTATTCGATCCGATTTTTCTCCATAATATCTAAGGTCAATGGTCGGTTTGCTTCAAATATATATTATTGCGTCTAATTTGAATTCTACTAATTTAGCAAATATATAAGTTTAAGAATCAAACCATATAAAAATAAAAGGAAGAAAAGCAAACAATCGATTCCCGTAACTTATTAGTTCCCAAAATAAATCAGGTCGTGGATTTTGAGGTTTTTTTTTTTTTTTAAAGATAATTTCCTATTTAACAGTAACGAATCCCTATAAAAGATTACCCGGACATATTAGAAAAATAAAAGTATACTACCAAGACAATTACCAAAAGATCAGACAACAATTTACACGAGTACGAGTAACTAAAAAATAAAAATCACATTAGAGAAAACAATACAACTAATAAAGAAAGATTATAGAAAGAAAAAAAAAATTATGTAATAAAAGATAGATAGTTATACGGCGTTACAAAAGAATCAAGGTGCAAGTAGTCCAAATTTACTTGCGAGCTATTGAGTTCATTTAGCATTTACTTGATTTTAGCTCAACAAAGGTTAAGTCAAATTTGAGTTTTAACTCAAATTATTCGAGTAATTAATCAAGTTAAATTCAAATTTTATAATATTTAGCTTATAAGCTTAATGGAGTTCTAGTAGAATATTAAATATTAGTCGAGTTTAAATTAAATTCTAATGTTAAGAATACATTTATATGAATCAAGCTCAAACAACCTTAAAAGAATCGAGTTAAATTAGGCTTGTTGAGTACTGTTTCAAGTCAAGTGCTTAATAATATACTATCTCGATCTAAGTGATTTAAATTCATATATAGAAAAATATATTTTTAGTTATCAAATTTTTTTTTTAACATTTGAATTCTCAACGTTTACAAATATTTTACACAAGCCTTTTTATTAACGGCTTTTATTTTTTCCATCCATGTATAATATGTGGTGTAATCTCATTGGCCAAAATAGTTAATTTAATCAAATAAGATAATAATATATATCATTTAAGTAAATTATTATAAAAAAAAAAGAAATCTGCAAAATTAAATAATAGTAAGATGATGATGATGATAATAATAATAATATATTTTAAGTAAAGAATTAAAAATACAAAAAAAAGAAGAAAATTGCATAATAAATTAATAGCTATTGCGACCACCTTTGCCTTTCGGTAGTTTATGAATAGGCAAGTCTCAACCCACTCAAAAACATGGCTCCTATCTATTTGGTTCAAGCAGCCCATGCTTTTTAAAGGGGCGTGATCCACTTGTTCATAAGATGGCCATTTCGGTCACCTAATTGTAAGGAGTGGTTGGAATGAGTTTTTTTTTTTTTTTTTAATTTTATAGACCTTGTGTTTTTTTACTTATTTAAAATTTTTTTCTCTTTTATTTTTCCAAATTTTTAATTTTTAATTTCTTTTTAATGGCACATATCTTTCTTCAAGCAAGCAAACAGTGTTAACAAAAGTTGTGATCAATTACAAACATTGAGAATTCAAATGTAAAAGAAAATAAAAGGCGTTGATAACTAAAATAATGAAGAAAAAAAAAACTATGGAATCTCGAGAATCAAAAATGTATTTTTCCTCATTAATAAGGATTTTTCTGCAATACTGTTTTTATTTTTTATAGGCTCAATACCATCCCTCATATAATCTTTAATTTACCTTTACTTAAATTTTAATTATTAAATAAACTATAAATTCAATAATTTAGATTTAAAATAATATAAATGAATAATAAAATAAAAAAGCGAAATCGATTCCGTAAAAAGTAAAAACACATCAAATCTCCTGATTAATAGTCGGGTAAGTTTAAGAGATATATTTTTCATCCGACTCATCTCTCTTTTCATTATCAAATAGTAAACATTGCCATCAGACACGCAGGTACCAGATGAGATGGTGATATCTCAACACTTACATATATTTAATTTAATATTAATATCCGACGACTTTGCAAAGAATTCAATCGAAATGAATTCAAATTCCTTTGGCTTCATTTTGTGTTTAGTTGTTGTCACGAGCAAGTCATTTTCACATAAATCTACGCGGTTGCATAGAAATTTTGTTCGTAGCTTCCTGCGATCTTCTTGATTGTCTCCTCAGGTACGCGTCCATGCACACAGGCCACGTGCCCATATCACTCTCTTCCTATCTCTAAACGCGCAAAATTCATAATGTTTTTCTCTCCCGTCGAAACCGAAGGATGATTTATTAGTATTAATATATTACGAATTTAGATAAATAATAAATAAGTATCAATAATATTTATAATGGATCCATAATTCTATATATTAAAAATTTATCGATATTTATTTACTACTTATCAATAGAGGTGACATATTAATATTATTTAAATTTTTCTCGTCAAAATCTTATAATGACAAAACCATGAAAATGATTCTGAAAAAGTTCGTGAAAACTCTTATATTTTTCTACCCTCAGTTGCGATAGGAACTTTGACCATCAAGTAAATGCTTAATTAAACAAAGTCTAATTGATATTGCAAGGGTTTGCATCCAAGACCCTATACTTTGATATAATGTTAAAGTTAACATCTCAACCAACTAATTTTAAAGTGTAAATTTCTAAATATAATGTTATCTATTATATTATCAATTGAGATAAAAAAAAAATTATTAAGCTAGCTTTTCTTACAAAAAGTGTTGGATTTAATAGAAAAGCATAGGGAGATTTAGCACTCTTCATGATCGTTTTCCCAAATCAAATACCATATCTTTGTTGCAAGTTCCCTATATTAAAGCTAAAATTTAATCAAATGAATCGTTTATGTTCTATATGTAGGCCTTCCTATTACCATTTTCTTTCACGGCGTCAAAAATCATTAACGTGACACTTGTAACTCTAACCCGCACGCTGACATGGCAAAAAATTGATTTATAAATTTAGAAATCTTCATGCGGGAAAGTTCAATGTAAGTGATAAAATATGAAAATTCAAAAATCCATGACTAATTGTATTCTGTGACACCATGACAAGTTAATATTTCTCTGGTCATGTCAGCGTTTTTTTGAAGGAAGATAAAAATACCAGAACACATTTTGATATAAAAATATAAATACATAAGACTTAAAACAACTCCCAAACATAAATAACTTCATGAACTTTTGGAACAAATATGTAGAATCCTCGTGTCATTTAAAAAGGGCTCGGTCTTTAATAAGAAACTTCTACGTTTTACATGAATCTAACGCCCGTTTGTTTTAAGAAAAATATTTTCTAAAAAACATTTATTTTATCTATTTTTCTGAAAAATGTACTTTAAATAGAAAACATTTTTTCTTATAAGAGAAAACATTCTTCCATTAAAGGCAAAATTCTCCTCTTTTTCAAAAAAAAAAAAAAACAACTTACTCTTTTCAAAACAAAATGTCGTTTTCTTATTTAATATTCACATTCACAGACATTTTAACTTTAAGAAAATATTTTTTTTAATTCTTGTTGTAACTTTCTTATAAATTATATTTTAAATATGAAAAAATTATATTAGATAAAAAAAACTATAAACTTATTAAAATATTATCAAAATCAATTAAAACAATTACAATAATATATATTGAAAAATTCATTTATATTTATATTTTTAATTTTAAATAAAATATTTGACATATTATATTTACAATAACATGTGTGTATTGATATATTTTAGTATGGTTATAAGTTATACAGTATTCTCTAGTCAAACATCAAAAAAAAATTTCAATATATTCTTATAAAAATATCTAAACAATTAAGAACATATTATTTTCATTAAAATACTTTCTAAGAGAAAATATTTTCCTCTAACATGTGGTTTTCTTTAAAATAAATGGGGCCTAAATAATACTTAAGCCGTTCTTAATCCTAAAAAACTCATTTTAAGTCTCTAGACGATGCATCAACATTTTAAGAACTTCATACTTTATTCTTAAGGTATTGTAAAAACAACAACTAGAAGTTTTTTTATATTATTTGTAAAACCCATGATAATAAGTTTTTTTTTTTTAAACAAAAAAGTAGCCATTGGATCTCATACACCAACGGATGAGATTTTATAATTTTTAATCGGACTAAAGAAAAATAATTTTAAAAAAAGAAGAAATAATTTAAGTTGCTCCGAAAAGCACCGTAACCATATGAAGGAACCAAGACCAGTGCTGAAGCACTCGATGGAATTCCTTCAGGTTTGAAAAATCGTGTCAAGAAACTTCTGTTGGTAATGGCCTTATAAAACAAACAATAAACAATTATTTGAATAATAGTTATTTAATGTTTTTATCGATAAAATCGTTTAATACATCATTTATTTATCTATTGAAGATTCTTTTTGTAGTAACTTTGAACGGTTCCTTTATTGGGTTTATAAGAGTTTCTATATGCATAATGTTAAAAAGTAAGGAAAAAAATCAGTCTTTAATCAAATGTCTAATATGAGAGAAACTCGTTAAAAGAAAAAACATAGGTGTATTTTGGTGCTTCAAAGATAAACAACTGAGTTGATCCCAAATTGCAGTATGTATGACTATAATTATAGTTCACGAAATCACGTCTCATTCAAATTTATTATTTCTATTTGATACCCATACATATTCTTAGGCGCACACGTCGTCAAATTAAACTAAGTTGGGCTTTGTTTCTTATATCTCCAATTGGTATTACCAGATATGCTAATTGATATTTCCGTTTATATTTTATTCATTTACTATTGACACACGAAAATTAATAAAAATAATAATAATAGAATAAATTGAAGCATTTATGAAAATGGAATATTTATGTTTTATTATACAAGAAAAAATATGTGATTCGACAAGACCCAATGGAAGGGAACCAAAACCCCAAACGGAACGTGAACATTTATTATGTTTTGTATGGGATTCATGTCGGGTCCAATCATTTTACGCGGTTGGATCGTTAGCTTCATTTTCAACGTCTATTGGTGGACGCACAAACCGATGTACTTTCCTTGTAATTTTTGCTTGTCTTCACTATATATATTTACTGAAAATCCTATGATCCTGACACTCGGAAGTATCCAAAAACCACAAAACAAATAAATATATTATCATAATAAACACATCTGAAAAAGCATTGCTTCGTAGGTTTCTAATTTACCGAGGTATCAAAAACAGAATAATTCGCATAACATCATCTCGTCACCATTCAATCTATTATATAATTGTTGGAAAAAACATCTATTTATAGGTTTTAATGAAAAGCAGATAATAGTCAATAAAATCTTAACACATATTAATATACATGTTAAGATTTTATTAATATTTTTGTATCATCCATTAAAATATGTTATATAATTTTTTTTTTATAAAACTACTGGAAATACCTAAATTTTCATATTTTTTCATTTCAATATATAAACTTTAAACTTATTCATTTTAATATTTTAATTTTTTAAATGAGATAAATTAGTAATATTATCATAACAGAGGTTATAAAAAAATACTTATTTATTTCATTTTAAAAAGTTAAAGTATCAAAATAAAATAAAAGATAAAAGTTAAGCATTAAAATAGAAATAAAATAAAAATTAATATACTTATATTACTATTTCATCATTTTATAATAATGCTCAAAGATATAATTTATCTTATTTAAAAAGTTAGAGTACTAAAATGAATAAATTTAAAGTTTAAGTATTAGAATAAATAAATATAAAAGTTCAAATACACAGGCTAACTTTATCCCGATTTTTTTTTTATTATTGAGATAGTTATAACACTTAACGTAATGAAATTTCAACAATTAGATAATTTAGCGCGTTATCTTTTTTAGTATTTTGCATAATTTTCAAAGGAAGGTTCCCACCAGCTTCCTAATGAAACAAGACTCAGGAAGTCCATTTTTAAATTTAGCACACTCTTATTCTATATATACTATGTCAGTTGGTCGTTTTTGGTTAATCTACTTTTCATACTGGAATAGGTTGTCTTGTAATATCTGATGGTGTTGAAGAGGCAGTTCCAAGGGGAAAGTACTGAAGGACAAGAGCCCAAAAGAAGGTTTGCACTCAAGTCGGTCACTTTAATTAGCTAAATTTCCATGCAGATTTGATTTGAGAAAAAAATTTGTATTGATTTGGGTTCGTGTTGTTTAATCTTGCTCGTTTTTGTCCACGCAGGACTTTGAAGGATGTCATCCGGGGACCATTTTCAGATGAATGCATCACGATGCTCGAACCGTTCATTCGAAGAGTGGTGAGTTGTACATGTTCCTGAGGGTAGTGAATTCCCTACTACGGTGTCATAATTCTTGTTGTAAATCGTAATTCGTGTTCGTTTCGTGTTTGTAAATGATTGCTTAATTTGTTCATTATCGTGTTAATTTGTGTCGCTTTCAAATTAGACATCGTGGAGTTAGATGAGTCTTATCGTGTCAAGTCAAGTCATTTTCGGGTCTGTATTTGTAATCTTGTCGGGTTTGAAGTAGTCCTTTGGCTTTTCGATTCTAATTGTTCTCCTAAATAAGTAGATTTTCTTGTTTCTTTTTATTAGCAAATTTTTCCATCATGTGACAGGTTCGTAAGTAGTAACTCAACTTTCTTTGTCAAGCAGATTCGGGAGGAGGTGGAGCGGATGATCTCTCGTCTGCAGCACGAGCCCCTCGCGAGGTCGGTTCTTTGATCAGCATTTGAGCATGTTTGCTTGATTTAGTCATCAATTTAACCTTGTTCTGCTTAATTCGATTATTTATACTTTTGATTTTATTACGTCTAGATCCTCCATCAACCGCGTCGGAACTTCTGGAGGAGGCGGAGGGAGCAGAGAAGGTTTGCAATTGTGTTTTGCAAGCAGCTTGCCTTCCGTTATCTTTACAGGCAGCAAAGTTTTAGCCGAAGGCGGTTCTCCAATCAAAATCGAACTAGTTGATGCTAGAACGAAAGCTTTAGTCACCTCCGGGCCATTCTCTTCCATTAAGGTCGAGATTCTGGTTCTAGATGGGGATTTTGGGTTTGACGATGAGGAAGATTGGAGTGAGGGCGACTTCAATACCAATATTGTCCGTGAAAGAGAAGGCAAAAAGCCGTTGGTTGTGGGGGAGCTGAAAGTTAGTTTGCAAGAAGGAGCTGCTGTTTTGGGAAATATATCTTTCACGGATAATTCAAGCTGGGTGAGGAGTCGCCGGTTCCGATTAGGTGCTCGGATCCAGCAAAGGAACTCTGCTGAAATGAGGATTCGTGAAGCCAGAAGTGGAACCTTCATGGTGAAAGATCATCGCGGGGAATGTAAGTTTCTTGAGCTCAATGCATCTATACTATTTCATATGCAGATGCCTCATGCCTGTTTGGTTCGTTGGTTTGGTGTTGTTCTGGCAGCAGTCTAAAACTGGATCTTTAGCCAAAGAAGACACCAAAGAGATAAAGCAATAAATATGCGTGGCAGATAACAGAAAACAAAAACCGGCGAAATAAACAGACCCTAAATTGTGAATTTTTTATTTTTTATTTTCTCCGCAATGAAGGAGTAAAGCCTAATGGGATGGAAAATTTTCCTGGCAGTGTACAAGAAACATTTCCCTCCCTCCCTGAAGGATGATGTTTGGCGATTGAAGAATATATCGAGGGATGGCACCTTATATACGAAATTGGCTTCATGCGAGATAAAAACCGTCAAAGATTTCCTGAGGTTGTGTGAAACTAATCCAACCATGCTGAAAAATGTGAGGAAAATGCATGCTTTCAAGCACACTTCTATTTTATTCGCCTTTTTTTCGGTTTTGATTAATATCCCCTATGGTCATTTTTGGAGTTTGCAGATAGTTGGTACTGGAATCTCAAACAAGGCATGGGATGCAACTGTAGAACATGCCGCAACAAGTGCGATTGATGAAGACGAAATGTTTATCTACTCCGAACCTTCACAGAGGGCAGGGCTCTTGATGAATTCAGTCTACAAGGTCATTGGAGCAATCTTCGATGGACAGAACCGTATTCCCCTGGAAAATCTGGATTTCGCTCAATCAGTACGTGCTTCCGTTACTTTGTGATTTCATAGATCATCGTCTCATTCGTGCAGTCAAGGTTTTTTTGGGGTTTAACATGCGGATCTGATTTTCCAACTTCATACTTCCGTTATGTAACGAGATGTTCAATTGCTTCAACCTTTTACAGGTTTTGGTGCAACAACTAAAGCAAGCAGCATATAGCAACGTGAATGAGTTTGTACGGGTTGATGGGGCATCAACTATTGTCACTCCTAGGGCCCTTACTAGCATGCCGAATGAGTCATCGATCAGTTCAGATCCAATTCTGGATCATCCTGGTCTAGGAGCATTTTATCAAGGTAAATTAAAAAGGCGTGTTCGGTGTCTTCTTCAGGACCATTAACGTGATTTAGTTTTCATACAATTTTGTATTCATACAGATCAACCTGAAATGTTGCTGCCGTTCAACCATCCATCAAGTTCAAAATCGAACAACTTCGACTTCAACCTTAATGCGAATCAGCAAATATCTCTAACAGAAAACTATCCAGCGTTTGAACTATCTAATCTGAATGGAGCAAGAGGTTCCAAAGGGGGAGATATTTGGACCGGATTTTACGACGAAGGAAGTTCTTCTAGTATTTCATCAGGATCTGTCATGCAAAGCGGCATGGCTGATCTTGCTTTTCCTCAATATCAGACATCAACTTGTTTTCCTACTTCTTCGGTATGGACTGAAACAAGCAATCTATTCCTAGGATCAAACAACGGTCTGTTCCTCGGATCAAACGCCGAGGCAGAACTAGGAATTTTCTGTTCCTCTGACCCTAATTATAGTGTTCATGTTCCAAGGAGAGCGAGATCCCGAGCAGGTTGGTGTAAGATTCGAGCTGCCATAAAATGGGGATCGGTTCGCCGGGATGTTGCTGCAAGAAGAATGTCAAGGCCTTTGTATATAAATTACTAGACAAGGTTTCACCAACATTTCATAGGCTCTAGGATTAAGCTAAGCTCCTATGTCACGTGCTAGCACATTTTATTTTTCCACAATATCTATTTCTTAATTGTTTCATTTTGCATCAACCTACAAGTAGATCACTTAAGCTGCTCTTGTTACGAAAGTCGAGAAGCGATCGTGGGAATAGAATTTTTTTTTTCCCAGAAATGCTATCTTAGTTTGCACATCTTGTAATCATGTTCAATTTAGGATCATCAGAAATGCCTGTACAAAGTGTTCTGTAATTGCATGTAGTAAACCAGCTTTGACTTGTGGAAAACTGGAACTCGTGTGTATACTATGAGTTTGTGCCTACTGACCGTAGGTTTCTTGTGGATTCTCATTTCGTTCATTCTAAATTTATTTTTCGCGAGCCATGTGGTTTCATGTGACTGAGATTGGTTGGGTACGGTTCCGATCGGATTGGTTCTATTGGTAAGGCTCTGTCGGCATCTCTTTCGTGAGAAAGCTGAGACTAAGTTGTTAATTGAACGTGGCATTTGGACTGCTGTATGATTGAAAATATTTGAGCCGGATATTACCACAAGCAAGCCTGCATGTTAACTGGAATCTCTTCTTATCTGTTGTTTTCTCTCAATCATATATGAGACCTCTATATATTGGAGAAACTTCTATGGAAATCACAGATATTGCTTTACATTGCTCAATGTAATCTACCAAGAATAACAAGAACTACTTATATTTGATAGCCAAACATAACATATTTGGTAGCATTTTTTCTTCCATAGGCACTTTCATAACATATAGTACAGCCATTAGAGTAACGTCCACTTCCCCTTTATCATACATATTAAACTCAAAAGAATATCCACCTTCATTACTTCATTAAGCTACAAATAACATCAGATTTCATGGTGATAAGAATCAAGCAAAACATGTAAGTACATTACATGTAAATTCTTGCATGCTAACTAATGCCACTCAATCGAATAGAAAAAAGAAAAAAACCAAGCAAAACATGCAAGTACATTGACCACATGTATAGGTAGTGTAGACTACCAAATTATTGTTACAAAACATATATATAAATTGCCATTAGAACATATCACCTAAACCTATACTCGTCATATTGGACATCACAAATAGGAAGTTGCAATTCCATTTTACTTAAGCTTCGTTTACTCATCCGAGTACTCTAAAAGTTTCATGCTTTTGTTGAGCACTACCATTTTTAATATAATCATGAATAAAACTAATATACTTTTTCATACACTACTTTTCAAAGCGCAATAAGTTACTAGCCAATATGCTAGGTGCATATGCATTAAAAATAACCGGTGAGTATCGGGTTGAATCTACAGGGAGCTTATGTGCTTAGTATTAGATCAAGTTACTTCTTAAGTTAAACAACCAAAATTGATAGTAAATATAGAAAGTAAATACTAGGGAAATAAAAACCAATTACTTAAAATGAACACATCAAACTATATATTTTAGTACTGTAGTGAGAATTTTTGGGGTCAAGAGATGTAACAAAATGGATTTGGGAATTTCATACGTATTCTCGCTTGAAATGAGGTGATACTTCAAATCGATATTGAAAATGACTATACAAGATTCGATCAAGCTCAAAAGAGCTCAACCATTTCTCAGAGTAGTGAGGTTCTAAATATAAGATAAATAATCATGCAAAAATGATTTGTCTATGTTCATAAGGTAAATAGTAACCTGCTCACATCGAAAGTTATTATTATAGTTAGAAATATGGATCAAGCATATCCTTATGGTAGAAATTAAACCACTGGACCTTTAACTCAAGCTCGAGCTCGAGGGATGGAAAGTATGATCAAGTGAATTCTTTCTTTAAGACCTACCACCAAGGAGTCCGAGTTACTGCAATTTGCCAACCTAATGCCTTAGCTGAGCCAAACCCTCTCGCACTCATCATTCGTCTCCAACTACTAACCTGAACTACCCTTGAATATCAGGTCAACTTCCAACTATTAACTCAGCTGACCTGAATCTAAGCCATACTGAATACGTCTGAGGCGAATTCACCTTAGAAGAATTATCTGCTCAACTCAACACAGCTAACCCACTACCCTTGTTCAGCACCTTAGCTCAACAGTTACCAGTAAGTCACCCATCTATAGAGAGCCACGTATCCAAGCAAGCACATGACAAAATCCTCTATACAAGATACTCATTTTTGTTGTATTTTCAATTGTACCCTTATTATTCCTTATACATTACTTCTTTTAGATAATATCCTTTTTAGTCTTTTCCATTCTAGGAAGGTTACCTTAGTCTTTCGAGTATGAATACCTACTATACATGTATCCGCAAGGACATCATTATCATTTTACATTTGATATTAAATATTCTTCCTTTCGTGAACTTACTCATAGCTTGTTTACTTCACTCTTATTGTAAATCTTAAGTAAAGCTAAGTAGCAAGTACCTTCACCAAACCATTTTGTGCGTCATATCATGTTGTGCCATAAGTCCTTGGAAGTTTCTTGGTATGTCATATCCTTAGAGTTGTTCATGAGTTTACTTACTTTGCTTTCCCTGTTTTAGCACATTTTTCACTTCATCCTTTAAGCTTACTACAAGCTTGAACTCACCCCTGTGACTGGCCTTGTCTACCCTTGGATCTAATTCACATCATCGTAGTATCAAAGTGGAGGTTTCATTTAGATAAGTTGTATTTGAGTTTTTATGAAGTAGTGTCTGCTATGGTAAGCTTGAGCACCCCAAGCTACCAACCATGTGAAGCTTTAGATTCTAAGCTTCAATGGTTTTGAGAGTGCAGATGATTATTTAAATTGGGAGGAGAAGGTTAGGCATGTTTTTTTTATTATTACTAGTAAAAGGATCGAGAGAAGGTGAAGACTACTACTATTGAATTCTCAAGTTATGCCACGATGTAGTAGAAGAACTTCCAAATCATGAGAATGAGAGAAGATACAAAGAGGTGAATACTTAGCCTAAGATGAAGAGGATACTCAGAAATAAGTTCGTGCCAGATATTTATTTGCAAGATACTTTTGCTCTGCTATAAGAGTTGAGACAAGGAAACCAAATTGTTGATGAGTATATTTAAGAGTACCGAATACTCATAATTCACTATAAAGTTAAAGAACCATCAGTACGGACAGTGTCCAAGTTTCTTGCTGGATCAAGAAATAACCTACGAGATATTATAGAGCTTCAACAATTCATTACATTGGATGAGGCTATATGAATAGCCCAATGAGTAAAGAGATAGAAGAAGAGCAAAATGCCGACTCAACCTCTAATGAGTTGACCTAGTTAGTTAAGCTAACTTATTCAAGGGAGTTACTGAGCTGAATTAAGTACTAAGCTAACCAGAAGGGTAGATGTCGAAGCCGAAAAGAAGGGTCGACTTAATAGTGACGTGCTTACTGGAATAAATGAGAAGGGGCAAGGATTTAAGAGGAAGACTAGCCGGATCAAGTCCTTTAAGTGCTAAGGATTTAGGCATATGATTGCTCAATGCCCGAATCGAAGGACCATGATTATCAAGGGAAATGTCTCAAAGATTGAAGTGGAAAGCATAGATGAGAAACAAAAGAAGGAGAAAGAAGTGGAAGATGAGGTTGATGTTAATGGTAACCTAATTAAGGAAGATGCATTTGTAGAGGATTTGGACAAATTAACTCTAGTTGTCCAACGTGTAATGAGTTTAGTACCATCTATAGAAGAGGAGCAAAGAGAGAACTTATCCTATATTACATATAAAGTGAATGAGCAAGTCTATACACTCATAATGGATAATGGAAGCTGTATCAATATGGCATCCTTCAACCTAGTTAAGAAGCTTAAGCTACTGATCATTTCACATCCAAAGCTATATAAGTTACATTGACTGAACGACAAGGGAGCATTACATGTCACTCAGCAAGTGCTGCTACCAATTAATCACTTCTTAACAGAGCTTTCGAGTTTTACAATTTATAAACCTATATCCTATTCTTAACTCAGTTCGACAGGCAAGTGTATCTATTGTTTTATAGCACAGATGAGTATAGGATTGTCTCCACTGGGAAAATGACTTAAACACTAATACTTAATAATTTTTCCTATTATCTAGCAATTAATTTTATCAAGCGATCGATTATTAAGACTCTAATTGTTAACTAAACTACACTAATCTACAATCTAGAATGATTGATACAATGATTACAAGAACGATTACAAAAATACACTTAACATGTAGGCTTGCTTCATCATTTAGTATAATCTTACCAAAATATTCTTTAGCCTAATACTTGTTAACTGCGAGAAATTACAGTATGTAGGCATTCTTTACTTCTAATCCTAATTGCATCTATTGGAATCTCTTCCTAATTAACAGCCAACTAAGATTGCATTAATGTCGTGTTAATGTATCGATTTCTCTACGGATGCAACAACTTTCCTAAGAATATCTCTATTATCAGGAGTAAATTATTCCAATGAACTAAATCTATTCAATAGAATTGTCTCTCAACATAATTTATTGAAATCTGTCCTAAGTCAATATCGTACACTACATCGTACTTAGATTCATTAAATGCCATTCATCAGAATTAACAACCATTAAGAAATTACTTTTTCAAGCTCTTGATCATACTGAAGATGTAGCAAGCCTTAACGGACTACTCACATATGATAAAATAACAACATAACTAATAGGAAACATAATTACCTAGAAATAAAGCATGGAATAAGTTAAAAGTAAAAACCAATTTAAAAGCATATATACTACTTAGAAAATTTAGCAGTATAACCAATTAGCTTTGAGCTAAATACTACGATTCGCTTCTAACCCTAAACTCATTCATTAATTAGCAAGCAAGTGTGATTCACTAAAATTCTATCTCATAATCTTGATCATGTAAACTAAGTTCACAAGAATTGAGTGAGGTACAAAATTAACTCACCAAATTGTTTGTTATTTCATCAAATCCACAATCCACTAAATCAAGTCATACTTTAAAACAAACAAATTAAGTGGAAGATTTTTTATAAACATAATTTACCCCTCCCCACGCTTAATAAGAAACATTGTCCTCAATGTCAGAAGGAAGTAAATAGAGAATAAGCATAAAATTTGAACAACGAGAAAGAGAAAAAAATAAGAAACAACAAAAACTAGCCTTCCCTAAAACATGAAGTTTAAGTAATGCATGTGATTCATTATTGATAAGAGAATACAGCTTCCAATACCGGGACAACTTAAACAACGACAGACACCTGACCATTAAGACAAAACAACAAAACAAAACAAAAGATGACAAGCTCATGATACGAGAGTTTCCATAACAATATACATCAATAAAAATAAGCTATCAATAAGCTAGTGATCCTAAACCAATAACATACATCAAAAGAAAACAAGGAAAACAAAAGAAAATAACAAAAAAAAAACAAACAAACAAACAAGAAACAAGTTAGTCTTCATCGGCTGTTGTCTCCTCATCTGACCCATCTTCATCTTCCTCAGAAGACTCCTCTTCACTTCCATCCTCAACATCTTGTCCAACTGGTGCTTGCTGAGCTTCTTTAATGCCTTCTTCATCATCATTATCGACTTCATCAAAGTCGTCCTCATCATCACCAGAGTCCTTCTCTTCAGACTCTTTATCTCCTCCTCCTCCTTCTTCTTGGGGAGCTGGTATTGGAGGGGGAATCGGAGGTTAACTAGGACCAGCTTCCTCCTAAGTTTGGGGACGAGAGAAACAGGAAGGTATAGTTGCTTCCACTTTGGTAGCTATATTCTTCAAAAGCTCGATGATTCCCTTTTGAGTTTCCTTAATCTCAGCTACCTTGGTTTCTAATCTCTTTGGATTGCCGACTAAGAAGATAGAAGTTAAAGGTGTAAACTCAGGTTGATGGGAATTAAGCTACAGGACCCCTGACCCGCAGCTAAGCTCGAAGACTAAAAGGGGCTGGTACGACAAATCCTCATATTCCAACCAACCCCTATCGAAGCCGAATACTTACTTACTTGGGCCAAATACTTACTTGCCAAGGCCGAATACTTACATGCTGAGTCACCTCTAATGTCATGCCGTATGACCACCCTTTATTCTGTAGCATGCCGAGTTGACAATTACTCTCTATTCATGCACTATCTTGCTAACCTACTAAAGCCGCACAAAACAATCCATAAGCTGCTCAACCTATTAGAGGTTAGAACCCAGCTTAACCATTTCGAAGTGAAGGAGTTGGCGGATGAGTAAGGCAAAGGATAGACATAAGAGAGCTTGATGAGGAGGAAGAAGAGTATTTTGAAGAGGAGCATATATAAGTCCCCAGAGCATCCTACCATATGAAGCTTCGAATTCCGAGTTTTAATGGATCTGGGAATACTAACGAGTATCTGGATTAGAAAGAGAAGGTAGAGCGTGTGTTTGATTATTACTAGTATGAGGATTACGAGAAAGTGAGGACTACTACTGTTGAATTTTCCGGATATGCCGCCATGTGGTGAAAGAACCTTCAGTCTATGAGAAGGAGAGAGGGGTACCAAGAGATTAATACTTAGCCCGAGATGAAGAGAGTACTCAAAAATAGGTTCGTGCCGAAAACATATCTCCAAGATACTTTCACTCGACTTCAAGAACTGAGACAAGTAGGCTGAACTATTAATGAGTATGTTTAGGAATTCCAAATGCTTATGATACGATGCAAAGTGGAGGAACCACCAGCTCAAACAATCTCAAGATTTGTTAGTAGGTTAAGAGGAGACATCCAAGACACTGTAGAACTTCAACGATTTGATACGATGGATGAAGCTGTTAGGATTGCCAAGCATGTAGAGAGGCAAAAAGGAAGCCGAGTAATGACTCGAATGCCGACTAGCCGACCAGGACAGGCAAGTAACCGTACTCTACCGAGTGCCAAGCTGAGCAGAAGGGTTAATGTTAGAGTCTAGTAGAAAAGCCGACTTGAAGATGCAATACCGACCTGAACGTATGAGAAGGGGTAAGGGTCTGATAGGAAGACTAGCCAAAATAAATGCTTCAAGTGCCAGGAGTTCGAACATATGGCTGCTCAGTGCCCGAACCGAAGGATGATGGTCAGCAAGGGAGACATCTCGAAGTTAGACATAGAGAGCATGGATGTCATGCGCCGAAGCGGCAGAGTCGTAACAGTCCCGCCATGTAAACCATTCTAAGATAGAAGTTGGCCTTACAACCGCTATCCTAGACCTGATCTACACAAGGCATCCAAGACTAACCCGTTTTGAAGTAAACAGTTCATAATTTAAATAAATCGTTTACCTAAGAAAATGAGAAAATATATATATACACTAGAATTCAGTTATTACAATTAACATTTACAACACTTCACCGTAATCTATTTCTTAGTTAATGCATTATTCAAAAATGAAAAATTCTAAGATAAGAGCTTAGACCTTAAAAATATATGTCTGATCTTCGAATATTTTTCCTCACTCCCCAAAATCCAGCAGTTACTAGCTTCAGTGTAATTATAAGCCGCTTCTTAGCCAGCGCCTGTAACGACGTCTATAAGGATGTAAGCAACCACAACTCAGTAAGTTAGGATAGAGGACTTAAAACTATACCATCAACACAAACAAGGTTATCACCCGATTTAGTTAGATGCAATACATGAACATACAAATGCCATCGCACGACGTTATCCAGCCCATCATGAGATTAGAGAAATTACGCCCGCTCTAATCCAGGTTAAGGATTTGTTGTTAATGCAATAGCTCATGACCAAACTCAGGCTTGCACAATAAAGACACCGCTCCTCTCGCGACTACCTTCGAACCATTGACTTCACCCTTACCGCGACCTCCTCACCTATCACTTAGTTCGACTAAAGATGAAGAAAAGACCCATTATGCTATCCAGCACTATCCCTTTTGAAGGGGTTGATATTTGGCCAGAAAATCCTAGATTTCCCCTAATAGGTTGCTATGCAAGTCCGATTATGATTACAGGTCGTATATTTGATTAGATCTAGTTTATGGTGATTAATCATTTCATACAATACAAGCCAAGCAACAAATCAAAAATTATATCATCAGCTTAGAATAAGCACAATCAAGTACAATTTCAAGCCTCCAAAATACAACACTGTATTAATCCTAACTTACCTAAACTCCTCGCTCGCTCGCTCGAGGTCCTACTAGCTCAGGCCATCGCCGATCATCCCTATAACACAAACGTGGTTTCAGTTTTTCATATAACTATTATAGGTTGGTTTTATCTATAATGTTTATTGTTATATTTTGTTTAAGGTTTAATATACCTAATATTTTAAGTCTTAAGTCTTTTACAATTCTTCTTGAATCGTGTTAAGTTCTATTTTAGTTTTTGCATCGATTTCTAAATTAGGTTTTTAACTTAGTTTTTAGTTAGAGATTTATATATACACCCTAAGAAATCATTCCGACTCATAATGTGAAATTAATCGCATTATCTTCGGATATCCTAAATATCGTTTTTAATCTCTGACTAGTGTTTTAGTCCGTACGGTATACCCGAATCCTAATTTAAATACCAAATTCACCACCGTTATGAGAAAATATTATGTTTTCATATAATTACCCTAATTTAAGTTTCCTATCAAATTTATTGTATATTCCTATTATTATCATAATATCAATTCTAACCAATATT
Source organism: Lumnitzera littorea (assembly GCA_024138015.1). Taxonomy (NCBI): domain Eukaryota; kingdom Viridiplantae; phylum Streptophyta; class Magnoliopsida; order Myrtales; family Combretaceae; genus Lumnitzera; species Lumnitzera littorea. The sequence continues at coordinate 150,437,766 of JAMXBB010000001.1, read as the reverse complement.
TTCCTAATTATTAATTTCTCATAATTACATATTACACATTATCACCTAATGTGTACAAAATATACACATCTAATATTCCCATCACTTCAAATATCATCTCCCAACATCAAATAACATTCCAAATATCTAAATTCATTCCAAATCAGATTTTGAACCTAATTACTCTAAATTACCAAATTAACTCAAAATTTCTCTCTCTTTTTTACCTATTACATAGTTGCTACATAATATGCTAATAATTACATCTAACACTCTAAATGCTACAAATAGCATACTCCATCAAATTTCAACATCCTAAAACATATAATTATGCATCAAATCATGAATTACCCATTTAATTACTTAATTAACCCTAAATTACCCATTTTATGCATCATTTTAAAGCCTAAAAATTTCAAAAATTAATTTTTCAAAACGGGTTTCATAGCACTGTTCTATATAATCTAAGTAGTCTATACAAAAATTTTAGGCTCAAAACTATACTCCTAAGGTCATTTATTGCTAAACCGAAACATGTTCGGTTTTGAATGATTTCTTAAGGATCATATATCACGAGATATATTTTCATCAAAATAATATTTCTCCTAAAAACTACATACTAAAATATTCTAGAATAACAAAATTCATAATTTTCTAAGAATATTTACTATTTTTTTTAAATTACACAAAATCGGGCTAGAAATCGAACTCACCGATTTTAGTGGCTTCGACCACTGTCGGTGGCCATGAGTGTATCAGCACACCTTAGCACTACCACCATCATGTGGTGGTAGTTCACTCCAAGCTACTTGTTCGGGTCTAAGTTTTCCTTAGAAGCCCCAATTGTACAAATTTTTGCTAAATTTTTGTAAAACCCTAATTTCCTCTCAATTTCGCCTCTCTCTAATTTTCTAGGGTTTCAAACTGATTAAATGAGTTTTTGAAAAATTTGGGGTATTTATAGAGTTTTAGGGAAATTATTATGCATTAAATTGATTTGACAATTACCTTATCTCTTCTTCTTTTTAACTTTCTATTTGGCTAAATTTAATTGGTTAATTTCCTTTTTTAATTTTAGATTGTCACGCCACACTTCTGGACTTTTCCTCATTTTTCTATATTTTTCTTGATTTTTCCTTAATTAATTATGAATTTTCTTTAATTATTTATTATTATTTTAGTACATTTTGCATATTTTAAGTAATTATGCGTATTTCTACTTACATATAAATTCATATATAGTACAAATAAATATTCCTAAATATTATTTAGGTTATTTTATGATTTTTAGTGTGCATATAATTTATCTCCAGTAATTCGTTAATTATCGGAATGTATTTTCGACATTTTTGATAAATAACGAGTAATATATTTAAAATTTGAAAATTTTATATTCTTTTATTTTATTACTTATTTTCCTAAATTCAAACTTATGGGATCATTTTTACTGATATTTCTAACTTTACTTTATAATTTAAGCTCGATCGGATTTTTCAACCGATTGGAACCCCAAATAGTTGGTTGTGGAACTTACAACGGATGAGGAACCCAAGGAGGAGGAGGTTCCTACTGAGAAGGAGAATGTCGAGAAAGAGTTGATTGAGGAAAACATATATGCTGAGGACTTAAACTAGCTACTCATGGTTGTCCGATGCATTGTAAGCGTGAAACCCTCACAAGAGAAGGAGCAAAGAGAGAACTTATTTCATATCACCTGCAAGGTGAATGAACAGACATGCACCCTCATCGTGGACAATGGAAATTGCACCAACGTAACGTCAGCTAACCTAGTTTCAAAACTGAGGTTGCCGACTGTTGCACATCTAAAGCTGTATAAGTTGCACTGGTTAAATGAGAAGGGAGCATTACACGTCACTTGGCAAATACTGTTGCCGATCATTATCGACAATTACTCCGACTAGATTCTCTGCGACGTGCTGCCCAGGTATGCTTCCCATGGCTATTTGATAAGAGTGTCATCTACGACGGTTACAGGATTACCTACATGCTCAAGAAGGGCGATCGGAAGATCACGCTAAATCCAATGCTGCCAAGAGAAGTTCACAAGTTATAGATGAAACTTGTTTGCGGATCGAAAAAGGCTCTAGTGATGAGTAGAGTCAAGCTCAGAGAGGCCATTAATGCTAATGAGCCAACCCCCTTGTTGGTCAGGCGACTACTGGAAATGAAGGAGCAAGATAATTTACCTTAAGAGGTGAGGGAACTATTAGATGAATATGCCGACTTATTCCCATAACAATTACCTAAAGGGTTACCCTCAACCCGAGGCATAGAGCACTGCATTAACTTAGTACCCTGCACTACACTGCCGAATAAGCCAGCTAATTGCATAAATCCCGAGCAAGTTTCTGAGCTTTAACGTCAAGTCAATGAATTGCTAGAAAGAAGATATGTGAGAGAGAGTCTCAACCCTTGTGCTGTGCCTACACTTCTATTGCCAAAGAAGGATAGAACCTAGCGAATGTGTGTTGACAACCGAGCCGTAAAAAAAATCACAATTAAATACAAGTATCCGATCCTGAGGCTAGAAGACATGTTGGATGAACTGAGTGGAGCTAAAATTTTCAGCAAGATTGATCTCAAGTCTAACTACCATCAAATTTGCATGAGGCCAGGAGACGAGTGGAAGACTGCATTTAAGACTCGACATAGACTTTACGAGTATTTACGAGTAGATAGTCATGCCTTTCAGCTTATCGATTACCCCGAGCACCTTCATGAGGCTTATGAACCATATACCGAAACATCTCATCAGGAAGTATGTCGTAGTATACTTCGATGACATCTTGATCTATAGTGCCGACATACCAAGTCACTGTGAACATATCAAAGCAATCTTAGATATTCTTCGTATGGAGAGATTATTCGGCAACCTAAAGAAATGTCACTTTTGCCAAAAAGAAGTGGTATTCTTGGGCTATGTAGTCAGTGGAGGAAGCTTGCATGTCGATGATGAGAAGATCCAAGCAATTGTTGAATGGTCAACCCTTACTACTTGTGCCAATATGAGAAGTTTTCATAGACTGGCTTCGTTTTACCGAAGGTTCATTAGGAACTTTAGTACCCTCGCTGCACCCTTTACTGAATTAACGAAGAAAAACACCGACTACCGATGGAGAGGAGTTTTGCCAAGATAAAGAAGAAGTTGACCTCCACCCCGGTATTAGTGCTCCCCGACTTTGATAAAATTTTTTAGCTAAAATACAACTTGTCAAGCATTGGAATAGGTGCTGTCCTGATGTGGGAAGGCCAACCAATTGCCTTTTACAATGAGAAGCTCCAAGGACCCCAGTTAAATTACTCCATTTATGACAAAGAGCTCTTGGCACTAATTCGAGCATTGTAAGTGTGGTAGCACTATTTACTGCCAAAAGAATTTTGTCATATATACTGACCACGAATCACTACGGTACCTCCAAAGTCAAACCAAACTATCCAAGCAACAAGTGAGATGAATTGAATTCCTTGAGGGATTCAATTTTGTGATCAAATATAAGTAAGGAAAGAGCAACATAGTTACAGATGCTCTTTTGAAGAGGCATGCACTCTTGTCATAACTATAAACCAGACTATTCGGTTTTATGAGTATCAAAGAACAGTACTCCGAGGATCCACACTTTGGACCAATAATTTTGCAATGCGTGGATAGGAGGATAGTGGACAAGTATTATGTGGAGGATGGCTATCTGTTCTAAGGGGGGGAATTGTGTGTGCTGACTTACTTCTTACGGGAATTATTAATCAAAGAAGCCCACAGCAGCGGACTCTCCGGACACTTTGGAGAAAGGAGGACCTATGAACTATTGAATGGCCAATTCTTTTGGCCAAGAATGTGAAGAGATGTGCACCGAGTAGTCAAAAGTTGTGCTGTGTGCAAAAAGGCCAAGTACCAAGCCGAACAAGGGAAAGCAATTCCCTTACCTGTCCTGACGAAGTCGTGGACTGAACTAAGTATAGACTTTGTTCTCAGACTACCAAGAACTGCCCAGGGAAAAGATTTTGTAATGGTCATCGTAAATTGATTCAGTAAGATGGCATACTCTATGCCCTGCACCAAAACTAACGACGTTTTGGCTATTGCTTCTCTTTTCTTACAGGAGGTTGTGCAAATACACGACATGCTGAGAAGTGTGATCTCTGATAGAGACTTGAAGTTCTTAAGCCATTTTTAGAGAACCCTATGGCGTTAGCTAGAAACCAAATTACTCTTCAACACCTCATGTCACCCTCAAACCAACGGCCAAACAGAGGTGGTTAATCATACTTTGGGTTCACTTTAGCTAATTGGGACATCTACCTACCAGTGGTCAAGTTTGCTTATAACCAAACCGTACATGACACCACTAAACAGACTCCCTTCAAAGTGGTTTATGGATTTAATCTCGAGTTACCCCTTGACTACGCCTCTGTACCCGCACCCGCACAAGAGGACCCTGATGCCTCAGCTAGAGCACAATTCCTTCAGCACATCTATGATAAGGTCACTCAGCACATTGATCAGGCTGCCAAAAGAATGCGTGAAAAAGCCAAGGGTCAGTTGGCTAAACAATTTCAGTTGAGAGACTTGGTATGGCTACACCTCAGCAAGGAGCGATTTCCGAAAAAAAGGAAGAACAAGTTATCTGCAAGAGCAGAAAGACGTTTCAGAATCCTCCAGAAAATTAATGACAACGCCTATAAGTTGAAGCTACTTGAGGACTATGGGGTTTCTGACACCTTCAATATTGTTGACCTCAGTCCATATCACCTTGACGAAGGACTGAGCGAACACCATTCAGATTTGATCCCAAATCCAAAACAATCCAGAGGGAATGATAGGAATCGAGCTACGAGACTCCTGATCCGCAGACGAGCCCGAGGATTAGAAGAGCTAACACGACGAATCCTCATGTTCCAACTAACCCTTACCGAAGCCGAATACTTACCTACCGAGGTTGAATCACTCGACATCATCCTTGCCGAGAAGTTGAGAGAGAGAATCCGGACTTATTAAGCTATCTCTGCACAGACAAGCCCATATGTCTATACTTTTTGTCCGCATCTCCTAATGACCCCACCAATGCCGCATCACAACATGTATAGTATTACATGTAGAATCTATAGCACCAATGATTATTTTCCTTATATATTCATTTTTGCCTCTTTGTAACATATACATTGTCCCTTTAGGAAATACCCTTCTTATCTTTTCCCTTTTGGGCAAGTTGCCCCAGTTTGTAGGTATAAATACCCCTGTACTTATAGTTGCAACATAATCAAATTACCTTCAATACACTTGAGTACTTTCTTCCTTACATAAACACTATCTGTTTACTCTCGATATCGCTCTTATCCTTTCCCTTAAGTAAGGTTAGGTGGCAAGTAACCTCACCAGACCAATTCGTATTGAATTGTGTCATGAGTCCTTAGAAGTTCCTTTAGTGCATCATATCTTTTGGAACTATTTGTAAGTTTTTGCTTACTACTCTATTCGCCTTTATCGCTCTATTCGCCTTTGTCACTCTTTTTGTACCTTTCCCCATTAGCCCTTTTTTTAGCTTTCTACAAGTTTGGACCCATCCAGCAACCGACTTTGTCTGTTCTTAATCACAGTTCGCACCACAGGAGCTCTAGGGTCCTCGATATCCAAATCAAGATTTGAGACTCTTATAATACCCCATTGATTAAAAGGGGTTCTTGGAAGCGGTTCAAGATCAGCACAAGAGTCGCTCGGCCTGTTACTTATAGGCCACAACCTCAGATTCCTTAAAATCCTAGTGATTAGCCCCCCTACGAATATGCCTTTGCTCTTATCAAAAGTCTACTAGCGAAGACCATATGCGGTTAAGATGCCTACATTCACCAGAAACCCCTTCAATACACTATATAAAGGTAATAAATCATGCTCCCCCACTGCTTTAAGGCTCTTGTGCTTCCCATAAACCAAGTTATAATGGAAGACTCGAGCACTAGTCTTCTTTGAAGTAGATGCTTTTGATTTACTTGCCCTGAAGCTATTTTCATTGGAGATTTCTCTCTAAAATTCAATTATTGAAGTTCCATGGGGCAGGTTCACAGGTAAATCAACAAACTCCTCATCTTGAAGCTCAGCTCAGGTGTATAACCCCATTGCCCGTACGTATGTCAGCATGTTAAAGGTGTGAGTCTTGCCAAATGCAAAAAAATTCACCTCATTGTCGGTCTTAGAGCCAATATATTCGTACTTAATCTTAAAGGATGAGAGAAAAGCCAAGGTTATTGTTGATATGTCTTTTCTTGAACTAAAAACAACTTCAGCCATGGTCCATTCCCTAATAACCGTTGCATGGCTATCTTTAAGCCATCCTCCCCCAGCACGTCCCAATCCACCACACAATGTCTCTTAAAAATCTTCTTTGCAGCAAACTCCTTGAATCTATTTGCTTGCTCATCAGTCATACCGGTTGGTGGAGCAACTGACCAACTGGAACTTGCTGTATCAAAATGTCGGGGAAGAGGAGAAGGAGGACTATCAGCCCTTAGTCGTTTATGCTGAGAATTAGTTGAACGTTTCGGTGTCATCTACAAATATCAATTGTTAGTTCAAACTTCAAGCACACTTCAATTTAAGCAAACCCAATTCGACTTCTTACTACTTACAAACATAACGCATCTATTGATCAACCCTATCCAACTTCCACACACTCACTACAAACAAATTCAACATGACTCAACTCGGAGCCATAACATCAACTAAGGATGAATGTCTTCCTTTGACTAAACACACTTAACGTTACATTATTACACATAAACACAGCACTTCCATCGTACAAAACAGCAACTAGCAATATATTTCTACAAAACACGTAAGTACGATGACAAGACAAATTCATCAACTTAGACTCAATTTGCAATAATCCTTAATTCTACCATTATCCAAAGGAATTAAGGTTTCATTTTGAATAAGCAACGTATACTACAAATTCATGCAAATTTAAAGTCTAAGGATGATACAAACAGCCTAAAACTATTATAACAACACTTTCACAAATAATAGCAAACATAGACAGATAAATCCTAAAGTTACATGAAATGAATCACTATATACATAAAGAAAAACGAAAGAAAAAGAGGGAAATCATACCTTAGAAGCGTATTATTGTACTGAGAATGATCGAGCAAGTGTTAAAATGGTGTAGGTTTTTCATGAGGGATAGGTGTAGAGAGTGTTCTATCATAGGGTGGAAGTTTAAAATGTGAGAAATGAAGAGAGAGAGAGGGAAATTTTTTATATAGTGGCGTAATAAGAACATGATCACAGCTGTAACTCCAGCCATGATCCCCTTTTTAAGCTTGGTCACAGGCATGATGATTCCCGTGATAAGCTCGGTGCCCAAAAATTTTAAACCATCACAACCTTCCCCTTTTTATAGTCATAGGTGTAATGTTACTCGTGACTAGTATTGTAACCTTAGATTTTACAATTATCTCATTAAATCACAACCATAATGACATGAAGAACTTCCAGGGTATTGATTACAGTCGTGATTGAGGTGTGAACTCTTATAGGGAATTAATCATGGTCATGATGGATAGGTAAATTAGCCTTGTTAATTTGTTACAGCCATGATTAATCCTGTAATATATGTTTTACTTGAAAAAATTCAATTACTTACCTTTATCACGGCTGAGATGCATATTAGGCTTCCATTTTTCCATCCACGTCCCCATACTCCATGAATTCTTCTCTTCTCACCGAATTGCCATGACTTTCACTCTATGATGTCTTGCTTTGTGTATGAACTATAAACAAGATACTTAAAACAATCCAAACCACTAACAATAAAAACAATTAATTAAAATTAAAAACTCAACAATTCTTAAAGTACTCAAAACAAACAAAAAGTCTAATAAATAAACAAACATACTTGTTTAACTTCTCAAGCTTGATGTTTCCAAAGTATGCAGCTTCATTCCTTGACTAGAGGAGTCTCAACTCCTCCTTGTCTTAAAGTTATAGCTTGAACTTATTCTCTCGGGTTGGTTTCAGTATTCCCTAGAAAAGATCCCGGAACCCTTTCTGAAAGTGCTTTTGCAATCTGCCCAACTTGATTTTCCAAGTTATGGATCAATGCCCCTAGATTTCTCAAAGCAGTTTCAGCGGCTTGGTGATGTGCTTCAAAAGTCTTGATGTATTGAGCCAACATTTCTTCAATGGACATTGGTTTACCTTGAGGAGGTAACACTTGTCTCTAAAATCCAGGATGAGGCATGTTAGAACCTTGATCGATGTTGTTGCCCTATCAGAAATTTAGATGATTTCTCCAACCCGGATTATAGGTGTTGCTGAAGGGATCATTGCTAGGTCTGATCGGGTTCCCTAGGTAGTCAGCTTCCTCCACTTGATCAATCTCAAACGAGCTAGTCAACTCTGAACCCGTAACTGTTAAAGCTTTGTTCGACCCATTTAAAGGCTATCAATTTTCCTTGTCAACACTTCTACCTTATGTGCTAAAGTAGAAGTGGCATCTAATTCATGTTTTCCTGCTGACTTTCTTTCTCTTCCTCTTATAGATAACCACCGATAATGATTATTGGCCATGTCTTCAAACAATTGAATATATTGCTCAAGTGACTTGTGGTTCAAGCTTCCTCCAACGACTACATTTATGAGTTGCTTAGTAATATGGTTCAATCCATTATAGAATGTTTAAACTTGATGCCAATCCAGAAGACCATGATGAGGACACCTTCTTAACAACTCTTTCCACCTCTATCATTCTTCATATAGAGTCTTTAAATCCATTTGACTGAAAGAAGAAATATCTACCCTTAACTTAGCTGTCCTCAAGGGTGGAAAGTATTTTCTCATAAATAATCCAGCCATTTCTTACAAAGTATTAATGGAATTCCTTAACATAGAGTTGAGCCACTGCTTTGCATTAGACCTTAGTGAAAACGAAAATAGCCTAAGTTTGATAGCGTCCTCAGAAACTCCACTTATCTTAAATGTGTCACATATCTCTAAGAACTGCTGCAAATGGTTATTAGGGTCTTTATCACTGAACCCATCAAATTGAACATATTGCTGGATCATTTGAATAATACTTGGCTTGATTTCAAATGTATTGGCTTGAACTTTAGGTCGAGCTATACTAGTACTAACCCCATCCAGGTTAAGCCTACAATAATCCAACATTGTAATAAGAGCCATAAACAGATTTACTCCTGGCTCGATTCTCGCTCTCACTCATACTACATTCTGCTTCACATTAAGATGTGGGTCCAAATTCAATGGTGGATTACCTTGGATACTATCTTCTGGATTTAAGAACTGATTTCCTACTAGCGGCTCGGCATTTTGATTTGGGTTATTCATTCTAGATCTCAACGGTTTCCGTGCTCTTACTTTCTTACTGGCTGAAATTTGCTTCTCGAACTTTCTTTAAGTTACTTTTAACTGTTCTCTTGGGTTCAGGATCGAAGTCAGCTAGATCAATTGTGCTGCTTCAGTCCATAAACTGCAATTCAGCAAATTATCAAATATGAGCACAAGTATTTTGACTAAATTACTAACAATTATAAAAAGAAAAATAAAGGCTAGAAGAATAGGAATCCTAATGTTCCTAATGATGATGTTGATTGTCCCCAGCAATGGTGCCAAAAACTTTGATCGCCTCTTAACAAAGCTTCAGAATTTTACAATTTATAAACCTATATCATATCCTTAACTCGGTTCAATAAGCAAGTGTACCTATTATTTTATTGTACGGATGAGTCTAGGGTCGTCTCTACTGGAAAAATGACTCAAACACTAATACTTAATAATTTTTCCTATTATCTAGCAGTCAATTTTATCAAGTGATCGATTATTAAGACTCTAATTGTTAACTAAACTAAACTAATCTACAATCTAGAATGATTGATACAATGATTACAAGAACAATTACGAAAATACACTTACATACAGGCTTACTTCATCATTTAGTATAATCTTACCAAAATATTCTTTATCCTAATACTTGTTAACTACGAGAAATTACAGTATGTAGGCTTTCTTCTCAAAACTACTTACTTCTAATCCTAATTGTGTCTACTGGAATCTCTTCCTAATTAACAGCCAACTAAGATTACATCAATGTCATGTTAATGTATTGATTCCCGTACGGATGCAACAACTTTCCTAATAATATCTCTATTATCAGGAGTAAATTGTTCCAATGAACTAAATCTATTCAATAGGATTGTCTCTCGACATAGTCTATTGAAATCTATCCTGAGTCAATGTTGTGCACTACACCATACTTAGATTCATTAAATGCCATTCATTGGAATTAACAAATGTCAAGAAATTACTTTTTCAAGCCTTTGATCATATTAAAGATGTAGCAAGCCCTAACGAATTACTCACATATGATAAAACAACGACAAAAACTAACAAGAAATATAATTACACAGAAATATAGCATGAAATAAGTTAGAAGTAAAAATCCCTTTTTATTCCATTGAAGAAGTTTGATGAATACACAAACAACGAATTCCTGTCTCTCTCTCAAGTGATTCTAGGAAAGTACAGTACACACTAGGAATCGATACAGAAGACAAAACGGAAAAAAAATGTAAAACTGGGTACAACGATGGGTAAAAATGGATGTGTTATGAACCGGTGATGTATTGTTCTTGATGTTTGAAAAATTGATCTATACAAAAATTGATGTCTTCTCCAAAATTTGCCATATCTTTTTATATTCTCCCTATCAAAAACTCGAATCTACCCCTTTACGGCACCATTTGACGTTTCTCATGTACTAGTTCATGTGAAAAGATTGAAAAGAACAGTTGTGCCCTTTTCTATCATGCCTGTAACTTGAGGTGTGATAGTTTCGAAAAGAATTATTCTTCACCAATCACGACCGTTATTGAGACCATGAACTCCTCGTTGCATTATTAGATCTCATTACGCCCGTGATCATCCTTCTGCTATTCAATCATGGCTACGATTGACAGGGGGATTGACAAAACTTCCCTTGATCATGGCTGTAATTGAAGGCGTGATCAAGGTGGATTCTTTATTACTTTATTATCATGCCCGTGATTGATGCTTCTACATTTATTTCTTCCCCTTTCACAGCCGTGACTAACTTGAAAGTTGTTATTCTTGTGCATACTTCATCCCTTTGCTCGTGATTTACCTAAAATCATTATTTTATTCAATTAAGTACCCAATCTAAAAAATTAAATCACATTTATGATCAATTCTATGCCTAAACATGCTTTAAAAGTGTAAAGTAATTTACACCTATCACCAATCTCAATTAGAAACTATTCCGACAAAATACTTTGTGACTTGCTACCTATGTGTGCATCTTACATGCTGCTAAGCCAATCTTGGCTTTTTGATTAAAGGGTTATTCACGATAGTTATAAGAACATGTATGTACTTGAGAAGGATAGAAGGAAGATTACGTTGAATCCTATGCCGCCAAGTCAAGTTAGCAAGTTGCAAGCTAAACTTGGCCGCAGATCAAAGAAGGCATTGGTGTTGAATAGAGTCGAACTCCGAGAAGCTATTAAAGCCGATGTACCAACTTTTATATTTATTAGGTAACTACTAGAATTGTAGGAGCGGGGTAAACTAACCTTGGAGGTCAGAGAAGTACTAGAAGAGTATATCGACCTGTTCCCAAAATAGTTGCCTAAGGAATTATCCCCTTTTCGAGGCATTGAGCACTATATTGACTTGATACTTGGCATTACCCTGCCAAATAAGCCAGCTTATCTGATACATCCCGAACAAGCTACTAAGCTCCAAAGACAAGTCAATGAACTTCTAGCAAAAAGTTATGTGAGGGAGAGTCTTAGCCCATGTGTTGTACCTGCTTTGCTTATGCCAAAGAAGGATGGAACTCGGTGTATGTATATGGATAACAGAGCTATCAACAACATTATAATCAAGTACATGTACCCTATTAAGAGGCTAGATGATATGTTGGATGAACTGAGTGGTGCAAGAGTGTTCAACAAGATTGATCTAAAGTCTGGATACCATTAGATCCTAATGAGGTAAGGGGATGAATGGAAAACTACTTTTAAGACCCGCCATAGCCTGTACGAATGAATGGTCATGCCTTTCAGGCTATCAAACGGCCTAAGCACTTTCATGAGACTAATAAATCACGTATTAAGAAATTTGATTGGAAAGTTTATTATCGTCTACTTTGATGTCTACTTTGATGACTTCCTAGTCTATAGTGTCAAATTGGCAATGCACACTAAACATTTCGAAGTTGTTTTTTATGTCCTCCAAGCAGAAAGATTGTTTGGAAACTTAAAGAAATGTTATTTCTGCCAAGAAAAAGTGATCTTCCTAAAACATGTGATCATTCTATCGACGCTTTATCCAAGAATTCAGTACCATTGTAGCGTCTCTAATTGAGCTTACAAAGAAGAATGTAGAGTTCAAGTGGAGAGAGAAAGAAGAGAGGAGTTTTGCCGAAGTGAAAGCTAAGTTGACCTTTGTCCCAATCTTGGCTCTACCAGACTTTGCTAGGGTATTTGAGCTTGAATGCGATGTGTCAAGTGTCAACATCAGAGCCGTGTTGATGCAAAAAGGCCGACTTGTCACTTATCGTAGTGAGAAACTCAAAGGAGCGCAATTGAACTATTTTGCATATGACAATGAGCTTTTAGCCCTGATTCAAGCTCTTCGCATGTAGCAACATTACTTCTACCAAAAGAGTTTGTCATATATACAGATCACGAATCCTTGAGATATTTGTGGAGTCAATCTAAGCTTTCCAAACACCAAGGCCAATGGATTGAATTTTTTCATTAAGTATAAGTAAGGCAAGAGTAATGTAGTTGCTAATGCTTTGTCGAGGAGACATATTTTATTGTATAAGCTGCAGATCAGATTGTTGGGTTTTGCAAGTATAAAAGAACAGTATCAGAATGATCTTCATTTTGGCCCTGTATATAAGTACTATGGAGAAGGAAGAGCAGTAAACGAGTACCATGTAGAGGATGGTTATTTGTTTAAAGGTGGCACTAATGAGAGAAGCCTACAGTGGAGAACTCTTTAAATACTTTAAGGAGCAAAGAACATATGAACTGTTGAATGATAGATTGAACGATAGATTCTTCTAGCCTAAAATGAAGCCTGACATGCATCGTGTGATTGAGAGATGTTCCATCTATAAGAAAGTAGAGAGTTGAGCAGAGCAAAGGAAAGTAATACCACTGCTTGTTCCAACCAAACCATGGGCCAACTTGACTATAGATTTTATCCTTGGACTACCTTGAATTGCCTGAAGCAAAGATTCTACGATGGTTGTCGTGGATAGGTTTAACAAAATGACACAATTCATGCTCTGCACCAAAACTAACGATGTTTCAGCTATTGCTTATTTGTTTTTATAGGAAGTAGTTTGCTTGCACAATGTGCCAAAGAGTATAGTGTCTAATAGAGACCTAAAATTTCTAAGCCATTTCTAGAGAACCCTCTAGTGTCGAATGGAAATTAAACTAATCTTTAGCACCTCTTGCCATCCCTAAATCAACGGCCAGACAAAGTGGTTTTTATGCCCTAAAGTCGCAGAGTCACAACAGTCCTACCATATAAACCAACTTATAACAATAACTGACCTTACGGTACCTATCAAAGGTATGATCTACATAAGGCGTCGACAACTCCTCGCTTTGAAGTAAACAGTTCGATTAAGACTTTAGCTAAAATTTACATAAAAAGTTAGAACTATCATTTATGTATATATAATTATATTCATATTATCTCAAAATCCTAGGAAATTACACAAACTATAGTAGTCGCTAATTTACATCTCACACCTCAGTTCATATACCTACAAATACTATCAAGACATTAAAAAACTTAACCGTATGGCCATTTGATCCTCACTCCCCATGGCTTTAAAAGGGAACTGACCTCAGGATAGTTGTAATGTGGCATATTAGTCAAAAGTCAGAACCTACAAAAGAATTTATATGGGTATGGGCAATGACAGCTCAATAAGTTGAATTAGAGGCTTCTGAAAGTATAATAAGCACAAACAAGGTTATCAGACAATTAATTATATGCAATGTAATAAGCAAGTGACATCACACAACGTGGTCCGATCCGTTGTAAAATCGGAGTAATTTCACCTACTCTAATTTGTGTTAAGGAGTTTTTGTTAATACAATAGCTCACAACTAAACCCAAGTTTATATAATGGAGACAACGCTCCCCCCAAGACTATTCTTCGAACCAATGCCCTCATCCTCACCGTGACCTCCTCTCCTATTGCTTAGTTTGGTTAAAGATGAAGAAAAGACCCTTATGCTTTCTAGCGCTATCTTTTTCGAAAGTATCGGTGTTTAGTTAGAGAATCTCAATGATCCCTTAAAGGGTTGCAATACATGTCAAATTAAGGTATTTAGGCCGATTATGGTTAGGTATGGTTTTGAGTGATCAAACAATTTCACACCAGTCCATACACATTAATCACCAAACACAACATAAGATTCAGTACGAAATCAAATACTCAAGCACATGCATACATAACTACTTACAAACACAAACAAATACAATCCTAAGTCTCCGAGTACTCTAAAATAGTACTCCAAAATACGACGAAGTATTAAACCCAACTTACTTGAAATTCTTAGTCACTTACTTAACGAGTCACAGGTCAACTCGTTTCCATATGTCCTATAATATAAATACACTCTTTAGTATTCATATCTTATTGATATATGTATATTTTAAGTTATGATTCGACTCAATTCTTCTTATATACAAATTATTTACTACCAATTCATTCTACATTAGTTCTGAGTTCGGTTTTTAAATCCGATTCCAATTCAAGTTTGAAATCGGTTCCAACTACGAATAATTCCTAAAATACGTTCCAAACCTTAATGTGAAATTAATCACATCATACTCGAATATCCTAAATATCACGCTTAGTGTTAAATCAGTATTTTAGCTCACTTGATATACTAAAATCCTCATTATTGAATCGAATTTACTCTCGATATGAGAAAATTTTACATTTTTCCTATAATTAGCTAAATTTAAGTTTTGTACCAGATTTACTACGTATTAATATTATTATTATATTATCCATTTTAGTCTATTATTTTATATTTATTATAATCCCAACTTTACATGTTCTTAAAATTACATATATTTTCTACATAATTCCCATAATAATTACATTTAATACTCTAAGTTCTATGATTATGTTACCACATTAGAGATAACATCCATAAACATCTAATTACACACTAAATCTATAATTAGTCCAAAATTACTCATTTTATTCATCATTTTAGGGCTTAAAAAATTTGAAAATTAATTTTTAAAAAATGGCTTCATAGCACTATTCTATATCACTTAAATAGTCTACAAAAAAATTTTGAACTTAAAACTGTACTCCTAAACCTATTTATTTCTAAATTGAAACATATTCGGTTTTGCTCGATTTTTTAAGCACTCTATATCTACAGATGTAATTAAATATAATCACCATTTTTCCCTAAATCTATATACAATAAAACATCAAAATAATAAAATTCATAATTTTCTGGATATAATTAGTAATTTTTGCAAAATCGATTGAAAAGTTGGACTCACCTGTTTATGGGGCTTTTAGCCACCAAAGCTAGTCTAAGGTCGGTTAGCTGGTCTACAGTTGATCGGTTGGTCTAGACAGTAGATTTAGAGTAGGGTGGTGGTGGTGATGGTGGTGGTTTAGTTCCAAGTGGTGGTGATGTATAGATTTTTGCAAATTTTTGTAAAAACCATAATTCCCTCCCAATTTCGATGGTCTCTAATTTTCTAAGGTTGAAAACTAACCAAATGAGCCTCTATAAAAATTTCACTATTTATAGAACCATAAAATAATTTTGGTGTATTGATTAGACAAGACAATTACTTTACTTTCTTCCTTTTTGCCTTTTAAGTAGGTGAATTTAATTGGTCCAAATTTTTTTCTTCATCCCCCAGCTACTATGACCCAAATCTGGATTGTTATCTACTTCTTTGATTTTTTTCTTATTTTTCCTTTATTCTTTTTATAATTTTCTTTAATTATTTGGCAATTTTTTAGCAATTTAAGTAATTTCGTGTATTTTTACCTGCATGTAAATATATATAGAGTATAAGTAAATACTCTTAAATATTATTTATGTTATTTTATAATTTTTAATATGCATATAATTTATCTCTGGCGATCCGTTAATTATTAGAATGCATTTTACACATTTTTGAAAAATAACAGGTAATATATTTAAAATTTGAAAATTTTATATTCTATCATTTTATTACTTATTTTCTTAAATTCAAATTTACGAAGTTACTTTTACTAATATTTCTAGCTTTATTTTATAATTTAGGTTTGATCAGATCCTTTAACTGATCACTCTAAACTTTACTTAACATAGTAAGTTCGATCTTACAGTTATAGGGTTTATATTTAAGGCTTACAGTGGTTAATCGCATCTTAAGATCACTGCTCTAAGTTATAGTTAGAAAGAAATTAACCAACTATGACGTCTGCCTACTTATGGTCAAATTCACTTACAATAGGATAGTACATGCTACCATTGGGCATGCCCCATTTGACGTTGTTTGTGGTTTCAACCCCAAACTACCCTTCAATCACATCCCTGGGCTGTCCATTAACCAAGAAGATCCTGAGGTAAGAACCATGTCGAGCCTAATTTTTCAATTTTTTTATTTTAATTTCATTTCTTTTAACTTGATTTAAACTAAACTATATGCTTATTTAATTTAGATCATTGACTGAAGTTAAAAAAAAAAACTCGATTTCTTTATTTTGAAAAAATTTTAGAGTTGCCACCCAATAAAACTGGGAAATGTGACTAAACTAGAATTGATTAGGTAAATTGATTTTAATTTAGTCACTAATCTACGTTTTGAAAACCTTTTTCTAAGAAAAATTCAAGAAATCAAATTTCTAGAGTTCGAGGGCTATTCTATTAAACGCTTAAGAATACCACTATTAATTTTTCAAAATTATATTTAGTTTTCAAAATTACCCTTTTTTAAAAAACAAAGCTTAATTGCTAGTAAATAGATTAAATTGTTTTATTTTTACAAAAATAAAAAGGGAATTCAAGCCATAATTTATAAAAAATGAAAAACTATAGTTTTTACAAATTTTATATTGCCCTCGAGGCACTTATGTACCCGTTAGTCAAGATCAAACATTCGTAGTTCATTCTAAAAAATTTAATGTGTTGGTTCTTTTTAATTTCTGAAAACTAACTGAGTTTATGTTTTAATTCATTTATTTTGACTGAAAATAAAATTCTAGGAAAAGGGTTGTGTGGTGTAAGTAAACTGGGCATTGATATGTGGTTCGAGTAAAGAGAGGATGGTTGCATTATGTTAGGGTATATTGTCGACCGAGCATTGGAGTACGGGCAAGGATGGAATATTACGATAGTGGAGGGACTATATGCTATTGGTGGTAAGCACTAAGTAGTTTGTGTTACTGCATGTGGACGATGGTTACATGGCGGTATTGTAGCTTACGCAAAGTGATTGGTGGTAGTTCTCGATAGTTTAAAAAACTTAGCCATATGTGTTTGTATGTTTGAGGGTTGTTGGTACTTTGGCTTGGCTATGGAATTCGTATGGTGAAGGTAGCCTAGGAGCGATAATAGAGTAGATAAGATTGTGTTCAAGGGTCAGTGGAGTGTAGTAGTGTTTGAGGGAATGGATTCCCTTTGGTGAAGAAGACAATTCCTTTATGTAGCCTCCGAGATCAAAATTTCCAACCAATTTCAAATTATTTCAAATCCATCTTGATAAAACTTGATCTAAATTTGAATCCTTATAAATCTTCATCGTATCAGATTTAACACCATTATTTTAGATTCATGTTATCTCCAATAATCATTTAGCTATGATTCTATTATATCTAAATAACAACTCTAACAACTCAATCCAATTTGTTTTAGATTAGGATTCTAAAACATCAAATCTTTTATTATGTTGATCTTTTTGAAAATCTTATATATATATATATATATTATTTTTCAATTTTTACTGTATTTTATTATTATTTTTTTATTAATTTTTCCCAACAAAGGACCCTTTCTCTAGATTAAAAAAAAAAAAAACTAAAATACAATTGGGTAAAAATAGGGTATCCACAGTTACCCTTCTTTACAATAAAGTTTGAGTAAAATTTTACTGTAAAGACACAAGAGACACCATCTTTGCCTTGCAGATGACTCTATCCTAAGAGGTGTTACAACTGACTAGCTATCCTAGGCTTAGTTCGCTACGGATTTAGTAACAAAAGTTTCGAAAAGAAAGGTGGTGAATGTAACACCCCTGCAAGCTAGCCTGATACCTAAAAGGTACTAAAGGAGGGTAGCACCATGTGAGCTGGCTAACCTTAAAAGCTACTAAAAGGAGGGTAGTGCCCTGTGAGCTAGCTAACCCTAAAAGATACTAAAAGGAGGATAGCGTCATGTAAGCTAGCTAACACTAAAAGAGAACTTACTTATGCCCTTCTAAGCTGACTAACCTAAGTGAACAGGCAAAGTGCTTCTTAAGCTGGCTAAAATCCTAAATGAGAACCTAACTGTACTCCTCTAAGTTAACTAACATAAGTGAATGGGTAAAATGTTCCTTGAGCTAGCTAAGACCCTAAATGAGAACTTAGTCGTACTCCTTTGAGCTGATTGTCATAAGTTGGAGTGTCTTTAAGGGATTAGTAACCCTAACTGAAAGGTTGACCTGAAACCTAATCGTACTCTTTTGAGCTAACTGATATAGGCAAGAGCATCTCTAAGAGACTAGCAAACCTAATTAAAAGGTTGATATGAAACTTAGCCGAACTCCTTTGAGCTGACTAACATAGGTGGGAACGTCTTTAAGGGACTAGTAATCGTAAGACCCACAATTAAGTAGTTGGGGTTCAGTTCGTAGATATTAGGGTGATCGAACAAATTGTCCAATCTAACCTAAATTTTACAATAAAATTAGAAATATTAGTAAAAGTGATCCCTTGAGTTTGGATTTAGGAAAATAAAGAATAAATTAATTAATTATTATAATATTAAATTATATGTAAATTTCTTGTTATTTATCGAAACATGTAAAACGAGTTTCGATAACTAATGAATTAATAGATATAAATTATATGCATACTAAAAATCATAAAATAACATAAATAATATTTAGGAGTATTTAATTGTACCATATATGAATTTACACATAGGTGGAAATACATAAAATTATTTAAAATTTGCTAAATATACCAAAATAATGCTAATTAATTAAAAAAAATTATAAATAATTAATGAAAAATAAAAAAATGGAAAAATGAGGAAAATTAAAAAAATGTGTCGTGGCAGCTTGGGATTAAAAGAAATAAAAGCAACCAATTAAAAGAAAATAACTAAAAAGTCAAAATAAAGAAGAGATAAGGCAAATGTCATTTCAAATTAATGAAAAAAAATCTATGCAGCCCTATAAATACCCAAACTTGGATAAAAGCTCATTTGGTCAATTTGGAGAGTAGGAAAATTGAGAGAACCGAAAAAATAGAGGATTAGAGTTTTTTTTTTTCAAAATTAGAAAAAAATAAGTGCAATTAAGCTTATAGGAAGATCCCTAACCCGACAACCACTTGGGAATGGATGGCCAATACCACCACATTGTGGTGGTAGCGCCCAAGCTAGCTGACAATGCTACAATGGTTGACGATAGCCGGAGCCACCAATGTCGATGAGTCTAATTTTTCTTTCAATTTTAGTGATTTTATTAAAAATATTAAATAGTAGTAAAAAAATTATGAAATTTGGTATTCTAAGGTTTTTAAGTATATAGATTTAGAGAAAATTTTTATTTTGTTGAATTAATATATGAAAATATACCGCCCTTAAGAAATCTCACAAACCCAAGCTTTGTTTGAATTGGAAAAAAATAACTTTAGGAGTATAGTTTTAAGCTCAAAATTTTTGTGTAGACTATTTAAGAGTTATAGAGTAGTGCTATGAAGCACTTTTTCAAAAATGAGTTTTCAAAAATTTTATATGATTTTTAGGCCTTAAAATAATGCATAAAATAGGTAATTTAGGCTAATTAGGTAATTAAATGGGTAATTATTAATTTAGTACATAATTATATGTTCTAGGTGTTGAAATCTAATGAAATATGATATTTGTAGCATTTAGAGTATTAGATGTAATTATTAGGGTATTATGTAATATATACGTAATAAGTAAAAACGGTAAACTTTAAGTTAATTTTGTAATTTAAGGTAATTAGGTATAAATTTTGATTTGGGATGAATTTAGATATTTTGAAATATTAGTTGATGTTGAGGGATGATTTTTGAAGTGATGAGAATATTAAATGTTTATATTATGTACATATTAGGTGATAACATATAATATGTAAATAAAAGAAATTATTGAGTCGGAAAATATTAGGTTAAATTTGATATTTTAATAATAATAAAAATATATAATAAATCTGGTAAAAAACTTAAATTTAGGTGTTTATATGAAATATGTAAAATTTTCTTACATCGAAAATAAATTCAATAATTAAGTTAGGATAAGAGGTATACTATACGAATTAAAATACTAGTTAAGGGTTAAATATGATATTTAGGATATTTGGAAATAATGTTATTAATTTTACATTATGGGTCGAAATGAGTTTCTAGAGTTCGTGTATAAAATCGTACTTAAAAGTAAAACTAGAACTTAATTTAGAAATTAATGCAGAAACTGAACTCGAACTTAGTCTAAATCAAGAATAATTGTAAAAGACTTGAAAACCTAGATAATTAAGTATATTAAACCCTAAACCAAAGATAACAATAAGCGTTATAGAATAAAACAAATCTATAGCAGCTATGTGGAAAACTGAAACAATTTTGTATTATAGGGATTTTTTGCGATGGCCAGTATAAGTCGCATCTCAAGTGAGCAAGCGAGAAGTCTAGGTAAGTTGGGATTAATATATTATTGTATTTTAGAGTACTAATTTGTAGTACTTGGAGCCTTGAAATTGTACTTGATTGTGCTTGTTAGGTAGTTGACATGTACATGTGCTTGTTTCTGAGTTGATGACGTAAATCCAAATTACTACTCGGACTTGTATTTGTGTGAATTGTTCGAAATGATTGAACACCTTAAATCGGATCTAATTACATATATGACTTGAAATTTTAAATCGAACATGTATAGCAACCCATTAGGGGAAACTTAGGATTCTCCAACCAAATACTGATCCCTTCAAAAAGGATAGTGCTAGATAGCATAATTGATCCCTTCTTCATACTTAGTCGAACTAAGTGACAAGTGAAGAGATCGCGACAAAGGTGAAGGCAATGGTTCGAAGGTAGTCATAGGAGGAACGGTGTCTCCATTGTACAAGCCTGAGTTTGGTTGTAAGATGTTGCATTAAACGGAAACTCCTCAACCTCGATTAGAGTTGGTATAATTTCTTTAATTTCACGATAAGCCAGACAACGTTGTACAATGGTATTTGTTTGAACATGCATTGCATCTAACTAATTTAGTTGATAACCCTACTTATGTTTGATGTATAGTTTTAAGTCTCCGTCCCAACTTACTGAGCTGTAATTTCTTACATCCTTATAAACATTATTGTAGGTATCGGCTAAAAAGCAACTTACATTTACCTTGAAGTTAGCAACTACAGAATCCCAAAGAGTAACAATATAAAATCGAGGATATGATACACTCACAAGTTTAGATTTTATCTTTAAAGTTTATATGTATTTCTTAAGTAGATTATGTTTAGGCTACTAAATCTAGCAATATACTCAAATTATTTTAGAATAAATATGTATTTCTTATAATTTCATAGGTAAATAACATGTTTATTTATAAACTACCTACTTCAATGCGAGTTTGTTGTGGACACTTTGTGTAAATCAAGTCTATGATAGTAGTTGAAGTGTCAACTTCTATCCTAGAATAGTTTGCACGGTAGGACTATTATGACTCTACTCCTTCAGGGCGTGACAACAACCTTAATTGAAAGGTCAACATGAAACCTAACCATGCTCCTTTAAGCTAACTGATATAGGCAAGAGTGTCTCTAAGGGACTAGCAATCTTAATTGAAAAGTCGACATGAAGCCTAACTGTACTCATTTAAATTGATTGGCATAGGCAAAAGCATCTCTAAGAGATTAGCAACTTTAACTAAAAAGTCAACATGAAACCTAGCCATGCTCCTTTGCGTTAACTGACATAGGTGGGAGCATCTCTAAGGGACTAACAACCTTAAATGAGCATTGAGTTAGGTCATTGCTCTATGAGCTGGCTAAAGCTTAAAAATGTAGATTGAAATAGTGCTCTATGAGTTAGCTAGAACCTTAAAAATGTGGATCAAGATAGCACTCTATGAGCTAGCTAAACTCGATAATATAAGGGTTAAATACCTTAGAGATTGATTACCATCTTAAGGAGAGGCTAAATGCAAATGCAATGTCTTAAAAGAAACTGACTCATTTTTATGATAAAAAGTCTAGAAACACTTACCTAGCTTTATTGATAGCTCCCAAACAATCAATTCTTTTCTTAAGCAATCCATTTAGAACTAACAATTTCACCTTTTGAAATTCAATCTAATCTTAAAATGAAGCACATGAAGTTCTGCTTAGTGGCGAATTTAAGAAAGGTGACCCCAACATATGAAATATTGTCATCATCTGAGCAAAGATGTTACATATTGAATTTTTAGTCCCTTAAAAACTTAATCGGTTTCCGTCGCAAACTTTCTCCCTCAAGTGAGTACTACTTATTTGCGATTAGACATTTTGCTTCTTCTGAATATGGCCTTATCTTAAAAAATAGAAAACAAATCCCCCTTATTGGGGAGAGTGAACCATAATACAGTATTAAAAGAACTTTTATCAATTGATATCGTTTCAAATTAAGTGTTCGCTTTCTCTTACGTTTTTTATGTATGGGGTTTATTTGGATAAAGTAAAGAGTAAGACCTTTTGGTGGAACGGGAAAAGGGTTAGGGGTGTTACCCCATATCAATAACTACTAAGGATACCAACTTTGCTTGTAGAAAATGAAAATAAGACCACAGTAATATTAAGATCGTTCACTTTTCATGATTTGAGCAACAAATCCATTTATCTTTCAAGGATAGTATAACTTCATTGCATCAGCATTTACAACGTCCCTCAAGTCTAGACCATCTATTTAAGATAAAATAAAAGCTCCCCCAAGCAACACTTTCTTTACAATGTAAAGACCTTTATAATTCGGAGCAAATTTCTCTCCAGAGTCTTGCATATTTGGCAAAGTCTTTCTCAATATTGTATCTCCCTCTTCAAAACTTTGGAGTCGTACTTTCTTGTTAAAAGCTTTACCCATTCGTTGTTGATATCACATGTTATGACACAAGGCAGTCAGCCTTTTCTCATCAATTAGATTCAACTGCTCGATGCACTTCTATATCTAATCAACCTCATCCAACTAAGTTTCTAACAATATCTTGAGAGATAAGATTTTGACTTCTACTAGTAATATAGCTTCCGTTCCATAGACAAATGAGTAAAGGGTTGCCCTTATTGACATTTTGATAGAAGTTTGATAGGCCATGAGTGCAAATAGCAATATTTCATGCCTATCTCGATATACAATTGCTATCTTCTTAATGATTCTTTTGATATTTTTGTTAACTACTTCCACGGCCCCATTCAGCTAAGGCCAATAAGGAGTGGAATTACCATGAATGATCTTGAACTGCCAACACAACTTTGACATTAATTTGTTGTTAAGATTCATACTATCATCGGTAATAATCGTCTCTAGAGTACTGTACCAAGCCAATATGTCTTTCTTGATGAACTTGACTACTACCCCTTTCGTAACACTCGAGTAGGATGAGACTTTAACCCATTTACTGTAATAATTGATAGCCACCAGTATGAAACGATGTCCATTAAATGCCTTTAGAGTGATTGGGCCAATGATGTCTATACCTTACATAAAAAATGGCCATGGCGCAGATAATGTATACAGTTCTTGAGGCAGAGCATTCGCTTTGTTCACATAAACCTAACAGAAGTGATAGTGTCTGACATGTTTGATGCAATCTCCCTCCATAGTTAACCAATAATATCCCAATCTCATAATCTTCTTAGCGAGCATGTTGCCATTCATGTAGGAGCCGTATACTCCCTCATGAACTTCCTTCATTAACACCTTTGCCTCCCTCTCATCTACACACCGTAGAAGTGTATTATAAAACAATCATCGGTATAAGGTAGACTCACTTATCAAGTACTAGGTAGCTAGCCTTTTGATCGTCTTCCTATCCGTTTTCTCGGCCTCCTTAGGGTATGTATCATGTTGTAAGAATGTTTTGATATTGTGATAGCAAGGCTTTTTATCATGTGTTATTTCAATTGCCAAGCAAAAAGTGGGTTTTTCTTCAACTTCAATCTTAATTGGTTGGATCTTTACTCCTCCTAATATCTCAAGCATAGATGGCAAGGTGGCTAAAGCATCAGCAAATTGGTTCTAAGCCCTTAGTACGCATGTGAATGTAATCTTTTCAAACTTGTCTATCAGTTTGGCTAAGTATTGGTGGTAACGTACCGATTTAGGGTCCTTCGTCTTATATTCACCCTGAACTTAGCTTATAATTAACGAAGAATCTCCATATACCTCTAATTCCCATATTTCCTTAGATAGCGCCATTTTAAGTCTCATAATACATGCCTCATATTCTATAATATTATTAGTATATGGGAAAACAAGTCTTATTGCCATTAGGAATTGTGTACCTTCAGGGGATATTAGTATAGCCCCAATTCCACATCCAAACACATTGGTTGCTTAATCAAAGAACATTTTCCAATTTAAGGGTTTCTCAACTACTTGGCTATCAAAATCTCTTTCAACCAACAAGATATTTTCATTGGGAAACTCGACTCGCAATTCTTGGGGGATATCCTCAAGAGGATTCACTATTAGTTGATTTGCTAAGATTTACCCCTTGATCGATCTTTGGTCTACATACGTGATGTCAAATTTTGATAATAACATCTACTATTTCAAAATTTTGCTAATAAGGGTTGGTTTTATTGGCAAATACATCAAGGGGTCATGTTGTGTAATCAACTCAATTTGGTAGTAAAATGCGTATTCTCTAAGCCAGTACGTGACCTACACCAATGCACAACATGTTCTTTTAGTTTTTAAGATTTATGCTTCTCTTCTATGAATTTCTTGTTTAAATAATAAACGGTTCGCTCCTTCCCTTCTTCATCCTTCTAACCAAGCATGCATCTCATAGATTCAGACAATATGGTCACTATCGAACCCTATTTCAATTTTTTTAATTTAATATATATCAAACTCAGCCCGCTTAATACAAATTACTCGATATTAAATTAAGGAAATATTTTTCTAAAAAATTTTAAAAATTGAAGTCACCAATCAATTTAATTGGTAAAAAATGAAATTAGGGTTTTCAGGTGAGAAAACCCTGATTTGATTACTAATCTACAAATATTCTTAAAAATTTGATTTTTAGAAAATTAAACCAAAGAAACCGGGTTTAAGAGCTAATCTATTAAGAATAAGTCAAAATGTAAAAATCAAAGAAAAATTGATGGGCTTTTATATTTTTTATAATTTCCTAAAAATAATAAAATATATACACAAATGTACAAAAGATAACTAAAATGATTTTTTAATTATTTTTTATTACGAATTTCTAAGAAAAAAGGGAAAAAGTTTTTTTTTTATACGGTTGCCCTAAAGATGCCTACATAGCCATTATTCAGGATCAAACCGACCATAGTTTTCCTTTTATAAAATATTTAATTGGTGAATTCTTTTTGTTTCGAAAACCGAGCCATGTTTATATTTATTTATCAATTTATTATTTAAAAAAACCTAAGAAATCTAATTTTCCCAAATTAATGAAAGTTCTAATTAATTAAATCTTTTTCAAAAAACTCAGTTAAGATCTTTTTATTTTTAAAACCACTACGTGTCATAAAAATATCATTTCTAAATTATAACTATAAGATATGTTAAAGATATGGTTAGATATGTATCTTCATATGTATATTTTCAAAATCTTAACTATTAGATACGTATTTAAATTTTAATTGTAAGATATATATCTTGATACACATCTTTTTTAAATCCTAAGCACAAGATACGTATTTCGACTGCAAGATATGTGTCTCAATTATAAGATTCGTATATTTAAAAAAAAACACGATTTTATTAAAAAACATAATTTTTCAATTAACTAAATTCACCCAAAAACTCAAATTATCTAAAAAAAATCTAATGATATAACGATAAAAAAACAAACTCGCACTTAAGAAAATTAAATTAGTAAATAAAATTAAACTAACTAATAAATAAAATAAATAAAATAATAATTTTTACCGAATAAAGTCACATGTGATCGTGCGTTTGTGATCGTACAGTGATCATGCTCATGGAATGCCAGACGAAGGAAACGTGTCTTCGAATTGTAGACATCGTTGAGTGGATTTTGGATCGATAGAATGTTAGGGAGAATTGTTGAAGTTCGAATTAGACGTCTTTTAAATTGGATTTCATGCTTCAAATCAGAAATTGGAATTCGGAATTGGACGTCTTATTGATTTTGATTTCGTCATGAGGCGTTGATTTGGAATTGTCTTCTTGTTGCATTCATGGATTGTGTGGACTTTGGCAATTGTTCGGAGATTTGGTCGTTGCAAATTCGTTTGACTTCAAAATTTGGTCTTGGCTTTGGAATTTGATTCCATCTGCTTCACGTTAGATTTGGACTTCAGAATTTGATGTTGGATTTTGGATTTTTGGCATTGGGTTACTAGACAGTGGAAATTGGAGTTTGTGGATTGGAAATTATGCTGTCAAAAGATTGGAAATTCGGAATTTGGAATTGTGGACATCAGAACTTCGTTGAGGATTGGAAATTTAGTTAGGATTTGCGAGTGAATTTGTAACTAATATAAACTTTTCCGAACTTCACCGCTAAATTTTTATTTATAAATCAAAAACTAAATCTTTCGGATTTTTTAATTATGGATTTAATCTTTAACAAATAAAAGATATGATGAAGATTTAACTTAACCTCTAGAAATCCTATTTCAGCTTTCTATTTATCGGATCTAATCCGATTTTCTATTTACTAGGCCTGATCCGATCCAATAATTTAATCTAGCCTAATAACCACTTAAAAAATTATAAATTTAATCCAGCTCAATATAATTTAGATAAAAAATCTATTTTATATCAAACTGGACCAAAATTACTTTAATAAAGCCCAATTCTCGAATGACTTAAATTTTATTAAATTAATCATACACCGTTATTCGATTTGATATTAAACGATCCAACGTGACTTAACTCAACATGACTTGACTAGATATGATTTAATACATCATGACTTAATATGATACTACTCGATACGACACGACTCGACTCAATACGATACGACTTGACTCGATACGATACGATACGACTCGACTCTTTTTTATGTCTTTTTTCATTTTTTCTTTTAATTTTCGTTTTTTAAATTTTTTTTATTTTTCTATTTATTTATTAACTTGGCTCAATTAACGAAAAATAAAAAAAATTGCAAAAATAAAGTGTCTACAATCATCCTATAAGAACAACGGTTTCCTGAGTTTAAGAGCTACCAATACTGGAGGATTCATAAGGTATTCTTTAATTTTTGTAAAAGCTTTTTTGCATTGCTCGTCCCAATTGACCCTAGCGTTCTTTTTCAAAAGCTTGAATAGAGGGTAGCATTTATCGGTTAGCTAAGATATGAATCAAGCTATATAATTTAAACGACCCAATAATCCTCTCACTTCCTTAAGTGTACGTAGAGGGGGTATGTCAATTATGACTTTGGCTTTATCTGAATCAACCTTGATGCCCTTTTAGCTAATTATGAAGCCCAACAATTTCCCTAACGTTACTCCAAAGGTATACTTTTCTAGATTCAACTGAAACTGAAACTTCCTTAATCTGTTGAATAGCTTCCTTAAATTTTCTATGTGATCTTCCCCTTCTTTAGATTTCACAATCATATCATTAACATACACTTCTATTTCTTTATATATCATGTCATGAAAGATTGCGACCATCGCTCTTTTGTATATTGCTCCTGCATTATTAAGCTCGAAGGACATCACCTTATAGCAAAACGTACCCTAAGTTGTAATAAAGGTCGTCTTAGTCTTGTCTTCTTTAGACATCAGAATTTGATTATATCTCAAAAAGCCATCCATGAATGACAATAGATGATTCTCGGCTGTATTATCCACCAAGACATGGATATGAGGCAAAGTAAAATTGTCTTCAGGTGTTACTTGATTAAGATCTCGAAAGTCCACATATACTCTGACCTTTCCATTCTTTTTCATCATCAGAACAATGTTAGCTACCCATTCCAAATTATCTAATACCTTAATGAATTCGACTTCAAGCAGTTTCTTAACCTCTTCCTTGATTTTCAAAAGGATGTCAAGTCAAAATCTTCTTCACTTTTTCTTTTTAGGCATGGTGTTTTCCTATGTAGGTAGACGATGGACCATGATTGATGGATCTAACCCTAGCATATCCTCATAACATAAGCGAATACATCTTGATATTCAATCAATAATGTAACCATTTCTATTCTTTATTCCTTTTTCAAGTTCCCTCCAATCTTTAGATTCTTGGGATTATCCTCATTCCTTACTTAACTGTTTCAATTAGTTCATCAATGGAAATTCTACTCAATTCATGTTTTGCCACTTCTCTTGTATATCATCGTAGTCACCGACATCACACCCGATGATTAACCCAGTAGGGCCAAAAGTGATATCGGTATTCTTATTATTAACTTATGCAAAGTATCCTTGGTTTTCATTTGAGTCATTGGATATGGGCAAAGTGTATAAAGAAAAGTGTATGTAAGTAAAAAAGAATTGAAACACAGCAGAGGAAGGAAACCAACTAACTAGCTAACTAATATTTTATTTATTTAATGAAAAGGTTCGATGATACATTTGGAACGATAACTATCGAAAAGAAAAATTCAAGAAATACTAAACTAAGGTTTATCCTTTACCTTAGGGAAGACCTATTGCCTTTCACCGGGATGGAAAACCAATTATTTAGATTGTGCTGGAACTTATAGGGTGAGTTTGTTGATCTTTCGTTGGTAGATTCTAGGGCTTGAGTCTCTACTCGAATGAATGTCTTAGTTAGTGAATGGAAGGTCATCGAGATATGATACAATCTGTTACTTCTCTTGCCCTTTGCTTCTTTCTTCAGAAATTCTTCTGCTGGAGTCAAGTTGTAACCAGGACCATAGGTACCCGTTTGGCCTTTCTTAAACTATCCTCCCTCGTTCTTTCCTTTGGTGGGACTGGTGATGATGCATACTTCTTCAAATGTCTACAAACTAAACTCTTCCTACCCTTCACTTCCTATGTAGGGTATAACGGTTTATTTGTAAATCCCATAATCTTTGCCTCCCAAAATCGTAATCACCTGGTCGTTTGAGATAAAATTCACTTTCTAGTGTAGGCTCAAAGGTATAGCCCCTGCCGCATGAATCCATGGTCTTCTCAAAAGTAAGTTGAAAGACATTGGGATATCCATAACCTAGAATCGAGTATTGAAGTTCTAAGGGTCGATACTTACAAGTAAGTCTATCTCCCTTATAATCGCTCTTCTAGACCGGTTGAAGGCCCTAACTGTTGTAGAAGAAGGCTTAATTGCAGTCGTATCAATACCCAGTAAATCCAAGGTGGCAAGTGGGTAGACATTTAACGATGATCCATTATCGATGAGTCCTTTAGTAATGATTATATCATTACTCCTTACCATTATGAAGAGTGGTTTCGTGTATTGATTCCCTTCTTCCCTTAACCCTTCTACTGAAAAAGAAATTTGGTCCATAACAAGGATGAAATTTGTGATTAGTCCCATCTTCTCGGTTGGCATTTCACAAGGGACCTTAACCTTACTTAAGGTATAGAATAGAGCTTTTCTATGTAGTTCGGATGCAATCAGCAAACCGATTAATGATATTTGTGCTAGAGTCTCACCAAGTTGTTCCATGATCTTGTACTCACTCAACTTGATCGTCTTGATAAAGGTAAATAGCCCCTTCACTTGTTCGGTTGTCTTATCATTTGTCTCTTCCAACCTGCCCTTCTTCTCGAATTCTTCCTTTGGGTAATAAATCCTTCCAAATTGAGTGATTCCCTTTACTAGAGAACTTGACTTCTCTTGATTTACTAGCTGGTAGTTAAATGGAGCGGTTTTATAGTTTTCTGATGCTATCGGTATGTGGAAAGCATACCTCTTAGTTTTTAGGGCCTGTTTGTTCTTGTAGAACTCAAAAACCTTAGGCTTCTTGTCTGAACCAATCATGTTGATGGTGAAGTCGTCGTAAATCATACCGATAACTAGGTCGTAGTTAAGTAGGGGGTTATTGTTAACATTTGGAGCTAGGCCTTCTGCAAAGTCCAACTGCACTAACCCTTCATCTATTAGGTCTTGAATCTTATTCCTCAATCTCCAACATGTATTGGTCGAGTACCACACCTACCTACAATGATACTCGCATTTCTGAATAGGATCGTAAATTCTTAGCTTTTATCAGTCACCAGGGAGCTCGTACTGGATCACATTATCTTTTTGCAACTTCTCAAAGACCTGAATTAAAGGGATTGGTATCTTAGTAAACTATTTGGGTGCCCTGTTGGCCTAAGGCTGATTTTTGAATTGGTGTTTAGTCCGAGGTGGATTTGTCCTAAAAGAAACTTGAGCATTTGGTCTAACATTTGAATTTATCATATTGATTGTAGATTCTTTAGGCTTGTAGACTACTAGTCTAGAAATGGAAGATGAAATGAATGGTCTTCTATTTGATGGCTCCTGAAGCTTACCGGAAGAGATGACACTTTCAATCTTGCACCCTGCTGCCACTACTTCAATGAAACCAGACGAGGCTTGCCTGATCAAATGGGAGAAATAGGGCATTTCTAAAGTTTTAATAAAAGCTTATGTAACCTCTTTATTGGTTGTAAGAGTGGATACCCTTAAAACTAAGGATCTCTATCTTTAAGCATACTCTTTGAATGACTCGTTATTCTTCTTCCGCAGGGTGACCAAATCCATCATGGTCGAAGCTACTTCCACATTGAATTTGTATTGTTCATAAAATGCCCTGGCAAGTTTCTCCCATGTATTTATTAATTTAAGTCGAGCTAGGCATACTAAGTCGGGGTCGGACCTATCAAGCTATCCTAAAACGTCTATACCAAGAGTAAGTCACATTGAACATATTTACTCATCTTTCTTACGTATAACCTAGTATGAAGCTTGGGGCATGCCGTCCTGTTATACTTTTCAAACTCTAGTACCTTAAACTTTTCGAGGTAAGTTTCGACATCATATATATAAAACTCAGTGATCCCAGCTTGTTCAAATCCATCATATCCACTAAGTGCCCTCATCTTCTCAGTTATTTGTTAGGTTAGCTTCCTTTCTGGCTCCTTCAAACTATCTACACTAAGCCCTGAGTTAGCTGGTCTTATGTTAGCTAGGGTTATACATGTGTCAAGCTCGAACGTTAAGTTAACTTTCAGATAAACTCCCCCTGACTCAAATAAGTCTTTTGGATAATTATCCTCTACTTCGAGAGCCTCAGTATTCTTCTCATAATGGGCCTTGGAACTCTCCTCTTTAGTTGGTGCTTCGACTTAAAGTAAAGCGATGCTGTCTACTAAGAAACTCATCTACTCTACCATCTTTTCCATGGCCCTTTCTAAGGAATGGAATCACCCTTTCTAAGGAACAAAATCTCAGCTAAGTGGGATCAACGATCTCAAGGTCGTTGTCATCTCCTTGAGTGGTAGCCATTATGGTCTGGGAACGCATTCTAATCAGACTTCTCTAAAGGATTCGACGTTTGGGAGCTATCTTGAAATCAGAAAATAGGATCACTGATCATAAAGTTAGGACATATAACATGTTTCTAAAAAAGATTATTAAACATACAAATGCAAAGATGTATGGCATACGAACGCAAGAAAATTTAAATCGACAAGAGACTCTTAATGTGGTAAAACCTAACTAACTTTTATTAATCCTTGCAATTGTGAAGCTTTACATCACTTATTTCATTCAAAAAAGAATTCCTATAGAAAGAAAGAAAATAAAAACTATGTTATATTCTTCTTATGGCTATTGGGTTCGACTTATGTCTTCTTCCTCTTCTTAAGAGCTTCCACTTCCTTGTCCTTACTTCTAATCTTCTTGAGTTGGGCTTTTAATGCTTTTATCCTCTAGTGATATTCCTCATAGCAGGCTTTCAACTCATGCTCTCTTTCACTTGCTTTCTTGAGTTCAGCTTCAACTTGGACTTCTTCTTTCTCCTTTGTCTCTTCCATATCTTTTAGTTTCTTCAATTGACAATAGAGACATCCCTTGGTTATCTGACTTCTACTAGGTATCCCTTTAGTAGTAGGAGTGGTCTTTCTTTTGCACCAAAGAGCTTGAATGCTTAGAAGTTTAGTCACCTTGTCAGCTACCAGCATGTTAAGGTTATGAAAGTCAAGTGAAACAGGTTCTAATGATGGCTTGGGAATCATTGTCACACCTTGAAGCGATAGAGTCATAATAGTCCCATTGTGTAAACCATTCTAAGATAGAAATTGGCTTTACAATTACTATCTTAGACCTGATTTATACAAGGCATCCACAACTAACCCGCTTTGAAGTAAACAATTCGTAATTTAAATAAGTTATTTACCTAAGAAAGCAAGAAAATATATATACACACTATGTTAGGGTGTATTATCGATCGAGCGTTAGAGCGTAAGCAAGGATGGAGTGGTGCGATAATGGAGGGATTGTATGTTGTTAGTAGTATATGTTAGGTAGTTTGTGTTACCGCACGTGGACGATGGTCACATGGCGGTATTGTGGCAAAGCGATTGGTGGTTTTGAAAACTTGGCCATGTGTGTTTGAGGGTCGTTGGTGCTTTAGCTTAGCTATGGAATTCGTGTGGTGAAGGTGGCTTAGGTATGACAACAGAGCAGATGGGATTATGTTTAGGTGTTGGTGGAGTGTAATAGTGTTTGAGGGGATAGATTCCCCTTGGTGAAGAAGTCAATTCATTTATATAGCCTCTGAGATCAAATCTTCTAACCGATTTCAGATATTTCAAACCCATCTTGATAAAACTTGATCTAAATTTGAATCCTTATAAATCTTTGTCGTATCGGATTTAACATCATCATTTTAGATTCGTGTTATCTCTAATAATCATTTAACTATGATTCTATTAGATCCAAATAATAACCTCAACAACTCAATCCAATTTTTTTATATTAGGATTTTAAAACACCAAATTTTTTCTTCTGTCGATCTTTTTGAAAATCTTTTATATATTTTTTATTTTTCATTTTTTTAATTTTAATTTTATTATTTATTATTATTATTTTTAATTAATTTTTCCTAATAAAGGACCCTTTCTTTAGATAAAAAAAATAAAATAAAATACAATGGGGCTAAAATGGGGTATCTACAAACTAAAGCCCAGTCCATCCAGTAGATTTATCAACGAGTTGCCTAGCAAATTGATAAAGCTACTAAAAATTAAGGAGAAAGGTAAAGGAAAGAGGATTAAAAAGTTTTAGCCTGGAGATCAACTATGGTTACACCTAAGTAAGGAAAGATTCCCTAATAAGAGAAATAATAAGTTATCTGCTAGAGCTGAAGGACCATTTAGGATATATTAGAAGATTAATGACATTGCATACCAACTTAAGCTTCTAGAAGACTTCAAAGTATCAGATGTGTTTAATGTTGCTAACTTTAACCCTTATCGACTCGAAGAGGACTGAGATGAGGACCGGTAGGATTTGATCCCAAATCCCAATTAGCCCGACAAGGATGATAGGAATTAGACAACCGAACCCTTGACCCAAGGCTAAGCTTGAGAGCTGAAAAGTATGGTTTGGAGAATTCTTTCTTTAAGACCCACCACTAAGGAGTCTAAGATGCTATAATCTACCGACTTGATGCCCTAGCAGAGCTAAACCCTTTCACACTCATCATTCGTCTTTAACTGCCAACCTGAACTATACTCAAACATCAGCTCGGCTCATTCAACCATCAACTCAGCTAACCTGAATCTAAGCCAAACTAAATACGTCCAAGGTGAATCCACCTCAGAAGAATTATCTGCTTAACTCGGCATGACTGACCAACCACCCTTGCTTGGCACCTTAGCTTAGCAGTCACCAACTTAAATGTACAGTTTATCCTTTTTTCCAATAAGTTACCCATCCATAAAGAGCTATGTGTCCAAGCAAGCACATGACAAAATCTCCTATACAAGATACTCATTTTTGTTGTATTTTCAATTGTAGAGGGGGGGGGGGGGGGGGNGCGGCGATGAATTAATATCTTTAAACTTTTGAAAACTTTTTCAATATAAGCAAAATAAAATTACCCCTCTTAACAACTTATAATGGTGAACGGTGATAATTTAATAATTCAACACACAACAATTAATAAAGTAAATTAAAAGAGTAAGGAAAGAGAATATCAAACAAAGATTTTATAGAATTTTAACCTTCTACCTACTACTCTCTTCCAACTCCACTGTTGGGGACCCAGTTGACTTCATTGATGCCATTCCACTTGATCCACTAAATCAAATTATAAAATATTACAAGCACTTGTCACAAATGGACTTTACAACACTTTGGTTTATCTATCTAGCCTCTCAACAATCTAGGCTAATATAGATCTATAAAGTACAAATTAACTTTAAACAATCAATAAGATTTACAAATTACGAGTGAGAACACAATTATAAAACTCAAACAATTTCGCTCTAAAGAGAAAACAACGAATGTTGTAATGTTTACTTCGGTGGAACTTTCTAAAGAAGTATTTGAAGGACCTTCTGTAACTTTTTTAGAAGGTATACTTTGATCACAATTTTTTTGTGCAACGAAATGTTTTGTTCAAAGTTGTGTCCTTTAACGTTTTGAATCCTTTCTCTTTTATATTGAAATCTTCAAACGGCTAAAAATCAAAAGATTATCTTTTATCCAACCGTTAGTTATTTAAGATAATTCCTTAGATATTTTTGAGAAGATCTCAGTTATTTCAAATTCAAAACCAACTCTCCTTATCTTGTTTAGATCAGAAATACTTCAATCCGTAACCACTAAATAAGCTTTTGTTTTGGATTTAAAGAGATTTACTTTTATTAGCAATTTTCGGATAAACCTTATGTTCAAAAATTTGAAACTCTACGAAATCCAAATAAACCTTATCCTTATCCATTCTTGTGCATATCTTAATTTATTCAAATATATTTTCGCTTAAAAAATAAATTTCCATGGATCTTAATTCCATTTTGAGTAGAACGGGATTAAGTATATTTTGCTAATGCACTCAATCTAATGGAGCTAAGGCTTGATTAATTCGAATTTGATTTAAAGTTATTTTTAATGTCATACTTCCAGACTAACTTTCTGAACAACTTTCTAAAGAAGTTTCTAAATACATCTCAATTTGCAACTTTAAATTTTCTGAATACTTACACACTTGTTA
This sequence comes from Lumnitzera littorea, assembly GCA_024138015.1. Lineage (NCBI taxonomy): Eukaryota > Viridiplantae > Streptophyta > Magnoliopsida > Myrtales > Combretaceae > Lumnitzera > Lumnitzera littorea. Next base: position 150,402,144 of record JAMXBB010000001.1, on the reverse strand, counting down.
ATTCATTAGTGTTATTTTCTCTTTTTGTTATCATCAAAATCCATGAGAGATATCTAACAATCCTTTTTAGTCTTTTCCATTTTAGGCAGGTTATCCTTTCGAGAATGAATTCCTAATGTACATGTATCTACATAGACACCATTATTATCTTATATTTAATATTGAATATTCTTCCTTTCATGAACTTGTTCACAACTGGTTTACTTATTTCACTTTTATCCTAACCCTTAAGTAAGGCTAGATAACGAGTACCCTCACTGGACCATCTTATACATCATATCGAGTTATGCCATGAGTCCTCGAAAGTTTCCCGGTATGTTTTATTCTTAGAGCTATTCATAGGTTTGCTTGTTTTACTTTCCCTATTTTAGTGCATTTCTCACTTCGTCTTTTAAGTTTTCTAGAAGCTTAGACCTACCCCCACGACCGACCTTGTTTGCCCTTGGATCCGATTTGCATCACATGACTTGAACCATATTTCTAACTACATTAAGAACATGAGTTCATGAGTTTTATTAAAACCCACATATCCTTGTCATGAATTTCTTTAAAAACCTAAGACCTAAGATATGTTAATTCAAGTTGCTGAATCCTTCTTGAATATCTCTAAACCAGTCTATTTATAAAGTGGTGGCTAAGCTCTATTTTAAAAAATAATGACTATAATAATTAAAACATTATATATTCACAAATCAACATTGAAGTGATTCACGAACACATTAAACCATTGAATTCATCATTGAAATATCCATTACTTAAAAAGCATAATCCAATACAATAATAAAGTACAATCAAGCTATTTATACATATTAAGACCAAGTGTGAGAAAGCACTGAAGTGCCATCTTGTTATTGGAGTTTTCTAATCTACAAATCTAATAAATCGACATAACTTGATTGCTTGAACCTAAAAATCCTATAACTATATCCTAGAATATAAGGCTTTTAGTACTTCTTAATTGAAAATAACATACTTAAAGATCAAAGAAAACATTGTTCTATTCAACAAAAATTATCTAAATGATTGCATACAAAAAGATAATCTCTTACGATTCCCTCTATGTCTTCTTTCTAGAGGCACTCTAACCCTAGTCCAGGTGTCATTCTTTAAGTGTATTATAAGGAAAATGACATGCTTCCCTTTTTGCCAAAATGAGAAAGGACTAAGGTCCTATGTCTATCATATATCACTAAGCCTATAAACGAGAAACACGTCATCGAAGACAAAACAACCAAACAGTCGCTTTATCTATTGATGAGTCCTTCATTTCTATTATGAGGCCACTTTACATGCTCTATGTCTATGTGTTATATTTATATTGGAGTTATATTTAGTTAGTTAGACATGGAGCTACTCTTCATATTCCGTTACTCTATACCAAGTGGTATGCTCTATCACTAAAGGATAGCATAGGTTGTTGTTTTACTTTGCTTTGCTCGAAGTGGAATCATAAGTTGTTAGTTAAGTCTGATCAACAAGTGCTTAAGTATTGTTGAATGGATGAATAGTGTGGTATTATGAGTCTATCTAGCAGGTTTCTTAGTCTATTAGGCATGTACTAAGGCTCTACTTGAGAGAGTGCTCAAGTATGAACATGAGTAATACTTTGCTTGATAGGTTACAATTCTTCTTAAATGGACTTAGGTTGATTGTGGCTTATGCATGGCTATTCTGTATGGCTCTTCCTACTATTATTGCATCAAGATTGCTACATAAAGCATGATTCATTCAAAACTCAATTGCTTATCATTCTTCTTATTTCTTATACAAATATTTCAAAAAAATGTATTTTATCAATTTTTCATAGAAAATTACAATAGAAGTGTATATATATGCATGAAAATATGTCATTTAAGTAAGGATATGCAATTTTTATGCATTTATTGAATGCAGATTGAGCATTAAACAATCTAATAAAGTAATTGAAAATCCACATAATATCTAAGGAAAAATTATTCGAGAAATAGCTCTACATAAAAATTGTTATAAAGAACATTTTGCTTGGGTTTTAGAGATAACTCTATACAAAAAAATTGCGATTGGAATAATTCAAACTATTTTTAACCCTAGCAAATTGTTGAAGAAACAACAACTAATATATAGCTTTTAAATATCCTATCTTTTCTAGTTAATGAAACAATAATCACATCAACTATCAACTCAACTACCCTAAAAAATTACAGTAACTAAAATTAGAAGAGAAGTATAACTAAAAGAATCTTATTGAGCATATAATATTATGTGAAATTAAAGTTAAAAGCAAATAAACACCTACTAAATCAAATATACAGCTACATAATACATGAATATTTAATTGACAATTTCCATGAGACATTTCAAAAATATATTCCTAGCACTAAGTAAAAGCAACTCTATAGTAAGCATTAACACTCTAATATCCCAAAAGAAAATAAAAAAACTAATGTCAAACTTGATACATGACAACCACAACATGCATATGTTCCCTTTTACGACCAACAATACCTAACTGATACAACAAAGTTCATCAACCAAATACTATTAAAGCAACATGTCAGACTACAAATTGCTAGTTAATAATCAATACCTCATCGAACTTCTTTCCCTTTCCCTTGCCCTTTTTGAATAGTCCTTATGTGGTGCCATCATAGGCTACAACTCTTCCTCTTGATGTATGAAACCACTTTAGCTTTTAACGATTGTTTTCATGACTTACAAGTATTGTTTATCTTCATCTCCTTACGTGCATTTTCTTCTCAATCATTAACATCTTTGAGTACATCTATTGTGACATTGTCTTTCTCAACTTCCTTCTTTAGATGAATGTTAATATGCATTATAGATTATTACTACCAGTGGTGAGCTTACTTGTTTGGGTTTAGAAATGATATGCTCTTAAAGTATACCTAGGTAGTACATATGCATCTACGATATCTTCTCCAATTACTCTACTTTAAGAGAACCTGTAATCCATATCTTGAATCTAGAAGGACTCTAACAAGAGAGAAGAAATTAAGACAATGTAAGAACTTAATGCTTTTCCCACTTTTCATTATTCTATTTCATAAGAACATTAAATGCTTGGTATTGGTATAATTGAACAAAGCCAATCGATACTCCTCTTCCTGCTTTGAATGCTATAAGTTAAAAAATCACAAATAGGTGCGATGACTAAAAAATGAAAGGTATAAAATACATGAAGAGGTAAGACAGGGAGTACATGCTTATACAAGTGTTGCTTAAAGCTCTTAGTTAAACATTGCCCCTACAGTAGTTTTAGTTTTTTTTTGCATAATATACAAGTCATTAAACTTCCTCAACTTGATATTTGATCCGCATTTAGTTTGTTCAATTCCTCTTTCCTCATATTCTTTTCATGTCTCCCTCTCTTTAATTACTTAGGCAATGGCTTAGGTCCCTTAACTCAACTTTTATTTTAGAACTTATTGCTTATAATCAATATAATATTATGAGTGTAAATTTTTATAAATGTTTCCCTACTATAGCAATCATCGACATAATCTTTTAAGTTACAATCCAATTGAACAATGGCATATATAGCATGGTTACATGGGATCTAGGCTCAGTCTCTTATCTTACATACATAAGTTTATAGTATACAATTGTCCATCATATTGAATCTTAAATTTAGATTCTCCACAAAAAAATACACTTAACACTACGTTAACTTTTCTCTTTTTCCTCAATCCTCTTGGCAAGTTTTAGGAACATCTTCTTGGTCCATTTCCAAATAATCACTGTTCTTTAGAGATTCTCCCCTTAATATAAACACGAATGTCCTCATATATAATCAAAATAGACATGTATAACGCATCCAATATGTGACAATTAAATCCTTTACATAGAATGTCGTCGATTATGTTACAACACATATGTTTCCCGAAGAATAGCACCTTAGCTCCATTTTCATTAGATCTTTTTGAGCTTCTTGATCAACTCCTACTAAATGTTGGCATACGACATTGAAGTCCAATATTATTATGGTCTTGGCCACTAACTAAAATTGTTTTTTAAAGGAAACACTGTGGTGCCTGTTGCCCCTAAATTTAAATGTGTTTCACACATATCTTAGGCTCTAACTTAGTTAGGACTTCATTACTTTAATGTTATGCATGTTGTAATATTATACTAATCATAGTAACCCATTACATAAACAAAAAGAAAAAAGAAGAAGAATTTTTCTCTTCTTTTTTTTACCTTTATCTATTCCATAATGAATCTCTTCTTTTGATCATTTTTCTCCTCTACGTTGAGATCTACCATAAGAGTATGCAAAAACCATGACTATGTGTTCTAACTCTTGGATTTCACAATGGCTCAAGATATCGTGTACATCTCATTGTTGGTATATCTCCTTCTGATGGATAACATCTCCACTTTGATCACTTCTTTTTAAAACTAATTGCCTAACCTAATCTCTCCATGGCTAAAAAAAACAAAGAGAGAGAGAGCCTAATTACTCACCTGTATCTAACTAAAAAACCTATCTCTAAGATCTTTGAAACATATGTATATAACTAATAGAACTTTAGTTTTCCACTATATAATATATAACATCTGCGACTCTTAACAAGTCTATTCATGAAAGAAATACGTAAGTACGTTGCTATTGTATGTCTTCAAGGAAACTAAACCTATTTATTTGTCAAAGGAAACATATACAAGCCATGGATAATTATCCCTCACACTTCATTGTAACCTACTTACATGTGTTCTTGGCAAAATAAATTTGCTCAACAATCGTATGTCTGATCATCACCTCCTTAAACTCACTCGCATTCTCAAAAGAAACATTAACTATGAACAACACTTCCTTAACATCTGAATCAAATACTTTCAAGTCATTCTTTTTTCTTAAATACTTGGTCCCATCCTCTTCTTTCTCATGTGAAACAAAATCATTAGCAACCCTATCTTCCTCGTAATCTATGTCCAAATCATGATCGTTATCCACATTATCTAACTTATACTTCTCTTTACTTGGCATGGCATTCATGTACTCCCTCCTCAAGCCGTAACCCCAAATTGAACTCCTTAATTTCTCATCTACAAATCTTTCTTCTATGCCTCTTTGGTAATGTGACAGTAGTGGTGTGAGTTGGTGTTGTGTTCGAAGCTTATGATGGTCCTTAGTGGTTAGGTATGCTAGCTGTAAGCTTTTAATGTTGGTGTTACTTATTTTACATCCTTAAAGTTGAGGTTATTCATAATCTCCTACTCATCTTATTTTTAATTTATATGATTATAAATATGTTAGTAATTTTGATTAGCATTGAATATGATATGTTATGAATATATGGTGAAAACATTTATGGTATTATATGGATCTAAAAAATGATTTTTTTAGTAGCAAATTGGTTGTTAATTAAAAAAATTCACATTACCTAAAAAGCTAACAACAACTCTAAATCGTTAATGACTCATAAACTTATAACTACCAAACTCCATGCTCATCATTAGCATCTACTAAGCTAAACATGCAAAACCTAAGTAATTGTCAAGCTTAAACTCCATCATCAAAATTAAATTTATGCATGACCACAACAATCACTAGACTTCACCCATGTGACCATATTTATACCCATGCTCAACCTCTTTTAAAGACATCCATTTCTACAAATTGTAACACTTGGCCTTATGCTAAAGAATAGAGATGTACTAAGCATATATTTACACCTATATTATGTTGTTCTTAGTTCTATGTGAACCAAACCAAAAGAAGAAGATGTTGCTTGAGGCAAAGAGGAAGAAAATAAGAAAGAGCGGTAACGTACTTCTAATGATGGTGGGGGTTTTGGTTAAATGGGAAGTTGATAAGAAGCGGGGGTGGGGTTGGGAGAGGGAGAGAAGGAGGGAATCTTGGTTTATTTGCTTTCCTATATCATTCCAATTTTTGACCAAACATAGGAGTAAAAGTAAAGTAAAAAAGGTAATTTTTTCCATTGGTTAACTAGCTTCACGAGAACCTAATAATGAAACTAACTCTAACTTTTCAATGATAGATGAAGAGCCCCGCCAAACCAATGAAAGTTGAGAACAACTTGATATCTTGAAAGGCATTGATGCTTCTAAAACGGCTTCAAACATTTGTAAGATTTTCCTCTTGCTCCAATCATAGAATATTTGTTTAAAGGAATACTCAATTCATTCCACCCTATTTATTTCAAGAGTAGATCAAACAACGTCTTAGTTTTTGGGCACATTTGTAAGTTACTTGAAACATTGACGGATTACTTGGGATGAGAGTGATATGAAAAGTAGATTTCTTACAACATTGTTGATTTCATAAGAGTGAAATCAAATAACTATTTTCAACTAAAAGTTGATTCCTACTTAGCTTCTCTAAGGAAATCTTGTTATTGTAAAATATAGGATTGTGCTTTATTATTTTGTATTTTTTAGCGTATTACCAAGTTTAACCATGGATTAGGATAAGGCTGTGTTGGTACTCTTTGATATATTACTACTGTCCATTTAATTGTGATCAAGTAAAATAATAGTTATTACTTCACCATGGTATTTCTTAGGAACCACAATTTCATCCCTAATTTATCCCATTCTGTAAACCAAACCAGACATTGATAAATTGGATAAATAAAAGTTTATGGTTAAAAAAGTTTTTATAACCATTTATAATTGTTTGAAAATTAGTGAGTTACATATCAAAAAATTATCATTATTTATGACTAGATACATTACACTGCCTATAGTACCGAAACATGAAATGCTCATAAGTGACATTGAATTGGCAAAACATGAAAAGTAGAGGAACAACTAATAATGACCATTATATAATAATAGTAATTGCATTTGCATGTCATGTATATTAATGCATGAATAAAACCTATGAAACCATAATTGTTTTTTTGGCTTTTCGATGACGATATTACACAAAATATACATTTTATTGGTTCTTTTGAAATCATTAAAAATAATATCTGTAAGCATTTATATATCAATAAAGATATATTTAAGGGAAAATACAAAAAACCCCTATAAACTCTGACTTTGTATAGATTTTCTCTCTAAACTTTCAAAGTGAGGTTTTTTACCTCCTAAACTTTAATAAATTGGTAAAATAACCCTCATAACCCTTAAACTTTGTATTTGGTGTGTAAATACCCCTTAAACTTTTTTTTTGGTATACAGATACCTTTCTAAACTATAAGGTGTTTAGGGGTATTTATGCACTAAGAATCAAAGTTTATGGGGTTTTACGTACAAAAATTAAAGTTTATGGGGGTGCTTACGTACTAAAATTAAAGTTTAAAAGGTTTATGAGAGTTATTTATTAATTTATGAAAATTTAGGGAGTAAAAAATCTCACTTTGAAAGTTTAGGGGGTCAATTCACATCTAAGTTAAGGTTTATGGAGGGTTTTTTGTAATTTCCCCATATACTTATTATACTCTTGTATAATTACATGAAATATGACTAATGTGTTTCCACCTACGTTACTTTACATGTATTAAATTTATTAGATCATATGACTTGGAGATTTTTTTTCAATTGTGTTACCATTCATCAACATTCTACCATATATAAATTAAAAAATTATAACATTTTACCTTGTTTTAAACTTTTGATTTGGCATGTAAATAAATTAAGTTGAAGCCGCCACATTGTAATGTGCTCAACTTAAAAAATTCCAAAGATTGGGTTTGACTCAAGCTCAGTTGAATATAAAATTTAACTTGAGCTTGATTTAATATAGAGTTCTAACATTTATTTCAATTTCCAAATGATATGTAGTAAATTCAAACTTGATTTAATTAATATTGTTTTGGCTCATTTTATTTCAAAAAGTATTTTTCTTTTAATTAAAATAAGATTGATGTGCAAACTTGACTTATGCTTAAGTTTTAATAGAACTCAATTGGGCTCCCGAGTTTATCAGTCAAATAAGATGAAACTCCAGTTTAACTTGGTAGATTATTCGAGTAGCTTGAGTACGAGTATGAGCCTGAGCCCGCTGCAATTAGATTAAACTCTAATCAAAGCTAAGCTTTGAAATTTTTGAGTTGAGTACATTACTATGCCACTTTGACTTAACTCTTTTATATAAGTAATTGGGATAGGTTAAACATCACAATTTTCTTAGCTGTATATGGTAGAATGTCGATGAATTTTAACATGATTAAGGAAAATCTTGAGCTTGATTCAATGTATTATTTGAGTAGCTTGAATTTAAGCTCAATTCGATTGCAATTAGATAAGACTCAAGTTAATCGAGTTGGTGGAGTAGTCCACAAATAGGTTTTCTTCATTTTGCAACCTCATTTTGTTAAGAAAAAAGGACTCTTAGTGATAGAAAAAATTTACTAAAATGTCAGCCATAGAGGGAGATATAAAATTGAATAGAACTACATGAAATGAAAACTCATTGAAAATTTGTCCTTCTACCCAATCGATTTGGTTGGTTGGTTAGATGGAAGCCAAATGTGTCTTATAGTTTTGGTGTACAAAGTGGTTTCACATATATATATATGTAAGCCTTGCAATCAAGTGTTGGGATTCGATCCGTAAAGTTTAGAGCAATCGAGTAAATTATCTAATTCAGCTTAAATTTTATGAGAAAACTATGAATATTAGTAAAAGCAATTCTATGAGTTTGAATTTAAGAAAATAAATAATAAAATAATTAATTATTATAATATTGGATTATATGTAAATTACCTGTTATTTATTAGAAATACGTAAAATGAGTTTTGATAATTAATGATTCGACAAAGATAAATTATATGTATATTAAAAATTATAAAATAACTTAAATAATATTTAGGAATATTTATTTATACCAAATATGTATTAACATGTAGGTAAAAATATTTAAAATTACTTAAATTACTCGAAATATATTAAAATAATGTTAAATAATTAAATAAAAATCAAGAAAAATATGAAAAAATATGGAATTATCCAAAAATGTGGCGTGGATGGCTGTGAATAGAAGTTGGAAAATTAACCAATGAAAATTAGCCAAATAGAAAGTGAAAAAGGAAGAGATAAGGGGCATGTGGCAATTGAAAAATTAAAGAAAAACCCTAGCCACCTTTATAAATTCAGCAATCACATATTAAACTTCATTTTAGTTAATTCGAAACTAGAAAAAAATTGAGAGAGCTTAAAATGAGAGGAGAGAGTATTTTTACAAAAAAAATAACAAAATAGTGTGCATTTAGGGCTTATAAAGAGAACCCACATTTGAGAACTAATTGGAGAGGAATGGCCACCACCACCAGATGGTAGACCCCATGACTAGAGCTATAGACAATGGTGGAGCCACTGCTGGTGGCTGAAAGCTTATCAATTGATGAATTCCAATTTCTCTTCCGAATTAATTTAATTTAGTAAAAATATCAAATATGCATGGAAAATTATAAAATTTGATTTCCCTAGGTATTTTTTCATGTAGAATTATAATATCAAACTAGATATTTAAAATTATAAGTACTTATATAGGTTCCTTAAGATTAGGCCTAATTCCAACAAATTTTGTATAAATGTTCAAAAATAGTAAATAATGTTATTTTGAGCTAATTTTTCATTTAGATATTCCTTATATGATATATTAAATTTACATAAAAATAATTTTTGATAAACTATATATTTAGTATTTATTAAAATTATTTTGTTGAATCTGCCCTGTTCTTCATATAAAAAAAATAATAGGTTTTTAATTAATTCCTTAATGAATCTAATTTGTAATGACTTATAAAGCTTATTTATGATTTTGGGAATATTCGATTTGAATCTTATAATTTTATTTGGTCATTTACCTAATTTAAACTAATTTTTAGCAAAATCGGACCTAAAATTGGTATACCGAAAAATAGCATATATTAAACTATCTTAGTATTTTTCATAATCATAATATAACAATCATAATTTACTAAGTTTAATATATTTTTCATACCTTTAATGAAGCTTGGATACTAATTATTATATATTTACCTAACATACATAATATGTACTAAATATGTAGGTAAATGAGTGTATTTAAGTTAATTTTGTAATTTAGAGTAATTAGGTATAAAATTATGATTTATGATATAATTAGACATTTGATATGTTATTGGATGATGAAGGATGATATATGTAGTGTTAGAAGTATTAAATAAGTGATTTATGAGTGAATTATGTAATAACATAAATACGTAAATATAAAAAATGAATGAGTAGAAAATATTATGTCAAAATTGATAATATTAATATAAAATAAATCTAATATGAAATATAAATTTATATAATTATATGAAAAAATATAAATTTTTCTCATATTAGGAACTAAATTGGTAGTTAAATTAGGATTATAGTATACCATATGGACTATAATACTAGTGTTAGAGACCAAATATAATATTTCGGATACTCAATTATACTATAATTAATTTCAATAAGTTTTTACGGTTCTGTATAACTTGTAATCAAAAACTGAATTAGAACCTAAATTAAAAATTGATTTGGAAACTAAATCAGAACTTAGTGTCGAGCTTGGTTTTTCATCCTTTTGGTTCTTTTTGAGTTAGGTGTTCTCTAAACCGATCGGTATTAAACCCTTACTCGTTTAGTGTTGGCCTTCGATTAAGGTTTAAAAAAAAATCGATTTTTTTTACATTTTGAAAATACTTTGAAGTTGCCATCCAACTAGAGTTAGGAAAAATAATTAAGTTATAACCAATTAGATGAATTGGTTATAACTTAGCTACCAATCTATCGATTAAACCATTTTATAAAACAACTTTTTTTTTTTTTTGTTAAACCAAAGATATGGATTCAAGGACTAATTTATTAAATCCTAAAAAGGTACCACTTTTTAACTTCTCGAATTTAACTTTGCTTTTCAAATATACCCTTTTTTAATTTCTAAACAACTAATCATATTACACACAACTAAAATTAATCAATTTACCTGAATATCTATACAGATGGAAAAAATAAAAATTTTTATATTTTAAATCACCCCGTACTTACGTACGAGTACTTACGTATCTACTATTTAGGATTAAACTTTCGTAATTCATTTATAAAAAACATAGCGAGTTGAATAGATTTTAATTTTTAAAAACCAGTCGGTTTTACGTTTTTACCTGTTTGGTATATTTTAAGAGATTTCCTAAAGGGTCCTAAATCAAGTTTTATAGAAAATTCTAAAATGCCTAATTTTGAAAAAATGGTTAATTTATTTTTATTGGAAAATTTATTTTTTCTAAGTGATTAGATGATTTGTTCATTTTTATTTACTATATTATTTATTTATTTCCCATTTGTATCTATTATTTTTACTTAACACAAATAAATAAGTAAAAACTAAACTAAACCTTCTCTCATTTTTTTTTTTTTAATATATATATTTTCTTTTTTATTTTTCTTTTCTTCTTTTTTTTTTCCAGATTTTTTTTGTTTATTTACAACAAATACATATTACATCGATATATAATAAATAAATAAAAAATTACAACAGAAACCAAGACAGTAAAGGGTGAACCAAACTGAGCGGATCAGGTATGGGCATAGAGGTCGGGTTGGACTTGGGTTAGATCTTGAGCATAGGTTTAGATGCAGGTAGTTTTTAGGTCGGAGCTCTACAGATTAGGTCAATTGGAGAGTTTGGGTTGGGTCAGGTCGCATACGGCTAGCTAAAGGAGGTGTTTCTGAGGCCGTTTCAGTGGCCCAATCGATCAAGAAAGGCCACTTTCATAGCTAATCTATTGGAAATCATGGGTTTGCCTAAGCGCCACTGCCAAACCAAGCGGTGGTCGGCGATGATGGTTTGGTGGTGGTCAGTGCTTGGGCGGTAGCTAAAGGGAGTGGCGGTGATGTGTGGTGCTTTTAGTAGATGGTGGGAGAGAGAATGGGTTGTGGTGGCTGACAATTGTGGTGGCCATAGTTTGTTGTGTGTATGGTGGCTTGGTAGGTGGTCGTGGATTTAGAGAGAGAGAGAATGGGTTCTTGGGTTGCGGCGTTGGGTTGTGGCAGTGTTGGGTTATGGATGGTTGTTGGCTCGGGTGAGAGTAATAGCGTATTGGGGTCTTCATTTGGGTCAAGGTCTTACGATTACATATGAGGGTGATTCAGTTGGTGTGGTTAAATCATAGGTGTGTGTGCTGGAGTGTAGCTGTAAGTCTCGGAGGGTGTTATGCAAGAGAGAGACCGTAAAAGGAGGTGACATAGGACGTGTGGTTGGTGTCTCGTTGGTGGGTTACGCAAGAAAGAGAACAAAAGGAGAGATGACGAGGGTGGTCGAGAGAGCGGTGTATCATGTTGGCCGAGAGTGGGGTTGATTTGTGTGTGTGGGTTGTATGAGGGTGGAGAGAGAGAAGATCGAAAGTAAGAGAGAATTCGATAGAGGAGAAAGTGAGAGGTAGTGGAGAGAGAGTTGACTGTCGAGAGAAAGAGTGGGTAGAGAGAGAAATTGAAGGCCAAGAGAGACAATGAGTGTTCGTAGCCCTTTGCATGTGTGTGTGAAAATATGAATTTTCCCTTCCCTCTCCTGTGTGTGTGTTCTGTGATTTTTTTTTTTTTTAAATCAAATCCCCTTCTCCATTGTTTGTGTTTTTGAAAATTCAATCCCCCCTTTGCACTGTATGTGTTCTAAAATCCCATGCCCTTCTACTATTTTACAGTGTAATTTAAAATGAGAAAGTGAGGGGGGGAAAAAGGAAAGACGAGAAGGAAAAATGGGAAATAAAATTTGTTATCAAGGCCAATCGTAGAGTATCATGTATCACGGTTAGACACGTGGCCCAATGAGACCTTAACATATGACCACGCTTAGAGTGTAGGGAAAATAAAATAAAATGTATTCTCTACTTTTGATGAGACTTGAACCCTTGACCTCTAAGCCAAACCTCAATGCAAGTCTATGAGCTTATTTGTTAGGCTATTGGCCTGTGTAATTGTGTAACTAAATTACACATATGAATAAAGTTAACTTAGACTAGATTTAAATCTAAGCTTAAGCCAATGATTTTTTCCTTATTTAAAAAATTTATTTTATTAAAACTACTAAAAAATTATTATGTTCTAAATTCTTTCTATTTTTTTTTCAATCTTTCTCTATTTTTCGTGACTTTTCAATTTTTTATATATTTTTCCATTTTTTGTATTTTTTTCTAAATTTCTCATTTTTTTGTGCTTTTTCTCATTTTCCAAATTTTTTTTGTATTTTCTTGAACTTCTTATTTTTCTTATTTTTTCATTTTTTTCTAAATCCATTTTTTTTTTGGGTTTTGTGTTAATTTCTTTTTTTTTTTTTGTATTTTCCCTAAATTATGACCCTCTTACTTATTCTAAATATAAAAAAGGGAAGTAAAAATGGAGTGTTTACACTTAGCTTAAATTAAGAATAATTGTAAAATATTTAAAAGAACGGAATAATCAAGTATTAACCTTAAGCAAAAGATAACATAAAGAAATACCGAATAAAATTTATATAAGATAGTTATATGAGTATTAAAGCAATATTTGTATTATAGAGATTATCAACGATAGATTGTGTGAGTCGTACCTTAATGAGTAAGTAGAGAGTCCAGGTAAGTTGGGATCGATACTTTATTGTATTTTGGAATACTGTTAATAGTATTCAGAGGCTTGAGATTATATTTGGTTATGGTTGCTAGATAGATGACTATACGCATATTTGTATATGATTGTTTCTGAGTTTGATGATATAATTTTGGTTTACTGCTCTAACTTGCATTTATGTGATTTGTTTGAAATGATTGAACAACTTAAATTGGATATAACTAAATATATGATTTGTAAGTTTAGAACGGACCTACATAGTAACCCATTAAGAGAAATGTTTAGGTTCTCCGGCCAAACACTAATCCTTTTGAAAGGGATAATATTGGATGGTATAATGGGTCTCTTCTTCATCCTTAATTAAATTAAGTATCAGGTAAGGAAGTCGTGGTAAAGGTAAAGTCAATGATTTAAAGGTAGTCGTAGGAGTAGTAGTGTTTTCATTGCACAAACTTAAGTTTGTTTGTAAGTTGTTGCATTACATAAAAACTTCTTAACTCGGATTAGAGCGAGAATAATTTCTCTAATCTTACGATAGACCGGATAACGTCGTGCAATGGCATTTGCTTAAATATGTATTACATCTAATTAATTTGGTTGATAATCTTGTTTGTATTCAATATATAGTTTTAAGTCTTTGTCCCAATTTACTGAGCTGTTAGTTACTCATATCCTTATAGACGTTGTTACAAGTACTAACTGGAAAGCGGCTAATATTTACCTCGAAGCTAGTAACTGTTGGATTTTGGAAAGTAAGGAAATACATTTTAAGAACAAATATATTTTTAAGATCTTAGCTCTTATTTTATAATCTTTTATTTTTGAATAAAAGTATTACTTAAGTAATATAATACAATGAAATCTTGCAAACATTAATTATAATTTTTGAATCCTAATATATATATATATATTTATACTTTTTTAGGTAAATAATTTGTTTAATGCATGAATTATTTACTTCAAAGTAGGTTAATTGTAAACGCTTTATGTAAATTAGATATAAGATAATGACTATATGGTCAGCTTTTATTTTAAAATGGTTTACATGGTGAGATTATTATGACTCTATTGTTTCTGAACGTGACAATATATATATATATATATATATTTATATAGATATAGAGGAAAAATAAAAAATCTCAATCATCCTTATAGTAAATTTACAATTTTATATTTTATTTTATATAGTTTAGTACAAAAGAACCAACGTATCATTATTTGTTCAATATGAGCTTGTGTAGTGTAAGTAAACATGTCAAATTAAGCTTCACTCTCTTTGAATTAATAGAGCTAATTAAGAAATAGTTTATGCCATTTTCAACATTTACGTCAAGCATGCAATCAAATTCACAATCATCACTCAATTTATCATTGTAGATACATTATTATAACTCAAAACACAAATCGAATTAAACTAAATCAGTTCTTAATTATTGCAAAAAATATCCTAAACAACATTATGTTCAAAGTTATGACAGTATAAAATGAAATAGTAAGTTATCTTTTGATTTGATAGGAGAAGTAAGTAAAATGATTAGTGATATTAATTCTAAATGTCTTACTAAATGGTACCACAATACACCTAGAGTAATTTCCTTAAATCATCTACTACTATCTTAATAACTTCTGGAGTAAGTTTTTTATTATGATTGAAATTTATGATAAAACCCAAAAACACCTAAAAAAGATGCTTTGAACTTTGTATAAACATCAAATGAGATACATTAGTAAAAAATTAATCATTTTTTTTAAATAATTTTTTTCCCCCATTTTCAAATTCAAAATGAGTGGCAAATTCCTTAAATAAATCCCGATCTATGCCCATTTACAAACACCACTCCCTATCGACAACCCTATATAAACTCCCTCCATGTCGCTTCTGTTTCTCTCCCCCTTCTCATTCCGCTCATTATAAAAATCTCAAAATACCAAAAGAAGAAGAAAAAATATCGAAAAGCCCTAAAACCCTTACTCTCTAGGGTTTGGAAATCCCTCTCTCTCTCTCTCTCTCTCTCTCGCTGTCTGTGTTAATTGAAGTTCGATTGAATTAGAGCTAAGTCTTCTTCTTCTTCATTAGCAATGTCTCTGAGACCAAACGCCAGGACGGAGGTTCGCCGGAACCGGTACAAGGTGGCAGTTGATGCGGAAGAAGGGCGTCGTCGGAGGGAGGATAACATGGTGGAGATTCGTAAGAGTCGGAGGGAAGAGAGTTTGCTGAAGAAGAGACGTGAAGGACTTCAAGCTCAACAACTTCCTGCTTCGCTTCACTCTTCTGCTGTTGAGAAGAAAGTAATAATTAAATTTTTGTTCGAAACCCCAGCATTTTCCGTACTTTAGGTCATTTCGGTTGCAATATGCTGTGTTTTTTGATTGGTTGTGGCGTTTTCTTTGATTTTTGGGGTATATTAGTTACGAAGGGATCGGTAATTTCGAAAGGTAAAATTGGTTGATTATTGATCGGTTTACAAGTGTTTTCAGATTCTTGGGTTGATTGAATGCGTGAGAAAATATGTTAATTTGATTGTTATATGTTGTGCTTGATCGATCGGTTATGGTTGTAGTAGCTATATTAACTTGGTGATGGATTTGTAGTTCCTGACACGTGTACCGGCCTGCACTATTAATTGCCTCTTATTTCTTTATTTATTTTCTCTTGGGTGCTTTGATCTCTGTTTTTTAAGTGTTCGTTTTCTTGAAATGGCTTCCAATAAGTTCTGTGTGTCCTAAAGTGATCCAGTATGCATCTGGGGGCTGTCGTCTGTTTACTGATTGTTAATATAGGGCCAGTAATTTTGACATCATGTGACGACATGACAGGAAAAATTTGTTCTTTTCATGCCCACCCCTTTATCAAAGATAATCAATTTTTGGTCAATCCATGTGACTTGCCGATGAAATTATCGATTTAGATTTCGTATATTGTTGATAATTTTGGCTACTTGTGTCAATCTACAAACACGGTTACTTGATGTGTCCAAATGGTTTGTGCTGTTTCGTGTCAATCCATCGATTGAGATTGATAATTTTGCCAATTATGTGTTGTTGAGTGCCAGGCTATTTGTCAATTGTGTTGTCTTTGTGTGTAGATACTTCCAACACATTTATTAATCATGTTTTGCCGATTATGTGTAAGTTGACAGGACGTGGATGTATTGCTATTTCTAATTGTTGATTCATTTTATTTACTTTTGAGGGTAAGGAGGACATTTTTCTTCTCTGGCTCAGCTGTATCATTTGTAAAAAATTGTTGGTTCTATGAGTTGTCTGATTCTTTGGTTTTCCTTCAATAATTGTAATAATCTTCCATGAGAGTTTCTATGAACCAGTTTCTAATGCTTTTTTGTTATCGCTTCCGTGGCATATCTAATATCTGCTAATAATTTGGTGGATATGAATTTTTCTCTGTACTTTTAACCAGTTACATCTCCATGTCTCTTTCTAAATTCAAGTCTTACTTTTTTTTGATTGTTCAGACAATTCTGTATTTAGAGATGAGCTTTGTACTTGTTTTCTTTATGGATAATCTTGTTGTTGGTACACTTGCTCCAGCTGGAGCATCTACCTTCCATGGTTGCTGGTGTTTGGAGCGATGATAGCAGCCTGCAACTTGAGGCCACAACCCAATTTAGGAAGCTGTTGTCAATAGGTAAGTTGTCAAGTCTTGCTAAGGACATTCTTACCCCTGTTTAGTATATCTCTATTGACTTTTTAGGTCTATGAGTAAAAGGGCTTCACTTTTCTCCATTGATATCTCATTGCAGAACGCAGCCCACCAATTGAAGAAGTTATTCAGTCTGGGGTTGTTCCTCGCTTTGTTGAGTTTCTTGTGAGGGAGGACTATCCCCAGCTTCAGGTTTGTTGATGATATGTTGATGATATGCTCTGAAATCCTACTAAGATGATATTTAGATGCTAACTTAATTCTGGAATTATTGTATATGTTGCAGTTTGAAGCTGCTTGGGCTCTCACTAACATTGCCTCTGGAACATCAGAGAACACTAAGGTTGTAGTTGATCATGGTGCTGTCCCAATTTTTGTTAAACTTCTTGGTTCCCCAAGTGATGATGTTCGTGAGCAGGTAATTTATCTGTACATACAACCTCTAGTATGACATTTTTTATGTCCCCTTCTCTCCCTCCCACCCACCTTGCCCCACCCCCCTCCCTCCCTCTCTCTCAACTACACAACCGGGTCCTCCTTTCCTTTTCTCTTTTCTTTTGATAATAATTACTCTTCCCAGGCAATAAATTTTGGCTTGAATAGTTTTTCCTTTTAGATTATTGAGATTTCAATCACCTTAGGATTTATGAGTGGATGATGAAATCTTTCCTCCCTACAGGCTGTATGGGCATTGGGAAATGTTGCAGGTGATTCTCCTAAGTGCCGGGACCTAGTACTTGCTCAGGGTGCTTTGCTTCCTCTGTTGGCTCAGCTTAATGAGCATGCTAAACTTTCCATGCTCAGGAATGCTACCTGGACACTTTCTAACTTCTGCAGAGGGAAGCCACAACCTCCATTTGATCAGGTTGGGTTTCAATTATGCTGGTTTTTGTCATAGAAGCTCTTCTGAGTAATCTGTTGACTGCTGGGCAAATTAATCCCCTTAAAGAAATCTACAAGCAGTGTCTTAGGGTTATGTGAAATGCATTATCTCAAAATGTACATTGAGCTACTTGTTTGATGAATTCTACTCTAACAGGAAAACTTGTTAGAAGAGAAAGGTGATTTCATATGCAGTGTTCATGCATAGAATTCTATACATACTGACATTTTGTCATTGATAGGTTAAACCTGCACTTCCAGCTCTTGCACGTCTCATCCATTCGAATGATGAAGAGGTTTTGACTGATGCCTGCTGGGCACTTTCCTACCTCTCAGACGGTACAAATGACAAAATCCAGGCTGTTATTGAAGCTGGTGTCTGTCCTCGACTTATTGAACTCTTAATGTGAGTAATCATAGTCTTGTATGCTATATTGGAGCTACCTTTATTGTACACTATTCCATTCAGTGCTTACTAATTCAATTGCTCATTGGTAAGGCATCCATCACCCTCAGTATTGATTCCTGCCCTTCGCACGGTTGGAAATATCGTCACTGGGGATGATATGCAAACTCAGGTGTCTCCTCTTGGAATTGATATATATATATATATATATATATTTTAATTATTTGAATGGATATTCATTGCCAAAAAGATATTGTAGATGTAATTCTTATGTTTCTATGGTTTTTGTTCATCAAAATAGTGTGTTATCAATTATCTAGCACTTCCCTGCCTTCTGAATCTGCTTACGGGTAACTATAAGAAGAGCATCAAGAAGGAAGCTTGTTGGACCATCTCGAATATTACTGCTGGAAACAAGGAGCAGATTCAGGTAAGATACTCAATGCCTAATGGATGATCTAAATTGGAATCTGGTATTTTCATGAAGTCTGATTTTGGTGCTTGGTTCTTGCGCTTTATCAAGTAAATATATTGTTGTGCTTTGTGTTTTACAGGCTGTCATTGATGCTAATATAATTCTTCCTCTGGTCAATCTGCTTCAAAATGCTGAGTTTGATATTAAAAAAGAGGCTGCTTGGGCAATCTCAAATGCTACGTCTGGGGGTTCTCATGATCAGATAAAGTAGGAATTATATATTCCATTGCTCTTCTCATTGGTCTCATGAGAACCTCATACACTCAGAGTTTATAATTTTCTCAACTTGAAATTTCAGGTTTTTAGTAAGTCAAGGATGCATTAAGCCCTTGTGCGATCTCCTAATTTGCCCTGATCCAAGGATTGTCACTGTTTGTCTAGAAGGTCTTGAAAATATTCTGAAGGTTGGAGAAGCTGACAAGAATCTTGGCAATACGGGGGATGTAAATCTCTATGCACAAATGATCGATGATGCTGAGGGCTTAGAGAAGATTGAGAATCTTCAGAGTCATGATAATACTGAGATATATGAGAAAGCGGTAAAGATCCTTGAGGCATATTGGCTGGAAGAAGAAGATGATACAATGCCTCCTGGTGATGCATCGCAACCTGGCTTGCAGTTTGGAGGGACTGACTTGCCTCCTGTTCCATCGGGTGGCTTCAAGTTTGGTTGAAGGTAAGTAGTGTCTTATGTCTTGGACTCTCTCGTTATTTTGGCTATTGAACTCTTTGATATATACCTTTGATTTAGTTGACTTGACCATTCCGTGCTGCTATCTACCAATGGCAGATTGGGTAATGGTCGTCCACTTTATATTATGGTCCAATTGGTCCGTTAATGGTGCATTCCAAGTTCCATGGCTTGGGGTTAGACCGATGCGGCGAATTACAGTATGGTTATAAGTGCACTGCTTTCTGCTACAGATACAAGAGCTCCTGGGTCTGAAATTTTCCTCTTTTTTTTTTTTTTTTTTTTTTTTTAATATTTTATAGCCAAAGGTCGTCTCTGCAATGGGATTGGTTCTTGCATTAATGTTGTCAGTCTTTGATTCTTTTTTTTTTTTTTTTTATGTTTTGGGGTTTTTGTTTTGTATCTTATTTATTGGTCATGTTGTCACAGTATATGACATTGCTTTCCCATCGTTGAAGCAAAAGTCAAGTTTTTAACAGCTGTTAAAAGTTGTCCCGGTCTCCTTGTTTATGCAATTTTCTTCAGTCTTCTCTTCAAATTTCCTTCAGTATGGAAGGGTATACTTTGTCGAGGGAATCCAGAAAATTGGGGCTAAAATATCCCCTTTCTGTTTGCGGTTCATGGTTTCCGTACGGTTAACTTTGAGAATTAGTTAGTTTTGGTGGCAGTCGATGGCGAAGATAATCTTACTTTGATATATATGATATCTTCATTTATGCACAAAAACACCAAGTAGCTAGAGTGGATGGAAATGGTACCATCTCTGTGTTCGTATCCTTTTCTTGAGAAATCATATATATATTGTTGGATAGTCACTTATGTATGTGTGTAAGTATAGGTGTTGGTCAAATTTGGATTGATGGTTTAATTCGGTTTGACCTGATTCCATTAGAAAATTGGTCTGATCCAATTTTATTTTAATTCTAGATAAACTGCAGTTGAATTTGATTTTATTTCCTTAATATTTGATTTTTTTTATATATTTGGGTTAATGATCTAGACTGGATGTGACAACATTTGTAAGCAGAACTCTTTTCTTTTTAGGAATTTAAATGAAAGATCGTAGTTTGGATGAAAACATTATTTATATGTATGGATGAAAGTGGAAATGTTATTTTCTTGTACTTAAATAATATTCATATCATATATGCTGTTCTAACTTAAGAGCATTTGTAAACGTGTTCTTGAAAAATCTGACGTGTTGGTAAGAGCATTTGGCAATATGAAAATAGCCACGCTTTTAGGCAAGTGTCGATGTGCATTTAGGGGACAAAGGTAATGACTTGGGGAAACATTTGCGCATGCGTAAGGAAGACGTCTCCAACTAAACTCAACAGCAAAAACTAGGTTAAATTATAATTACACTTTTATTATTTGCTTCATATCCGCTTAGGTTTCTTTTAAGTTTGAAAATTGAATGTTCTTATACTCAGATTTTGGAAAAGACCTTTTTACTCTTTACTCTTAGATAAGATAATCAAAATATATAAAGTACAAGTTTTATTATTTATTTAAAGAGAAAAAAAGTCACAAAGCCGTAAAAAAAAAAATCGCAAGGACTTGGGTTTTGAAAGCTTAACTTTACAGATAAAGGTTACTTGCACGTAGAAAAAATAGATAATAAAACACAAAAAATGAAAGAACTACCATGGTATAGCTTTCTATGAAAGAATATAAAAAGATTATTTATTACCTATGGTCTGCATTTATCTTAGATCATCATAAGGGGCTATTTATCTTCTAGTCATTTAAAAACGACCATGCAGAAAAAAAAAACTGTTAACAGGGAAAAATAAGGCTCAGATTTTTTGAGTGACCCGATTTTAGACGAAGATTTGATGAGGTGAAAATCATATAGGGGAAATAGTTATCTTGAAAAATTCTGTTGAAGGTGCCTTAATTTGAGCCGAGAGGAGAAAACAAAAAGTGAAGCATATATATATTTGTTTCAATACACGGTTGGATGGAAGTAGTTTTTTTCTTTTTTAACGGATCATGGTTTCATTCTTCATGTGATTGCTTATTGTTTGTTTGATTTCCTATTTAAAAAAAAAAAAAAAACGAAAAAGAGGTTGATAGAATATTATGACCTAAACCTATTCACAAGCCATCCAAATTTTGCTCGATATTAACTTGGCTGAATAATAGTAGAGTTGAAGTCTTAATTAGTTTATTGCATTGAGTTCAAATTTCATAATATTTGGTTTGAATAGTCTAAAAAATGAATTGGACTCAAACTTAAATGTTACTCGAGATGGAATCTAACTTGGATATCAATATTAATTTAATTAAAAGAAAAAATAATTTTTTTGGATAACCAAACTTAAACGAGTTTGATAGAGTCAAAGTCAAATTTTCTAAATACTACTTTGTAAAATTCAAAATTCTGAATCTGATTAAAATTTAATTTGAGTTCAAATTCTAGAGTTTTTACTCAAGCTCAGGTCTGCATTGTTTGATTCGATTCACCTCTAGCACGATACTTGCGTGGGATCAAGATCGCAAAAGTCGGATGATAAATGGTGGGCCAATTTTTTCCCCCTCCCTTGATAGCATTGTTTTCACGTTAATTAGTAATATTGTAGGCCTAAGAAAAAAACAGGATCTTTAATCATGGATATATAATTATATCAATACTATACAATGAGTGAATGAAATTAATTTATTGTAAATAAGTACTGTAAACTTAGCTATCGTCAAACTTATAGGTGATATTTTGTAAAATTTATTGTAATCTTCTTAATTATATACATGCAAATACACCATGAAAGTCATACAGGAATATGCATATACAAAACTATCCAAATTTTATCTGTACTTAACTGGTCGTTCAAGATATATTTTATGGGACATAAATCCAATACGAGTATTTATGTAGACATTATTATAATAAAATAAAGATGAATCCAAATTTTGGAAAGAAACATACACGAAATCCAATTTTATGAAAAGACACATAAAATCCAATTTTAGCATTTGATTTGTGTTTCATATTCCTTCGTACGCAAGAATATATAATTGGAGGGAGGAGATTAGAAAAGAGAAGCCACTACCAAATTAAAGGAGTTCTACGTGGGCAAGCGCACGTGAATACACACATATATATATATATATATATGTATATATTATGTTGTTGTCTATAAGATTTTGTTGGTAGAGTATCGAGAAATTTAGACTTTACGCTTGAGTAAGAAGCCTACAAAACAAGACTCGATAAGGAGTGTTAAGGTATTATCCAGTGTGTTAACTTTGATGTCTAAGTTAATACTTTGTGTATAAAGGGAGTGAAGGCACAAGAATGCTCTAAAGTAGACTAAGTACATAAAGAGTCTAAGTGGTTTACTACTGAGATGTCGGCTAGTATTTATAAAGGAGGGTGGCCAGAAGTTAAAGAACTCAGATAAGCACTTTGTCATGTTTATAAGTTGTAGGTAATGGGGACATGCAGTTTAACAGGGTTTGAATTTGTTGGATAGTGGCAGTTATTAACTCTCTAAGCCTTATCCTATCATTTGCTAGATGTTGTAGGCCTATGGTAACTAAGTAGGTCATTTGGTAGGCTTAAGCCGAGGTTAAATAAGAGGATAGTGGAGTCGAATATTGCTAAATTGAGCTAGGCCTTGAGATTAGGCAAGTCGGTGAGGGCCTAGGTCTAAAATGTCATATCAACACTTCCCCACACCCTCTTTACCTCCGCTAAACCCTGTACAGTCTCATTGTCGTCAAGGTAGCGAGGGGAGAGAATGGATGGGCTCCTTAAGTATGTACCTAAGCTAGGTCTGAAGCGCTCTTGCTAGCTAAGCAATCTGGAATGTTGGGAATACATGATAACATCGAAGGGGAAGAGGCTAGCATGGCATGATAGGGTCTGATCTGGGGAGACACCCTATAGAGGGGTCCAAGCTGACCATACCTAAGTTCGAGTTGAATACTTAAGCATTGAGTTAGAGATCTAAGGGATTGACCTCCTTAAGCAGCACAAGGTACTAAATAAAGGAGGTTGTTTAGTAGAGGTATCATGCAATTTCACCAATCAGAGGTGAGGTTGTATTGGTAAAGTCAAATTGGATTACCTTGTTCATGTTGAGCATGAAGACTTCCTAAGCCATTGTTCTAAGGAGATGCTGTGGTGCCTGGAGAAGCCGAAAGGACCTCGGTTAGACTTCCTAACGAAGCTAACCTTTTCAAATTCCAATACTGGCGTGTGTTTCTAGAGCGCAATTAATGCGACATGATAACTGTCATATTTGTGCAGGCGCGCGTACAATTACAATGGCTGAAGGAATGAGAGGATATATTGAGCTAAGTCAAGTGCTTAGGGAAGAAGTGCTCAAACATCACCTCGGCCTGGACTTGGGCTTTTTGGTTTTCTTAGATGATCTAACTCATTGGGAGGAGAGGGTGGCCAGAAAGAGGGAAAGGACGTCCATTCTTGCGATTGAGGTTGTCTAAGGTGCTCCTGCATCTTTCTAAACCTTGACGGCTCCGTAGGAGGTCACCCTTAAAGGGACATACAAGAAGGATCAAAGTTAGGGTGATCTTCCTGCCGACCAAAGCTAGTAGAATCCTTCTCTTACCTTAGCCTAGGACTAGCCCCTTCAAGTGGATCGGCCCTCTAAACGAATTAATCCATTGGATTTTTTTAGATTACTGGAATTAGTTGATCTAAAGTAACGAGCTAGAGTTTTCTTTTCTTTTTTCTTGTTTTTCATTGTACTTGTTTCAATTTTCGTGGATGAAAGAAACTCATTGTTGTGCTTGTATTAGGCCGGTATGCTGGCCTTTGTCGTTGTAAATCTTTTGAACAATCGAATAGAAAATTTCACCTTGCTGCTACCTTATATTTTCTTTTCTACTTTATATTTTTGACTTGTTGATACTTAGCTAACTTAACTGAAGAGTTAGTGCTGCTTTTCTTTTAGGACCTTGTAGCCATCGGGAGCTTAGGTCACATTGTTTTTAGGGAAGAGCTAAGGTCACCTTTCTTAGAAAACCATTCGACTGTTAGTAGCTTAGGTTATGTTCCTTGGGGAAGAGTTGGTGTTGCTCTTCTTAGGAGATTGTTTGGCTATTAGTAGCTTAGGTTGTTGATAGGAGTCAACTTCTCGGACTGATCACGTGTAGCCGAGCTAGAGGACTCCAAGGATTCACGTGGAGAATATTTGCTTGAAGCTTCATCCAAGTCAAGAATTCTTATCTTGACCTCCATGTTTCACTCTACTGCTTACCTGAATAGTGAGCATTCACTTGTACCATCATAGTTCTTAAAGCTATTAAGTAGACATGTTGACCTGCCAAGCAACTAGGCCTACTTACCAAGCAACCAGGCCATGACATAGACAACATCAGAGCGTACTAGCCTCAAATGATTATCCCGGCTGACCTCCCGAATTGACTACCAACACAAGATCCTAGTCCAAGCGGAATACTCTCTAGTGACTAATTAATTGAGCTCCGACTTGATCCAGATTAGGTTGACTTTAACTACGAACTCTTTTCTTTATTTCGTCCGAATTGTGCTATATTTTAGAATGTCACCCATCATGTGATACGGTCTTTTGGTACAACATTTTAGAAGGATTCTTTACTTTTTTTGTACAAAATATTATTTGTCTCTTTTACCATTTTTAATATCATTCATGTATTCTAATTGTAAATTATCCTTTTTGTCTTTTCCATATATGCTTATAACCTTAGTGGGGCTAGTATATAAACCCTATTTATTGTACGCAAACATGATTAACCTCATTATTAGATTATTACAAGTTTCCTTTTTGAACAAACGTTGTGTTCCCATTCATTCCCTATCTTTTATTTATTTCTTTTAGTAATGAGTAATGGCGAGTGACTGTCACGCCTCAAAGCGATAGAATCCTAATAGTCCTGCTGTGCAAACCATTTTAGGATAAAAGATGACTTAATGGTCACTATCTTAAACCTGATTTACACAAAGCATTTATAACTAACCTAGTTTAAAGCAAATAGTTTATAAATTAAACATGTTATTTACCTATGAAATTATGAAAAATATATATACACACTAAAATAACCCAAGTATATTTATAAGATTTAGTAGCCTAATCATAATTTACTTAAGTAATATATAAAATGATACTAAAAGCTTTAAAGATAAAATCTAAACTTTAGAGTATAATTGATCCTCAATTTTATATCTTCACTCTCTAGGATTCAACAGTTGCTAACTTCAAGATAATTATAAAGTCACTTCCTAACTAGCACCTGCATTAATATCTATAGGGATGTAAGTAATTAATCACTCAGTAAATTGGGATGGGGACATAAGACTATCTATCATGCACAAATAGGGTTATTAACAAATTATTTTAATGCAAAGTAATAAGCAAATGCCATTGTACGACGTTATCCGGTTCGTCGTAAGATTAGAGAAATTATACCCGCTTTAATCTGAGTTAAGAAGTTTAGCACACATTTTAACAACTTAAGACCAAACTTAGGCTTGTACAATAGAGATACCCTTTCTCTCATGATTACTTTTAAACCATTGACTTCACTCTTACTGCAACCTCTTCTCTTGTCACTTAGTTTGACTAATGATGAAGAAGAGATCGATTATTTAGTTGAAGAATCTTAAATATTTCCCTTAATGGGTTGAAATGCTTATTCAATTAATTTTACAAGCCGTATATTTTTAAGTCCAATTAAGGTAATCAATCCATATCACACAATACACAACAATTGCAAACTAGTACAACAAGTTAATAGTATACTGTATAGTCAAGAACATGCACACAATCAAACTATCTATAGGAACAAAAAAGTATAACCTTAAGCCTTTGAGCATTACGGAACAGTATTTTGAACTACAATGATGTATTAACCCTAATCTATCTAGACTTCCCGCATTGCTTACTCAGGGTGTGACTCGCATCGACCATCACCGATAATCCCTATAATACAAATATTGTTATAGTACTCATATAACTATCTTATATAGGCTTTATTCTGTAATTCTTATGTTATCTTCAATTTAAGGTTTTATTATACGTAATTATTCAGGTTTTTAAGTTCTTATAATTATTCTTAATTTAGGCTAAGTTTTGATTCAGTTTTCGAATTGGTTTCAAAATTAGGTTCTAATTCAATTTCTAATTACAGGTTTTATATACAAATCTTAAGAAATCATTTTGAAACATTATGTGAAATTAATCACATTACACTTGGACATCCTATATCTCATATTTAGTTTCTAACTAGTATTCTAGTTTGTATGGTATTCTTAATTCCTAATTTAACTACCAAATTAACTCTTGATGTGAGAAAATTTTTTATTTTTCATATAATTATCTAAATTTATATTTCATATTAGATTCTTATTATACTCCTAATATTATAATACCATAAATTTTTACCTAATATTTTCTACTCATTTAATTTCTATATATATATATTATGTATTATTACATATTATACATTTTTACCATCTATCTAACACTTCTAACACTATATATATCATCTTTCACCAACAATAATTTATCAAAATGCTTAATTATTCTCTAAATAAAAATTTATACCTAATTAATCTTTGAATCACAAAATTAGCTTAATTATATCATTTTACCAATTATTCATCACATAATACATACTTCTAACACCCCAACTACTACCAAT
Organism: Lumnitzera littorea; assembly: GCA_024138015.1. Taxonomy (NCBI): domain Eukaryota; kingdom Viridiplantae; phylum Streptophyta; class Magnoliopsida; order Myrtales; family Combretaceae; genus Lumnitzera; species Lumnitzera littorea. The sequence goes on along the minus strand of JAMXBB010000001.1, from coordinate 150,374,852 downwards.
ATCATACTACATTAACAATTAACATCTTAAAACACCTAATTTCATACTAAATTAGAATTTTCGCCAAATTAACATTAAATTACAAAATTAAGCCTAAATATTGCCTTTTATGTAGGATTTTAGGGTCTAAAAATTAAGTAAAAATTTAGAAAATTAAATTTAAGAAAAAATATTCATAGCACTGTAATATATATTCTAAATAGTTTATATAAAAATTTTGAAGTCAAAATTACATCATTAAGATCGTTTAAATTTAAATTGAAAATTAGTTTGAGTTTAGTTATTTCTTAAGAGCAGTATATCTCATAACTTAAATTTATCAAATTGATATTTTTTCCCAAATTTACATACTAAAATATCCTAGAATATCAAATTTCATAATTTTTCAAACATATGTGATATTTTTAAGAAATTAAATAAATTTGGAAGGGAAATTGAAACTCACCAGTTGAAGGGCTTCTAACCACTGGTGGTGGCTCCACCCTTGTTGATAGCTCCAGGCGTGGGGTCTATTGTTTGGTGGTGGTGGCCATTCCTTTCCAGGTAGTCATTGAATGTTGGTTCCCTTTATAGGCCTTAATTGCACATAATTTTGTCTAATTTTTCTAAAATTGGTTTTTCCTCTCTTCTTTCCTCTCCCCATTTTTTTTTCTGATGCTAAACTGCCTAAAATGAGTTTTGATGGAGGTTTGTTGAATTTATAGAGTTAGTTAAGGTTTTTCTTTAATTTTCTAAGCGCCACATGCCTCTTATCTTTTCCCTTTTCACTTTCTATTTAGTCTATGTTTAGTGGTTGTTATTTTTCCTTCATATCTTAGCATGCCATGCCCTTATTTTGGACTTTTCTTCACTTTTTCATATTTTTCTTGATTTTTATTTAATTTTTTAAAGAATTTTCTTTAATTAATTAGTATTATTTAACATATTTAAGGTATTTTAAGTAATTTCACATACTTTACTTACACATAAATATATATGGTACACATAAATGCTCCTAAATATTATTTAATTTATTTTATGATTTTTAGTGTACATATAATTTATTTTTATCGATTCGTTAATTATTAGAATTCGTTTTACGAGTTTTCAATAAATAACGGATAATATATATATAACTCAATATTATAATAATTTATTATTTTATTATTTATTTTCCTAAGTTCAAACTCACGGGATCACTTTTACTAATATTCATAGTTTCGTTATAAAATTCGAGCTCGATTGAACAACTTACCCAATCGCTTTAAATTTTACGGACCAAACCCTGAACACCTGATTGTGGGACTTATATTTCCACTCTCCTTACAATAGTTTCTTTCTTCAAACTACTATATATCTATGTATTACTTAATTAACTAAAAATAATAGTTTATATTCTTATACTATCTTGATAATCAGAAGGACCACGAGTAATGCTTCATCTTCGCTACGTTCTACTCTACGGTAGCTTCCAAATCTAGACCTGTATCTCATTATACCTTCACATATTCCGTATCTCAACTTCCTTAACTTCTAAACCCGATTATCCTGTATCTTTATAGGTTGCTTCATAACTTAGAAATTCTCCTTCCATTCTACTGAATGATCTTCTAGTTAAGTTTTTGAAATTCACAACTTTGACCTCTTCATCTATCTCTTAAATTCTCATCCCATTTTCTTCCTTTGCATTCCATACCTTGATATTAATTATATCTTATTCCATTACTGTAGTCCTCTAGTTGTATTATACTATTTTATGACTTAGCTCCATAACCTTACAAGTTTTCTTGTTGGTTTACCCTCCATTTGTTCTTTGTTTTATTGATTTTTAGGTTTTACTTGTGATCATCAGTGGTTCTAAGTTCACCTTATATCACCACTCTTTGATGCGTCTCCAAGGTTGTATACACGGAGAAGCACCACAACGAATGAATCGAAAGGGAAATAGAAAAGAAACTAGCAAAGTTCAGCAGCTACCGAATGGATATGACTCACCACTCGATCCTACTCGGCTTACAACCCGCCGGATATAATACATTAGTCCGAATTGAAGGGTCACTCGTCACTAGTCCTTGCTAAAGGGAATAGATAAGAGTTGAATGATAACGAGAACACTAAGGTTGCTCTAGTGAGTAAATTTGTATTGAAAGTTGAATGTGTGCGTATAAGGAAAGTGGGGGTTTATATACTTGCCTACTAGGGTTATTTTACACATATGAAAAGACAAAAGCGTATTTTACAATTACGTTACATTAATCATACTAAAAAGGGGTAAAAAGGACAAAGAATATCGAATGTGGAAAAGAAAGAATTATTTTGGAACGTTATGTTAGAAGACATGTATTACTTGATGGCTGTACGTCAGGAGTATAATACACGGGCAGAAACAGGAAGTGCTGGGAGTTAAGGGCCGACCTGATTTGGATCAGGTTGGGAGTCAATCAACTTAGCAAAAAGGTTAGCTATCTTGAAGTTAGACGCCAATAGTTAGGTAGATAGCTCGGCTCGGCTAGTTCTAGGCTGTCTTTTGGATTAAGACTTTGCTGTTGGGTAGGAGCATATTGGACACACGTGAGGATCTGAGAGACAAGTTGGCAGGAGGTTAGATTGGGATAGGAGTCTCCGTCTTGGCTATGGCTTATGAGCCCTTGAAGTCCTCTAGCTCAGCTTCTTGTGATCAGTCCCCATAATGTCTATGCAGTTACCATAGCTTCTCATTTGTTGCTTCATATAGTTTAGTATAAGATCAATAGAAGTAAAATTTAGCAAATCTTAACTTTCTCCATCTCGGATTCAAATGAGATGGTTGACATTGTAGATCAACTCAATTTGACTTAAACCAACTTGATAAGAATGAATGTGACTTTTAACCAATGGATTCAGCAAGAGAGACGATATTAACAAGAACTTATTACTTGACATGACTCAACATGACAAAATATATTGATAGGGTGAACATGAGATGAGACTTTACAACAATGAATTGACCATCTTAGATTTCCCATTCCTCTATTGGATTACCTATTGCAACTACTCATATGATGTGTAATGTTGCTTCATACCTTTCTTATACCTTTGGTTACTTTAATAGATCTTTTTTCTTGGTAGCGATTATCAGCTATCTTTCTTTGGTTACTACTAAAACACTTTCAATATCTATGGAAGTTCCTTTTTCGAAGATAACTCGTTTAAGGAAAGCAATATTGTCCCATCTAAAAGTTATACTTCTTCAATTTGGTATACTACTTATGGTCACTTAACTTTAATAATGTTATTCACAAATACTTTGTATATTGAAATACTATTGATTGTTATCACAACAAGTGTCTTCATATATAGTTGGCATGTATGCGATTCTCCCAAATTCTATGAATACAGTTTATGCATGGTTAAACTAAGAGACATCGCTAGGAATTCATAATGTTTGTATCGTATTAGCCAACTTAAAACTGGTGATCAAGGCCTCGTATTCAAATTCGTTGTTACTTGTATCCAACCCAAACTTGAGGGCATAGCAGATCGTATTCTTGTGCGGCTTGGGGAGCACTAAACCTACTCTTCCTCTGGAGATGGAAGAATTGTCGATGTGGAGAGTCCACATTAGTTTATCATTTCCAAGTGGCACTTCCTCCTCTCCTATATACTCCACGATAAAATTGGCTAACACCTATGCTTTGTAAATTGTTCTTGGCTGGTACTGAATTCTGTACGAGCTCAACTATAGTGTGTACTTAACCATTCAACTAGATGCGTCGGGCTTCTGTAAAAGCATGCAAAGCGGTTGATTCGTCAGCACCACGATTTAGTGTGCCTAAAAATAGGGTCAAAGCCAACATGTAGAAATCACGACAGCTAAGGCAAACTTCTCTACCTTAGTGTACTTGACCTCAGGTCCTTAGAGGATGTGGTTGACATAGTATATAAGCTTGTGCTCTCTCCCTTCCGTCTTGACTAATACGGATGAAAGTGCCTTGCCACCGATTGTAGGTTAAGGTAAAGATCCTCTCTTAGGACATGCTTCAAGAGAATTGATGGGTCCTCTAAGAAGTCCTGCAGCTCTTTGAAGTTGCTTCACATTGAGGAATCCATTTAAAACCCTTAGGATTCTTAAGGATCTTGAAAAACTCTATGCATCTATTTGTGCTTTTAGAGACGAACCTACTAAGTGCCGCTACTATGCCAATGAGCTTTTGGACTTCCTTGACCGAGGTGATGTAACTAATGGTGTTAATCTTCTTAAGATTGGCCTGAATTTCCTTGTTGAGTGATCGTGAAGCCTATGAACTTGTTGGAGCCGACCCTAAACACATACTTTTGGGGTTTAGCTTCATATCATATTTCCTCATTCTATTGAAGGCATCCTGCAAGTCCTCAATATGGTCACCAAGTTGCTTACTTTTAACAATCATATCATCTACATATACTTAAATGTTCTACCTAAGCTGAGGCCTGGAATGGTGGTCACCATTTGTTGATATGTTACCCCAGCATTTTTGAGGCCGAAAGGCAAGCTGGTATAGTATTAGGTGCCAAAATTTGTGATGAAGGAAGTATAAACTTTGTTTTTAAGATCCATCTTGATCTAATTGTAACCCAAAAAAGCATTCATAAAGCTCAATAGAACGTGTCTTGACATGGATTCAACCGATTGGTCTATGTTAGGAAGAGGGAAGCAATCTTTTAAGCAAGCTTTATTTAGGTTACTATAATCGATGCATATTCGCCACTTCCCATTTTTTTTTTCTTGACTAGTACAACATTGGCTAACTAGGTCGGGTACTTCTCTTCTTGCATAAAGCCTGCCTTCAGTAGCTTTTGCACTTCTTTGATGACAGCCTGCAGTTCTGGAGAAAAATGCCTCTTCTTTCGGTTGATAGGCTAGGTGTTCTCATCGATTTTAAGGCTGTGAGTCACCAGGTCGGTCAAGATACCAAGCATATTCGATGTTAACCAGGCAAACCGGTCTTGGTTAGCCCGCAGAAGTTTAACAATGGCCTCCTTCACTTTAGGAGGCATCTTGATCCCAATCGTAGATGTCTAGTCGGGGTTGATGCCAATTTGCACTTCTTCCGTCTTCTCACCTAGCTTACCTTTCTTAGCCGATTTCTCCCGTAAACTAGTTTCCAAAGCGAAGATCTCGTCACCTTGGGTTGCCTTTAGGTTGAGCTCCTTAGAGAGCTTTTAGTCGCACCTACAAACTTTCACCCCAACGAGGGTTGGGAATTTAGCCTTTAAATGGAAGGACGATGTGATAACTTTGAAGTTGGTGAAGCTTGATCGTCCTAATAGAGCATTGTAAGGGGATATGCAGTCTACCACTACAAATTCCACTAGTTTTTGAGCGACGTTTTCGTTGTCACTAAGCTTTGTATCTAAGGTGATGATGCCCTTAGGTCGAATTGTTCCCCCATTGAAGATAATTAGGTCATGGTGGTATTGCTTTATTTTAGATAACTTCTTCTTCATCTTGTCCTAGGTGTGCTTAAAGAGGATATCGGTAAAGTTGCTGATGTCCACCATGATCTTCCTAATCTCGAAGCCCAAGATCCTTGCCCCGATCACTGGGACGTCCTGATGCGGGGTATCAACCCCTTCTAAATCTTTACAAGATAAGGAGATATTTCTTCTCCTTCACAGTCATTACCTTGGATGGGGCATTAGTCGAGCTACTACAGCTCGACTAGCTCCTTGGGTGTAGCCCCCCAATGACACCGTTGCGGGGTTCGGTTGTTGCAGCGGTTGTTGTTACCTTTGTCTTGAGCATCTTTAGTTCACCGGCTTTGAGGTGCCATATTTACGCCATCATTGGCCTTGGCCATGTATTCTTTGAAGAAGTCCCTTTGGATAGCGTACTCCATGGCATTCTTTAGTTAGAAGCACTCGTCAGTTATGTAGTTGTAATTCTCATGGAATTGACAAAATTTGTTTGAGTTTCGACTACTAGGGTTCCCCCTCATCTTAGGTGTATTCTACAGCAAGCGTCTTCCTTAGACCTCTATGTAGACTTGAGTAAGAGGTTGGTTTAGAGGGTATGCTGTATAAATATTAGCAAGGGTAGCGGACGCTTCTTGTTGTTGGAGCTTTCCTTATCAGCTCAACTTGGCATCTTGCTACTGAGGCGATCAATAACGGACCCTTCCTCCTTATTCTTCTTTCCACTCGACCTTCTAGGTTGATCTCACGCCTGGTGTGGATGTTGTCATCTTGATTCATGTATTTCTTGGTCTTGCTCTAGAATTTGGCCATGGTCTTAGGTTACTTTTTGAGACCAGCCGAAAGAAATCCCCAGAAGGTTTAATGCCAAGCTAGGTGACATGAACAACAACTTCCTTGTTGAGCTGAGGGATCTCGACTATGGCATTGTTAAACCTAACTACATACTTACGAAGGGTTTCCCTTCCTTCTACTTGATGAGGTATAAGGACTAGGTGTCCTTGACTAATGACTTGTTAGCCTTGAAATGGAGAATAAAGTGATAAGCAAGCTCATCGAAGGAAGAGATAGAATTCTTGGGTAGGTGGTTGAACTACGTTTAAGTTGCCTTCCTTAAGGTGTTTAGGAAGGCCTTGAACATGATTGCAAGCCCATGACCATGGAGGTTGATGTGGATGCAAAAATGAAGGAGGTGATCATCAGGATCACTAGTGCTGTCATATTGGTCTAGCCATCTAAGGTGGGGAGCTTAGAGTTCGGAGGAAGGACTTCATCCTAGATACCCTTGGTGAAGGGGGTTATGTTGTTAGTGACCTAGCCAATGCCTTCCACTACCTTGCTATCTTACTTCTTGAAAAGCTTCTCGATAATCTTGTAGAGCTAATTCAGGTTGGTATTATTAGCTAGATGAACTCCAAGTGTTGTTGAGTGGGCAGCCCCCTTATGAGAGTAAGCTACTTGCTCGTTGCTAATAAGGGTACGATTGGGGTTAACTGCGAACCACACTTGTTGAGGCACTAAGGGGTTGGGTTGTTGTGCCCTACCATTCTGCTGTTGCTGCTACCGTTGATTGTTTTGCCCATTATGGGGGTCCGAAGCTTTAGCCACTCGAGTGTGCCTACTTTGCCTTTCAACTTCATCAAGTTTGGCTTGGAGTTCGCTATTATATGCAGTGAACTCTTCAAGTAGCTTTTCCGGTTGCTCTAATTGCTACTTAGGGGTTTACGTGGCTGGATGCTGGTTATTTAAAGGTTGGTTGTTAGGATCAATAACTTGAGACATGGTGGGTAATGCAAACAGGAAAAGTGTTTAGAGAGTGCTTGATAAGTCACACTAAGAGCAGACAAGGTCAGTTGTATTGGGGGTAAGTCCAAGCTTGCAGAAAGCTTGAAAACGAGGATGGAAAAAGTGTACAAAATAGGGAATGAACAAGCAAACCACGGTCAGCTCCAAGGATATTATGACTACCAAGGACTCATAAAGCGAACTTGATATGACACATGAGCTAGCTTGGTGAGGGTACTCGCCACCTAGCCTTGCTTAAGGGTTAGGATAAGAGTGAAGGAAATGCTTATAGAAAGAGACAATGAATTATATTCAATATCAAAGAGATATGTTGTAGCTATACTTACAAGAGTATTTATATCTGAAAAGTTAGGGCATCCTACTTAAAATGGACAAAAAAAAGGGTACTATCTAAAAAATGTAATGTACAAGGAATAATAAATGATACAAATAAAAAATCAAAGAAATTGGTAATTGGTGTAACAAATCCTTTCACGTGGTGTTAGACACATGGCGTTTAGTTGTTAGGGCACTTCTGGAAAAAATAGATGAAGTTGTATAGTTAAGTTGGAAGTTTTCGAATAGACTTAGAGGTTCCTTTGAAGAGACATTAGCTTAGAAGCGTTTAGAGGTTATCGACGTAAGTATTGTCAAGCTAGTGGTCAACATAGGCAAAGTAGAGTAGACGATAAGATTGGCCGCGTAGTTAGAAGAATATGAATTAGGTTAGCATACGATGGTTGACAAAACTGAAACAACTCAGCTCGACAAGTGAAGTAGTTTGGTAGTGAGGATTAGCTTGACCTCGACTAGAGTTGGTTGGAAAGATAGAATCCACTTTGTTAGTTTATTAAGGCCTTTAGCTTGAGCTTGGATCAAGGGTCCAATTGTCTGATTCCCATCACCTCCTGTAGGTTGATTTGGATTTAGGATCAAATCCGACTAGTTATTGCTCTATTCTCCTTTAAGTCGGCAAGGGTAGAGGTCGGCAATATTGAAAGTGTCAAAAACTCCATAGTCTTTTGGTAATTCAAATCGATAGGCATTGTTGTTAATCTTTTGGAGGAATCTGAAGGGACCTTCGACTCAAGCAAACAACTTACTCCTTCTCTTGCTTGAAAACCTCTCCTTGCTTAAATGTAACCATCTTAAATCGTCAGGTTGAAATTGAATTGTTTTTCTCCCTTTACTCTTCTCTCTCAATTTCCTGGCTGCTTGGTCAATCTACTGTGCAACCTTCTGATAAATATGTTGAATAAGCTATGCTCAAGCTCTTGTTTCAGAGTATTCTTGCTCAGCCATTGGTGTTGGAGTGTGATTAAGGGGTAACTCTATGTTGAGGCCATAAACGACTTCAAAAGGTGTTTGTTTGGTGGTGTTATGTATCATGCAGTTGTAAGCAAATTCCACCATGAGCAAACAGACATCTCAATCAGTTAAGTTCTTCCCAATTATAGCTTGGAGCAGTGATCCTAAAGTACGGTTGGCTACTGCTGTTTGGCCATCGGTTTGAGGATGACTGGAAGTACTGAAAAGTACATTAATCCCCATATAACGCCAAAGAGTTCTCCAGAAATGGCTTGGAAACTTTAGATCTCTATCTAACACTACACTTCTTAGCATGCCTTGCAAACGGATAATTTCCTACAAAAAGATAAAAGTAATAGTTGAAGCATCGTTAGTTCTTGAGTAGGGAGCAAAAGGCACTATTTTATTGAATCTATCCATGACGACCGTTACTGTATTCTTGCTTCGGGCAGTTCGTGGCAACTCGAAAACGAAATCCATGCTTAACTCAGATTAAGGCTTGGTCGAGACGTGTAAAGGCATTGTTTTCCCTTGCCCAGCTCGGTACTTAGCTCTTTTATACGTAGCACAAGCCTCAACAATGCGATGTACATCTCACCTCATCTTAGGCAAAAAAATCTGCCATTTAATAACTCATACGTTCTCTTCTCTCCAAAATGTCCAAAGAGCCCTCCACCATGAGCTTCCTTGACTAACAGCTTTCGTACAAAACTAGTCGGTACACATAGCTTACTACTTTAGAACATATAACTATCTTCTACATGATATTCATCCGTTATTCTTCCTTCTTTACAGTGTCTATAAATAGAACTAAAATGATAATCATATTGATACCACTCTTTAATACTTACAAATCCTAATAGTATGATTTGCAACTTAGTAAGAAGAACATGTCTTCTTGATAGAGCATCGACAACTGTATTTCTCTTGCCTTGCTTGTATTTAATGACGAAATTAAATCCTTCTAGAAATTCAATCCATTGAGCTTATCTCTTCAATAGCTTTGATTGGCTCCTCAACTATCTTAAGGACTTATGATCAGTGTATATGATGAATTCTTTTGGCAAAAGATAGTGTTTCCAAACATGAAGAGCTTGGACCAATGCCAAGAGTTCTTTGTCGTACGCAAAGTAGTTCGGTTGTGCTCCTTTGAGCTTTTCACTACGATAGGCAACAGGTTGGTTTTCTTGCATCAATACAGCTTCGATGTCATCACCTGATGCATCGCATTTAAGCTCGAACACTTTATCAAAGTCTGGCAAAGCTAAGATTGGGGTAAAGGTCAATCTTTCTTTCACCTCGGCAAAACTTCTCTCCTCTTTATCTCCCCATTTTAACTCCACGTTCTTCTTCATCAGCTCGGTAAAGGCTGCAACTGTTGAACTATCACCTTAAATAAAACAACGGTAAAAGGAAGCCAATCTATGGAAACTCCTCATCTTGGCATATGAAGATAGGGTTGACTACTTAATAATGGCTTCAATTTTCTTTCCATCAACCTTCATTCCTCCCTCACAAACTACATACCCTAGGAAGATCACCTCTTCCTAGCAGAAATATCACTTCTTTAAATTTCCAAACAATTTCTTTGCTCGGAGGACATCAAAAACAACTCAAAGATGGCTAATATAACTTACAAGGTCAATACTATATTCAAGGATATCATTGAAGTAGGCCATTACCAACTTCCCAATTACATTTCTTAAGACATGATTCATTAGTCTCATAAAGGTGCTTAGAGTGTTTGATAGTCCAAATGGCATTACCATTCACTCGTATAAACCATGTCGAGTCTTGAAAGCAGTTTTTCACTCATCACCTTGCCTCATACGAATCTAGTGGTAACTCAACTTCAAGTCAATCTTGCTAAACACTCTAGCACCACTTAGTTTGCCTAACATATCATTTAGCCCTGGAATGGGGTACCTGTACTTGATGATGATCTTATTCATGGCTTTACTATCCATACACATTCACCAAGTACCATCCTTCTTCAGCATAAGTAATGCAGGCATAACGTAAGGGTTGAGACTTTCTCTTACATATCCGTATTTTAGCAACTCATTCACTTGCCTCTGGACTTCAGCAACTTGCTCAAGGCTCATCCAATAAGCCGGTTTGTTTTGTAGAGCAGCACTAGGTACTAAGTCAATGTAGTGTTTAATGCCTTGGAAAGGGGGCAATTCTTCGAGCAACTACTAGGGAAACGGGTTTGCATGCTTATCTAATAGCTCTTTGATCTTTAAGGGTAGCACAACTTGCTCCTTTAGCTCTAAAAGCTGCTTGATCAACAAAAAGGTTAGCATGTCAGCCTTAATAGCTTCTTGGAGCTTGGCATAGCTTAGAATCAAGGCTTTTTTTTAATCCTTGAGCTAGTTTAGCTTGCAATTTGCTAACTTAGCTTTCGGTGTCATGGGGTTCAAAGTAATTTCATTTCCATCTTTCTCAAACATATAAGTATTTTTGAAACCATCATAAATAACCCTTCGATCAAAAAGCCAAGGTCGGCCTAGCAGAACATAGGATGTACACATAGATAGCATGTTACAAAGGATTTTATCAAAATAGTTTCCAATAGTAATCAGTGTCATGTCTCGAAGCGATAAAGTTGTAATGATCCCGCCGTGTAAACCATTCTAAGATAGAAGCTGACCTTAAAACTGTTTTTTTAAAACTTATTTATATAAGGCATTTATAGTTAACCTGTTCTGAAGTAAATAGTTCATAAATTAAACATGTTATTTACCTATGAAATCATAGAAATATATGTGATATCCCATAAATCAGCAATCCAGACATGAATATCTAAGTATTAGGATAAAGCCTTGTCTTAGTACAATTAGGGTCAATAGTTGATTTAAGACATCTGGGAAAATAAACCAATTAGACTAGAAACTTACGAGAAACATGATAACCTTAATCGAGCAATTCTCATAGGTTTGAAAATCCATAATACAATAAGAATATCAATAATATAATCACAATACTGAAAATTTATTCTATATGAGACCCTAAAGTCAAATTTAGGACAATCGTACCTAAATTTAGAGCACTTAAATTTAGAGCTTTTGAGAAAAATTATTCAATTGAACCCAAACTTTACGACTAAGATAGAAAAGTTAGTTAAAGTGACTTGGAGAAATAAGATTTTGAAAATAATTACTCGAAATCCCAATTTTTCCCTTAGAAGTATGATTACTTAATATAATCCAAAATTGCTTGAAACTCCTAAAACTAAACTTGGAATGCGACGAGGACTTAGAAATAAGAAAATTAGGCAATAAAAGAAAATAATATAACATAATATATTGTATGAGTATACAGGTATTTTTATGAGTATACCCAGTATATATAATAAATATACCTATAAATTAACCTAAAATAATATAATTATGCATAATGAGCGATAGAATCGCAAAATTAAATAGGGAAAAAATATCTTAAAAATAAAAGATATGTTAGAAACATGATTATACATATATAATTACTCATTATGTGTATGATATATATAGGATATATACCTGCATATTAACAAAAATCATTAAATACTAATATAAAATACCAAAATACCCTAAAATATTATCTAAAAATTAAAAAAAAAAAATGACCTGAAATATGATTGGATTAAATGTTGAGCAACTTGAAAAGAGTAAGCAATTGCATCAAAAGCAAATTTATAAAAAATTAACACCTCTTACTATGCGTTTTTCGAGAAAAATATTAAAATAAATTACTTAATAATTAAGAAAAAAATTCAACCAACCTAAACTACTATAAATAGGATCCTAGGACTCAGAATCAACATTTTGGAAACTAAGAAAACCGAAGGAAAATTCGAAAAAAAATTAGGAAAATTTGACAAAAAAAGGAAAAAACAAAGCAAGGACCGAGCCTAACTAGTTCCCCGACCATTCGATGACCTGACGTGGAGCCCCGCTGCCACATAACAGAGCCACCATCGACTAGGCCGCCCAACAACCTCTCTTTGGCCAATGGTGGCCAAAGCTTCGATGAACTTAAGTTCCAAGTTTTTGCTCTATTTTTCTTTATTTTTGAAAAATTATTAAATTAATTATGAAAAATGTAAAAAAGTTAATTCCCAGGTTATTTTATATGTACTTTCATTTAGTAAATTTATTTTTACAAAATTAGGAGTATTTAATATATTTGCTTAACAAATATACTATTCATCCGAAATTTGAAATTTAAAATAAATACACTAAATGATGTAGTTTCTAGCTCAAAAATTTTGTGTAAGACACTTATGATATATAGATAATTTCTATGAAGCCTGATTTTTTATTTGAATATTTTTAATATTTATTGTATTTTTCGGCCTAAAAATAGCTAAAAAATATGTTAAAATTTTAAAATAAATAGGAAATTATGAAATTAAATGATGAAATGGACATGTACTGATTTTTAGTGAATAATAATAATGTTGGGATGGGTTGAAATCAATTTGGTGTAAAAAGGATATTAATTAGGTAATTTAGGATAATTCAAGGGTAAAATCGTAAATATGAATATATAAACGATAGATCGAAAACTCGAAACCAAGTACTAGTTGAATTCCACATATTTTTAGGAGTCTATGGAAATTTTTGGGAAATTATTTGGTAACTCGAGCTATTTATTATGAATTTACGTAGTAAAATAGCTTAAATAACAAACCAATACCTAATTATAGTAATAATAGGTTAAAATATGATAAATAAGTGAATAAAAACTATCTATTTGTGTACTGGTTATATTGGATAAAAATTATATTTTTTAATATATTTAATGATATTTTAGTAACTAGGATACGTTATAAAAGTATTAGGGTTAGATAATATCTATATTATGGGTTATATTGACAAATTAGGTAAAATATGGTTTGATAACATAAATTACGTATAGTATGATAATATTTGATTAGATATGTATAACTGTGTTAAAAACTCGAATTACCTGTTAAAAGTCATCTCTAGAAATTAAGACCTGTAATACGTATCGTTAAGTTTGTACAAGCTCAATGACACTATTTTTATTAAAATTGAATAAAACTAGATAATATAACCTATATCTCTACAATATTACTGATATACGTACTATTATAACTTTACCGTAATCGAAACGTGATTTAAACGACTAAAAATACGTTTTGATACAATCGGAATGATATATTTCACGTAATAGTATAATTACGTATATTATTAATACTTAATAACTTAACTCGATCGATATAATGAAACTATATATTATTATATAATAAAAATGATAATATACTTTATATATATACATACATATATATATAGCTGCTTTAGGTAAGACCTTAATGTTTTCATAATCATTACGAAAATTCAATTTAGGTTTTGTATATATAGGGCCTCTCAATGATCAAACCGTTAACGACACAAGTTTTCCGAAGTGAGTGCCAGGATAAGTAAGTGGGATCAATGCTTTACTGCATTTTAGGATATTATTTCAAAATATCTAGGAATTTTGGTATGTATTGGCTTGTGAATGTAGTTAGCTACTTGTGCGTATGCAATGCTTATGGTTGGATTTTGATTTACTATGATGGGAGTTGAGCTACATGATATGATTGTTCTGTGAATATTATTATCGAATTGTTTGAGCTTAGTTGATCACCTTAAAAAGATGAATTAACTCAAACTTGGCTTAATATGTAATTTGATATGCATCGCAACTTACTAGAGGTAACAATTAGGATTCTCAGGCCAAACACAGATTCCCTTCGATGAGGATAGTTGAAATGGTCCTTTCCTCACCCTTAACCGAACTAAGTGACAGGAGAGGAGGTCGTGGCAAGGTTGGAGGCTGTGGTTCGAAGGTGGTCATAGAAGGAGAGCATTCTCCATTGCATAAGCCCCGGTTTAGTTTCGATTCGTGAGTGTGTGATGTCAATCTCCTCAACCCGGATTAGAGTAGGTGAAATTTCTCTGATCTTACGATAGACCGGATAACGTCGTGCGATGGCATTTGCTTGTATATGCATTGCATCTAACCAACTTGATTGAAAACCCTGGTTGTGATGTGTTGAATGCATACTTCTGTCTCTACCCCTACTTATTGAGCAAGTTGTCGCTTATTCCCCTATAGTTTGTTTTACAGGTTCTAAATGGCTTATAAGTATCTACCTAACACCAGAACCCTAGTAAATTGGGACAGGGAGCGAGATACAATAAGAAATAGCCGGTTATTGCCCTTGGTATTAATTTTTTATCTTTTAAGGAAAACTACACAAGACTTTTCAAAGGGCTTAGTAGTTTTCAATATTTTGGTCTGTATATGAAATGATAGGTACCTGTGGGATTTACTATTACTTTTTTTATAAGGTTAAATGACAAGTTTATTATTACAAATTATTTCACAAGATTACTTTACAAGTTTATATCAAATAGGTATTGAATTGGATACTTTAAAAGGGTAAAGTTGAGTACTCTTTATGTGAACTAGGTCTAAGATGGTAGTTGTGAGGACAGTTTCTATTTTAGAGTGATTCATACAGTAGAACTGTTACGGCTTCACCTTTTTGGGGCATGATAATATATATATATTTACATTAAAATAATCTGAGTATGTTTATAAGATTTAGTAGCTTATTCATAATCTACTTGAGAAATACATAAATTGATTCTAAAAGCTTTAAAGATAAAATCCAAACTTGAGAGTATAATTAATCCTTAAGTTTATATCCTCACTCTCTAAGATTTAACAATTGCTAACTTTAGGGTAGTTGTACGGTCGCTTCTTAGCTAACATCTGCAATAACAATTATAAGGATGTGAGCAATCAACTGCTCAGTAAGTTGGGATGGAGAATTAAAACTATACATCAAACACAAACAGGGTTATCAACCAAATTAATTAAATGCAATGCATATACAAACAAATACAATCCCATGACATTGTCCAGTCCATTCCATCGTGAGATTAGAGAAGTTACATCTGCTCTAATCTTCTCTAATCTGGGTTAAGGAGTTTCCATGTTATGCAATAGCTCATGACTAAACCCAGGCTCGTGCAATGGAGATATCGCTTCTCTCGCGACTACTTTTGAACCATTGACTTCACCCTTGCTGCGAGTTCCTCACCTGTCACTTAGTTTGACTAAGGATGAAGAAGGAACCTATTATGCTATCCAGTGCTATTCCTTTCAAAAGGGTCAGTATCTGGTCAGAGAACCTTAGTATTTCCCCTAATGGGTTGCTATGTAGGTTTGATTTAGACTTACAAATCACATATTTAATTAGATCCGGTTTAAAGTATTTAATTATTTCAAATAAATCACATAAATACAAGGTAAAGTAGCAAATCAGAATCATATCATTAAACTCAGAAGCAAGCATATACGGGCATGTGCATAGTTAACTATCTAGCAAACACAACTAAGTACAATTTCAAGCTTTTGAGTATTACAAATTAGTACTCCAAAATACAGTAACGTATTAATCCTAATTTACTTGGACTCTTCGGTTGCTCACTTAAGATGCGATTCGTACAAGCCATCGCCTATAATCCTTATAATACAAATGTTGTCTTAGTTTCCACATAATTACCTTAGGTAGGTTTTGTTTTGTAATTCTTATTATTATCTTCAATTTAGGGTTTTATTATACCTAATTATTCATTTTTTAAAGTTTTATACAATTATTCTTAATTTAAGCTAAGTTCTGATTCAAGTTCTGAATCAACTTTTAAATTAGGTTCTAATTTTGTTTCTAATTTTGAGTTTTATACGTGAACCATAGGAACTTATTCCGATCCATTATGTGTAATTAATTACATTAGACTTGGGTATCTTGAATCTTGTATTTAGCTTTTAACTAGTATTTTAGTCTATACAGTATATCTAATTCCTAATTTAACTACCGAACTGGTTCCCGATGTGAGCATAACCTACATTTTACATATAATTTCATAAACTCCAATTCCAAATCAAATTTATATCAAATTCCTATTATTATATTATCATAAATTTTTATCTAATATTTTCCACTCATTTATTTCCTATATACACATATTATGTACTACTATATATTATATACTTATATTGCCTATTTAACACTTCTAACACTACATATATTATCTTTCACTACTAATAACATGTTAAGATGTCTAATTATATTCTAAATCAGAATTTATACCTAATCAACCCTAAATCACAAATTTAACTTAAATATACCCATTTACCTACATATTTAGTATATATTATGCATAAACTCTAGGTAAATATATAATAATTAGTATCCAAGCTCCATTAAAGCTACAAAAAATCTATTATACTCAGTAAATTATGGTTGTTATATTATGATCATGAAAAGTGCTAAGATAGTTTAATATATTATTTTCCAGAAATATCAATTTTAGGTCCGATTTTGCTAAAAATTAGCTTAAATTACGTAAATGACCAAATCAAATTATAATATTAAAATTGAATATTCTAAAAATCATAACTAAGCTTTATAAGTCATTACAAATCAAATTCATTAAGGAATTTAAATAAAAACATATTATTTCTTTCAAATGAAAATATGGTAGATTCAACAAAAATAATTTTAATAAATACTAAACATATATTTTATCAAAAATTATTTTTATTTCAATTAAATATATTATATGAGGAATATGTACACCAAAAATTAGCTTGAAATAACATTATTTACTATTTTTGAAAATTTATACAAAATTCGTTGAAATTAGGCTTTTTCTTAAGGAACCTATATAAGCACTTCTAACTTTGAAAAAATGGTTTGATATTCTAATTCTACATACAAAAATACCTAGGGAAACCAAATTTCATAATTTTTCATGCATATTTAATATTTTTAGTAGATTAAACAAATTCAGAAAGGGAATAGGAACTTACTAATTGACAAGCCTTCAGCCACCAGCGGTGACTCCACCATTTTTAGCACCACCAAGCAGTAGATTTGCTATCGGGTAGTGGTGGCCATTCGTTTTCAGGTAGCCTTCGGCTATGGGTTTCTTTTATAGGCTCTAAATGCATACCATTTTATCTAATTTTGCTAAAATTGGTTTTTCGTCTCTTCTTAAGCTTTATCAATTTTTTTTTTTCTGGTTTCCAGCTGACCAAAATGAAGTTTGATGTGTGGTTGCTAAATTTATAGTTGGGTTTGAGATTTTTCTTCCAATTTTTCCTTGCTAAGTGCTCCTTATCTCTTACTTTTTCACTTTCTATTTGTTCAAATTTGATTGGTTGAATTTCCATCCTCTACTTCCAAGTTGTCATGCCCTTATTCCAGACCATTCCACATTTTCCAGCAATTTTCTTGATTTTTTATGAATTTTCTTTTATTATCTAACATTATTTTGACATATTTTGGGTATTTTAAGTAATTTTACATATTTTTACCTACACGTAAATACATAAATGGTATAATAAATACTCCTAAATATTATTTAAGTTATTTTATAATTTTTAATGTGTATATAATTGATCACTATTGATTCGTTAGTTATCGAAACTCATTTTATACATTTCCGATAAATAATGAGAAATTTGCATATAATTCAATGTTATAATAATTAATTATTTTATTATTTATTTTCCTAAATCCAAACACACAAAACTATTTTTACTAATATTCTTAACTTTGTTGTAAAATTTGGGCAATCGGACAACTTATTGGATTGTCTTAAATTTTACGGATTGAACTTGTACACTTAATTGTGAAGCTTACAATCAACAGCAATGCTTGCTAAGTGACGTATAGTGCTCCGTTCTCATTCAGCTGATGTAGTTTATAAGGCTTTAGATGTAAAGTAGTTAGCAAATTAAGCTTCCAAACTAGGTTGGTAAACACTACATTGGTACAATTTCTACTGTCTACTATGAGAGTACATACTTGCTCATTCACCTTAAATGTGATGTGGAATTGGGTCTCTCTACCCTCTTCTTTGATAGAGGGTTCAATACTTATTGCATGTCAAACAACAAAAGTTAACTTGTCCAAATCCTCAACAAACATATCTTCCTTAACTGGTTTGTCATTAAACTCAACCTCTTCCTCCAATTCTCTTTTCTTGTTAAGTTCCTCATGTGTGCTATCCACTTCAATCTTTAGGGTATCGCCCTTAATGATCGTAGTTCTTCTATTTGGATATTGGGCAGCCATGTGCCCAAACCTTTGACACTTGAAAAACTTAATCTGGCTTGTTTTTCTCCCAAATCCTTATCCCTTCTCATAAGTTTTCTTTGGTAACTCCTGGGCGATAAGGCGACTCTTTAACTCACTCACTATCTTAGCTCTTCTATAAGAGTCGACGCTTTGGGGAACTTGGCTATCGCTCTAAGTAGGCCAGTAAGAGTGGCCAAATTGGCTCATTGGAGGTCAACTCGACCAATTTTTCCTCTATCTCTCTACTCGCTGGACAATTTTGATGGCCTCATCTAATATGTTGAAATGTTGTAATTCCACTACATCACGAATATCATATCTTAATCTAGTAAGGAACCTAAAAACTATTTAGGCTAAAGGTTCATCTACTTCACATAGGATTATGAGCATTTGGAATTCATGAACATACTTATCAATAGTTCAGTTTCCTTATCTCCACTCTTGAAGTAAAGCAAAAGTATCATGTAAGTAAGTATCCAACAAAATATATTTATGAGGACTCTTTTCATCTTAGGCCAAGTGCTGACCTCTCTATATCCTTCCCTCCTTCTCATGGCTTAGAAGTTTCTCCACCATACGCAACGTATCCGGAGAACTCTATAACAGCAACTCTCATTTTCTTACAGTCCTCATCTTGGTAGTAGTCAAAGACTCACTCTACTTTCTCTTCTTAGTTAAGATAATCATTAGCATTTCTAGAACCATTAAAGCTCGGGATTTGAAGCTTTACAAGGTCAGTAGCTTAGTGTACTCGAGCTTGTTCTCCTACTTCAACATACTCTTCTTCTTCATCCTCTTCATCTACTTCAACCAAGTTAATCCTTCTTCGTACATGTTCTCCCACTCTTTCACCTAGATTTTGTCAAGTTGGGATTTGTCCTCTTACGGGTTGGGTAGCTTAGGGAGTGTTCTAAACAGCATTAGTAGGTCAAAAGGCTAATGCATGAACAACTCTAATTAGGTAAGCTATCCAATTGACCATTTCATCAAACCGCTCATAAGTGCTTCTAGGATTATGTTGGGGTTGTTGTCCATTGTGGATAATGCCATTATTATCATCTCCAATATTAGCGTTTACACTTGAATCAGTCATCCTTTACTCATCCTCGTGTTTACATGAACAAACAACACTAGGGTTTCTCATAGAACAACATATACTTATGGTTCTTAAACACCCAACTTACTACTTCATTGTAAACATACAATTACTACTTGCTTTGTTTGCATAGCTCAAAACAAACGATAATAGGATGCAGACAACCTTAAACCACTACACCTTCTACTAACTCAAACACTCACAATTAACTCTAGCATAACTACAACACACTCTATTATAACCAATACTATACATTACATAGTAATAATTATAGTTGAATATCAACTTACCCACTATGAACCTTCTCTCCGATACTAAGGTAATAGGCTGCACTAAAAGCAAACAAGGTCGGCCATATTGGGGGTGGGTCCGAGCTTGCAGAAATCTGGAAAACGAGAATAGAAAAAGTGCACGAAATAGGGAATGAATAAACAAACCACGGTTAGCTCCAAAGATAATATGCACAAGGGAACTATCAGGGTCTTACAAAGTGAACTCGATATGACATAAGCTTGCTTGGTGAGGGTACTCGCTACCTAGCTTTGCTTAAGGGGTAGGATAAAAGTAAAGGAAATGATCACAAAAAGAGACAATGAAGTATATTCAATATCAAAGAGATATGTTGCAGTTATATTTATAAGGGTATTTATACCAAAAAAGTTAAGGCATCTTACTTAAAATGGAAAAGATAAAAATGAGTATTGTCTAAAAAAAGTAATGTATAAGGAATAATAAAGGATACAAATGAAAAATCAAAGAAATTGGTAATTAGGGCAGCAAATCCCTTCACATGATGCCAAACACATGGAGTTCGATCATTAGGGCACTTCTGGTAGAAACAGATAAAGTTGTACAGTCAAGTTGGAAGTTGTCAAGCAGACTTAGGGGTTCTTTTGAGGAGACATTGGCATGAAAGCGTTTAGGGGTCTCAGCATAAGTATTGCTAAGCTAATTGACGATACAGGCAGAGCAGAGTAGACCGTAAGACTAGTTGAGCAGTTAGAGGAATATAAATCCGGTCGGCACATGATGGTTGATAGAATTGAAATAGCTTGGCTCTATAGGTGAAGTTGTTTGACAATGAGGATCAGCTTGGGCCTAGCTAGAGTTGGCTAGAAAGATAGAATCCACTTTGTTAGTCCTTCAAGACCTTAAGCTCGGGTTAAGGGTTTAGTTGTCTAATTCCCATTAGTGTTTATAGTGTTTAGATATCAAAAGAGTTATGTTCCCATAAACAGCACCAAAATGTCATCTATAGGATTCTGTTGGTAAAGTATTAGAAAATTTAGACTTTGCGCTTGAGTAAGAAGCTTGCAAAACAAAACTCGATGAGAGTTACTAGCGTATTGTCCAGCATGGTCACTCTGATGCTTAACTTAGCACCTTTTTATGTAGAGAGAGTAAGGATGCAATAATACTCTAAAGTAGACTAAGTGCACCAAGAGTCTAAATGGTTTACCATTGGGATGTCAGCTGGTCTTTATAAAGGAGTGCAGTCGAAAGTTAAGGGACTTAGAAAAGCACTTTGTCACATTCGCACATCATAAGCAGTGGAGGTATGCAATCCAATGTGGTCCAGATATATTAGGTATTGGCTGTTAATGACTCTCCAAGCCTTATCTTATCATCTACTAGACATTATGGGCCTATGGTAACTGGATAAGCCGTCTGGTAGACTTAGGCCAAGGTCGACTAAGAGCATAGTGGAATCAAATATTGCTAAATCCAGCCAGGCCATGAGGTTAGGCAAGTTAATATGAGCCTGAGGAGCTAGGTCTAAAATGTTCTATCAACATATATATATATATATATACACACACACACACACACATATTGATACATGGAAAGTAAGGAATTAATTCCTTTGGTTGGTTCAAATTCATTTAAGTACTCAAAGAGAGTACAAATGATGAACAACTATTAGCTTAATCAAGATAGACACTAAGCTCGGCTTGAAACTTCAAAGCTTGAACTCAGATTGGGCTCAATCCAATTTATAGTTTTACGTAGGAGCTTAACTTGAAGTGGCCTTTGATGAGATGCAGCTTGGTTCAATTACACTCATCTAGGTTTGATTTAAGTAAAAATTATTTCTTATTTAATAAAAATAATACGAATACCCAAACTTGACCTAAAACTCATTTAACCTTAAAATAATATGATACACAATGTTAGATTGAGAATAGAAATATAGATTCAAGTTCGAGTGGAATATAAGTCTATTAGCCCTCTTCTCAGATGAAAAATCCCATTTCATTTTTATTTTTCTTTAAATAGTGAAATGAGTTTTAGATGTATATAAACTCACCTCCATCAAGTCTTACATTTTCAAAAAAAATATTTTAGCAGGTAATACAAATATATGTACGCATGATAGGGTAAGTGCTAACCAAATTTGGACAAATAGTAATGAAACTGAAAATTTTTCATAAAAAAAAGAAAAAACAAAAACTATTACCAATGTTTTATAAGTACTGTAATGTCATTGAAATTCACCCATTACGTATTGCCTAATAAATCTTTTGCATGCGACACCAACCGCATCCTACTCCTAAGCTTAAATTTTCTATGGCATTCTTAAATCATTGCGAAGTATGATAAGGCAATATAAGGCATGTGAAGGGAAACAAGCAGCCAAAACTACTTCATGTGTTTTCCTAGCTCTAAAAAGTGGATTTTACATCCTCTATTTCATCTTAGATATCGAATTATTGTTACGGAGTATACCTTAACAGTCTAAAAAGAGGTGAAATCATTTTTCTTGAAATCAGGATACAAATCCAATAATCAAGCACACCAATTTACAAGTGGTCTTGTCTTGACAATGGATGTTTTTAAGCACTATTTTCCCTTTTCCAAAATTGATTACACGTTCTATAAAAAGAATCTAGTGCACAATAAGACTCTAAAATAACTTCAAATGTAAAAACACCCTTAGCCAATTTGCCGTCCGAGTGGTTTGCAGAAAAGCTTAAAACTCAACTCTCTATTGCGTGAACTAGACCCCTAAGCAACCATTGACATTTCTAAATCAAAACAGCACGTGCATGCTTCTACTCTACTACATCAACATTTTACAACGATTTAGCACATGTAGTTTCGTTTGGTGCACGTTGTCTTAGTCCTTGTTGCAATAAATTTCTATTCCAGCTGCCTATTCATCTAATACCGATCATCCATATATTTGTATATTATCACGTATAATAATTAATTAAAATCTTTATTAGGATAAGATTCATCCGTGTGTATAGTAACTATTGTAAATTCTTTTTTTTTTTTTAAATACTGTATATCTATATCATTGCAGCATACAATTCATATATAGTAGTACTAGTAGTAGATGATCGGTACACAAATGCACCCAATAAGCACAAGTAAATTGAATCCAATTACGTGTGTGTATGGAGCAAGACGGCAAGAAAAGTGCGCCCAGCCATTACCACCAACGATGTCCTTTACTTGTCTTTGCTTTCACGTCAAAAAATGCTAAAAATAGCTTTTCTTCGCACGTTACCGAAGAAAGGGAAAGAGAAATATGCCCTTGTTATTAACATCTAATCTCCAATTCTCTCTCCCTATAGAAATCTAAGGAATTCATTACACCGTTTGTGAACAAGAACCAATGGATTGAATTGGCCCATGCTAGGTCTGTCGACATTTTAGTTTATTAAAAAAAAAAAAAATTACAAAGAGTGCTTCATATTTCACTTTCTCAAGCTGCAAAATATAGCCTTCACATAGGCATGGGTTACAGGGAAAAAAAAAAAAAGAAGAAAAGGTTTGAAGACGTGAATAGCTCTTACATATGCCAAATTCATCCATAAATAAGATGATTTGCCTTGTCACTTTCTCACACTATTCTTCTCATTTATCCTTTAAAATGTATTTATGTTAATATTTTTCGTACATTCTAAAGTTTTACAAGAAATCTATAAGATAGGTCATATTATTATCTCTTTTCCATAATCCGTCTTGTATCTTGTATCGTCCCTATTTAATTCATGATATGTTTATTTGGGCCATTGAAAGAACGAAGAGGTTAAGAATTAAAGAAAGAAGAAGTCAGGAATTACATTAATGCAATATTGATTGTACTTTTGGCCGTGTGCAATACTTATAAGCTTTGAAAATGTAGGGAAAATATTTACTGTTAGACATGTCTTTTAATCATGATTACTATCTCTTTTTCTAGCATTACCTCGAATTGGGCTAGTGTAAGTGTTTCACATCTCCATCATCTATAGATCGTTTCGACTTTGATCTGCTTCCCTTTGATCAACTATATTATTTAAGAAAGACTTAACCGATATTGTAGTTCGAGCAAGTGACTAAATAGAAACGAATTAGATGGAAAAAAATTGGTGGGAGAAGCCAAATGGAGGTACTGATTACTTACATCTTATTGGTGCATGTACTACTGTAGAAAAAGATAATAATGCTAATTCAATATATATTACTCCAAATATTTTGCATGAGATCTTCCATAAATTTGAAGTGGTACTTTATAGTGTCAGTATTGAGATCAATCTTATATTGAATTAGTTGTTGTGTTCGACTATCTTTATTTCTCAAACTCTATGTTTTGCTTGATGTCAAACACCTGTTTAAACATCTTATGATTTAAAGAAAGATAGGACGATTATCACTAAGTAATGCCACACAAAGGGACATTAATAGTAATTATGATACGTGTTATAAAGTTATTTATAAATTTATATAGTGCATATAAAATTTACAAATTAGCAGTCACTTTTATATCTTAGTTATTTTGTTATTTTCCTTGCCTAATATTTCACATAAGAATAGTAGAATTATTTTATTTATTTTTGGATCACACTTTCTTGCGAAGAGAGTCCAAGTTTTTCATATAAGAAAATGAATATATTTTCTGTTATTTCACTTGGATGAAAGAAACCTACTTATTAATTATTAATTCATATTAGTTACGTACTTATAAATATTGTGAAAGATATCGACATAAACCATTAAAATTAGAAAAAAGAATACCGTCCAAAAGGTCCAAGATCCGTGGACCCACCATAAAACCGACCTCGAAACGGGTTGTTTTCGATTATACCGTGACCAAACGCGAGACCGGACATGTCTTGTGGTGTCAATTTAGTCCAGTGCCATATAACCGGACATATGTCTAATAGATAATGTGCAATTGAGCAACTAGCATCTGACGGAATGAATAACTATATAGATAAGCCATGGGTAAATTGCACTTTGCATACATGCTCTTTTTAATCCTTTTCTCACTTAGTATATCTGTGTTTTTAATCTTTTTCGCTCTTTATATTGTTGTGTCTTTATCTCTACCTCTACGTATACATATTAGCCAACACATGTGTTCCAGCTTCTTATTAGTTTATAATTTTTTTAATTTAATATAATAATATCATCAAATATATTCAATAAAGTAATATAATATAAATAAAAAAGAACTCAAAAAAAAAAAAAAAGAAAGAAAAAAGCTCCTTCAATCACCGTAAACTTAGAAGGTAACTAGCCAAGGCAGAAGATGATGGACAATAAAAACATAAAATGAAGATTAGGTCAAAATCCATTATTATTTGTGAGTCAATTAGGGTGGTAGGTTACTACTCGCCACTCCATAAGGAGGGAGGGGCGGCAAGAGAGAGAGAGAGAGAGAGGGTGGGAGGGAGGGAGGGAGAGAATTGAGTCCCACTTATTTTTTTTATTTTTCAATTTATTCGAATAACATATTCTTCATATCATGTGAGACATCAATACTTTTTCGCACTTTGACATTGTAGATGTGTTAACTTTATTTCGTTGTTTTGGTTAAAAATAAAAGTTAACCTCTTAAGCTAATTATAGTTGTCCTTACTCCACTATTTGAGGTCATGCATATTATAGAAGTAGAGATTCGATTGAGTGAATAAGATCAATTTTTTACCTGAACACTATTTGATCTTAAAGAGTAAAGTTTTCACAGTGGAACGTCGTTTCTTCGATCTCTCTAAAAGTTCTAAATGAGGAGAAAGTACTGAGTATTTATAGACTCTTAGGCATGATGGCATCTGTCGGATCATTTAGGAGAGCAACGGATGAGATGGAACTTACTTGATTCATGATTATCCAGAATGAGCTAACTAATGGCTCAAAGCCAATAGTCTTCTTTATAAGTGCATAAGCCTGCTTGAAAAAGGTTAGAGGCGGGCGAACTAGTCTAACAGTTCCTATTTCGAGTACATCAAGTCAAATCTCTTTAAATCATTTCAATATATGGACTGGACTTCTTAGGCCCTGTCACCTAGCCCAAAGAGTCAAGTTTAAATAAATAATGAGCTTAACCCAATAACCAATATAACAATTTTTAGCCCTCTACATATATAAAAGTAGAAAGATGCATGCTCATAATATGTGTATTCAAATGAATGAACTTGTAATTCAAAATATTTATGTATTGTTATTTTTTGGCTATATAAGAAAACCAATACAGAAGCAAAAAACAAAAACTGTTTACCAAAGCGCACACACACACACACACATATAGATACTAGCAAACGAGGTACTTGTAATGCGTGAGCAAAAGTTAAAGATAATAGAATATTCAAATTTAAAACATAATATAATTATTGAGTTAAATTATACACACGATTAATGAAAAAATATATATATGTGACCCTTAAAATACAAATCGATGCACATGCTAAAATTAGTATAGTAGAATATTAAATTTCAAATATAAAATAATTATTAAGTTAATTTGTAAACACAATCAGTGATTGATGAAAAAATTCATACATATGACCCTTAAAATATAAATTTTATAGTGACAACATATACACAAATAAAATTTAACGATAACTTATTAAGAGACCAAGAGAAATATTATGATTGAATTTACACACTGTCATCTCCAATTGGCTTTCTATAACTGTTTGATAGGCCGGAATAATGCATAGAGTAGTCTTTTAATTAAATAGGCAAGTTCTACCTAGTTTGATTTTAAATTGGAAAAGAAACTTATATTATAATTCAATTTAACTACGTTCAAGGATTAAATAGTTAAATATAAATTTACACTCATTGGTCACCATTGCTAAATTATTGACAATTAACCTTATAGTTTGGTTATGCTTAATACTTTGGTGTAATATCAAATATAATTTTTAAATCCAATAGGAATGAAAAATATATAATCAAAGATATTTAACTTTGATAATCAGCACTTGTTTATTATCACTAAATACACTTATGCAAAATAATGCCCATCTAAATGAAAGGAAACTTTAGAGTTGAAATCAACATATGGAGCCTACCAAAGTATAGCTATTTGATATCTTGTGCTTCATTAGCTTTTTTTTTTTTTAATTGAATAAATATCTTTGTTGGTGAATGTTATCTTTTATTGAAAAATATATATGCATATCTAAAATAACAAATATTTCCTTGTGACATCCCTATATTTAAATTAATGAACTTCAATCATTTTAGATTTAGTACACAACATAGACCTAATGTTAAGAATTTATAAGAATATCAAAACCATTAAGTAACATAAGTAAGGAATTATAAAATAATATATTAACCCTCAAAAGTAAAACACTTAAAAGAAAAATGAAAGCAATTTTGATTTTATCTCATACAGTATTGAGAAAATAGAAAAATAAGAAAGAGGTGACAAAGATTATTTTATTTCCATAAAATATTGAAACAATAGAATTTATAACTTCATCATCAATACCATTGCTTACAAATATAGAGATAGATGAAATCTTGTCTATGTTCTTAAGAAAGCTCTCCCTTGACCAAGATATTTCCATTGAAACTACTTATATAGAAATTCAACATCTTATAGGAAAAACATCTACATTTATAAATGAAATACTAATAAAATCACTATAACCATCAACGTCATGATTTGATCACTGATGCTCCTTTCTATTGTAGCAATCGCAAAGTTGTACCAAATGCTCATGACAAAGCCTAACCCTGAAAGAAAAAAAAGATAGTACATAACTGATTAAGTAATTGACGGTATGTATAAGACGAAGTGAGTAAATCAAAAGTCTATTTAAAACATCTATACTTAATTTCATGATCACATATTAAAAATAGTACATCAAATGCACAAAATAAAAGAGGCATAAGAGCTAAAAGAATAATTTCATAAGAATAATGGATGAAAAGTTAAATAAATATAAGAACAGTAAAAATAAATAAATACATAAATAAATGGAAAGATTGATGGTATTAAGTGAAGTAATATTGTGAACAAACCTAGATTAGATTGCACCCTTTAAGAGGAAGACAAATAGAGAATAGCAAGAGCTTGTAACAGATCAAACAAACAAAAGAAAAAAGCTCCTTAATTTGATTAAAAATGAAAAACGGGGGCAATAAGAGACTTTGGAGTAGCAATTTCTCAAGAAACTTAATTGAAAATATAAGAAAGAACAAAGCAAAATAGAAACAACTTTGGTAATCAAAAGTGAGTGGGCCTCAAAATAGGGAGAGAATGGACAAGGCAAAGGCAAATTCTAAGAAAGTTACAATATCTAAGAAATTGGGAGAGAAAGGAAGAGAAAAATTAGGTTATGAAAAACTTACAGCCTAAAATTTGGAGTAGTTTTAGAAATAAAAAGTAGTCAATGTGATATGCATAAATGGAAACATACATTTTGGATAATGAAAAGCAAAATATCATGTAAAAAGAAGGTAAGATAACTGTAGAAAAGGAAAAACTGTTCCCGCCATACTTAAACCTTTTAAGAAATAAACAGGAACTTTTCTTTCCTTAGAAAATTCCAAATAAAACCTTTGTTAACATATTTTCATAAATGGGTTTTAATGACTTGTTAGAAATTTTCACAGAATTCAAAATTCATAACTGTCGAAGGAGCCTTATTTCTTTAATATATATATAGATAAAGATGTAATAAAATCAATGCAGTTAACAATTTAAGCTACATCGGTATTAGCATTTCCATTTCATAAACATTATAAGTGCCAATAGAACATAGATTAGAGTTGTCATGATAAGGATCATAAGAGTACATTAAAATATAGAAATGCAGTAATTATTACCATTGCAATTACAATTGAACCTAAAAATTTTATAGATTAGTAAGATAAAAGTTATAAAATATCGAGAAATAAAGGGGAGTAGGAGCATTTTACCTTGGCTCCCACATTGACAAGATTATAAGATCTCCTTTATAGTCCCTAATGTGATAGTAAATTCGAAATTTCTTAAAACTTATGTCAATTGGAACCTTCTTACACCTGCAATATGTGTGAAAATATTATGTTCATTGAAAATAACCAAAAAATTAATAACAACACTCTCTACTATAATGTCAAACATGATATCCCGAAGCACAGGACATTACTTTGTCAGTCAACGAGGCAGGTGATGGCAATACTTATGTAGATGCATTGCTACACTCGGGGACTCATGGAGGTGAAGTATATGCAGCATCTATTGGTGTCTCTCTACCCCCAGTTGCCAACTTGTCTCGTAGAGACATGGTAGCAACCCTAGAAGTTATCCTAGGGGAGATAATATCTTTTCATGGATTTCACATTCCTTCTCATCTACTGGAACCATTGGAGTGACTTTACACTATGGACTAAGATTTTTGGAGCAAGTCTCCTATGTTATGGATTGAGTTGGCCAATACCATGGTAAAAATGTTAAGAGAAGCTGCATCACTACTTGAGAAGTCTTAGAGGTCTTTATCGGATGATAAGCTATAGCAACTGATTAGTTGCGTTGAAGGGGCTCATCTTTTAAAAATCAAAGTTGGCAACTTAGAGCCCATTGCTGCCAGAGCTAAGAGATTATTGAGTTATTGTGCCACTATGAGAAGCCGAGGTAAGCTAGTGGTAAGGATTCAAGCCTTGCAAGATGCTATTGAGGGGATAGACAGTGAAGCAAAAGACTTATTAGGCGATACGAACCTTAAGTCCATAGTAGGTTTAGATTGCCACCCTTACCGAAGTTTGGTTATATTCATTTGTTTTGCTGACGTTCATTCTTCCCTTTTTTTTTTTTCCTTTTTGGTATTCAAGTTATTTTCAACACTTTCAAATAGAACTTACTAATTGAATGAAATTTGATTGCTTTCCTCCTATCTTTCTATTCTTTATTTATTTCAATTGCTTAGTTGTATCAAACAACAAGGCTTCTTAGCCTAAAGGTGGCCTATGCTACTAAAACCTTTGGGGGGTCATTGTGCACTTTCAGAAGTAGTGCCTCACTTAGCGGCAACATTATAAAAAGAAATGTCATGATAGTAAGATTTTTTCCCTATGGCTTGTGAAGCTTAGATGATAGTGTTGCGCATTGGAGGGAGGCTCTCACTTGCTAGCGACAATACATAAGATAAAATAGTCAATTGCGCTTAAGCAGCGATAGTAACATGTGCCAATCGTATTTATCATTGGTCAAGAGGGTATTTCCCAATACTTAACCTTGTATTGATTTCTCTTTACTTATTCATGTATTAGCCTTATGCGCTAGGGAGACGTATCTCTAACTTTACAACAATAAAGAGACAAGAGTAAAATACATAATAAAATTATACGCTAAAGAGATAAATATCTAACTTTGCAGTAATAACAAGGCAAAATAAAGTAAAAGAACATAAAGAAACAGAGTAATGGAAGTTGAATGTTTTATTCATGTGAATTGCAAATACATTGTTGGATCTACAAATGAAACTTTTTAACATATTAAAAGTTAACGTGAGGGGTTATTGCATCGGTTTTAAGATTAAGGAGCTTGCAATAGCCATTGTCATGGACCTCATGAATTATAAAAGGGTCTTCCCATTTTGGTATAAACTTTAGCGCTAGAATACCTTACCACACATGCTTTGCCACACGAAGTACAACATTGCCTTGTTGAAAAGATCTTTTCTTGACCAGGCGATCGTAAGCAACACTAAGTCGTCTTTGGTAATTAGCAAGGTTGCGCTTGGCATTGTCTTGCCATTCTTCTAAGGCTTTAAGATCTAGCATAAGTAAGTTGTCTGGTTCTAATTCAACATTGAGAGCGAAGCGTGCAAAAGGGACCAAGATTTTAATTGGCATCACTGCCTTAGACCTATATACCAAAGAGAAAGGTGTCACTTAAGTAGGACCTCGTTTGGAAGTTCTATAAGCCTATAGTGCTAATGACAGTTTGTCATTCCACTTTGTGATTTTTATGAACCATTCGACTAAGCACCTTTAGGAGAGCCTTGTTTGTCGCCTTTGCTTAGCCATTTCCCTTCGGATAATATGGTGTAGATTTCACATGATCAATATTATAAGAAGCTAGCAATTGTCGTATATGTGAGTTGATGAAGGGGGTGCCATTATTTGAAAGGACACGCTTTGGGATCCCAAAACGGCAAATAATATGCTCCTTTATGAAATTTGCTACAACAGGTACTGTTGCATTCTTAAGGGGATTACCTCAACCCACTTGATGAAACATTCAATCCTAACAAGGATCCATATGCACCCTTTAGATAGTGGGTTTATTGGACCAATTAAGTCAAATGCCTAAATATGAAATGACCATGGAGTAGTCAAGCTATGCAATGTTACTCAGAGAGCACGGATTACATCACCATGTTGTTAGCATGCAATACACTTCTTGGAAAAATTGAGTGCATCATTTTCCATGGTGGGCCAATAGTATCCCATATGAAGTAGGTGGTGGTACAACTTCCTTCCCCTTTGATGTTCTCCACCATCTCTGGAGTGCACTTTAGACAATATGGTTTTTGTTTCAGGAGGTGCTACACATTAGAGAGGCTTTCTCATGAAAAATACCTTGTACAACTCGCCCTCATGTAAAAGATACTTTTTTGTTTTATGCTTCACTAATCGAGCATCTGTGCTGTTCGTAGGCAGAACATTTTTTTTTAGGTAATCAATGTAAAGGCGCCTCCAATCGCTTGCACTTGCTACAAAGTTGCATTTTCCTTGGTCGGGGAATTCAACATACTTTAGGCAACTTATTTGTAATTGGGATGCATCTCTAGACATTGTTGGCCAGAAATACCCTGCGCGCTGAATGCGACGATACAAGGGTGGCCCTTCTTCTTTATACCAAATCTTGTGGTATTTATCTAACTTCAAATGAGCTTGTTTTGCACAAATACATCGAGACAAGACACCTTCTGTCCCTTAAAATATAAGATGCCGTTAATACAAGTAAAGTTTTTCAAAGTTGTCACAAAAGTTGCATTTGGATGCTTTAACTGTGCCTTGATGGGATTGCGCTAGTTATCTTGCACTTCTTCATCCTTGTCCACTAATTGTAGAGTCGTGCATAGGATGAATTTCTTAATAACTTATATGTTCAAATTATTCTATGAAGTTTGAATGGGAACTTTGGAAGCTAATGTTGTTAGGGTGTTTGCCAGTAGATCATTTGGCATGCTCGTACCTCACGAATTTGAACTTGCTAACCAAAGACTACACTGCAACCCTATAAGGCACTAATGCTGGTTCTTTGAGAGAAAATTCACCGTTTGCTTACTTGATGATTAGGTTCTAGTCACCGCGAATGCATAAGTTAGATGCTCCGGAGTTTTGACCAGAAATAAGACTAAGTAAGAGAGCTTCATTCTCAGTCTCATTATTAGTACATGAGAAGTCTAGCTTGAAAGCTAAAGGTATCTCTTGGCTTTCTAGAGATGTTAAGATCAACCCAACTCTTTGTCTCGTGCTACTAGAGGAGCCATCAAATTATACTTGCCACTCTCTATCTAATTTTGCTCTCATAAAGTCTTCATAGAATTCTGCATGGATTGTATCTACATTAGGAGCCCTTTGTATCACAAGAAACTAAGCCAAAAGGTCTGCCAAAGCCTGAGACTTAATAGCCTTAGGTGGCATGACCGTAATGTCAAATTCTGATAAGAGGAGCAACCATTTTGTAGTCTTTCCTAAAAGAGCTGGTTGTGACAACAAGTATTTTAATGGATTTGAATAAGTGATAAAATTAACCCTATGAGCCAAAAAATAACAGCACAACTTTTACATGGAGAATACCAATGCGAGGCACTGCTTTTTGCAAGCTGAGTATTTCACCTCACTTCCTTAGAGTGACCTACTCAAGTAGTAGACCGGTCATTTACCACCATCTAATTCTTAAGCTAGCAATGCCCCAATAGACTTATCAATTGCTATCAAATAAAGAATCATTGGCAACCCTTTAATCGGCATTATCATCGTTGCTGGTGAGGTAAGTATCTCTATAATCTTTTGTATGGCTTCATCATGAGGTTGTCTCCATTCAAATATGGTTCCCTTTTTCATGAGCTGTTGCAATCGATGAGAAATTTCTGCTAATGCGGGGATGAATCGCCTAATATAGGAGACTTTCCCCATGAAGGTCTTTAATTCCCTTAGACTAATAGGTGAGGGTATGGAACATATGGCCTTCACCTTTGTTAGATCTATATCAATTCCTTTTCTATAAACAATGAATCCAAGGAATTTACTAGAAGTTATCCCGAAAACACATTTCAAGGGATTCATATACAATTTATATAGACGATATCGTTTAAAGACCCTTCGTAGATGAGTCAAATGATTAGGTGCCCATCTTGACTTAACAACTATGTCATCAACATAGTCTTCCATGAAGTCATGCATCATGTCATGAAGTATGGCAGTGATTGCCCTCTAGTAGGTAGCTCCTTCATTCTTCAGTCCAAATGGCATGACTGTATAGTAGAAGTTTCCTACTGGTGTTTTGAAAGTAGTGTATTCAGCATCTCTAGGAGCCATCTTTATTTGGTTATAGCCACTGAAGCCATCCATGAATGAGAATAATTCATGTTCAGCTGTGGCATCCACCAATGTGTCAATATTTGGCAATAGGAAATCATCCTTTGGGCTATCCTTATTGAGATCATGAAAGTCCACGCAAACGCGTATTTGTCCATTTTTCTTTTTAGCTAGCACAACATTGGCCAACCAGGCAGGGTGTTCAATTGGCTTAACAAAGCCTGCTTGGAGTAAATTTTCAATCTCTTCTTTTATTTGTACTTCAACTTTAGGACGAAAGATTCGTTGTCCTTACTTTACTAGCTTAACCCCAAGCACGATGTTCAATCTATGCACCACTAGACTGGGGTCTAATCCTGACATTTCGTCATATGTCTAAGCAAATGCATCCCTGTATTCCTTCAACAACTCTATTAAGTGGACCTTAATTCCTTACAACAAATTCTTGCTAATGAAGATAGGATGCGGAGACTCCCCTGGTCCTGTTAGGTTCGGTTCCTCAATCTCTTTAGCTTAAGGTTTCATTTGGTCTTACATTTGAGGAGGGGTGGGTTAGGTTTCTTGCACCAGTATGGGATCTGAGGAGGATAAAAAAGCCTCCTCGAATCCCGAAGACCATCATAAGCTATATACTCTTCGCCCATCCTCCTTGACAAAACTTTCCATGGCTTTATCTTTTCTTTGCTTCTTCTTGCCCTTACGGGAGTCTCGCATTCTCCTCTTCTTCTTTTGTTTATCTTAGGTCTCCTCCCATATGAGCAATGGTGTTCCGAAGGTTTTAGCAATGGGAGTCTCTCCATCTTTAGCATACTCATCAAAGAACCCTACGTCAGCTAGATAAGACATGTTATGTTCAAACAAGTTCTTCATAGCTAGAATGAAGACATCTTTACCCTTCCAACAG
This sequence comes from Lumnitzera littorea, assembly GCA_024138015.1. Taxonomy (NCBI): domain Eukaryota; kingdom Viridiplantae; phylum Streptophyta; class Magnoliopsida; order Myrtales; family Combretaceae; genus Lumnitzera; species Lumnitzera littorea. The sequence goes on along the minus strand of JAMXBB010000001.1, from coordinate 150,340,430 downwards.
CCCTTATTGCATTAGTGCCATGTTAGGGGTATAAGGTTGTGATCGTACAGCCACATCCTCCTAACCAGAAGGTGGTAAGATACGGGCGTGTCGATCACGTGGAACTGCGTGGATCCATGTACGGGTCCAATTTTAAAGTCTACGTTAACATACCCTATTGTGTCTGTAGTTGTTTTAGTAAAGCTATTTACTACAATAAATTGCTTCACCAAGCATCAATTACCTATCCTTGTAGCTTTGAATGTAGACATTGGCATCATGCTTATGGAGGAGCCATTGGCTATGACTGTCTTCTTAATGGGATGTCCGTTAAGCGTACTTTTCCACATAAAGAGGATGGTTATGATTAGGGTTCTTTGTGCACATGTTTGCATCAGTAAAGAGTATCGCATTCTCATGTACGTTGGCCATCCTTCTTACTGGTTGCGCTGCATCGCACTCCCCATATTGTCTCATAGAAATTTAGGTAAGTGCCATCGCTACTGCAAGCTGTACATCTTTATTGAATCTCAATAAATCGAAAAACCTCCTAAAGTTAGAGATTTTCATTAAGGCTGTAGCCATTGATGAGTGTGCGCCTTGGTTGGTTTCTATTACTACTTCCTTCTCTTCATTTACCGCAGCTTATGGCACATCTCATTCCTCTTGTCTCAGATCATGACTAATAGCATTTGTAGTGCCACATTGGACGTTATGTGTCGGGAGCGAATTACTGTGTACGTCATTATTCTCTATGACAAGTTCCCCATTATGAACCCTGTCATTAAATATCTTCTTCAATGTCCAACACTCTTTAGTTGGATGACCTACAGCCTTGTGATATCTACAGAACATAGGGTTATTCTTCTCATTTGCAGTTGGCAAATGCTCCACCTTTAGGAGCTTTATGTTCTCATCCCATAACCATTGGTCAAGTACTGCATATACCTTACCCATTGAGCACGAGAATGATATAGCTAATGGAGAGCCTTGTGAACTATTACTCCTTGGCTTCTTGTTGTGTCCAAAACTTTCTCCTCGAGTTGAGTTAATAGATGTTGCTCGTTTCCTAAATCTTCCACCTTCTATTCGTTGTCGCGCAATGGAATTGTTAGTTCTTGTTGTAGTCTCGATGAGTGCAGAGAGAAAACATAAATTAAGGTTTTCCAAGTGGACAGCAAACTCAGTGAATATCCCCTAAATGTAAATCTTCACTAATTCCTTTTCATCACATACATCTTGGATGTTTAGGGTGCGCTCTTTGAAGTGCTCTATGTAGTTCATCAAATTTTCCTTCGGGTTTTGTCGTGTTCCTCCTATATCTATAATCGTGACCCGTTCTTAGGTGGAAAAGAATTTCTCTAAAAAAAGCTTGCACATAGTTCCCCATGAATTAATCGATCTAGAAGGGAGGTTGACATATCAGGTTTATGCCTTCTCCGTTAGTGATTTAGAGAATTCCCTAAGCTTTAAGTCATCATCAAGCCTATAAGGCTCTAAGGTTTCAATAAATTTCAAGATGTGTTCCTTTGCACTTCTTTTTTTGCCATTGAACAACATGAATTTAGGACTTACATAGTCCTTAGGGTATGGTTTTGCTACGATGTGTTGGTGATATGAGAGTTTTAACTCTAGTACTCCTATAGATGACCTAGCTTGTATTTCTCTCATATAAACGTCCAAATTTTCCTTTGTTATAAAGGAAGTCTTTGGAACAGAAGCTGTAGATGCAGGCAGCGAAGTAGAGGCAAGATTGGGATGAGAAGTAAATCCTCTTAAGGTTGGAATGGTAAGATTGGATGAAGATGAAGAGCTACCTAAAAGGAATCTTACATTCTTTAGTGTAAGAGTTGGTTGTCATGCAAGTTTTGGCGGGGGGGGGGGGGGGGGTTTCATTACCTCCTCAATGATTGGAAGATTAATTGGTTGAGCTGAGATAGTAACACTTGGCTGTGTAACAACCATGAGGTTTGGCAAAGCCATATCTTATTGCACAGCAACAGTGGCGGCCATTCCGGTAAGGATGGGTTAAAACATAGCCATGAACTGATTTAAAGCCTTAGTAGCTTCCTACATTGTTTGCATCGTCTGTATGGGATCTAAAGGAGCCTCAAGCACTAAATGGTCATGGCTAGTATTCTCAAGCAATGGGAGTAGATTTTGCCCAGTACGCTTAACATTAATGTTGAGCTTTTGAGACGTGGTATTTGACATACCAATTGTTTTCTTCCTGGGAGGTGCCATGCCTCTACAATCACTCTTCCCCAGTAGAGTCACCAAAATGTAGATGTAGAGGTTCGATTGGAGTGGTCACGTGTGTATCGCGTGAGTAGTGTGCTATACGTGGCTTCAAAGAAATGACATGAGATTGTCACCTAAAGGGGTGATCATGTGAGAATAAGGCAGGGAAGAGGAATAAACAATCTCAGTGTTTCAAATGTATAAGTGATAGACAAGGCAATCTTAGGCATTGACCTTGTAGCTTAAGCAAATAAGATCAATTCTTTGCCTGAACGCTATTTGATCTTAAAGAGCAAAGTTTTCACAGTAGAACACTGTTTTTTCAATCTCTCTCCAAGAGTTCCAAATGATGAGGAAATGCTGGATATTTATAGGCTGATCAATGGATGAAATGGAGCTTGCTCGATTCATGGCTATCCAGAATGAGCTAGCTAATGGGCCCAAAGCCAGTAGCTTTCCTTATAAGTGCATAAGCTTACCTGAGAAAGGTTAGAGATGGAAGACCAGTCCAACGATCCCTGTTCCAAACTCACCAAGCCAAATCTCCTTAAATCATCCCAATATGAACTAGACTCTTTAGGCCCTGATACCTAGCTTAAGGAGTCAAGCCTAAATAAATAATGGGCTCATCCCAATAATTAATATAACAATTTTTATCTCTCTATAATATGGTTAAGGAAAGTGCATGTTAACTTAATAGCAGAAGGGAGATATTGTGAAAATCCTCGGGCCAAAACATTTAGAGACGCTTTAAATGATAGTAGTATAACGGGCATTAATTAAAAAAAATGTTGAAATTTATGAACCAAAATTTTATTATGATTAAAACCTAAAAGAAATTTGTTATTGAAGCACATCATTCTTTTTACCAATTAAATGGGAACAATATACAAATCTGAACAAAGTTGTTAACAAAGAAAACAACGACTATGTGGTAAGAAATGACGGTAGCAACTCATTGTAAACAATGAAAGATGACAATCCTCTACCTCTACATCGATCTTTAAAAAGGCGATGCAATCACATCTTTAATTCCTATTTATGTGAAATGATTGAGTAGAGAGCTTTTTTCCTTATTTAAAGAGAAGGGAAAAAAATGAACAACAAGCAAAAATTTGAAATGGATAAATGTTTGATGATGTATTGGAATTGATTGGATGAGAGAGAAACTAATAAAATAAATAGTTGGAAACCACTCGATACAATTATTTTGGTAGTGGGAATAGATATATAACACTATCATCTATGTACAAAGAATTTTGAAACAGAACCGAAGAACTTGATGAAAGGAAGATATATTACATTCTTAAAATAATTTTAAAATAAATAAATGCAAACTTTTACCTTCCAAGAGAGAAAAATGATATAATCTATTATATTTAGGACAATGGTTAAAGATACCAAAAGAATTGACAAATGATTTTATTACAAACAAAAAATCTAATATAGATAACTGGGTAAGTTGTATGGAAAAAATTATTACATTAGCAGCTAATTCACAGGTGGTAACAAACTCCAATTCTTGAATCATAAGTAGTCGCTACTCGATTCATCAAAACTAAAAAGATAAAAGAAGATCATAAAAAGTTCTTATCATGGAAATGTAGAAGAGGTAAAACTAAAGCAATTTGTTGATGGTTGGTCTAGTAAACTACCCTCAAATGAACATAGAAGAAATATCTCATGAACAAATAGAATGGAGGTGCATAGGGGGGTTCTTAAAACAAAGATGTGAAAGATAACACAAAGAAGATCTACATACATTAAGTCCATGACCTAACTTGGTTATCCTAAAGTAACTTTTCCCACATAATCTAACTTGTGAAAAAAAATTGAATGGCACACACCTTGATATAACCAACAAAATGAAGGTTAATATAAATCAACATTACAGTTAAATAAATGTGGATGGGCTAGGACTTGTTGTCCACTATGTTTTTTACATTCCCGAAACCTTTAGCAAATCATTCTAAAATATTTTTCCATTTACAAACTTCCAGAATGTAGTATGTTTGCATCCAAACTCATGCTAGACTAAAACATATCATCTAGAGAGAGCGAAAAAATAAACTTATAAGAATTAAAAATTTTCAAATAAACTAAATACAAAAATATACCAAGAACATAATTAACTAATGAAATTTCAACTTCAATTTCTCATAAAATAAACTGAAATTCAAACCAAAATAGATCACAATAATAAAGAGAGATAAAGAGGAGTATGTACCCGCCGGAGAGACTTGATCTCAACTTCAACAAAGGCGTAGTGGTGAATGAATGCATCGTCACCAGAGATATTATAGTCCTTTTGGCTCTTTATGTCACACCCATATCTTGAATTTGTAAGTCTAACATGATTTGAAAAAATCTAATTCATTTTTTAGTATGTTGTGAATAACTTTGGGAACATTAAACTATGTCGAAAACTTCTTTAATCTTCCTTGAAGAGAACAAAATTAAGTTAATAGAATCAAACATATAAAAAGAGAAAAAGGTAAACATAAATCATTATCCATGAACAATCCCTTTATAAAAATGAAGTCGTCTCTTTCTATTACTAAATGATTTCCATCATTATGTCCAAATAAAACCCTTAGTCTAGTTGAAAACAAAAATTAGACATACAGTATCAATAATAAAAAAAAAAAAAAGAATAGAGAGAAAGAAAAAAACATACTTGGGTTTTGATTTTGGGAGATAAGATGGAGAAAAGATAAGAACCCAATTCATACATGATAGAGAGAAAAAGCGAAAAGGGGAGAATAGAGAGTAGATGAGATAAAGTGTAAAAAGGCAAGAGTGATGGGGACGAAACCGCTACTATACTAGAATTAAGGAGTTGTGATTAGCGGAGAGAGAGAGAGAGAAAGAGAGAGAGAGAGATATGGTCCCTGAGAAATTACAATGATATTTTTTTTTATATTTCTTTAATATAGACATTATGCTAGTTAAAAAGGCAATTGAATCATAGTATGGAGGATAAACTTGTAGTTACAAAAGTGGCAATTACTTAAAACTTTACTGGCTTAAATAATATAGAAGATATGCATACATATATAAGTACATGCATATGTTTGTACACACACATACACATACACAGACACACATATATATATAGATATAAAGCGACGCACATTCACACATACATAAATACATATATATAGATATATATAAAAACATACATACATACATACATTTGGTCTAAGAATTTTATATTAATACTGTAGGTTTACATGAAAATCAATGTTTAGCATAAGGATTATTCACCTAAAAGAAATGACCAAAGTTGGAAGCTTTGCTTCGTAGAACTTTCATAGCTTATGAGCATCCATATCTTTTTCTTTTTTTTTCACCTTTTTGCCTTATAGTAAATATTTATGAGATGATTGCAAAATATATTTTTATAGTTTAGTAGATGTGAATAAATTCTTTTAACTTCTATAATGTAATTTCATTTCCCAATAACTTAGAAAATATACAAAATAACTTTGTATTTTTATTACTTTTGAAAACATGTATATATACCTCAATTATTATTAATTTTTAAGATCATCACTACGACTATATAATGATAGTTGTGGATCTTTAGTGACGGTTTGAGGTATATATGTATATGTATCAAAAGTTGTAAGGAGGTAAATGCATCTTTTAGAAGTTTATGGAGTTTATCCATGCTTAACTAATAGATTTACAAGTATATTTGCAATTTATGATTGTTTTATAGCTAATTATTAATATTATCATGAAAATTCAAACTATTTCCTTGTAATTGGAAACGCATAGGTCTAAACAGGTAAGCGCTGGAATAATGGGAATCTTAAACTTATCAAGCCTTGCATGGTCAGTTAGGCTCCAGAATGTATTAAACATTATAAGATATGTTTTGCTCAAGTTTTTGATTCTATAATTATGTGGTAGGTTACAAAATATTACATCATAGTTGCTTTTGAATTTGTTTTCTATAATTCGTATATATAGGCTTCAAGTTTTAGGATGCACTCTCAATGTATAAAGGGTATAGTGAACTTGACTTGTATAATATTGCTAATTTATGTAATTTATTTTGAAAAATATAATGGAAATTTAACCATATTTGTCTAACTTGTAACTAATTATTTTAATCCAACATCAAGTTAAATAATCAAATTTATCTCAAATCCTCAAATTATGGTCTCATGTTTATGTTTGTTACATTTTCTAATTATTTTGTCTTTTTGATTGAAAATCTTTATATTTACATATGCTATAATATATATTTGTAGAGTTAAATCTAATTCTTGGACAATAAGCCCATTAAGAATGAGACTTAGACTCCTTAGCATTGTAAGCTTTGCGTAATGATTTTTAGACTAGCTTATTCATAACTCTTGCAAGAAGCTCATGCACTTAAAAGTCCTTATTCATGATTCACCCAAAAGTGGCCTTTAGTAGGCTCAAAACTAAAAGGAACACATAAAAGGAATCTACTGAAAAGGGTTAGTCTCAACTGTGAACAGTCAACGCAATCTGATGGATGAAATTGATAGCTAAACTTTATAAATACTTAAACTCTCTCCTCATTTGAAAATCAAGTATTCTACACAAATGCTGCTGTTGGATTCTTTCCTTAGGGGGATCATACAATCAATTATATAAAGAATATAACGTCTTTTATCGCTAATAGTAGAGTTTGATATTATTAAGCTTCTCTGCTTATCACAAGTGTGTTAAATCCTCTTGATATTGCATGCTTCTCCTCCCTACTTTGTTCTCTCTTAATTAATTTCTTATGTGCAATCCACATTATTCATCTCTAGCTACATGTAATGTGTAACATACATAGCATGCACATAACCACCTCAATCGAATTCATAGTGTTACAACATTTAAAAGCAATACTAACTTAAAAATTGAACATTATAGATTTTACTCAAAAATAAAGAGCCGTACTAACTTAAAAATATTGACTTTAAAAGTAAGGAGAACTTATAAATTTCAAAGAGTACCTAAAACCTATAGATTTTACAAAGTATGAATTTCAAGATATTTCTGAATCTTTTAAAGCTGGACTTACACATGAGATACGAGATATGGAATTCTATTGTACTTGCCTTAGATGCGCTCACTTAAGCCACGGTTTTGAGCCTATTCCAATAAATATGCATTTCTTAAAGGCTTCCCGTTTTGATTCTAAAACCAATTTCAATTTGTTCCTCTAAGCTTTACGATAAAATCATGAAAGGGAAGTCAGCGTAAGGGACAAGCAAATTAATTCAGGACGAGTTCAAAAGCTATTTTGAGCATATGAAAGCCTGAGAGGTCAACCAAGGCAGGATCGCTAAGGAAGGGCTAACGAAGAAGCTAGCCCAAAGATGGATACAGGAGGTCGATCGGGTCATCTCCAAAATGGTTTACGCCGGCTCTTTATATTTGCAAGGGCTTAGTTATTCCCTTTTCTTATGTTATGTTATTACCATGTTGCCTTCTTTTTCACTCTTTTTGGTCTTAATATCTCTTTCTCTCTCTTGAGGTTAGTTTGGGAAAAAGGAGAAGGTACTTGCAAGGAATCAGGATTCCTTACGTAAGGGTATGCAACGGTAATTATATGTTATCTAGTAATTACCATTCTGTTATGTGAGCATAAAAGTTTAAGTGGATAAGATAATAAGTAATAAGAGGAAAATGGATTTCATCCCCTCAAGTGAATATTCTCTAAGCATTCATGTCACCTTTAGTATGCCAGAACGATTCGAAATGGAATGGAATTAGGAAAGCAACCAAGGTAAGTTCGAGACGGGTTTTATAAAATCTAAAACCCCCCATATAAGGTTTAAGGTTCAACGTTTTCTAATAAAAACCATATAGGTTTCTCACTCTTATCACCAAAACCCATCCCTATATTAAAACATGTCCCTCAAGTCATTATGGACCCTATATCCAAACCACCTAATGCTGATTATACATAATATTTTATTTTACTTTTGATTTTTTAACCTATTATTAATATATTCTTAAAGGATTTTTATAAACAAATGCTTGATATACTTTTTAATCTTCCTAATAAAAAAAATATAAGATAAAGTCAATCAAATAATTTATTATTTCTGATCGAGTCAAGTTTTCCATTGAGTTTTATTATAATTGTAAAACTCAACCCTAAACCTTATATGACTTTTGATCATGTCTCAAAACCTAACCTAAACCCTTAGAGTAAAGTTTGACAAGTTGGATGAATTAAGTATTCTATAACAACTCATCCAATTGCTTCTATAAGTAAAATGGAACGAGGAGTAGAATGAAAAATTATTTTCCTTTTTGAAAATATCCATAGAATGGAATAAATTAAATGCTTATATAGTAATAATTATAAAAAATATCTTTAATTATTGTATATCATAATTAAATTAAAGGTTAAATAAATAATTTGATTAATAATAATAATGCAGAAGAATAAAATAGCCAATTCCGCCTTTAAAAAGGTAGAATTGAATTCTTCCCTGAAGGCAAAATCACCGATTTCATGAAATGTCAAATCTCCAGTTTCATCCAATTGCGATTCCGACTTTTAAATGCACTTATAAACATAGTTAAAGGGAATGGATCATGAAATCACAATTCTATTCTGGTCTATTTCTACTATCAAACATGACATCAAGGATCTGGAAAAAGATTGAGTATTGAGCATTATAAATACCAGTAAAATTTTTATGTATATAATAGTAAAATGAATAATTTTAAAAAATAATTACTATCCTTATTTTATAAATATTATATATATATCAAAATTTCATTAATATTTACAATTATACATAACATGTTAGATGCAATATTGTCAATCACAATTCATTCAGGAAAATCCTTTAGTAATGTTACGTTATCGTAATATCGTGGTAAATTATATCCGATTTCAATAAATCATATTCATCAACGATAGAAACAAAACTATTGACAGTTTTCATTACATGATTTACTAAAATCCGATAAAAATAAAATTATCGATAGATTAGATTTTATTGCTTATGACATAATATACTGAAATCAAGTGTAAATTATCATGACGTTACGGTATCGCGATGTTACTATAGAAAAACCTGTTCATAATATATCCCATTCCTAATTATGCTTTATCCAAACACAAATACCAAACCATCAAACTTAGGGTTGACAATTGCTGACATGACACAATATGATAAAATACGATACGATACGATTATTTACATGATTATAAAGAGAAAATATGAGAAATAATACGATATACGACAAAAGGACACGATTAAAATATAAATAAATACGATTGCATTGTAACTTAATTATTTAGGATCTCTACTTAATTTCACATGTTTTTAACATTGGCATAAATTCGATATGATTAGGAACACGAAACACGATCCACTAAGATGAATTATCAACCCTAAATTCAAACCCATCCTCTATTTCCTATTTCCTAATATCCTCCCAAGTTATGTACTTTTGTAGTACATTTGGGGAAAAATCGTACAAAAATGGGACATTGCAAAAAAATTTTACGACAATAGTATAGTGAAGGCGTGTGTGCACATATTTGTTAAACTGAAGGCACGCTGTGTAAGTGCACCTTTCTCATTCCAAGGAAGGCGCATGCTGTAAGTACGCCTAAGGCACACTTATAGCATGTACCTTCCATTTTCTTATAAATAGCCCGATTTCCATAGTTTTCCCTCATTCTTACCTCTTCTAAATACATAAAACACTCCAAATCTTTGATTTTCTCTCTCGGAGCGATAGCATGGCTTTATTTTCTCTTTCCAAGCAACAAAGTAACTTTATTCTCTTTAACCTATTTGTAAGTAACCCTTGACCATATTTATTTCGCAATAATTTTTTTTAAATACAAATTACATTGTTAGTATAGTTATGTTTATATTATCCATATGAAATGTAGTTAGATGATAATTTTTTTAGTATTTATATTTTCGTAATATGCATGTTGCATTTTGTTTATTATTCATATGATAATATATAATTATATTAGTTGTGATGGTTTCATAAAAATATATATATATACGACCCGTAGATTGTATGTGATTTTATCAATATATTAGTGAAGCATATATGCATCTATAATCATAGTATATGATGAAACGCCCTAATGAGAAGTGAAATTATATGGGTACGATAAGACACCCCATTGAGAATTGACATCATGTGGGTGCTTAAAAGTTATAGTGTACGATAATATGCCCCACCGATAAATGAAGTTATGTGGGTGCTTAAAGTTATAATGTGAAGTTATAGTATGTGATAAGATAACTTACTAAGAAGTGAAAATGTGTGGGTGCAATGAGATGCCCCATCGAGAATTGTCGTCATGTGAGTGCTCAAAATTATAGTGTATGATAAGATGTCCTATTGAAAAATGAAGTCGTGTGGGTGCTTACAGTTATAGTTTGAAGTTATAGTCTATGATAAGATGCACCATCGAGAAGTAAAATTGTATGGGTGCGATGTGTCGCCCCACCGAGAAAATGAAGTCATATGGGTCTTCACAATTATAGTGTGATGTTATAATGTGTGATAAGATGCTCCATCGAAAAGTGAAAACGTATGGGTGCGATGAAACGGCCCACTAAGAATTTATGTCATGTGAGTGCTTAAAGTTATAGCGTATGATAAGATGCCCTACCGAGAAATGAAGTCGCGTGAGTGCTACAAACCGTGCAAAATCGTATGGGCTTTACTGATTTTTTAATTCATGAATCAACAAGTTATCAATGGCTGATTACATGAAGATAATTGTATATGCAGGTAAGAATATAGTAAGTGGAAGTAATGGTCTACAATATGATAGGGACCCGATGAAAAAGTTAAAGATGAGAAAGGATTCCAACTTCAGTCATTTTCTTCAGCAGATCTATGCAAGCATTGGAGTTAATCCTTGTGGGATTAAGCTTGTTCATCGACATCCTTCGTATTATGAGGGATGTGTTTCGTATACTTTGATGGCCATTACGGATGATGATGATGTAGAAAACTTTATAGAAATGGCTGATATATTTGGAGAAAACTGGATACAGGAGATATATGTTAGGGCTTTCGGTTAGCCTAGTAAGAGTATTATCGATAAAACTTTACGGGTTAAGTCTTCTAGTTTTCCTCAACCTTATGTGCAATAAGCCAAGGAAGACAGCCCTATGTGTGACAGACTGGAAACTTATTCGGTGACAGACCTCACTTTTGGTGAGGGTAGTGTGAATGAAGAGGCAGTTCATACAGAAATAGGGTTAATCTTATAGGATAATCTAGGCTACGACCCCGATGAAGATTTGATTCCAATGGGACCTGAAAATGAGGTTGAAGGGGAGTACGTGGGGGTTGAATATGAAGTAGATGAAGAAATTGTAAAAGTTAAAAACACTAGATTATGCGGCTATGTCAAAATATATATCTAGCAGTACCCCATTCGTACCTCAATTTACTACTAGTTAGGGAATTGAGATGGCTCCCCAATATAATCAGATTAAGATGTCGACATCCCATGTTAGAGATTCAATTCCATATATGAAGTAGATGAAGAAATTGTAAAAGTTAAAAACACTAGATTATGCGGCTATGTCAAAATATATATCTAACAGCACCCCATTCATACCTCAATTTACTACTAGTTAGGGAATTGAGATGGCTCCCCAATATAATCAGATTGAGATGTCGACATCCCATGTTAGAGATTCGATTCCATATATGAACATTAGTGATGGTGGTGGTTATGTGGAATTCGAAGAGGACATGGAGGCGGAGACTAGTAACCAAGATAACGGCATGGATTTATTTGTCGAACAATGCTTCAGTACGAAGGATGAGCTTATTGACACCGTCAAAAGATATCATATCAACAACCATTGTAACTACCACATTGATAAATCTAAACCATACCTATGGGTCGTATATTGCAAGGAGAAGGATAGTGGATGCAAGTGGAGGCTGCGAGCATCATATAAAAGCTTAATGAGGCTATTCATCATAATAATTCTTGAAGGTCTACACACATGTGTCAACCCTGATGTGATGCAGGACTATAGATAAATCAATGGTAGACTTATGACCAATTGCTTCACCAATAATGTTAAGGAGAATCCTAATATAAAGATTGCAAACTTGTAAGCAAACATTTTAAATATTTTTGACTATAATGTGATGAGAAAAAGAGTTTGGGAAGTGAAGAGAAAGGCTATGAAGATGGTATATGGCAATTGGGAGAAAGCATACAATGAGCTTCCTATTTTGTTTAACGTAATCAAGATTTCAAATCCTAAAACTAAGGTGATTTGGGGATGGAGGGGATCCCCTAAGCCTGGTGTTTCAATAATGAAGTAGGTTTTCTAGACATTTGGTTTGTACGTACGTACGTACATTTAAGTATTATCGACCAATGGTTTATATTGATAGCACATTTCTGTATAGGAAGTACGGTCATGTATTGTTGATTGCTTGGTCTATGGATGGAAATAATTGTATTGTCCCATTGGCGTTTGCACTTGTTGACAAGGAGTTCGTAGAGACATAGAGTTGGTTTCTCTAAAGATTGAAGCAATTCGTTGTCAGTGGTTGTGAGGAGACAATCTACCTAATTATGGACAGACACTCAGGTATTGAGAATGTGCTTGACAAAGAAGAACTTAGCTGGAAAGAACCATTTGCGGTTTGGAGATGGTGTAAGACCCACAATCAGTTGCTTCGAGTTTGGCTTGTAGAATTTAGGGCGATCGGAAATTTAGGGCGATCGATTAAAGGATCCGATCGATCCTAAATTATCAAATAAAGTTAGAAATATTAGTAAAAGTAATTCTGTAAGTTTGAATTTAAAAAAATAAGTAACAAAATAAAAGAATATAAAATTTCTAAATTATAACTATATTACTCATTATTTATTGAAAATGCGTAAAATGTATTTTGATAACTAACAAATCGCTATAGATAAATTATATTTAAGAGTATTTATTTGTACTATATATGAATTTATATGTAGGTAGAAATACGCGTAATTACTTAAAACATATGAAATAGGCTAAAATAATGTTAAATAATTAAAGAAAATTCATAATTAATTAAGGAAAAATTAGGAAAAATGAGGAAACATCAAGAATTGAGGCATGGCAATCTAGAATTGAAGAAATAAAAGCAACAGATCAAATTACAACAAATAGAAAGTAAGAAAAAGAAGAGATAAGGTAATTGTCTAATCAATTTAATGTATAATAATTTCGTTAGAGCTCTATAAATAACCAAAAAATTACAGAAGCTCATTTGGTCAATTTGGAGAGTGAGAAAAATAGAGAGAATTGAAATATTGAGTGTTAGGAATAATTACAAAAAAATTACTCAAATTTGTACAATTAAGACCTTAGAAGGGAACCAACACCCGATAAGTACCTAGGAGTGGATGACTACCACTACCACTACCACACGATGGTGGCAGTGCTCAGACCAATCGATGAGGCCACAGCAGCTGACGATTGCCAGAGCCACTAATTTAGGTGAGTTCAATCTCCAAACCCAATTTTGTGTAATTTTTTAATAATATTAAATATTATTATAAAATTATGAAATTTATTATTCTAAAATATTTTAGTATTTGAATTTAGGGAAAAATTTTATTTTGATGAATTTATGTCTAGAAATATACTGTCTTGAAGAAATCATCCAAAACCAAGTATGTTTTGAATTAAAAATAAATAGCCTTAAGAATGTAGTTTTGGACTTAAAATTTTTGTGTAGACTACTTAGGGGTTATAAAACAGTTCTATAAAGCCCTTTTTCAAAAATTAATTTTTTAAATTTTTAGATTATTTTTAGGCCTTAAAATGATGTATAAAATGGATAATTTAAGGTTAATTAAGTAATGAAATGAGTAATTACTAATTTGATGCACAATTATATGTTTTAGGATGTTGAAATCTGATAGAGTATGCTATTTGTAGCATTTGGAATGTTAGATGTAATTATTAGGATATCATGTAGTAAATATGTAATAGGTAAAAATGATAAATTTTAAGTTAATTTGGTAATTTAGGTTAATTAGGTTCAAAATCTGATTTGGGATAAATTTAGATATTTAGAATGTTATTTGATGTTAAGAGATGATATTTGAAGTGATGAGAATATTAGATGTGTACATTATATACACATTAGGTGATAATATGTAATATGTAAGTATGGGAAATTAATAATGAGGAAAATATTGGTTAGAATTGATATTATGATAATAATAGGAATATATAATAAATCTAATAGGAAACTTAAATTAGGGTAATTATATGAAAAATGTAGGATTTTCTTATAACGGGAGTGAATTCGGTAATTAAATTAGGATTTGGGTATATCGCAAGAACTAGAACACTAGTTAGAGACTAAAAACGATATTTAGGATATTCGTAGATAATGAAATTAATTTCACATTATAGGTTGGAACGATTTCTTAGGGCGTACGTATAAATCTCTAACAAAAAAAAAAAAAAAACTGAGTTAAAAATCGATGCGAAAACTGAAACATAACTTAACATGATTCAAGAAGAATTATAAAAAACTTAAAAACCTAGATAATTAGGTATATTAAACCCTAAACAAAATATAATAATAAGCGTTATAAGATAAAACCAATCTATAATAGTTATATAGAAAACTGAAACCACGTTTGTATTATAAGGATGATCGGTAATGGCCTGAATGAGTCGAACCTCGAGTGAATAAGTGAGGAGTCTAGGTAAGTTGAGATTAATACAATGTTGTATTTTGGAGGCTTGAAATTGCACTTAATTGTGTTTGTTTTGAGCTAATGATATTATTTTGATTTGCTGCTTAGCTTGTTTTGTATTGTATGATTTATATGAAATAATTGATTACTTTAAACTAGACTTAATCAAATATATGACCTGTAAACATAAATCGGACTTGCATAGCAACCCATTAAGGGAAATTTAGAATTCTCCAGCAAAATACCAACCCCTTCGAAAGGGATAGTGCTAGATAGCATAATGGGTCCCTTTTTCATCTTTAGTCAAACTAAATAACAAGTGAGGAAGTCGCGGCAAGAGTGAAGTTAATGGTTCAAAGGTAATCTCGAGAGAAGTGATGTCTTTATTGTACAAGCCTGGGTTTGGTTATGAACTGTTGCATTAATGACAACTCTTCAACATGGATTAAAGTAGGTATAATTTCTCTAATCTTATGACGTACCGGACAGCGTCATGCGATGGCATTTGCTTGTACATACATTACATCTAATTAAGTGATTTGGTTGATAACCCTATTTGTGTTTGTTATATGGTTTTGAGTCTCCGTCCTAACTTATTGAGCTGTGGTTGCTCACATCCCCATAGACGTCGTTACAAGTGTTAGCTAAGAAGCGGCTTACAACTACCTTGAAGTTAGCAACTGCTGGATTCTAAAGAGTAAGGAAAAACATTTGAAGAACAGACATATATTTTTAAGGTCTAAGTTCTCATTATAAAATTTTTCATTTCTGAATAATGTATTAATTAAGAAATAGATTATGGTGAAACGTTGTAAACATTAATTGTAATAACTGAATTTTAGTGTATATATATATTTTCTTACTTTCTTAGGTAAATGACTTATTTAAATTACGAACTATTTACTTAAAAGCAGGTTAGTCATGAACATCTTGTGTAGATCAGGTCTAAGATAGCGGTTGTAAGGTCAACTTCTATCTTAAAATGGTTTGTAGGTTGGGATTGTTACGACTCTACCACTTTGGGGTGTAATAGATGGTGCATATAGCATGTCACCAACAATTTCATTAAGGCACATAAGAACC
This sequence comes from Lumnitzera littorea, assembly GCA_024138015.1. Taxonomy (NCBI): domain Eukaryota; kingdom Viridiplantae; phylum Streptophyta; class Magnoliopsida; order Myrtales; family Combretaceae; genus Lumnitzera; species Lumnitzera littorea. The sequence goes on along the minus strand of JAMXBB010000001.1, from coordinate 150,324,421 downwards.
AACTGTGCAAGAAGCTTGCTACTAATGCTGCTGCTATGCAGACATAGCCTAGGAAATTTAAGTTTTTAATGGAGCAGATGTTGCAAGTTATAGAGGATACACCATCATGGTTTTCACCATTTGATTATAGCAAATGGACGTTATCCCATGACCGTTTTTATTGGTTTGGATATATGATATCCAATATCATTGAGAGCTACAATGCCGTTTTGAAAGGTTGTTGAGGATTGCCCCTAACTTCACTTGTCAAAAAAAATTTCTACAATCGTGTCAATTATTAGGAAAGAAGAGTCGAATAAGTAAGGAAGGGAATGGATGCGAGGCAAGTAATTACGAAGTATGCTGCGAAGAAGCTAAAAACGTGGGCCAAGCAAGCTCTAGCTCATTTCATCAAGTAATATAGCTGTGAAAACGAGATATGGGAGGTGAAGACAGGTTGGAGGTACAAATCAAATGGAGTGATGAAACGAGGCGATTGAACACATATTATAGACACGAATAGAATGACGTGTTCATGTACGAAATGGAAAATCTATAGAATCTTATGCTCTTATGGGATAAGGGCACTTAATTCTATTTGAGTAACAACAGGTTGGTACATTGGCATATGGTATACGTGGTCACATCAATTAGATGTGCATGTTAAACACTTCATGCCAATCGATGATGAGTTGAATTAGCCTTGTCTTGATTACCCATTCCTTATACCCAACGAAAACTTGAAACGTAGTTTAAGTAAACTAAGAAAGAAGAGATACCATATAGAGATGGACTTTAAGAGAGCCTACCGATAAGAGTAAGTATAGTGTATGTAGAATAAAAGGACAAAATAGAAGGAGGTGTCCTCAGCTTAATAGAAACAGTATAGAGTGTACATACACGTGTTGTTCTCTTTCATTATATTATATATGATGTCATGTTATGCTGCTATAAGTCAATGACATAATATATTGTTTTATTGTTTTATAAGTTAGATGGACGAAGACTGAGTGGCCCGTCAGTACTGCATAGATAAGGACAACATCGATCACAAGATGTGTGGGATCATTGGGTATGGCTTGATATTAATTCACCTTTTAAATTGTATAGTTCACTTATTTTCTACAGTTGTGATGAAAATTAATCTAATATTATAGGATGGCAAGCATATTACGGTTCGTCGAGTAGAGTCGAGCTTGCGGAAGGATACGCCACAGATAACATTGGATGATCGCTTCATCACCGACCTTGCCGACACTAGTTTCCTAGGGGTCATACGGCTACCATTCATATAGATCGATCATCACCTTATCACGGCGTTAGTTGAGCAGTAAAGACCTGAGACTCTCACTTTCCATATGGCTCACAGGGAGATGAGCATCACGCTTTAAGACATAGTGGTCTTGTTTAGTTTTCGTGTGGATGGGGCTGCAGTGACTAGGTTTACGCAGTTAGTCTAGCCTCAGATAGCTAAGGGATTTCCAGACTACCCCACTGATAATACTAGCTGAGGGGGACGTGTTAGTTTAGCTTAGTTACGGAACAGATTTAGCGTATTTCCTATAGATGCAAACGAATAGACCATTCATCGGCACACCTATGCATACATCCTGTAGTTATTTAGTGGATTTTTATTTGTCGACAAATCTTCGTCTCTTGTTCACATGATGTTCCTACCCATTTTGGAGTATTTTCTACATGCCGTAACGTTTAGTTAAGGATCAGCTTGTTTGGCTTGATTATATCGTTAGCTATGTGGGGCTGCATGATCAAAGCGCAAGAGATTGGAGGTGCCACCATACTACTGCAAATATGAGCGTAAGATCATTTCTCCTACATTGCACTACGAACCAGGTTAGGCTTTACCATACATGAGGGCCTACCACTAACTGTTTGGTGAGCTATATCACGAGACATTACACACCATGCTACGCATGTTGTGGATGCATACTGGACTGCATTTGATTTGTAGATGAGTCGACAGATATGTACTTTTTAATTTCATTTCTATTGTTTATCTTTATTAAAAATATATGCATTATTAATGCACTTCTTTGTAAATGCATTGTAGGTCGTGTGTGAGCCATACCCAGATGATCTTATTGATCTCCTACCTCCGTTTTGCAATACTAGTCAAGCTATCTGGATGACTAAGGTTCTATTGATATGTTTTCACATTGTTGAGTTTCTCCCCGACCGTATTATATGACAGTTTAGAGGCTTTCAAACGATACAAATTGTAAGCCCCAAACAAATTGTAAGCCCCAAAGCTAATTGACCATAGGATTGAACTTAGAACATAAGGTTTTGGACGATCGGTTAAAGAATCCGATTAAACCCCAAATTATAAACTATTGAGAGAAATATTAGTAAAAATGACCCAGTAAACTTGAATTTAAGAAAATAAGTAATAAAATAGGAGACTATAAAATTTTTAAATTTTAAGCATAGTAAGTGCTAATTACCGAAAAGGCAAAAAGTGTAATCTAATAACTAATAAATTACTGGAGATAGATTATATGTATACTAAAAATTTTAGAATGACCAAAATAATAATTAGGAATGTTTACGTGTACCCCACATGTATTTACGTGTAGATAAAAATACGCGAAATTACCTAAATTGGCCAAAAACTAAGTAAATAATTAAGGAAAATTATAAATTAATTATGGAAAAATCAGAAAAAATCAGAAGAGGATAAGATGAATCAATATTAGGTCGTAGCAGGTCCAAATCTGCAAAAGAAAAATCAGCCAATAAAAATTAGACAACCTAAAAGCCAAAAATCAAGGAAAATGGGCAAAGTCTTATCAAATTAATGCATATTAATTACAACAAATGTCTATAAATAGGGAAAAAATTTACAAAAGTCATTTGGACAGTTTAACATTTGGGAAAAATAGGAACACTGAAAAAATCAAGAGAAAATCCAGAAAAAAAAAAACTGTGCAGATTGGGCAAGTGAACCAAACCCACTAATCACCACCACTTGGGACCGAACCACCACCACCACCCTACAGTAGAACCACCGCCTGGGCCGGTCGACAACCTTGGACCGGGTTTGGACGGCCAGAAAGCTTAGAACCGATTAGTCTCTTATTTACCCCGATTTTTGAATAATTTTGTAAAATTAGTTATTTTGCCTAGAAAATTATGAAACTTGTTATTCTGAGGTTTTATTGTATGTAGATTTAGGGAAAAATATTTCTTTAGTTTAATTATGTCTGAAAATATAGGGTCCTTAACAAATTATTCAAAACCGAGCATAATTAGATCGGAAAATAAATAGGCTTAGGAGTATAGTTTGGAGCTCAAAATTTTTCTGTAGGATGCTCATATGATGTAGAACAGTGCTATGAAGCCATTTTTTTAAAATTAATTTTCTAAATTTTTAAGTTAATTTTTAGCCCTAAAATGATGGAAAAATTGGGTAATTTGGAGTTAATTAGGTGATTAAGATATTAATTACTGATTTAGATAGTAATTAGATGTTTAGGGATGTTAATCTCTAATGTGGAACTCTAATCCTAACCTTTGGAGTATTAAGTATGGTTAATTTAGGAAATTAGGTAATTAATATAAGAAATTGGTAATATGTGAAATTGTAAATTAATAAATTTAAAAGAATTAGGGTTATTTAGATAATATTAGAGTAAAAATCAGAATAATATTAAATCTGAATTAAGATTGAATTTTAGGTAATTATATAAAAAAGTAAGATTTTCTCACATCAGGCATAAATCCGATACCCTAATTAGGACTAACGTGTACCGAATAGTTTAGAATACTAAATTAAGACCTAATAGGATATTTGAATACTCGAGCTTAATGTAATTAATTTCACATTAGGATTCGAGCATGTTTAGGACTTAGAAATCGAACTAAAACTTAATTTAGAAATTGATGCGGAAACCGAACCCGAACCTAACCCCAAACCTAGAATAATTGTAAAAGACTTAATACCTAGATAATTAGGCATATTAAACCTTAAACAAAACCTAACAATAAGCGTTATAGGACAAAATGAACCTATCATAGTTATATAAAAAGCTAAAACTACGTTTGTGTTATAGGGATGATCAGCGATGGCCTGAGCAAGTCGGACCTCGAGTGAGTGAGTGAGGAGTCGAGATAAGTTGGGATTAATACGATGCTGTACTTTGGAGGCTTAAGATTATGCTTGATTGTGCTTGTTAGATAATTGAATGTGTGCATGTGCTTGATTATGGGTGATGCTATGATTATGTTTGTTGTTTTGGCATATATTGTATGTAATGATTGATCATCCTAAACTGGACTTAATCAAATATACGACCAGTAATCATAATCGGACATGCATGGCAACCCGTTAGGGGAACTTAGGACTCTCCGACTAAATACTGACCCCTTCGGAAGGGATAGCACAGGATTGCAAAATAGTCCCTTCTTCATTCTCAATCGAAATAAGTGACAGGAGAGGAGGTCGCGGCGAGGGTGAAGACAGTGGTTCGAAGGTAGTCGCGGGAGGAGCAAGGTCTCCATTACACAAGCCTGGGTTTGGTCATGAGCTGTTGCATTAACGGCAACTCCTCAACCCGGATTAGAGCGGGCGCAATTTCTCTAATCTCATGACGGACCGGACAACGTCGTGCGATGGCATTTACTTGCACATGCATTGCATCTAATAAGTGATTAAAAACCTTGTTGTGTTTCTGGTATAGTTTTAAGTCCTCCGTCCTAACTTACTAAGCTGTGGTTACTCACATCCCTATAGACGTCGTGCAGGTGCTGGCTAAAAAGCGGCAAACAACTGCTCTGAAGCTAGCAACTGCTAAATCTTGGGGAGTGAGGAAAAACATTGAAGAATCAACACATATTTTATTACTTTTCATTTCTGATTAATGTAATAACTGAATTATAGTAACTATATACAACTTTTCTCACTTTCTTAGGTAAATGAATTATTTAAATTACAAACTATTTACTTCAAAGCGGGTTAGTCGTGGACGCCTTGTGTAGATCAGGTCTAAGATAGCAGTTGTAAGGCTAATTTCTATCTTAGGATGGTTTACACGGCGGGGCTGTTATGACTCTGCCGCTTCGGGGCATGACACCAATCGATATTTATACAAATGACGAGCTACACCATATCGACCTTAGAGGTAAGACAGACATAGACTGGTCAATTGTGCATCAGGGATACATATTGACCTGGGTAGATCGCTAGATGTGGGTTGTTCATAGTTAGGAACCAAGGGTTATCAATTGAGCTTACTATGACTAGTATAGGGATCATACATGCTAATACATCACCCATCATGGGGGCAATGATGGGATACTTAGTAAGTTTTCCTTCCATTTATCTTATGGCTTTTTGTAAAGCAATGTACATGAAGATCATATGAAATGTTTCATTAACTATAGGTGGATACTTTATGTTAGGTAAGGTTAGTAGACGATGTCAACGCTGCTCATCATATCATTGATAGTAGTCTTCACCATCTCAAGGAGCTAGGCAGTTTGATATTATTTCCCGATCAACCAGCTGATCCAGCCCTTGTACTTGCCCCTCGACCACGTGCAGGTCCTAAAGTTCGGATGAGTGGACGTCGAGTAATACAAGTACATAGTTAAGGATACGGTGGCGATTCTCTAACATTAGGATCTCACCATTTCATTGAATTGGACCAAATTGATAATAGTGCACCACCCACTGATGCCTCCAGTTCTAGCCAATCCTCATTCGACACTATAGATGCTCACGTGTGGATATATTAACAACTGACACTATCAACTCCTGGTAAACGTCATACAGGATGGCCTTAGCCATTACACATAGAGGATGTCAACACTCAGCTACCACCATCACCATCTACTCTAATTGTTCATATAGATTTTACCGATACTCCTCTATAGACATCCGAGCCTCAGCAGTCAAAGGGACCATCTACTTGCAGACCATCGCTATTATCTCGTTTCAGAAAAAAATTATCTAAATTTAGGAAAAAGTAGTTGTAAATAACCATATTTGTATTACTTAGTTTGATTATTATGTATTATTGACATTTATTACTCACTCTGTAAATAGTTTTTGTAAATGATGTTTCATATTACATTACTATTCCCTTAATATTGATAGTTTACTGTATATATATTTTCTATATACTATACCTGCTTTTAACAAGTTTAATTGGTAGTTTAGTGAACTATTTCAGCTGACTCATTACGTTAATAGTTTTCATATGTAGTACACTTAGCTAAAGAAAATGTGAAGCGTAAATTGAACTTAGGAGCGTAATAAGCAACTAACTTACCATATTGAAAGTACTTAGCTAAAGGGAGTATGAAGTGTCAATTGAATGTACGTAGTAATGACTTTGAAGGAGTGTAATAGTAATATTGAAGACGTGCACAAGGGATGCACATTTATATAATAGTTTATATAAAGATTAAATTAAATTTTTATTATCTAATTAGATAAATTAAGTTATAAAAAAAAAAGAAGGCACACTTAAGGGACATGCCTTCTTTGTTTACACTGAAGGTACGTTTCTTGAATACACTTTCACTATCCATAAAGAAGGTGCATCCTTTGAGTACGCCTTCTATGCTAAAACACAAAACGCATGTAATACTTTAGGAGTTCGAGCTAGTTCAATAACCTTAGGATTCGAGCTCCAAAATTTAGAGCATTGGGCTAAGGTATCAATTTTATTTTAAACGTCACAATAAAGTTAAGATAGTTAGATGAGGTAATTCAAGTAAAGTCAATTTCTCAAAATAAGCTATAGAAAAATATTAATTTGAGAAAAACACTAATTTATCAATAAAATCGATAACTGTAAAATTCGAGCTTTTAAATATAAGAAGATATTATAGATAAGATAATTAACTTTCAAAAATAATAAATGAAGTTGAATTATACATAATATACCTGTATTACATGTGATATACATTATATGTATTAAATATATACATATAATAATAATAAATTATCAAAATTAGGTAAAATAATGGAAAATTAATTAAAAAAATTGCACGGATGAGTCACCAAATGATGTGTCAAGTTAGGATTAATTGGAAGTGATGAGTCAACACCTAATTAACTAGAAAATAACATATGATACCTAGGAAAACGTAAAATTGATATGTGTAATTTTACATTTTTATATGCAAAAATTCTAAAACCTATAAATAGGGGTCTAAACATCATTTACAATATTTTAGGAACTTGAAAACATAAGAAAATAATTTTATAAAATTTGAAAAAATAAAAGAAAATAGTGGGAAAATATTGTGAATTACGGTTCCTAAAGCTACAAGCAACCTAAAAAGGGGTCACTTGGGACTTAAACTTATGATGGAGAGAGAAGATGGGCCAACATAGGGTGGTGGCCGGAGTACTGTACGCGAGTGAGCCAAATTTCACTACCTGATTTTCATTAATTCACTAAAAACATCAAATCAACTTAGAAAATTATAAAATTTGGTTTCCTTAGGTTATTTTATACGTCATTTTGTGTGGTAATTTTATTTTCTTCAAATAACATTGATTTAGGATACTTGCTTAAGAACGTGCCCTGTTTGGATGAATTTTAAACACATTTTTCAAATTTTAAATAAAATTTTCAAAATATTAAATAATGTTACTTTGGCCTCAAAATTTTTGTATAACACACTTATATAATGTATTAAATTTTAGTGACAAGAACTTTTGAAAATCTCCATGTTTACTATTTTTTATAATTATTTTGAATAAAACTGTTAATTTTACCGAATTATTGAAATAATTAGTTTTTTATGAAATTAATGAACAAACCCTACTTGTTTACACTTCTAGATGTTTTATAATGATATTTGGAATATTTAATTTTTATCTTACTCAAAAATTTATTTCTTTTTCTTAATTTTCTGTAATTATGAGCTAAAATCACTATTTTCGTAAAAATAGATTGTCACGCCCTGAATAGGTGGAGTGATAACAGTCCCGTTGTGTAAAATATTTTAAGATAAAAGTTGACCTCACATCTGCTATCGTAGATACAGTTCACATAAGGCATACGCAACTCAACAAACTTGAAACGTTCGTTCTGATACCTATTAATAACCAAACCTATGGTAGAACTTTACAAAATACCTGTTCTATACAGCCTGTCATCTCATACCACAACAGTATTTATACAACAGTTCCACATCCAAAGTTAAAGTTTACAATCAGAGTTTATTAAAAACTATAGGTTTTACAGTCTATATACAATAAGTTAGGAAACTAATAGGCATCCTAGGGAAATTCCCAGTTAGTTTCCTCAAAACTCAAAAAAAGTCAAAAACCTAGGTTCAATTGATTCTTCGTTCCTCACTTTCCCAAACAACAATACATGGAAGCAGTGGTATCGGAACATCTTAATCCTCACTCAAAACCTGCAAAAGAGTCTATCGGAATGTGAACACAATTAACTCAGTAAGTGAGACGGAGTCAAAAAAGTTCCATACAATCACAAGAAAGGTCATTAATTATGATGAAATGTAATGCAATCAATCAAATGAAATATCACACAATATTATCTGATCCACTATAAGGTTAGAAAAATTACATCCGCTTCAATCTGAATTAAGGAGTTTTATTGCGACTCAAGTCAGACCAAACTCGGGCTTGTACAATAGAGAACACCCTTCTCCCATAACTGCCTTCGAACCACGACCCCCACTCTTGCCACGACCTCTTTAACTACCACTTAGTTCAATTAAAGATGAGGAAAGGAGCATTTCAGCTATCTTCATTAAAGGAAGTCGATATTTGGCCTCACACTCTTAATCGTTTCTCGTAATGAATGTTATGTATGTTTAGTTTCGTTTTAGTCAAATAGACATTAGTTTTAATCAGAGGTAGCCAAACAAGTTCATACAATATAAAAATAGTGTGAACATACAAAATAGCACACCAAGGAGTTCAACTCCTATCACAACTGAGTATCATACATATACACAACATGTGTACAGTTAACTAACTAAAAATACAGCCAAAAGTACTCTTAAGTCTTCGGATACTTTAATATAGTATCCCAATAGGTAGTAAAGCCACAATCTCAACTTACTTATTTAAACATTCACTACAACAGACTCAAGTCGTCGACAGCTTGTTCATTGAGAGATCCTATATACACAAAAAACATAATTTTAGTTTTCGTAACAATTACAAAAATACAAAAACATTAGGGTTTAATCTAAAACGGTTATATATATATAAACATATTATTTCCATAATATATAGTTATATTATTGTTACATATCGAATTAAGTTGTTAATTATCGATAGTATATGTAATTTATACTATTACGTATTATATATTATTTTGATCGTATCGAAATATACTTTTAATTTATTAAATCATGTTTTAATTTAAGTAGAGTTACTGAAATACATACATTCTAGAATATAATAGAATTATAAGTTATATTGCCTAAGATTGTCCAATTTTAATAAAATTAGTGTCGTTGAGTTCATACAAATCTAACAACACGTTTTACGAGTCCTATTTCTAGAGAAGACTTTTAACAAGTAGTTCCAGTTTTTAATACAGTTATACATATCTATATAAATATTATCGTATTATACGTAATTTATGTTATTAATTTGTATTTTACCTAATTTGTGCACATAACAGTATAATATGAGTATTATTTAACCCTAATATATCTATAGTATATCCCAATAAAAAAATATTAGTAAATATATTAAATATATACTTTTAATCCAAACTGATCAGCAATCTTATACATAGTTTTTATTTAAGTATTTAATTCACTTTAACTTATTATTACTAAAAATACTTCTCTGCTTGTAAATTAAGCTATTTTACTAAATAAATTCGTAATAAATAGTTTGGGTTACCAAATAATTCCTCGAAAATTTTAATAGATTCTTAAAAACATAGAGAATTCAATTATCACTTGGTTTTAAATTTTTGACCTATCGCTTATATATTCGTATTTATTATTTTATCCCTAAATTATCTTAAATTACACAATTATGATCCTTTTTACACCTAATTAATTTCAATATGACCTAACATTGCTATTATTCACTAGAGATCAGTATATAACCATTTCATCAATTAATTTCATAATTTCCTATTTAATTCACAATTTCAGCCTATTTTCAAGTTATTTTTAAGCCCAAAAATGCAATAAATATTATAAATATTCAAATCAAAATTTGGGCTACATAGCAATTATCTATATATCATACACATCCTATACCAAAATTTTCAACTAAAAACATCATTTAGTACATTTATTTTACAATTCTAAATTCGGATAAATAGTAAATTTCTTAATAAAGTATTTTAAATATTATCAATTTTTCAAAAATAAAAATATCACATGAAAGCATATTCAAAATAAACTAAATACAATTTTTTTCATAATTTTCTAGGTAGTTTAAGTATTTTTTACAATTTATTGAAAAATAAGGCAAAGAATCGACCTTGGTGTTTTTGGGCTCTCTAGTGGTTGGCAATGGTTGAGGGTATGTCGGACGGCCTAGGCGCAGCCTGGACTAATGGTGGCTAGTTGGGTTGGTCGTCATATGATCATCTAGATCAGATACAACTAGGGCATGGTGGTTCCTTTGTTTTTTTCGATTTTTCAAAATTTTTCTTTTTGTTGTTTAGGTCCTATTATGTCTAAACCTAGTCTAAATGAAGTCAAGTAGTATTTATAGGGTGCAAATGGCGATTGAAAATTTTTTCTCCCTTTTATCCCTCATTAATTCAAGTAGGAGGAGGCTTTCCCTTGGTAGTTTTGCTTTTGATTCAGCATTTTGAAACCTCTACGGCTTGCTACAGCAATGTCCAGTAAATTCCCAGCCGAAAATGAGTTTGTAGGATAGGTTTTTATAGATATTTTAGTTAAATTTTAATAACATGTACATATTATGTTAACATTAGTTATTTAATTAATATATATAAGCATATACCCTATGTATATATCACGTGTAGTATATACCATACTCATATAATTATGCTTCTAACAAATCTTTTATTTTTAGGATATGTTCTCTTAATTAATTTCATGAATTCAACATAATATATATAATTAAGTAATTTATGGTTAATTTATGAGTATAATTATTATTTATGTCGGGTATATTCATAAAAATACCCATATATTCATATAGTAAATTATACTATATTATCTCATTTTAAAGCTTAATTAACTTATCTTTAAGTTTTCATTGTAATCCATGCTCAATTTTAGAGATTTTGAACATTTTAATGATATATTAAATAATCCTACTTCTAAGGGCAAAATTGGGATTTTGGGTCATTATTTCCAAAATCTAACTTTACTGTGTCACTTCATCTAATTTTTCTATCTTAGTCGTAAAGTTTAAACTCAATCGAATAATTTTCTCTAAAAGCCCTAAATTTAGGCTCGGTTATACTAAATACAATTTTAGGAGCTTACATGGATAATAGCCAATTTATTGTAATTGATGATCAATAACTGAACCATATATTTTTTAGTCTAGAGGATTTTTTGTGAAATTAATCGGACTCGTATACCATTTATTATGTACTTTCCTAATATAAACTTATATATTAGCTTAATATGTAACATAGTAACTAATACTATTAGAATGTTTATTAAATCTATGTCAAATGAACACTTTGGGGGTATAATAAGTGTTGCTGGTTAAGTTTGGAAATTATAATTTTTAGGATTTTTAGTTCAATACTAAATTTACTCGAGTCAGTTATGGAGTTAGGGTAGCATACGGTCGAGTTATAATACAAAAGTGTATTTTTAGATATTTGGAAATATTGATTAGTCTTGATTCTTAATATATATCAATAGCACTTAAAATAACAATCATGATGATATAAAATTTACTGAAATCGGATAATAATTGAGTAAGATATTGTCAAATGAAGTTTAAAAACACAAGAATGAAAACTTATAACAATTTAGGTTCAACCTATACTTGATTTGAAGACTGTGTTATGTTTTCATAGGTTTGATAAGTAAGGAAGAACCACGTAGCGGAGTTTAAGATTCTACGCTATTAATGAGTCCAAGTAAGTAGATCTAACCCATGCTTAGAGTAAATATATTGCTACTCATAATATTACGTGCTGTTTGATACTGTATTGATTAAATATAGGTATATTTTGAGTGAATCGATATGGTACTATAGTGGGTGTTGATGTGATAATTTTGAATGACAGTAACTGTGTCTCGGTTAAACTGTTATGCTGCTATGTTGGATGGTAATTTGTACTTACAAATGATTGTATTAATTAGGAAAGTTAAGTGATTACTAACTTAATTTTCTAGGTGTTCACTTAAGCGAACCCTAAATAAGATACTAGAATTCCGTTAAGAGTTCAAAAACTAGGATCAAATCACTAAGTTCAATAAAACTAGGAGATTAATTATGCTAATTGATATTCTTGAGTTGCTATTACATAAAATGGTATAACATGGCATAAAAAGAGACCTACGAGTCATAATTGTCAAAATGAGGCTTTCAAATGATCATGGAAAAAGCATGACTTTATAAACTCAATTTTTGAAAGCATGTAAATTGCATTACTCGAACATTGTGACTATTTTAATAGTCAAATTTGATAGACTACAATGTGTGGCCTAATTTGACAGTATTGATACTTTGATTTGGTAAATTACAGTATGTGGTCTAATTTGGCAATATTGCCACTTTGATTTGGTGAATTACTGTGTGTAATCTAATTTTGTAAAGTTAGGAGTCTTACTCCTAGACAACTTCTTATTGTCCTTTTTGATAATGGTAAACTACAGTGTGTAGTCCAATTTGGTAAAGGTCCTACTCCCAAGCAACTCCTTATTGATCTAGGTTCTTAAACATTATATCTAGATGCTCGACTATATTAACTAACTGTAAGAAGTTTGGAGAGCATAAAATATCGGTACCAATGCGTACTATGCGCATGAGCATAGCATGCTACATTGCTCGTAGTAAATGCCCAATTGGGTGAATGCATATGTGAAGTTAAACTTGCAAGTTATGATTGAAATATTTTAGTTGTGATATGTAATATTGTCTATCATATTGTTCATATTATGTTATTTGTTATCAACTCTCATTCAGGTTAATAGCATTGTAAAGAGTGCAACACTAAAAGAGATATATATAGAGAGAGTGTGACTCGGAGTTAGCGACTTTTGAATGGAGCTTGTATTAGGTTAGAGATTTTATTACTGTGAAGACGATAAAGAAAAAAATTGGTTCATGTTTTAATGTAAATATTATATTGTATACATAAGTTGTAATGGGAAATCCAGCTGAACTTCGATATAAAAACTCTTTTATTATGTAAACAATATTATTTTTTAATGAATAAGCAGGTTAAATTAAGTTTTCAACTAGTATTTCTGTATGATTGTGTATCCCGTGTTATATCGGGATGTAACAATGCGCATCTTCTGTACAAAAAATACGTGTATAATATATATACCTTTACTGTACCATTTTCATAAAATTTTTTCAAAATGCTCCATTTTTGTATAATTTTTCCCCAAATATATACAAAACTCTATCCTCCCCCGCTCCATTCTCTCTCTCTCCCACTCTCCACCCGACAGACACGGATCGGACAGCTCCCACGATCCAAATTATACGGATCCTTTTCTCCTCGAATCACTCCTCTTCACAAAATCCAATCCGCAAGTTGTTCTTCCACATTTCTTCGCAGAACACGCACTCTATATAAACAGGTACATAGATATACAACTTATTTTCGCATGTGAATTTCATCCGTGCAAGTAGTGGGCTTGTTTGTTCTAAAGTTTAGGATAAGTCAGGCACGTCTCTCTTTCTTCTACCCCTTCCCTTCTTTCCTTTCTTCTTCTGGGTGTATTCTTGTTCCTTTGGAATCAATTTTGACGAATTGAATTGGTTTGTAAGTTCTGTAAGAATCCCATTTTTCATAATATAGTTTTCGATCAAAAGCTTGCAACTACTATAAGTGGAGAAACTTGAAGTCTTGGTAAGTTTGTATGTGCACCCATTTCGTAGATTGTTATTGTTGATGTAAAGCTTGAAACTTCAGTACAAGTTGATGTTAAAAATCACGCGATAATAATTTTTTATAACCCATTTCTATATTATTGGTATTGATGTAAAGTTTGAAACTTTGCTGTAAGTCGACGGGAAAAACAAACGGTAGTAAGTTTTTGTAACCCATTTTGTGGATTGTTAATGTTAATGTAATGTTTGACATTTTGATATAAGTTGATTTGATCAAATCACTGTAAGTTCTTATAAGAGCCCATTTTCTGGATTGTTACTGTTGATGCTGATTGTAAGCGGAAGCAGTGAGCTTTGAGTTATTTGATTCAATGGGTTGTTTCGGTTTTCATTCAAATTGATTATGATTGACGAGTTTAAGAGTGAATGAGTAAATAATATGATTATAACAGAATGCTCCGATTTTTCAATTTAAGGTTTTTTTTTCTAGTATAGTTGTCATGCTTCGTGATTGGTACTTGAGTTCTGTTCTTTATTTTTGTGATTAATCAGCCTTTTCTTTCAAATGTTGCTTTCATTTTTCATTTTTTTTGCCAAAAAAATGCAGATGTATTTATTATTGGTATTTAAAGATGCTAAAATTTACTTACTGTGTGTTTTATGGAATCTGGCATGACCCAGATTAATGAACACTATATAATCTTTATTCATTTTTGTTCCTATCATATTCATGCTGTATTCTATTCCATAATTGTCTAGAACAAGTACCTATATAAAGCCTTCATTGTGGTTCCTGATGAATTTAGAATTGTCAGAAAGTTATTGTCACTGTGAATTCCAAGATTTGAAACAAATTGGAAGGTGATTTGTAGTTCTAAGATCTTTTGAATCAACACGATTAGTTTTCATATGGCACTCATATCAAAGTAACTATTGGTCAAGGAGTTTTTGGTGCATCTCATGATTTGTGCTGTATGCATTTATGTGAATCTATGATTTCACCGAGGACTAATTAAACTATCTAATTGGTTGTTTTGTATGCTTTTATGTGAATATATGGTTTCATTGAAGAGTGTTTGATACACCTCATGAATTTGTACTTTGGCATAATCAGATTAGTCCATCTCATGAACTCCAATTGGCTGCTCTACAGATATTGTTATGTGGAGATAGTTCGTGCTGACAGATTCACTATTCTTTTAGCCCTTGAGCTGAGCTGAGATGAGGACTTTTACCATATGTTTTTCAATCCGACATATTTCAAGAACTGGATTTCCTAGATTAGGTAATTGCTGGAAAGATAGTTTTAAAGATTTTAGTAGTGCTCCCTGCAGAAGTTCTAGATTGTTTGCTTCTAAGTCATATGGGGTTGAGGGAGGGTACAGTCGGAAATGGATTCGAAGGCCATTATCAACAAAACCTGAAGGAAGGACCAATACGTCTCGAAGCAAGGAATATAGCAAAGTTAGGGATGAATTTTTGGATACGACACTTTCTGCAAGCACCATGGTAAACATCGAGAGAGCAGAAAGCAATGGGTTTCAGAAAATTCAGTACCGTGATATACAACAGAAGATTGCTGAAAACAAAGATTTAGCAAGCCTTGTGACAGTATTAGTTTTTGACATTGAGACTACAGGACTTAGTAGAAAGAACGAAAGGATTATAGAGATTGCATTTCAAGATCTTTTAGGTGGTGAAAATAGCACTTTCCAGACTCTTGTAAATCCTGAACGCTATGTTTTGAACTCGCACATTCACGGCATTACATCCCACATTGTGAACAGACCGGATATCCCAAGGTATGTTTCCGCTTATTCATAGGCAGTGGCAGAATTAGTATCCTTCCTGAAAATCAAGACTGTAACGCAATGTCCATATGTTATGCTCATTTTGTGGTTTTCAAATGTTCTGTACTAAGATATATGTTCTTTGAGAGTTCTACAAGTATTGCCTTTTTCGTGAGAAGAAAAGCTTTGAATGTAACTAGTGATTTTCTTGTTGGTAGTGTGAAAAGTTTGTTAAAGTTCAAGGAATTCTTTTCGGGTGTTATTTTTACATCATATCAGGTTTTGTGATACTTTGGAAGCTACTAACAAAAAACATTTTCGGGGGATAACAAAAATGACATGGAGAGAAGTATTAGATAATGAGGACACATTTAGATATGATAGCATGCAATAACAGAATAGGATTCATATAGTCCAGCCTCCTAATGGGATTAAGGATTGATTTTTATTGTAGTAGATTTAGCAGTACCAGTTTGTCAAGCTGCAGCAGTTGTTTTCGGATGATATTTCTTTTGGATTCAAATTACTGTTCACTCAAATTAGAGGGATTATCCTATTTCAAGTTTTGTCATTATGATTTTGCAAATTGCATTCTCTCATCCAAAAAAATAAAAATAAACTCTTTGCCCTGAATCTTAGATTGTAAATTGGCTTCCAACTGATCTACTAATCATTCACGTGGCACTGGTTTTCTTATTCCACATGGCTATTTAGTTCACGATTTCATTTAATTATTTATTTACGATGTCAATGTCAATTTCAATGTTATTTCTTGATATGGCTGTGTGAATTTGTACAGGATGAAGGACCTTATACCCATTTTATTACAGTTCATTAGAAGCCGCCAGAAACCCGAAGGGTACGTCCTATTAGTTGCACATAATGCTCGTACTTTTGATGTGCCTTTCCTATTAGGAGAATTCAACCGTTGTTCCTTTGACATCCCCCCGAATTGGCTTTTTCTCGACACACTTCCTCTGGCACGGGAGCTAACGAAACTGGAAGGTCCATCTCTATCTCCCTCTCTTTGTGTGTATAGCTTTTGCAATAATTTGATGGCAAGTTGTTTTTGTTGATAGGTTCTAAGCTTCCTTCAAAAAGCTTATCCCTGAATGCACTTCGCGAGCATTATGGTATTCGGTTAGTCGGTTCGGCTCATCGAGCTATGTCTGATGTACATTCGCTGTCACTGATTCTCCAGAGATTGACCTATGATTTGAAGATACCAATCTCTGGCCTCGTTGAGAGATCTTTCACAGCTAGAGACATCAGTTTTAAGAAAAAGAAATCATCGACCTAGACCGATGGTCTTAACACATTAGTTTCAGTAAATATGTACATGACTGCCCCATAATAGCTGGGATAAGTCATATGAATAGACGGTGAAATGGAAAAAAAGCCATTGTTTGTTGTAACTTAGCATCCATTCTTATCGATTAAATTTCATCCTTAATTTATTAACAAAACATTTATGATGTATATGCACAACCTGGAAGGCTCTCCAGTTGGTTGTAACTATATTGCTCTATGCAAGCGAAAGTTATAATACATCTAAGGTTTTATTTTCTTTCCATGATCATCGGAATCATAGCAGGCGTCACGGTTCCAGCATGGTTGGATTCAATTCAGAGATTAGAGATATAAGTTACTAACCAGAGTCTGAAGTATATAGTTACATTGATTAAAAGCTAAGGAACCATGTTAGGGCTTTGTTGCACAAATAAGAAATCATACTAATTATTTGCAAATAAAAAAAAAAAAAAAAAAAAAACAGTAAGCTGCTACAAAAATTCTGTAGTTGTATGCAAAATGTGCAATCCTTGGAAGGACTGGTGTAGTACCCCATATTCATTTTAGCCACCATGGTTGGGTCTAATGGGATGACCACTATAGAGCGAGGTGATGGGACTGTGGTCCATCCAAGATGTATACATGAAAGACCTTGATCAGAAAAATAACAGAGGCATCAAGCTCAAAGGCAATACATGAAGGTTCCTCAGCATCTAAATGGTGTGATGTAAGCTCTCAGTTTATAACATGTACATTCCTGGGCTGGGGCTTGTGACTGGAAACCAGCATTCTTTAATTTCATTGTCTTCTTTGGACAAGAAGAAAAAGAATGAATGCAGAGGAAATGTTAATTCTGAAGTACTGGACAGCTCGGAGCCTAGAACTTCCTCATTCCTATTCCTGCATTAATGCAATAGGTGTATCCGTGCATTTGGAGAAAGCGAACGAAGAGCTGAGGAGTGCTGAGGAGCAAATGGACCAGAAAAATGATGGATCTTATGATCAGAATAATATCTCCTTCAGAACCAGTAGAACCAACATAATAAAGCACATGATGACAAGTATTGTTGCACACGTAACCATCCCCCCTTGCTTCTGTGTTCGCTCCGCCTGCAAGGAAAATGAGTGTATAAAAGGATTAATTCACACAGCACATATGCGTCTGCCATCCAGCAGCCAGCAAGACAACATAAATAGATAAGGAGAGGAAATTTTAAGAATAAACAAATGAAAAAAGGAACCTTTTGTAGCTGCTTTAGTCCCTCATCCACAGTGGATGCAACATTCTGAATGTTGTGGTCTATTCTATCAACTATGGTTCCTTGGTCTATCACTAGAACCGATAGATCCTTCATAATCTGAGCAAGTTCATTAACCGATTGCGCAACCTGATATGAACAAAGTTATATACAATTACTCAAACATGAATTAAAAAAAAAAAAGAAGCATCAGAGTTAAAGATTGAATAAGAGTTTCTCCTGCCTGTTGAATCTCTCTCTCCCTTTCAACACTTAATGCTTCACTCTTCTTCAATTTGGCCATCTGATGCTCATCAAATCCCTGACAAAACCCGAGAAGTGATGTTGGGAAATTCAGGATGCAAAATTAAATTTGGTGTGTTTAATGAGACCTATGCTTAAGGAACTAGTAATACCCATCCATCTAACCATTTAATTTCCTTATCACTTTTAATAAAATTGGAATCCGTTATCTAGAGGGAGATAACATAATTGGACAATCAGGTTTTCCGATGCTTTCAAGACCTTAAAATATTACTGTGAATGAGACATGGACAATATCAGGGCAATGATAGGCAAAACAGAAAGAAACAATGAAAAGTACCAGGTCATCAAAGTCGTCTTCCATTTTTGATCTGCTTCCATTCACGTTCATCTCTAAGTCAACTCCATCCTGACCCAGCATCATGCAGCATTTAGTCAGGAAAAGGGCAGAGAGGTTGCCAACCAATTGAAAGAAAACACGCTATGGATTCTACGATATGGATTAGTTAATTCCATAACTCATAAGAACCCATTTTCCGAGTCACTTGTATGAGTTATGTTATAAAGTGGAATGTGGTCCAAGAGTCATGAGGGATGTTGATGTAACCTCCTTTTGCTGTCTCAGCCGTTTCAAGTAAGAAGACTGTTTCTTCCTAAGCTCCATGGAGAGGCTTTGAAGGTCAGTGGCAAGAGATCGCTGCAATAAGAAAAAGCAACACTGAGGCCTGAGCAATCAATGCTATGGAGACATTAATTGTTAGAAGGCATATAAAAGGAAAAAACTAATCTATGGTAGCATTTAGCTGAGCAATAAAGGAAAAATTCAAGATTGCACCGTGGGACATCCAATACTCATGCTCTATCTACAATCAATATGAAATCTAAGTGAACAGACAACAGCAACTTCCACCAGATCCAGAAGATACCGGTAGAGCATAAAGCAAAGTTTAAGAAAGAAAAAGGGAAAGATCCAGCAGCTTAATCCTTATCATACCTGAACATTTTTCCTGATACTCGAATCCTCGGAAGGTCCAGCCACAGAAAGCCTCTGCAAATTCTTCTCAGATTTTCTTACAAGGCCAGTTATTTCTCGGGTGAGAACCTCGATGAGTTGTTGGTCTTCTTTACCATCACCAAATGAAGGCATCAAAGCTTTGGCATGAGCCTTTGCTAATTCAGCCATCTTCACCCTTGCACGTTGCACATCTGCTGATACATCTTCGGAGATGTCAACCCAAGCTGGAGGTAGACCCACTGTAAGAGCACCTTGACTGTAGGAGCAGAGACATAAACGTATTTTACCTTCATTAAAATGGAAGAAAAAGGATAGAGACAGAGATATTCTTGTAATAAATTACAGCACTTTGATTGATAATAATTTCAATCACAATCCAAAGTACCCATTGTTGGGAACATCTAGTGCCCAAGTCATCATTGTATTGAGTTGAGTCAATTCGAGATGGTATAATATTAAGTTCAAGCTCAATTGAGTTAAGAATTTCAAACTCAAGCTCAATTCATGGTGGAATCCCTCATGAGCTTGACAAACTGAAGTAAATATGAAGCAAAACTGAGTAGCTTTTGTGTAAGTTTAGCTCATTTATGTTCCTACCAACAAATGGCCACTAATCCCCTAGATGAACTATTTGGTATAAGAATGGGCACTTCATTTGGGGATCTTGGCACTATAGTACCAGCCAAGTAACAGGGTTTTTTTTTTTTCTCTCATTCCCTCAGTCAACCTGCTATTTGATATTTTATCAAATGATGCCAGCAACTTCACAATCAAATTAATCATACACAATTCCTCTTGGAGCATATAGACAAAGATGAATGCAAAATGAAAGAAATAAAAGCGTACTCCATCCATGATATGTAGAAGCTCATTGAATGTTATTTAATAATCAGCAAGTTTATAAACTGATTCAGAATCCAGCACCCCATATACACCCCAATTTTATCATTTTTTCGTATATCCCTAACTAGATGTCTCAATCATAACTAACATGATACAAACACAACGCAACTAGAAGCATGAACATGGACTCGAAATTGACACCAAATGATGCCATTAACCTGAATATGATACACAAGTGGCATAAATTTACACAGATTATAAAATGACTAAATATTTGCGATGTATACTATTTCATGTGATTTGCATACCGATTGTCTTCCTATCCATAATCCACCGTATAGAAATGCAAACCAACCCTAATAGATGGGTATAAAACACGATCTTTCAATCAATCAACTCTAAAATAATCAAATTAACACTGTAACACTTCCATTCCTCAATCGAACTTAGTCGGTCCAGTCAATCCAAGAATTACAAGAGAGAGAGAGAGAGAGAGAGAGAGATTAACCTAGAAGTAGAAGGATCTTCAGTGCTGAGAGGAGCATAAGAGTGATTCGAGTTCAAAAGCGAAGAACTGACCATCTCGATGACCGGACCACGGCGACCAGAACTTGAAGGCGGTGTTCTCACGCTCTTCAACGCGTCTCTGTACTTTCGAAACACCAAACTCCGGTTTCTCGTTGCCATTAGAACTGGAGTCGACTATCAGAGTACAGATTCGAATTTCGATTGGTCCGGAGAAGAATAATTGATGATCGGAAGGTCGAAGGGGTGGGGTTGAAGAGTCTTCAGAGCTGTTTGGAAGTGAGAAAGTGAGAGAGAATGTCGGGGAAAACTTTGGGAATTTGGAGGGAGTGGGATGAAAGGAGATTGTCACGTGATCAGAGATCCGGAAGTCACGTGCCGACGATGTCAAAGTCAACTGTTTGCACTCCATTGGCTCAACTTCAAGTCTTCCATACAAAAATATGCAGATGAAAATTTTATAATTCTTTATTTATTTCACTTTTTTGGCCAGAATTTATTTATTTATCTATTACATTTCTTACCCGATTGAAATTTTGCATTTCTAATTTCACAATTGAAGTTTAAATTTGTAATCCTCCTTTGCCTTTGGTACATATCATAAATAATAACATAATATGAGCAAAGGATCGGGACAAAATTAAAATTATTGACGTATTGGTATTAATTAACAAATATCTAGTATATTTTGTTAAACCGACGGAGGAAAAAGTGAAAAAAAAAAAAATCAAGTATTAATTTAACTTTTATATCCATGTCATTCTTCCTCCTTAGCTCTTTTTTCCTAATTGTTGTACAATTCTTTTAGCATATGTTATATAAAACACTATTTAATTGAAAGGGTAAAAAAAGTAAATTAGTTAGCTCGTTTTTCATAAAAAAAAAATGTTATTTGTGATTGTTATATTAAATGATCAAGACTAAATAGATAATAAATGAATTTTGTGTAGACCATTACCATTATCTTATAAACGTAAGCTATAGTACTTCTTACCATGTTTACCAAAAAAATTACTGTTTAGCACTGACACATATGATATCCAGCACAAATAGAGACTTATGAATTATTCTTACCACATTGTGTTAAAAACATAATAAAAACAAAAGAAGAAGGTCGCTATATAAGGATAAACAAAACAATGCTGCTTACCTATTCCTTTCCATTAATTATAGAGTACGATAAAATTAATGGGATATACTGTCATGATTAGTGGAATTGAAATGTGTTATTCATGATAATTGCAATTTTTTTTTTGGGAATTGTAAAATTAGTTTGAATATCTCTTTTCACAATAATAGTAAATCATATCAAGACCTCACTTTCTTTGGTTAGTGTTGTGCCTCAAATCAAAGAATCGTAACAGTTCTACTGTATAAACCAACTTACGTTAGAAGTTAACCACCTTAACTAATAACATAAGTATAACTTACACAAGATATTCATCACTCCACTGTTTGGACACACCCCATTCAATACTTGGTAAGAATCAACATATGGGGTAACTTTTTAAAAATAGATTCTAAAAATAATTTTTATAACTTAAATTTCAATTTAAAATCAAGTTAAAAGCTGTATAAAAGATAAAACCTTGTATTTAATCAAAATTCCAAAAAAAAAAACTATATTGTTACGAAAAGATATAGTACCTATTAAAATTTCACTAAAATCCATAAGCTTGTAAAGTATAAAAAAAATTTCATTAATTGAAAACTAGAGGTCACTTGAAAAAACCTTATTAATTTTCTTAGAAATTAGTACAGTTGATAAACCGAATAGAAATCCAGTTAGGTAATCTTGAATCTTACTCTCCGACTTTGTTCTCTAACCCTTTAGAACTTGGAGTAATACGGATGAGTCTATTGGGAAAACTTGCAAAACAACTATAAGAAATTAGCAACAACTTGCTCAATAAGTGAAACGGAGACAGCAACACATATCCGATACTAAGCAACCAGGGTTTTCAAAAAATTTAATTAGATACAATGTATGATCAAACAAATACCATTACACGATATCGACTGGTTATCGTAAGATTAGAGAAATTGCGTCCACTCTAATTTGGGTTTCGAAGAATTTAATGTCACGTACTCGCGAATTTAGTTACCAAATCGAGGCTCGTGCAATGAAAAACATGCTCCGCTTGAAACTACCTTCGAACCACCGACCCCAACCTGGCGACAACTCTCTCTCCTATTAGTTAGTTTGACTTAAGGTGAGGAGATGACCATTTTTGCTATCCTCAACGAAGGGGATTCGTGTTTAGCCCATACTTCTTAATCGTTTCCCCTAATAAGTTGTGATGTAAGTCTAATTAATGGTTAAGCCAAGTTTATGTTAAATTACTTTTGGAATGATCAAATAAATTCAAATAATCCAAAGCATGTAATATCATGAAGCAATTACTATATCAATCCAACACTTAAATAGCATAATAGTATTTAAGAACATACGTTGTATAAGCACAAGCAACTAAATTTACAACCACAAATAAGACATATATTAAGGTCTCCAAATATTCTTAAACAATATTTCAAAGTGCGATGAAATACTATCCCACTTACCTAAATATAGATGCTCATTCTCCTTATGTGTCACTCTCGTCTTCCTTTCTTATCCTTAAAATTAATATAACAACTACTTTCTAATTAAGTTTTGACCTAACCTTATGATATGGCTATTGTCTGGGTAGCTTCTTACTCATGTTTTAACTCTGATATAGGTATAGAATTCATATACAAATCACTAGCTGATCTACTGTCGAACTCTTAATATGTTCAAGAATGTTAAATACCAGACCACATTATGACCTAATTTCTGATGAAACTTCTGACTTGTCGTCTTAAATTAAATTCTTATTTAAGAAGTTTGCAACTTATATTTTATTCTCTATAAATAATGTAAAGTCCAAGGATAACCTCTTAATGATCCAAATCAAATTTATAGTGTATTCACTATATTTACACCAAGTTACATTCCAAAACACTTTCTGAGTTACTTTATGACTTACACAAAGCATACTTTGAATTTTCAAATAACACAATTCCAACATTCATACCCTTGTTTCCTTACTCTAACATTCTAACCTAATACTCCAAACCTTAAATACAGCTATAAATTAGTACTTGATGACCTAATTATTAAATCAAACACTCATTTTAGCATGTTTCAACCACATGCATATTGAATGAGAAAACTCTAAAATTTAACTTTTGAATTTTTGAAAACCCTTTTTATGGAATCGAATTAAACATGTTGAAATGTTTGTACATAAATTTTGGGATGAAAACAATATTTCAACTTAGAATTTGAAGAATCCGATTGCATTTTTGGATTTTACATGAAAAATTGCCTAGGAAAACAAAAAATCATAATTTTTGGAGCTTGTTTACTATTTTTAGAAAAATCAAATCAAAAATAGCCAAAACCGAAACTTACCACTACTTGGAACCTCCGGCCACCATCTAGGGTAGGGGTTTGTCAGCCATGATTAGTGTTGTTTCTATTATTTTCAGGTGGTTGGGTTCACTCTTAGGTTATGATTTGCCTTTGTAACTCGGATTTTACCCAAAATTACTTTATTCCTTCTTAATTTTTGAAAAATTTGTTTTCAATAATTCTTGAGCTTCCCTGTATTTTTCCCTATACTTAGAGTGTCTAAACTTATTTCCGAAAGTGAGCTATGAAATTTATAAAAGTCCCTCTTATTGATGGAGAATTTATCATGTGGACATATGTTTATTCCCTTTTTCTTAGTTGATTACGTGTTTATAACATCTTTTCTTAATTCTCACAAATTCTTCTAACTTTGCCACGCCTTGCTGCATGATGGCATATGTCTTGTAGAGTTTTAAATAATTTTCTTATCTTTTTTGTAATTTATTTAGTAATATTTATACATTTTCAGGTATTTATGTTAATTAAGGGTATATATATTTATATAATAATTACACCCAATGTATATATATGTATTTTATATATTATTTTATGTATAATATTGATTATATTACTTCCATAAGTTATCTCTAAGTATTCATTAATTTTCGAGGCCTATTTCATGTATTATCAATAATATAATAAATTTATACAATTATGACTATATTTTTAAATTTTGAGCTTATGAAAATTCCGTACACCCTAAATCGATTACTATACCTAGTTGCGTTAATATGAGTCTCATAGTTAGGACAACTTCTTTCAATTTTTCTGATGAATCTTTTCCCCATTCATTAAATTTCCACATTAAAAAATGGATATTAGAGAAGAGACTTCTCTACACCATCTCTTTAGGAAACTAATGACACCGGTAGAGTACGTAGGAATAACATAAGCTCCTCCTCCTCCTTTAACATTGAAGCCTTTATTTGCAAATCCAAAGTGAGCTAAAGAACTTGGTATTTAAAATCTACCCCCACATCAAAGGAGCACTAAGATAAATACTAAGTATATTTTGTAAATTAATTTCAAAAAATTGTGCACACACATTCTTTTTTTTTTTTTTTCCTTTTCCTTAGGAAGTAGATTTGTTGGGGAAAAAAAAAAGGAATTTATGCACATTCGCTCTTTGACCCAATGCTAACAATTATAATTCAAAAGTCCCTACAAAACCCAAAAGTTCTCTTTATTTGTCTTAAAAAAGAATGTACGTCCATGAAAAATAAACAAATTAGGATTAGACTATGGCTTCCAACTCTAATTCCTTCTAAAACATTGTGGATAAGGTACTTGCTACCAACAAGAATAACCAAGAAATAAAAGATCTCTCTGTAGATACTTTATTTTTTCCCCCTTTTTAATTTTTTCTTAATTTTTTAGAATATGTTAAAGGGTCCTAAATTAGGAAAAATACAAAAAAATAGAAAATTAAAGAAAAATAATAATAAATTTATAAAAAATAAGAAATTTTAGAAAAATAAAAAAAAATACAAAAGAGGAAAAAGCACGAAAATAAGAAATTAAAAAAAAAAACAAACAATGGAAAATTTAGAAAAATTGAAAAGTTGCAAAAAAATAGAAAATTTTGAAAAAGTAGAAGATTTAAGGAATTTAAAAAATAATAATTTTTTTAGATAGTTTAAATATAATAGAATTTTTTTATTTAAATAAGGAGATGACCGTTGGGTTTGAAACTTAGATTTGTATCTAACTCATGCTGACCTAATCCATATGTACAATTTAATTGTATATAGGGATAAGGTATAAACCAAGGATCTCACAGATAAATACTTAAACTTAAATTAGGTTTAGCTTGAAAGTCAGGAGTCTAAATCTTAGTAAAGGCATGAAAAGCCTTTTTTTTTTTTTTCCAAAATACACACTAGCCCATTATCTACAGCACATAATGCTATGTGTCAAGGCATCATCGTGCTGTGTGTCAACTGTGGGATACATTGCATTACCACACAACACGTATTGCCACATGGCATGACGCATGTTGTCACATGGTGTAACATGTGTCATCACGTCATCGCCACATGTCTTTCAAGACACGTATCAGTTCCTCGTTAGTTGGTATTTTTAACGTAGCGCCACATTAGTGCTTTCCTTTCTCTTTTTTCCCATTTCTTGCATTTTCCCCAAATTTTTCTTGTACTTTCTTTCTTGGTTGGTCAACTTCAACATTAATTTGAGGCAATTTATTATTGCAATTTCACTAAATTAATAGTGAAATTTCCAAATAGGCATATCCTATTGTGAATTGAATCTAAAATCAAGCTCGGATTCATTCATTTACTCATTAAAATTGGGATTTCAAAAAATGGAAAAAAAGAGGAAATCTTAGGGGTCATTATTTTCATTTTTACTAATTCTTGAACTTCGCCTACAAGAAAAAAACCATCCTTCTCTCTCGCATAGGCAATTTTTTGAACAAAAGGGTTCCATTTTTTTGAACTACGCCTATACACAGCCATTAAACTCTCTCTCTCCCACACCCAATCTTATATAAACGAAACAACACCGACCCACTTCCTCGCTCTCTCACTTCAACCGAAAAACAACACACACACACAGCAAAGGGGGGAAATATGCACATAATTCACTCCCTCTTTCTCAACCACCACATCCTCAACCCCTCTCTCTCTATGAACACCATCACGTACAACTGAACCCACCCTCCACCACTAACCCCCCCACCCCCTTTCTCTCTCTCTCTCTTACTGGTTCCACCCCCCATCGTCGCCCTCACTCTCTCGATTTCCATTCTTAACTCTTCTCAACCAATACGACATCAACCATAACCATCCCAAACACACACACAAACCCACGGATCTCTCTCTCTCCGAACACCATAACTAAAACCAAACACACACAAGCCCCTCTAGCTCTCATGGACATCTCATACCCCCCCGCTCTCTCAAACCCAACCATATATCAAGCCACTCAACCTCCACTCCCTAAACTCTAACCCCTTACTACAAAATCAACCCCTATCTTTCGCACAATACCCACTAAGAACACACATAAGGCAGTAGATCTCCCTCTTGACCTGATCTCTCTCTCTCGGCCTAACATTACCCTCTCTCCACCAAACCCCCCGACCCACTATCCTCTACAGCAACTAAACCGAGCATAGTTGCAACAATACAACCACGATCTCCATCGCCACCATTTTCCGTCGACCACCCAAAACCACCAAACAACCGTTGTTGGCTACGGCACTTTCCCTACACCCCCTAATCCTAATCAGATTAAACTTAAATTTGTATAATAGAGAACACCTTCCTCTCGTGACCACCTTCAAACCATAACCCCCACCCTTGCCACAACCTCTTCGCCTGCCACTTACTTCAACTAAGGATGGAGAAATGACCATTTCAACTATCCTCATTGAAGAAAGTTAGTATTTGACCTTTTCAACTATCCTCATTGAAGAAAGTTAGTATTTGACCTGATACTCTTAATTGTTTCCCCTAATAAGTGTTATATATGTCCAATTTCATGGTAGTCGAACAATTATTAGTTGTAATTAGGGGTGACCAATCAAGTTCATATAATATAGAAACAATGCAATCATGCAGAATATCACACCAAGTAGTTCAACTCCTGTCACAACTAAATACCAAACACACACATGGCATGTGCACAAACAACTAATTACAATCTCCAAATACTTTAATACAGTATCCCAACTAGCAGTAAAGCTATAATCCCAACTAGCAGTAAAGCTATAATCCCAACTTACCAATTCAGATGCTTACTATAGGAGACTCAAATTGTCAACAGTCTGACCACTGGGGGATCTTATATACACAAAACTGAAATTTAGTTTTCGTAATAGTTACGAAAACATTAGGGTTTTATCTAAAACAGTTATATTTATAATATATTATTATAATAATATATAGTTTTATTTTATATATATATGTATATCGAGTTAAGTTATTAATTATTAATAATATACATAATTATACTATTACATATAATATATCGTTTTGATCATATTAAAACGTACTTTTGATTTGTTACGGCAGGGTTATCATAATACGTACATTATATTCTAGTAATATTATAGAATTATAGGTTATATTACCTAAGATTATTCAATTTTAGTAAAAATAATGTCGTTAAGTTTGTACAGACATAATGACACGCATTACGAGTCCTAATTTTAAAAATGACTTTTAACGAGTAATTCGAGTTTTTAACACAGTTATATATATCTAAATAAATATTATCGTATTATACTTATTTTATGTTATTAAACTATATCTTACCTAATTTGTCAATATAACTCTATAATAAGGGTATTATTGAATCCTAATACATATACAACATATCCCGGTTATTAAAATATCATTAAATATATTAAAAATATAATTTTTATCCAATCTAATTTGTACACATATAGATAGTTTTTATTCAATTATTTATCATATTTTAACTTATTATTGCTAAAAATACGTCCCGATTTGTAATTTAAGCCATTTTACTACATAAATTCGTAATAAATAGCTTAGTTACTAAATAATTCCCTAAAATTTTTTATAGACTCTTAAAAATATGAGGAATTCAGTCATCACTTGGTTTCAGGTTTTCGATTTATCGCCTATATATTTGAAATTATGATTTTACCTATACATTACACTTAATTACCCAAATATGATTCCTTTTGCACAAAATTATTTTCAACCTATCCTAACATCATTAGACTCCATTAGAAATCAATATAGGTTAATTTCACCATTTAATTTCATAAATCGTATTTATTTCACATTTTCAACCTAATTTCTAGTTATTTTTAGGTCAAAAAATATAATAAATATTAAAAATACTCAAGTAAAAATTCAGGCTACATAGAAATTAAATATATATCATGTACATCCTACACAAAAATTTTGAGCTAGAAAAAATATTATTTGATATATTTATTTTGAAAATTAAAATTTGGATGAATAATGACTTTCTTAAGCAAGTATATTAAATATTAAAAATTAAAAAAATATCACACAAAAGCATGTATGAAATAATTTAAATATAATTTTTTTCAAATTTTTCTGGATAGATTTGTTTTTTTTTTAAATTATTAAAAAACAGGGCAAAAATTTGATCTAACTGTTTTTAGGTGCTTCGGCGGCCATGAGGTAATAAGGGGGGGGGGGGGGGGTTATTGGATCAGCTAAGCATGGGGTGGACTGGTGGTAGCCGGTTAGGTTCCACAATAGATTCACTTTGGGTTCGGTTTCTACCCTAACTCGAAAATTCCTCTATTTTTCTTATTTTCTTTCTATTTTTCCCACAAAATTTTCTTTAGATGATCTGGTTCCTTAAGTGTCGAATGTGAGGTTCTAGAGCCCTTTTATACTACTTTAACTTGGTTGCTTTCCTCCTTTATTTTTTTATAATTTTTTTCTTGCTTTTTCCTCAATAATTGTGAGTAAGAGGTGGTTATTTCATATCAATTTACTTTTGAATCGGCACATTCCAATTTTCCCCAGCTTGCCATGGAAGTTTTCCAGCTAGTTCAGCAATTTTGAAGACTTTTGGATAAGTTTTGATGAGTATTTTGCTTAAATATTAATATTATATATATTATACTGGTGTTTAGTTATTTTATTAATATACGAATATATATCTTATGTATATATCACATATAATATATAACTATACTCATATAATTATGTTTCTAACATCTCTTTTATTTTTAAGATATATTTCTAAATTATTTTTATGAATTCAACACATTATATACATACATTTAAGTAATTCAGGTACTCATAAAAATACATTTATATTCATATAATAAATTATACTATATTATCTCATTTTATAACTTAATTAACTTATCTCTAAGTTCTCGTCGCATTCCGAGTATAATTTTAGGTGTTTCGAGTAATTTGGTATTATATTAAATAATCAAACTTCTATGAGCAAAATTGGGATTTTAAGTTATTATTTCCAAAATCTAACTTCACTAAATCACTTCAACTGACTTTTCTATCTTAGTTGTAAAATTTTAGCTTAATCAAATAACTTTTCCCTAAATACTCTAAATCTAGGCTCGATTGTTCTAAATACAATTTTAAGAACTGACAATTATCTAATGCTATAATTGAAATACAATGAAAGACATTAATCTTTTGCAAATTCTAAAGTGTCATATGGTAGGCATCGGCTATACAAAGTTGCAATGTAATTTTCACCTTTTGCTTTTAAATAAATGTTGGTGTTGTGGGCTTAAAATTTTCTAACACGTTCATGCAAACATGAAGAAACTATAACAAACAAAATACTTGTTTTTTTATTTCATCCTTCGTTGAAATTTGAACATTTTTCTCATTTTGAGCTCCTCGATTTTTCTTAAGAAAGACTACTAAGGTTTCAATACGATCTTGACTCCTTTTTATTTCGAAGCAATAGATTCGCTCTAACAGATTTTTTTTTTCTTTCGACTATACAATTGTTTTTTCCCCTTCTTAGGGGTAGAAGCAATACTTCACTATTATAGGCCTCGCTTATGTATATTAACTATTATCATATGCATAAATTAAAGTAGAAAATTGACAAGAGAATAAGGTTTGCACATTTTCACAAGATTAGGGGTGCATTTGCACATTTTGAAATAAAAGGGGATATCTAGATATAGATACATATTCTATTACTAAGGAGTATAAGTATAAGAAGAAGTTAACGGAAGAAAAAGATAATTCCTCATGGAATTTGGTCCTTACGGATTCATAATAGAATTTTTCTAATAAAGTATTTTTTTTTTTGGATAAACAAGATAATATCATTCAAAACATGCCACTAGTAGAAAGTCCACAAACAACATGTCCCATAGGTAAAAAAAAAAAAACATATCCATCCTATGCCTAAAGTAGGGATAATAGTTCTTCTCTCACTAGAGTCTTGTAAAAGATCTAAAAAGTTGCTATGAATTGAGATAAACATAGATATGGATAATGGTAAGAAGTTTAACAAAATGGAAGTTCCTAGGATTTGAAGTCCTTACTTTGCCAAGTGATTAGATGCTCCATTCTTCTCATAGGCGACCTTGCATAGAGAAACATTATCAAACATAGTAAGAACTTGTTTACACTCTTGGAGGATCGTATGATAGCAGTCAACATCTATCTTGCTATTCTGAATCCATTCTATAGCTGGCTATGAGTCTGTAACATAAACTACTCTACGGTGGCCTTTTTTATGATCAAAATTAAGTCTTTCCTTTAAGGCGAGTAATTTAGCTTCGATCAACAACATTTTAGAATGTCGTTAGTGTAATGCCTAGCAAACTACTCCTTTGTGATTTGTACAAATAATTTTGATTCCCACCTTACTAAGTCCTTTAGGTATAGTAGCATCACAAGCAATCTTCACCCAACCAGACTCTATGTTTGGTTTTGGCAAGAGAAGATTTCGGCATTTTAGTAGCAACTTTTCTTTCCTTTAAAGGACCATCATTTGGATACCTCCCTACTGATCTTGTCTTCACAGTTCTCATCATCCTTCATTTGTCAAAAGATCTTATTGTTCCTCCTCCTCTAAATATTTTTTAAGGCGGTCAAAATGACAACTTGTCAAAGGGGATACATGCTCTTCTAATTCAACTTCATTATCTTGCAGTTCCTCTTAAGCCAGGCAATTAAATCCTCAAAATTATATGCTCTTGTCTATAGCATAATTCGTAAGCAGTTCCATAGGATCCGGTTGTAGTGGTAGTTAAGGAGAGTATCTTACACTGTTTCAAGCTTGTTGTTGCACAGTGGACAAATAGCATTCACCAATAATCAATGTTTTTGCATGTCATCCCCTGTAACTAGCCCATTATGCAAGATCCTCCAAATAAAGAATTGGGTATTTAGATATGTAGGGAGTTTCCATACCCATCCCTAACTCCTATTGCAACTTTCTAGCTATCCTTCTTTTAAGAGCTAAATATAAGCTAACTTGGTTGTAAGCTCTCCATCTAATTGGAAGGGTCGCCGCGCAACGTCCCCATCCTCTTCACCTATATTGAGAACTAAGTGTCCCAACCTACTTTGAATAACATCGACCAAGGGGTAGCTAATAATCTCTTCATCTTCCCCTCATGTTGTCCCAAACTTGGGAAATATGAAAGGTATCGCGTACTTATTTAAAGGTCCAAACAATCAACTGCCCATAAGTGTTTCACTAGACTAGATATCTACCCAAAACCTCGCTGCTTTGCTATTCTTGATTTTAAATTATACATGTCCTTCAATCCATTCTGTTGATTTATTTTAATCTAGTAAACATAAGCAACCCTTTCTTCTTCCAACTTCCTTCTTATTGCAAGTGGTACTTTTGGTTCGTGGGAGTAGTCCATAACAACTTTTTCTGTTTTAGTTGCTACGCAAGGTTAGCAAAGTTTACCTTGTTTCTTTGTTGGAAGCCCATTATCCCTAAACCTCTAGTCTCTTTGGGATACTTAAATTTATCTTAGCTTATCCAGTGCATTTTCTGTCTTCCATTTGGGTTTCCCTAAATGAAATCTATGGGTTCTTTCAAGCTTATTCATCAAACCCTTTGCCATGGAATTCACTTAAAAGTTTATAGGAATCAAACTACCAGACCTTTAACCCAAGCCTGAATGCGAGATCTTGAGAGACTAGTGAAGCGAATTCTATTGTTTTAGCCAACTCCTGCTAATGTGAAGCTAATCCTTACTGTTGGCCAACTCCATATGCAGAGCCGAGTAACTTCTCATCTCTTAATAGTTAAGTGCCAACCTAAAATGTGCTCTATTGATAGCTTGACCTTCATACGTCTGCTCGGCCATGACTATATCGACCTTCAATTCGGCCGTATTGGTGTCGAGAACCCCGGCACACATCCACACCTATGTCTACTCAAAGGGACCCCTAGGTTTGCTCAACACCTCTACTTGATGACCTCATTCCTGACCATATCATTTGTCAGTTTTTGCCAAAAGCGTCTCTAGTAACCTATTGCCACGTGTTTAGTCCCACGTAAAAGGATTCTGCTATACTAACCATTGATTTCTTTGATTTTTCATTTGTACCATTTATTATTCCTTGTACATTACTTTTTTTAGGCAATACCCTTTTTATCCTTTCCATTTTAGGTAAGATGCCCTAACATTTGGGGTATAAATACCCTTGTAATATATAGCCACAACAATCATCATACATTTGATATCGAATATACTCCCCATTCGTGAGCTAAGTGTGCTTACTTTCCTCTTCTTACTATTATCCTAACCCTTAAGCAAGGCTAACTAGCAAGTAACCTTACGAAGTTGCTTGTGCATCATGTCAAGTTAACTTGCAAGTCAGTGGAGTTTCCTTGACATGTTATATCCTTAGAATCATTAATGGTTTTGCTTGTTCATCTCGTTTACTTATTCCTTATTTTTCGCTTTTCATCACCCTTCATCTTACGCTTGGACTAATCTTGATACGAAAGCCCTTGTTTGCTCTCGATGCGGCGTATCATCTTGGTATCATAGCGGAGGTTCGTCTAGGTAAGTTGTGTTTAAGATTTCTTGTGAGTTACGTTTGTTGTGATACCGTGTTATAGTTGCATAGAAGTTAGCCATGAGTGTTTGAGTAAATAGAAGGCATAGTAGTTTGCTGTGGTTGTATACTTTGTTTTGCTCGATTTCAAACATATGAAAACAAAGCAAGTTTTAGGTGGGTTTATTATTCTTTGGAGTAGTTGTTATGTTTGCTAATAAACAAGGATAGCGTCTGTTGTTTCGAGGATTCTATCTTTGTTACCGAGTTTTATAGAAGAGAATGATGGATCTCAATGTCAACACTGGTATTAGAGACGATAATAATGGTATGGTCCACCGTGGTTAGGAACTCTAAAATACCCTTAGAAGTACAAATGAGCGAATTGATGAGGTAGCTAACCTCATAGCCAATTTGACCAAAGTTGTTCATGCATTGGCCTTTCAACCTACTGAGAACATATAGAATACTTTACAAGCTGCTCGACCTGCGAAAGGATAAATCCCAACTCAATGAGCTTAAGGTAGAAGAGTAGGAGGACGAGTACAAAGAAGGATTAACTTAGGTGATATGGATGATGAAGGAGAAGAAAAGTACAATGAGGAAAGGGAGTGAACTCAAGCACCTTAAGTTGCCGACCATTTGACGCTTCAATGGTTCTAAAAATGCTGACAACTATCTACATTGGGAAGAAAAGGTAGAGCATATTTTTTATTATTACCGGTATGAAAACCATGAGAAAGTGAGGACTATTGCTATAGAGTTCTCATGTTATACTACGATGTCATAGAAGAACTTTCAAATAATGAGAAGACGAGAAGGATATAGGGAAGTAAACACTTAGCCTAAGATGAAGAGGATACTTAGAAATAGATTCATGCTAGATACATATCTACAAGACACTTTTTCTCGGCTTCAAGAGATGAGATAAGGAGGTCAAATTATTGATGAGTATGTTCAGGAGTTTCAAATACTCATGATTCAATATGAAGTAAATGAACTATCAGCTCAAATAGTATCTAAATTTCTCACTAAATTGAGAAGCGGCATCCGAGATGTTGTAGAACTTCAATAGTTTATTGCATTGGATGAGGCCATAAGAATAACCAAGCGAATAGAAAGGCAGAGGAAGAATAGGCTGAGCTGACCTCCAATGAACTGACTAGTCTAATCAAGCTAACCTGTTTAAGGAAGTTACTGAGCTCAGCAAAGTACCGAGCTAAGTAGAAAAATAAATGTTAGAGTTGATCGAAAGGGCCAACCAACTGATGGTGTGTACTGTTGAGAACTTATGAGAAGGGATAAAGATCTGGGAGGAAGCTAAGCCAGATCAAGTGTTTTAAGTGTCAAGGGTTCAGGCATATGGCCACCTAATGTCGAAACAGGAGAACTATGATTATCAAGGGATATGCCCCAAAGATTGAAGTAGATAGCACAGATGAGGAATCGGATGAGCAAAAAGAAGTAGAGGAAGAGATTGAGGTTAATGCTGAATTAGTTAAGGAAGATGTGTTTACTAAAGATCTGGAAAGCTAACTTTGGATGTCTAACGTACGATGAGTTTGGAATCCTTTACTAAGGAGGAGTAGAGAGAGAATTTGTTCCACATCACATGCAAGATGAACGATCAAGTATATGCACTTATAGTAGATAGTGGAAGTCACACTAATGTCGTGTCTGCCAACCTAGTTAAAAAGCTTTTTTTGTCGACTAGCTCACACCCAAAAATATATAAGTTACATTAGCTAAATGAGAAGAGAGCACTACATTTCACTCAACAAGTTTTGCTGCTGATCTTTTGGAAATTATTCTGATGAAATTCTCTATGACGTGCTATCCATGTGTACATCTCATGTGTTGCTAGGCAAACCTTGGCCTTTTGATCGAAGGGTAATATATGATGGATTCAGGAACACCTATGTGTTTAAGAAGGATGGAAAGAAGATCACTTTGAACCTTATGACGCTAAGTCAAGTTAGCAAGCTACAAGCTACAAGCTACAAGCTAAACTTACTTGAAGACTTAGGAAGACTCTGATTCTAAGTAGAGCAGAGCTCCGAAAAGCTATTAACATCAACATACCAACTTTTTTTGTTAATCAGATGACTCTTAAAGTTAAAGGAGTAGATTAAGCTACACCTAGAGGTCAAAGAGCTATTGGATGAGTATATCGACCTGTTTCCTAAACAGTTGCCTAAGAGATTACCTCCTTTTAGAGGCATTGAATATTGCATTGACTTAATACTCGACGCTACCTTACCAAATAAACTAGCTTATCGAATGAACCTTAAACAAGCTATCGAACTTTAGAGACGAGTCAACGAGCTACTGGCAAAAGGATATGTAAGGGAGAGTTTTAGTCTTTGTGCTATGGTAACGCTTCTTGTGTCGAAAAGAGATGGTACGTAGTATATGTATGTGGACAGTAAAGTTGTTACATCCTGAAGTTATAGAGTCATAACAGTCCTCTTATGATTGTAACTGACTTCACAGTCTCTATCATAGACATAATTTACACAAGGCGTTCATGACTCCTCCTTTGAAGTAAATATCGCAATTAAAATTTAAGCAAAAATTTAAATCAAAAGCCAGAACCTTAAGTCATATATACATAATTACATCTATATGGTCTTATAATCCCAGGAATTTCAACATACTGCGATAATCCGTTAACGAACATATCACCATACCAATTAATAAACCTATAAGTACTGACAAGACATTAAAGGACTCGTCATACAGCTAGTTGATCCACACTCCCTATAGCTTCAAAAAGAAACTGACCTAAGGGTAATTATACTGCAACATATCAGTCAGAATCTGCAAGAAAATCTACATGGGTATGAGCAACCATAGCTTAGTAAGTTAGGTAGACTTACGAATGCATAACAAACACAAATAGGGTTATCGAACAATTAATTATATGCAATACGACAAGCAAATACCATCACACAATATGGTCTGATTTGTTGTGAAATTAAAGTAATTTCATTCGCTCTAATTCGAATTAAGGAGTTTTTTATACTTATGCAACAGCTCACAACCAAACCCAGGTTTGTACAATTGAGACACCGTTCTCCTTATGACTATTATAGATACCCAATTTTTACTTTCTTTATTTTATTTTATTTTCTCAATAGGTCCTAAATTAGGAAAAAAAACACAAAAAAATAGGAAATTAAAGAAAACCCCAAAAAATAAAGAAATTTAGAAAAAATTAGAATTCTAGAAAAATACAAAAAATTAGAAAAATAAGAAAAAGTACAAAAAAATAAGAAACTTGGACAAATATCAAAAAATAGGAAATCTAGAAAATAAAAATTGAAAAATTTAGAAAATAGAAAAAATGGAAAAAAATAGAAGATTTTAGGGAATAATAATTCAATAGGATAGATTTTTTAAATTTTAAAATAAGTTTAGAAGTTAGGTCGTTGAGCTTGGACATAGATTTAAATCTAGCTTTGGTTGCCTTGGTCCATATGTATAATTTAATTATATATATGGATAAGGCACAAGTTAACAGCTTAACGGTAAAATATATGGATTAGGCATTGGGTTTAATATAAGGTTAGGGGTTTGAATCTTAGTGAAAGCATGTAAAAACCTTTTTATTTTTATCACATCAGGAACTATCATGTATCAGGATCTCATTATGACACGTGGCAACATCAGATTGGATGACCAATGTTGACGTGGCGCTATGTGGCAGCCATGTAGCATGCCACGTCAGCTGCCACATGTTACTATTGACAGGTGGCACGCTATGGTTGGTTGGATCGGCTGATGTGGCGCTACGTCAACTTTTGCCCTCTTTAGCCCTTCTCTTTCTCTCTCTTTTCCCTTGATTTTCTCCTCTTTCCCGGTTAATAACAGCCTACTCCCTTTACTTTAGCTCCAATTTTTGCACAAATTCTACACATACAAATACGTGATTTCTTGCAATAATCTTGTTTACCACATAGCCTACTTCGAATTGTTGTCAAAAATAGGTCTAGATTCAATTAAGAGCACATTCAAATATGGCTTTAAAAATTGAATAAACTTAATTTTTGGACATTTTCATTTACTTTGATTTTTGACTTTCCTTGATTTCTAAGTTAAATTCATGTATAAAAAGGGGTGTTGGAGGACATTCGAATCAGACACGACCACTCTCAATCAAAATCAAAATTACAAACTCTTTCTCTCTCTCTCTCTCTCTCTCTCTCTCTCTCTCTCTAATCACTCTTAAGTCACGCCATAGCTATTACTAGCTTCCCTTTGGCCTAAATACTCGAACCCAACCACCTCTATGCCTTATCGTAGCCCTTAGTAGCACCACCAAACACTTACCATTGAAACCTTGACCCACGGCTACCACCTCTAACTACCTTAAGTCCAAACAAACCCCATCACAACGCTCTTCGACCTCCTTAACCCCAAAACCAATCACTCGCTCACACCCAGCAACCCATACACGACCCAACCACTACAACTACCTACGGTTGACTTCCAAAACACTACTAAACAAGCTCTAAACACCATGGCATAAAAAATATCCCCCATTCCTCAATAAAATACTCACGAGAATCACCTTTCCCACTTGATTCGGTGGCTGAATTAACTTGAATCACGCCTTGTTGCAGTTGTTACTGAGCTTGAAGACAACTCGAACCCGACTTAGATCCGCGCACCAACTCGAACTCTGACCCGAGAGCCACTCGAACTGATTCGACCCACGCCTCTCTCGTAGTCCAAACCAATTCCAATCTGAGTTGTATTTTTTTCTTTTTCATTTATTTATTTGTGTTTTATTTATTTCCTAATTGTAAATGTAATCAAATAAAAAAAAGAAAAGAAAAGAGAAAGTAGTTTATTTATTTTATTTTTAGTTTAATGAAAAAAAACAATAAAAGTAAAAATGAATAAATACATAAGTTAAAGAATAAAAATTATTTTTTAACACTTAGAAAAATTAAGTTTTCAAAAAAAATAATAAACGAACCTTTTACAAATTAAGACTAGCTTTAGATTTTTTTAAAAAATAATAATAATAAATTTCCAATTTATGATTTCTTTTTTTAGAAATTTTTTTAAATAAACCAAATTGAATTAAAAACGTAAATTTGGCATATTTTTAGAATTAAAACAAAATCAACCCACTAAAAATTTTACAAAAGAACTACATACGTTTGATCTTGAATAATAGGTACATAAGCACCAATGGGGCGATGATAAAAATAAAAAAACTTGATTTTCCCTTTTTAGTTTAGATTGTCTGAATTATCCTACCTAGGTAAATAATTGAGTTATGTTTTTTAAAATTAAAATGTAATTTTTAAGGTTAAAATTAAATTTGAAAAATTAGTGGTACCCGTAAGGGTTTAAAATTCCTAACACCCGAATCCAAATCTCTTAATTTAAGACCCTTTTTCAGAATCGGTTTTTATCAAAAGTTAGTGACTAAGTTATAACCAATTTACTCAATTGATTATAACTTAACCATTTTTTTTTTCCGACTTCAGTCGGGTGGCGACTTCAAATAATTTTCAAATTAAAAACTGGTTTTTTTTAAACCTTAATCAATAGTCAGTATTAAATAGGTAGGATTTAGTTAAAAGAAACCTAATTTAAAAAAGAACTGAGAGGTGAAAAAGATCAGGCTCAACAACTATCCTTTGAACCATTGCCTTCATTCTTACCACAACCTCCTCTCTTGTCACTTAGTTTAGCTAAGGATGAAGAAAAGACCATTACGCTATCTTTTTTTAAGGTGACGATGTTTAGGTAAAGAATCCTAATAGTCTTTTAAAGGGTTTTAATGCATGTCTAATTAGGGTATTTAGGTTAGTTATGATTAAGTACGGTTTAAGATGATTAAACAATTTCACACCATTCAATTCACAACAGACACCAAACATAACACATATTTCAGCACAAAATCAAATACATATAAGTACATGCATATAACTACCTATAAGCACAATCATGTACAATCATACACAATCTTAAGCCTCCAAGTACTTTAAAATACTATTCCAAAATATGATAAAGTATTCAACCTGACTTCCTTGGAATCCTTGGTTCACTCACTCAACTTATCGCAAATCGACTTGTCTCTACGTCTCCTATAATATAAATACTCTTTTAGTATTTATATCCTTATAATATATATACATTTTAGGTTATGATTTAACTCAATTTTTCATATATACATATTATTTATTATCGATTCATTCTAGGTTAGTTTTGAGATCGGTTTCCGATTCTAATTTCGATTTAGGTTCTAATTTAGTTTCAACTACAAGTACTATACATAAATCCTTAAAAAGCGTTCTGAACCTTAATGTGAAATTAATTACATTAAGCTTGAGTATCTTAAGTATTACTTTTGGTCTTTAATCAGTATTCTAATCCTCATTTATGTATCAAATTTATTCCTAGTGCAAGAAAATTTTATATTTTTCATATAATTATCTAAATTTATGTTTCCTACCAGATTTATTATATAATAATAATATTATTATATTATCCATTTTAACCTAATATAATATATTTATTATAATTCCAATTTCACATACTATTAAAATTACATATATTTACTACATAATACTCATAATAATTACATCTAATACTCCAAATGCTGCAATTATCATACCACATCAGATATGAATATCTTAAAACACCTAATTATACACTAAATTAGTAATTATTCAATTAACCATTAATTAACCCCAAAATAACTAATTATATATATTTTAAAGGCCTAAAAATTACTTTAAATTTTAAAAAATTTATTTCTAAAAAAAGGCTTCATAGCACTATTTTACATCACTTAAGTAGCCCACACAAAAATTTTAAGCTTAAATATATATTCCTAAAACTATTTATTTATAAATCGAAATATGCTTGGGTTTATACAATTTCTTAAGCATTACATATTTCCAAATATAATTGAATCAAACCAATATTTTTCCTTAAATCTACATACATAAAAACATCATATTATTAAATTTCATAACTTTTTGGATAAAATTGATAATTTTAATAAATTAAACAAAATCAAGTTGAAATTGGACTCACCTAGCCATTGGACTTCCAGCCACCAGTAGTTATCGGTTAGCCTAAGTGGTGGTGGTAAGGTGTTTTGGTGGCGGTGGTTTGGTTCCAATTTGCCGTGGATCGTGGGTTGGATCTACAAGCTCTAATTACACAAATTTTTTCTAATTTGTTAAAAAAAACCCTAACTTTCTCTTTTTCAATTCTCTCCAATTTTTTTAGACTCTAAACAGACCAAATGAGCTTCTATTAAGGTTTGGGTATTTATAGAGCTACATAGGAATTTTTTTTCATTAATTTTGAGTAGAGATTAGCCTTATCTTATTCCCATTTTGACTTTCTAGTTGGTTTATTCTAATTGGTTGAATTTTTATCTTTCTACCTTAACACACCACAACCTGATTCTAAACAAATCCTTACTTTTCCTTTTTTTCTTTATTTTTTTGTAATTTTCTTTAGTTATTTGGCATTTTTCTAGCATTTTTTGGGTATTTTAGGTAATTTAAGTATTTTTACCTACACGTAAATATATATAGAGTATAAGTAAATATTTCTAAATATTATTTATGTTATTCTATTATTTTAAGTGTGCATACAATTTATCTTTAGTGACTTGTAAGTTATCAAAACTCGTTTTTACGCATTTTTGATAAATAACGGGTAATATATTTATAATTTGATATTATAATATTTTATTATTTTATTACTTGTTTTCCTAAATTCAAACTTACGAGTTTACTTTTACTAATATTTCTAACGTTATTATAATAATTTAAATTCGATCGAATCTTTTAATCAATTACCCTAAACTCTACATACCAAATCTAAGCTTCTAGATGTAGGGCTTACAAGAGCCGTGAACAAGATCATGATTAAGTACCGGTATCCTATCTCTAGGTTGGATGACATGTTGGATGAACTAAATGGAGCTAGTGTCTTCAGTAAAATTGATCTGAAATCTAGCTACCGTCAGATTCAAATAAGGTCTAAAGATGAGTGGAAAACTACATTCAAAACTTAGCATGGACTTTACGAGTGGATGATAATGCCCTTTGGCTTGTCAAATGCCTCAAGCATCTTCATGAGATTGATGAACCATGTGCTAAGAAACTTAATCAGGAAATGTGTCGTAGTGTACTTTGACGACATCTTTGTGTATAGTGTTGACTAGTTGAGTTACTCTGAGCATCTCTGTGCCATACTTGATGTACTCTGAGCCGAGAGGATATCTAGAAATTTAAAGAAGTGTTATTTTTGCTAGAAGGTTTTTTTAGGATATGTAGTTAATGGAGGAGGCTTGTGAATCGATGATGAGAAAATCCGAGCTATTGTCAAATGGTTGACTCGAACCACCTGTACTAATATGAGAAGTTTCCATGGACTAGTATCCTTCTATTAAAGATTCATCAAAAACTTTAGTGCTATTGTTACACCCCTTACTGAGTTGATAAAGAAGAATATCGAATTTAAATGGGGCGAGAGAGAGGAGAGAAGTTTCGTTCAAGTAAAAGCAAGATTGACTTTCGCACTAGTATTAGCTTTGCCCAACATCAAGAATATTTGTGACCTCAAATGTGATGCGTTGGGATAGGTGCTGTCTTGATGTAAGAGGGCCGACCAATTGTTTACAATAGTGGGAAGCTAAGAGGACCTTAGTTAAACTACTCAGTATATAAAAAAAGAACTCTTAGTCGTTATTCGAGTGCTCTAAGTGTGGCAGCATTATCTATTGTCGAGAGTGTTTATCATTTATATAGATCAGAATCTTTGAGGTACCTCAGAAGTTAAACCAAGCTATCAAAGCAGCAAGCGCGGTAGTTTGAATTCCTAAAGGGAATCAACTTTGTGATCTGGTACAAACAAGGCAAGAATAATGTAGTTGTCGATGCTCTATCGAGAAGACATGTTCTTTTTATAGAGTTGCAAACAAAACTGTTAGGGTTTACGAACATAAAAAAACAATATTCTTAAGACCCCTATTTTGGTCCTATATTTGGATAATGTACTGAAGGAAGAACGGTGGATGACTATCACATGGAAGATGGATATCCATTCCGAAGAGGCAAGTTATGTGTACCAACCTATTCTTTAAGAGAATTACTTGTTAAAGAAGCTTATTCCAGTGGACTTTCCGAACATTTTAAGGAGAAGAGGATGTATGAGTTATTGAGTGGATGAGTCTTTTGGCTAAAGATGAGGTAAGATGTGCATCAAATTATTGAGAGCTATGCTACTTGTAAGAGGGCTAAATGCCAAGCCGAATAAGGAAAAGCAATGCCTTTACCTGTCCTAATCAGACCTTTGACTGAGTTGAGCATAGACTCTATTCTCAAATTACTGAAAACTACGCTAGGCAAAGATTCAATGATGGTCATCATGGATAGATTTAGTAAGATGGCACACTTTATGCCTTACTTTAAGACTAACGATACTTTGACTATTGCTTCTCTTTTTGCAAGAAATTGTTCCATTACACGATGTGCCAAGAAGTGTAGTCTTAGACAAAGATCCAAAGTTTATGAGCCATTTCTGTAGTACTCTTTGGCGATAAATGGGAACTAAACTACTATTCAACACTTCCTATCACCCCTAAATCGATGGCCAAACAGAGGTAGTTAATCGTACTTCAAGATCACTACTCTAAGCTATAATGGGGAAGAATTTAACTGATTAGGATGTTTATTTGCCTATGGTGGAATTTGCTTACAACCATACTGTATACAATACCATCAAACAAATACCCTTTGAAGTCGTCTATGGTTTCAATCTAGAACTACTCCTTAACCATGCCCCTATACCCATGTTCGAGTAAGAAGACCTTAACGCAAAAGCTTGAGCATAGTCTTTACAATAGATCTACGAGAAAGTTACCTAATAGATTAACCAAGCTGCTAAGAGAACGAAAGAAAGGAGTAAAGGAAGGAAGTCAACATAGTTTCAGCCCGAAGATTTGGTGTGGCTGCACTTGAGCAAGCAGAGGTTTCCAAACAAAATAAAGAATAAGTTGTTCACTCGAGCCGAAGGTCCCCTAAGAGTACTCTAAAAGATCAACGACAATGCCTATCGATTGGAATTACCCCAAGACTGTGGAGTCTCTAATACCTTCAACATTATGAACCTCAACCCCTACTAACTTGAGAGAGTATTGAGCAAAGACCAATGGAATTTGATCCTAAATCTAAATCAACCCAAAGGGGATGATAGGAATCAAACTATCGGACCTCTAACCTGAGCCCAAGTACGAGGTGTTGAGGGACTAATGAAGTGAATTCTACTGTTCTAGTCAACTCATACCGAGGTCGAGCTGTCCTCACTACTAACTGATAAGTTCCTAATTGCACATATTTTATTTAGTGATTTTTGATGATTTTTCTTGATATTTGAGTTTATTTTTAGATAATAATACTTAATTGAGTAAAATTTTATTTTCTAGGTTTTAAAACGATTTATGCGAGAAAATAAGAAGATAAAAACAAATTTCACTCAAATTAGAGCTAAAATGAGCAAGTTATGAAAGTTTGAAGATTGACATAGCTAAACAACACAACCGTATCATTTCCAAGCGAAATTGGAGTTGATTTTCTACTGTTACAACCTAAGATACAACCAAAAGACACGATCA
Organism: Lumnitzera littorea; assembly: GCA_024138015.1. Classification (NCBI taxonomy): domain Eukaryota; kingdom Viridiplantae; phylum Streptophyta; class Magnoliopsida; order Myrtales; family Combretaceae; genus Lumnitzera; species Lumnitzera littorea. The sequence goes on along the minus strand of JAMXBB010000001.1, from coordinate 150,279,891 downwards.
TGTCATTTCAAATTTAAAAAAAAAAAAGAAGAAGAAGAAGAAGACAAACATGAAACACAATTAAGTACACAATCAAAAGACACAAGACACGGCTGTATCCCTGGTCGTATCTTTTCTAATCAACCTATTTTTTTATCTTTTCATAAATAAAGCCTTGTTAAGGTTTATTTAAAAGAAATTTTCGGTACAACTTTGAAAGAGTTTTTGAAGCCAAAAATAATCAAGAAAGCAAGGAGAAAACAAAATTTCAAGATTCAATTTTTCTTTATATTTCATGATTCATCCTTTTATTTTTTCTCTACACTTTATTTTTAGATTTTTATTTTAGAATGTGTAGTAAGTAGATATTTGATATATAAGTTTTGTGGAACCTAGATCTATTCATGTGGTATAATTAATATTTGATTAATTTAGCTCTTTATTACTTTCTTAGTTCAACTATATTTACTTCATGATTTAAGTTATTATTTTCATTGGTAGTAATCTAGAGTTTGATATCTTATAAGAGAATCAAGAGATTTCTTATAAGATTAAATCTAGGCATAGTTGATGAGGATTGCTGTAAGATTAGAGATAATTTACAAAATTCTTCCAGAAATTTTAAATTGAAAGCATAGAGAATTCATTGTTTAATAACGCAATCTTAGGTTATGCTATTGAAAAGAAATTTTAATAGGTGATTCTAGGGTTAGGGTTAATTGGCTTGAAAAAATAGTTAACTTTAGTAGAGAATTCTCTTGGTAAAGAAAGATTAAAAAAAAAATTAGATTATCCTTAAGAAAATCACATGTTAGATCTAAGGGAAACAAGATCTAGGTATGACGTTGAATCTTGAATTAATTGAATTGCTTTCTTGTTAATTCTTGAATTGCATCTTAGTTAATCTTTAAATTAGTTTTAGTAATAATTTAGGTTACTTCTTTAAGTTTCTTGAAATTTAAATTGCCAGTTAAATAATAGAGACCTAGTAAATACTAGTAATCAAAATCTATGAGAGATCGACACTTGAACTTAATCCGCTATATTATAAACTGATAGGTGCAATTGCGTACATCAAGTTTTTGGCGTCGTTATTAGGGATTTTTGATATTAAGAAAGTTAGTAGATTTGTTAATCTAACAAATTTTTTTCTTGATTTATTTTCTTTTCTTGAATTTTTTTTAGGTGTGATTTTTAACTAAATTTGCTATTTTCTTTAGTATAGTACATGACAAGAAGCCAACCAAGGGATTTAATTAAAATTGATCTTGAGATTGAGAGGATGACTTTACGTAATTTGAGACAATTATTTGTCAAAGAAACAGTGGAGGCGATAAACCAAGAATCTTCGATTAGATTGAAAGATGAAGTGGAGTTGTCAGAGGGCAAAGTCAAGGATCAAGCGGTAAAACAAGAATCTAATCACGAGAGCTTACTCGACGACATCATGGACAATAATGAAGAACATAATTGGACCAAGTCATACTACTCCCGACTGTCATTAATTGGTACCCAGTTCTGCATCAACTAGCCAACTATTGTAGCCAATAACTTCTAGATCAAGCTAAACATTATTCAGATGGTGCAATAGTTTGTACAATTTGACAACCTCCAAGACGAAGATCCCAATGCACATATTTCCAGTTTTTTTGGAAATATGTGATACTTTCAAGATTAATGAGGCAACTAATGATGCTATTCGATTACGCCTCTTTCCATTTTCTTTGCATAGTCGAGCTAAGCAATGGTTGAATTCCTTGACAAGGAATTTAATCACAACCTAGGATGAATTGGCAGAAAAATTCTTGGAGAAGTATTTTCCACCTACGAAAACTGTAAAGCTTAGAGTTAACATCTCATCTTTTGCCCATATAGAGGGTAAGACCTTATACGACACATGGGAGCACTTTAAGGACTTGTTAAGGTGGTGCCCACATCACGGCCTCCCTCTTTGCATGGAAATGCAAACCTTCTACAATGGTCTTAACCCCTTTACCAGATAAATGATAAATGCGGCAGCTAAAGGTACACTCAATACTAAGACACCCGAAGAAGTCTAGGCTCTGATAGAAGGTATAGCCATGAATAATTACTAGTGGTAGAACCTAAGGGGGAAGCAAAAAGTCGTAGGCGTATTTGAGCTCAACGCTATATAATCTCTAGCCACTCAAGTGGAGATGTTGAGTAAGAAAATTGAATCCCTCTCGACTGGTTCACAATAACCACAGTTTAACCCTAGTAACTTCATTCAAGAGGGGATTGTAGGTTGCGAGCAAATAAAACAGGTTGATTTTATAGGGAAACTTACAAGACCCTAGTATTATCCTTACGCAACACCTACAACTTGGGGTGGAGAGATCACCCTAATCTTTCATAGGGAGGTTAGAATCAAGGTTAAGGCCAACGATGGCAGATAAGGAATCAACCCCAGCAAAGACCAAATTTGCTTCCACTAAGGTTTCAACAATCGGCAGTACCCCCACTTACTCCAGAGAAGAAGTTAGAAAGCCTCTTAGAAAAATATATTCAATCTAATGAGGATAGAATGCAACAAACAGAAGCCTCTCTAAGGAACTAAAAAGCTTTCATTCACAACTTAGAGAATCAAATTGGCCAAATCGCTACGATGTTAAATGAAAGACAACAAGGATCATTGCTTGGGAATACTAAAATAAACCCTAAAGAGCATGTCAATGTAGTAAGCTTGAGAAGTGGGTAAGAGCTACAAGTTGAGAAGGGGAATGGTGAAGAAGTAGTTGAGAAAGAAGTAGAGGTTAAGGATAAAGAAAGTTTAGAACTGTTAAGATCAAAAGAGAGTGCAAAATCATCAAAATTGAAGGAGTATAAGCAGCCCATCCCGTATCTACAACACCTTAGACAAGATTGCCCCAATCTAATAAAACAATTCAAAAAATTCCTCAATCTTTTTAAACAACTTCACGTGAACTTACTTCTTATTGATGTTTTATTGCAGATGCTGAAGTATACGAGGTTCTTGAAGGACTTGTTGTCAAATAAGAGGAAGTTAAAGGATTTTTCAACTGTCATACTGAACGAAGAATGCTCTGCACTACTCTAAAAGAAGTTTCTAAAGAAATTACAAGATTTAGGGAGTTTTACTCTTCCTTGTGTACTTGGAAACTTGTTTGTAGATAATGCTTTAGCAAATCTAAGAGCCGGTATAAACTTAATGCCATTTAAGCTGTTTAAAAAGTTAGGGTTAGGAGAACCTAAACTAATATGCATGTGCATTCAATTAGCTGATTAGTCCACCACATACCCTAAAGGCATTATAGAAGATATTCTAGTACCAGTTAATAAATTCATTTTCCCTGTCGATTTTGTTATCATCAATATAGATGAGGATCTTGAGGTACCATTGATTCCAGGTGGACCCTTCTTAGCTACTACTAGGGTTGTGTTTGATGTTAGTGAGCATAAGCTCATCTTAAGGGTTAGAGATGAGGAAATTGTTTTCCAGAATCCATATTCAATGCTCAAGTCCCTTGACTCAGAGAGCACAAGTTGTGATAGTGATACTTCTAATGTTGTTGTTACTGAATGTGTGTAGGAAACACTTGTCAAAATACCTATGAACGATTTCTTAGAAACGAGAGATGGAGAAATGGTGAAAAACCTTAATCAATTAGAAGTTGTAGCTCAATTGAGAGCTAATGAACCCAATGTGATGAAGATAGTGATTAAACCATTTTGTAGACCAAATGAAGAAAAGTTAGAGCCTCCTAAAGTAAAACCACCAGTCTTGGAGCAGAAACACTCAAAAGATTATTTAAAACATGCTTTTGTAGTGAGGAGTTCAAAACTACCGACAACTACCCCATCTAAGCTAAAGCAAATAAAAAGAAAAGGCTCGAGCAATACGAGTTTGATGAGCGGCGTGATAAGAAGAAACTCGATAGAAGTTATGTAATTAGAAAAGAGAATTTGCTATAGCAATGGAAAAAGGGTAGGTCAAGCCTTGTTTGAATCAAGGTAAAGATGGAAATCCATTTCCATTTGGATGAAGGTAAGTAACCCATGCATCATGTCGAGCTATCGACGTAAAATATAGCACTCTTAGGAGACAACCCAAGTTATTTTTTTAGCTTATAGGTTGTTTTAGTAATTTTTATTGTTTATCTTAGCACTTTAACACTTTTATTTTTCATTTTAAGGTCAAGTTTACTTTTACGTTGCATTATGCATACGATGATCCCACTAGTCGGTTAACAAGCAAGGGTTAAGGGCACAGCGTCCCTTGTAGGGTTTCTAAGGCAACGTCCTGGAATCTAAACGAAATTTCAAAATTGATAAGTGCAACATAATAAGTTTTCCTTTTAGTTTAATCTTTTGAACTGGATTTCTTTGGTTCATTTTTTAGTTTTTTTATACTTTTGTTTCCTTAAGTTTCTTTTATTTTTCAATTCTTGCATTTAGGTTAGGCATGCATAAATTAAAATAAAATATATATAATAAAAAAAACAATATAGTACAAAATCATAAGATATAGTCGTATCCTATATCGTGTGAATTCTAGGCAACTTTATGATCGAGCCACAGATTGTTACACAGTCACGAGACATAGTTATGTCTCAGAACGTATCATTCCCAGACGTGCAAAACTGACAACAAGCACAAATTGTTACACAACCGCAAGACACGATCGTATCTCAACCAATATATGTAAACATCTACCCTTGCTCATACTGAACATGGTCATTTCTCCTTGCAACTTTTTTTCTATCACATCCAGCACTATCAAACTTTTGCACTTGCTTACACCTTCCTCCTTCCTTACGTTTTCTTTCACACACAACATATAAGAACACACACAAACTCACATAAACTTAAGGATCTCTACTACTCTTACTACTTCAAGAATCCAGGTAAGTTCTTGATTCATTTTTTTCTCTAATTTTTTTTGAAAAATTTACATGGATTGGACTCTTGTGCATGATGGATTAGTTAGAATTTGAAGCTTTTGCATGTGATAATCTTAGAAGTATGTACATAATTTTTGTTTTGAGAAGATGGGTAATAAATATGAAGAACACGATTGTGCTCTTAATTAGGTGCTCCATGTAGGATTTAAAAGACACGATCGTTAACACAATCGTGTAGATTATCATGCATGTTAAAGTGTGGGAAACTTTTTTTGCCACGATAGGGCTTTACTTCCTTTTGCACATAATGTTTGTTCTTGCAAATTACTTGGTTAGGGTTTTGAATTAATGTTAAGATCTTGCACTTTGGATGTTGGAAAATGTAGGAATTATCATATCGACATGTTTAAATCTCTTAGTGTGATATGGGATTATGTGAGTATGAAAGTATCCCTTTAAATTCTAAAAAACAACTATATTTTGCATGCATACCAAGTGTTTGACAATATTCCTTAATGAGTTATAGTGTTTATTTTCTACACTTAGTCATGATTGTTTATCTATTTCTTTATTCTAAGTGTAGAGAAGCTCTAATGTGTTGGAAATTTGACTTGAATCTTGTTTCCTTTTATAGAGAAATATGGTACCAAGAGCTAAATTACAAGTTAAGAGAAAGGAGTTTAGGAGGAGAGTTCGGCAGAAGATGTCGATGATGAGGAGGATGAAGAATATGAAGAAGATGAGGATGAAGTTATGGATGAAGCCTCCGATTAAGAGGATTGTGGAGTCGAATGAGTCTTGTTGCAAGGTTAAAGCCTTGGAAATTTGAAGCTTATGTTAGAGATTGCGTTTGATTTTAACTACTTCAAACTTCATAACTTATGGCTTTTGTGCATTCATGCTACTCAAATTTTTGAGGGAGTATCAATTTTTCTTTCCCATTTTCATATTGTCTTACCCATGACTATTTGATTGATATATTTTCTATTATGTGACTTAATTCGTACATTGGGGACAATGTACCGTTTTAATTGTGGGGAAGGGGATATCAAACTTTTGCCACTTAGGAGACCATTTTTTTCGCATTTAACCCAAATTTTTTTTTATTGATTTGCAATTACTTGAAAATCAATAACTTCCAATGAGTTGAATGTAATTTGAATACTTAATTTTTAATGTTTGATTTATGCAATGCCAAAGTTGATAAGTAAAATCTTTGTGGAGTAAAGGTAAGGATTATTTAGCCTCGGATTTTAGAACTTAGGATTAGAGCAATATCACTGGTTAGGAGTTAGTCATGACTATTTTCGAAGCTTGCTTTGATATATACTTTCTTCTTGGATGACTTTAGAGCCTTATAATCTTTAGTAAACAAACAAATGAAATTTATCTTTTGAGAAACCTTAGAAAAGTTGAAATAGTTGGAGGTAGAAAATGACAAAAGAAGAAGGAAAAATTGGTAAGAATTCGCCTTAATCCCTTAGAAGAGTGAGGTTGAATTCTACTACCAATGCCAAAGTAAATTTAAAGAATAAGTTGGTATGGATTGGCCTTGGTCTCTCAAAAGAGTAAGGTTCTTTCCAGTTACTAATATAAGAGCTAAGTTGATATTAATCGATCTTAGTCCGTCAGAAGAGTGAGATTTTTTTTCCATTGCCAATACAATTGTCCTTGAATAATGTGCTTAATCAATAACATAAATTCAGTGAATTTAAAGCCCTCTAGCTAAAGCATGAACTAAGGGGATGATAAGAGGATAAGTGGATGTAGTATATGGTTACTCTGAATTATAGCGCTTAACGAGATTGAAGAGAGGGTAGTATACATTTTAGTTAAGTAGGTATAAAATTTTTATGACTTTTTCCTAATTAGTAAGATGTTAAATTTGATCTTGAGTACAGAATTCTTGATTAAATGATCCAATTAAACTTTAATTTACATAGATTAGCTTGTGAACCCTGGTACTTTGTATCCTTTGGACATTGGAAAAAAAAGATTAAGTATAAGAGTTAAGGAAGTTATTTAAAGAAAATTGATTGGATTTACAAGTTAAATCCTTTCAGGTTACGTATAATTATTGACCGGTTTCCTAGGTAGTGATGATTTTTAACTTAAGAATTCTTGTCCTAATTTTTTTTATTTATTTGCTTGAGGACAGGCAAATTCTTAAGTGTGGGGAAGTTTGGTAAGTTTTTAATTGCATATATTTTATTTGGTGATTTTTAATGATTTTCCTTGCTATTTGAGTTTATTTTTAAATAATAATACTTAATTGAGTAAAATTTTATTTTCTAGGTTTTAAAACGATCTACACGAGAAAACGAGAAGATAAAAACAAATTTCACTCAAATCAAGTTAAAATGAGCAAGTTATGAAAGTTTGAAAATTGATATAGCCGAACAACATAACCGTGTCGTTTCCAGGTGAAATTGGAGCTGATTTTCTCCTGTTACAGCCTAGGACACGACCAAAAGACACGATCATGTCATCGGTCGTGTCGTTTCCAGTTTAAAAAAAGAAGAAGACAAACGTGAAGCACAGTTAAGTACACGACCAAAAGACACGGTTGTGTCCCCAGTTGTGTCTTTTTCAACCGACCTATTTTTTTATCTTTTCATATATAAAACCTTGTTAGGGTATATTTGAAAGAATTTTTTGGCACGATTTTGAGGGAGTTTTTGAAGCCAAGAACAATCAAGAAAGCGAGGAGAAAAAAAGATTTCATGATTCAATTTTTCTTTAGATTTCATAATTCATTCTTTTATTTTTCTCTAAACTTTATTTTTAGATTCTTATTTTAAAATGTGTAGTGAGTAGACATTTGATATCTAGGTTTTGTGAAACCTAAATCTATTCATGTGACATGATTAATATTTGATCAATTATTTTCTTAGTTCAACTATATTTACTTCATGATTTAGGTTATTATTTCCATGGGTAGTAATCTAGAGTTTGATATCTTATAAGAGAATCGAGAGATTTCTTATAAGATTAGATCTAGGCATAATTAATGAGGATTATTGTAAGATTAGGGATAATTTGCAAAATTCTTTCAGAAATTTTGAATTAAAAGCATAGAGTATCCATAGTTCAATAACGTAATCTTAGGTCATACTATTGAGAAGAGATTTTAATAAGTGATTCTAAGATTAGGGTTAATTGGCTTGAAAAAGTGGTTAACTTTAGTAAAGAATTCTCTCAATCAAGAAAGATTAATGAAAAAAATTAGATTATCTTTAGGAAAATCACATATTAAATTTAGGGGAAACAAGATTTAGGTATAACGTTGAATCTTGAATTAATCGAATTGCTTTCTTGTTAATTCTTGAATTGTATCTTAGTTAATTTTTAAATTAGTTTTAGCAATAATTTAGATTACTTCTTTAAGTTTCTTGAAATTTAAATTGCTGGTTAGATAATAAAGACCTAGTGAGTACTAGTAATCAAAGTTTCTGAGGGATCGACACTTGGACTTAATCCGCTATATTATAAATTGATAGGTGCACTTGCTTACATCACTAACCAACTTCATATATTAAGCCAAGTAACTTCTCATTGCTTAGTAGTTGAGTGCCGACTTGAAATATACTCTACCGACAATCTAACCCGTCATACATTTGCTCTCGACGCAGCATATCAAGAGTAATAGTTTAAGATACCTTCTAAGGCTGATGAGGCTAATAATTTACCACTTGCCATACTCAACATATTAGATTTCCAACCAAGTAATTTCCTCCTTGTTTTTTCTGGAATGAAGTGTAAATCTTCACTCTTTAAATTCCCACCTCCCTATACTAGGATTCCCAAGTATTTTTTGAAATCTAAGCTAGGACAAATACAAAAAAATGTCAAATATATGGGCCTTTGTCTCTCAAGGGGTGGTACGCGAGAAAAGGATGCATGATTTCGCATAATTTACTTTCTAGCCTATAATATCACCAAATCTTTACATTATCTCTATCATTATTTAGGCATTATCAACCATAGCCTCTCCCAACAAGAGGAGGTCGTCAGCAAAGAATAAATGTGATAAAGAGACATTCATACCCCTAAATTTAAGTGGCTTCTAGTTGGTTGCTACTACCATCGAATGTATTATTCTACTAAGAACTTCCAACATATGATGAAAAGATAAGGTGACAAGGGATCCCCTTATCTCAACCCTTTATTAACAAGGAATGGCTCTATCACAAAGCCATTAAAAACCAATAGGTAACTTACAAAAGCTAGACATGAGACAATAAGCTTTATCCAATGTTGTGGGAAGTTTAAAGAAATCAAAGCAAATTTGACAAAATCCATTCCATGTGTTCATACACTTTCTTTAGGTCTAGCTTAATTGCCATCCAATGTTTTTTGCCTAACTTTTTCCTAAAGAAGCACATAATTTCTTATAAGAGGATAATGTTATCCTTAGCAGATCGACTTGAGCATAAAACTAGCTTGCTTAAGGCTCAATAAGTCTAATAATAAGGGATGTAGTTGGTTTACTAGACATTTACTTACTATTTTGTACATAATCGTGCACAAACTGATCGATTGAAGATCCTTAACTTTGTTTACACTCGTTATTTTTAGTATAAGAACAAGAGAGGTTTCATTTAATTGGGACAACATAATTCCAATCCGGAGAATATTACCCATCGTTTCACATACTTTGTCACATACGATGCCTCAACATTTTTTGTAGAATTCCATATGGAGGCAGTCAATGCCTAAAGATTTGTTATTATCAATACCAATACACCATAATGTCTTTTGATTTCAGAATTATGTCTTAACATAATTCTTGTAGGCTTTGTTCTTTATTGATAAGGACCTGAGTTGGCTTATCAAAAAGCCTCTTGTGAATTTTTCTAAGGCCTTCCATTACTTTCTTCTTTCGGATGGCAATAATACCATGTCGAGCCTGGTTTTTCCTCCCTGGTTTTATAAATTAGTTTTCTTTAAACTGATCAATATTAAACTCTACTCGTTTAATACTAACCTTCAACTAAGGTTTAAAGAAAGCCGATTCTTTTAATTTTGAGAAACATTTTAGGAACTTAGATACTGGTTTATTGATGAAACCAATTTTTAAAATGGTTTTAAGAACCAGAAAAACAAGTCCGGGGTTAGAATTTTTAAACCCTTATGAATATCATTAACTTTCTAATTTTAAATCTAATCCCTTAAAATCACCTTTCAATAATTATCCTAGAAAAAATGAAATTTAATCATCGATTAACAAATTTGAACAATTTAAACTAAAGTGGAAAAATGGTTTTTTTTTTTTTTTTGTTTTTTACCGTTATTCAAGATCAAACTTTTGTAGTTCATTTACTAAAACTTTAGTAGGTAAGTTGATTTTAATTTTTGAAAGAGATTGAGTTTATATTTTTAATTTGATTTGGTTTATTTAAGAAAAACTTTTTGAAAAGGGTCCTAAACTTTGTTTATTGGGTTTTCAAAAATTCTAAAGGTCCTAATTTCAAAAAAGATCCATTTTATTTATTCTTATTAAGGAAAAGGTTTTCTAAGTGGTAAAATAATTTATTGAATTTTTATTATTATTATTTTTATTTTATTTCATTTTACTTATTATTTTTTATTCACGGCTAAACTTACCACTCTCATTTTCTTTATTTTTTACTTTTTCTTCTCTTTTTCTTTCTTTGGTTTTTCCTTTTCCTCTTTTTTTTTTTTTATTTAGATTTACATTTACAATTACAATAAACCAAAATAAATAAATAAAAAGACTAATAATACTAACAATATAGAATAACTAAAAAAAACAACTAAATATAATAAAAAAAAAAGAAAAAAGAAGGGGTCGAACTTGTAAATCAGAGCACGTGGGTCGGATCTTAGAGTGGGTTTTAGTTAGGGATTTGGGTCACGAGTCAAATGTCACGCCTCAAAGTAGCAAAGTCGTAATAGTTTTGCTGTGCAAACCAAACCATTTTAGGATATAAGCTAGCCTTGTAGTTGCTATCCTAGACATGATCTGCAAAAGGTATTCACGATTAACTCACTTTGAAGTAAACAGTTTGTAAATTAAACATGTCATTCAACAATGTAATTATGAAAAATACATATTCACACTAAATAATTTGAGTATGTTTATAATATTTAGTAGCGTAATCATAATCTACTTAAGTAATACATAACGTAATACTAAAAATTTTAAAGATAAGATCCAAACTTGAAAGTATAATTACTCCTCAAATTATTATCCTCACTCTCCCAATATTCAACATTTGTTAGCTTTAAGGTAATTATAAGCTGCTTACTTGCTAGCACCTATAACAACATCTATAGAGATGTGATCAACTACAGCTTAGTAAGTTAGAATGAAGACTTAAAACTATACAGTAAACATAAACAGGGTTATCAACCAAATTATTAGGTGCAATGCATATTTAAGTAAATGTCATCACACGACGTTATTTGGCCTATCATAAGATTAGAAAAATTACACCTACTTTAATTCGGATTGAGGAGTTTCTATTAATACAACAGCTCACGACAAAACCTAGGCTTATGCAATGGAGATACCGCTCCTCCCACGACTACCTTTGAACCATTGACTTCACCTTTGTTGCAACCTCCTCACTTGTCAATTAGTTCAACTAAGGATGAAGAAAGGACCGATTATACTATCTAGTACTATTCCTTTTGAAGGGGTTGATATTTAGCCGAAGAACCCTAAGTTTCCCTTAGTAGGTTGTGATGCGAATTTGATTTTAAATTATAAGTAATATATTTAGTTAAATCTGGTTTAAAGTGTTTAATCATGTCAAACCATTCACACAAATACAAACCAAAATAACAAATTGGAATCATAGTATCAACTCAAAAACAAGCACATATACGTAGTCAACCATCTAACAAGCACAATTTTAAGCCTCCAAAATATAGTAATATATTAATCCCAATTTATTTAGACTCTTCGCTTGCTCATTCAAGGTATGACTTGTCTCTGTTTGTCCTATAATATAAATACACTCTTTAATATTTATATCTTAATTATATATATATATATATATATATACTCTAAGTTATGATTTAACTCAATTCTTTCTATATACATATTAGTTATTATTAATTCATCCTAGGTTAGTTTAGAGTTTGGTTTCCGAATCCGATTCTATTTAGATTCTAAAGTAGTTCCAATTACGGGTATTATATGTAAAGCCTAAAAATGCAATCCAAACCCTAATGTGAAATTAATCATATAAGGCTCGTATATCTTAAATATCATACTTAATCCCTAACTAGTATTTTAATTTGTACAGTATATCCCCTTATCCTAATTTAGCTATCAAATTTATTCCCGATATGAGAAAATTTTATATTTTTCATATGACACCTAAATTTAAGTTTCCTATCAGCTTTATTACATATTTTTATTATTATTAGAATATCAATTTTAATTTAATATTTTCCTACTCATTTATTTTTTATATTTATATATTATACATTATCACCTAATATATACATAATATACATATCTAATAGTCCTATCATTTCAAATATAATCTCCCAATATCAATTAACATCTTAAAATATCTAAATTTATCATAAATAAGATTTTATACCTAATTATTGTAAATTACAAAATTAACTTAAAATTTACCATTTTTACCTGTTACATATTTACTATATAATACCCTAATAATTACATCTGCACCTTAAATACTACAAATATCATATTTCATCAAATTTCAACATCTTAAAACATATAATTATGCCCAAAATCAATAATCATCCTTTTAATTACTTAATTAGCCTAAAATTACCCATTTTATGCATTATTTTAAGACCTAAAAATTATCTAAAAATTACAAAAATTAATTTTTGTAAAAGGGCTTCATGGTACTATTCTATATTATCTAGGTAGTCTATACAAAAATTTTGAGTCGAAAACTACACTCTTAAACTTATTTATTTATAATTCGAAACATACTCAGTTTTGCAAGATTTCTTAAGGACAGTATATTTCTAGATATAAATTCATCAAAATAAATTTTTTTCCTAAATATACATACTAAAATATCCTATAATAACAAGATTCATAATTTTTCAAATATTTTTAATATTTTTAACAATTTAAGAAAAATCCGGAGGAAATAAGAACTTACTGGAATTAGCTGCTTTAGCCACTAAGGCCTTGTTAGCTAACTTGGGCGCTGCCACCATCGTGTGGTGGTGGTAATCATCCACTCTTAGGTTGCCATTGGGTAATGGTTCCCTTTTAAGGTTTTAATTGTACAGATTTTTGTAATTTTTTATAATTAAACCCTAACCCTAAAATTTTCAATTCTCTCTAATTTTTCTACTCTCCCAACTGATAAAATGAGCTTTTGACAAATTTTGGGGTATTTATAGGGCTGGTTTGATTTTTTTCTTCCAATTTTCACTTGACATTTGTCCCTTATCATCTTCTAATTTACTTTTTGTTTGTCTTAATTTAATTGGTTCTTTTATTTACTCAATTCCAAGTTACTACGCCTTAATCTAGATAATTTCATATTTTTCCATAATTTTCTTGATTTTTCTTACATTTTCTTTAATTAATTAACATTATTTTAGCATATTTCGCGTATTTCTACCAACATGTAAATACATATATGGTATAAATAAATACTCATAAATATTATTTAAATTATTTTATGATTTTTAGTGTGCATATAATTTATCTCTATCAAATCATTAGTTATCAGAATTTGTTTTACGTGTTTTCAATAAATAACGAAAATTTTTCATAAAATTTAATATTATATTAATTAATCATTTTATTATTTATTTTCCTAAATTCAAACTTACGGGATTACTCTTACTAATAATCTTAGCTTCATCATAAAATTTGAGCTAAATTGAATAATTTGCTCAATCACCTTAAATTCTACGAATCAAATCTTGAGTAGCTGATTACGAGGCTTACATTGAATTCTAGGTCTCAGTAGAAGGGAGGCAGCAATGGAAGCTCGAGCTTGATCTAATGAGTTTTTTTGAAGTGGTGAGGATAGTTTTGTAAGTGGTTTATTGGACTTGTGGAGGGTAGGGTAGACACGATGTCACTATGTTAGGGTAGTGTTTAGGTGTGGTGGCCAGCGTTGGTGGATGGGGTATTCAAGTAGTAGTAGCTACGATTTAAGAGAAGAGTAGGTCTTAGGTTTCTAGTTGCCATGAGTACGGCTATAGCATTAGTTTTGGTTGTGAAATTGTAGAAGTGGTGTTTCAAGAAGGTAGTTGTGAAGGTTAGGGTTCGGCTATGGTAAGTTTGGTAGCACGGCTAAAGGAAACAGCAAAGAGCAGTAAGGGTCAAGTTGGAGAGCTTAAGCTGTGTGAAGTCTAGCTAAGGTGGTAGTGCAACTAGTACTTAGGTGGAGAGAGAGAATCAAAGAGAGAAAGAGAGAAGGTGGCTACAGGTTACAAAGAAGGTGAGAGATTGGGGAAGAGATTGAGAGAGAAAGAGAGTTTCGATGCTTGTGTCTCATTGCTGCTTATTCGAGCTCCTTTTATAGCTTGGGAGCTTGAATCGAAGATGGAAAAACGTCCAACATCCATTAATTCTAAATTGAATGGGGAGGACGACCTGTGATTTGATTTCTAAATTAAGCACAATTTAAAGTTAAATGTTGGTCAAAACCAAGTCCCTAACTTTTCTTTTTGCCTAAATGATTGAGTATGAGCTTAAAAAATCATCCTAAAGCTTGAATCATCGAGATTCAATTTCGAAAGCTTGATTTGACTCATTAAACGATTATATCTAGATGCATTTTTTATCTTAACTCAGGGTAAGCTATGTCTAAGACAAGAATCGCTCATTAATTAGTGTGTTTAAGTATGGGATTATTGCCAAAAATGAGGCTAAAGTGAAGGGGTTGAAGCTATCTTGCTAAGGAAAAGAAAGGAAATTGTAAGAAAGAGGGGAGAAAGAAAAGGAAAATGCTGACGTGGCACCACGTCAGCTATATCATCCAACCATAGTGTGCCACATGTCCCTATTGTAACACGTAGTAGTTGACGTGGTACAAAGCAGTTGACGTCGCTTGCTACGTATCATGCCATGTTGCTTGCCACTTGGCACTACGTGTTAGGATACGTAACATGGTGAACCCTTGACATGTAGCAACGTGTCATGTATGTTTTGAGGTAGAAAGAATAAAAGACATTTCCTACCTTTAGTGAAATTCGAACTTATGATATCAAGCTAACCCAATACCAAATGTTCAAGTGTTTATCGGTTAGGCCGTTGGCCTGTGCCTTGTCTCTATGTGCAATTGGACTAGGTTATCCTAGGCTAGATTCAAATCTTAAGCCTAAGTCCAACGGTCCTCTCCTTATTTTTTTTTTAATTTTATTCTATTAAACTTATCTAAAAATTTATTATTTTCTAAATTTCCTAAATTATCTATTTTTCTATTTCTTATGACTTTTCAAATTTTTGTTAAAATTTTCTTTGTTTTTTTTTTTGCTTTTCCTAAATTTTCTATTTTTTTGTATTTTTCTAAATTTCTTGTTTTTTTGGCTTTTCCTAAAATTTCTATTTTTTTTGTATTTTTTCTAAATTTCTTTTTTTTTTTTTTTTGGCTTGTCTTAAATTAAAGCCCTTTACCCTATCCTAAAAATTTTGAAAAATAAAAAAGGAAGTAAAAATGGGGTATCTATGTACCAAATACCTCCCTATTCCTCGTCTTAAGACACTTAACAAAAGTTTAGAGGTCATGTATGTAATTGAATGAGGACTTCTTTGAGAAACTAGCTACTAGAAGCTCGAAACCACGATATTCCAACCGCATTGGTTAGAAATGAAAGGGTCTATCTTGTTGCAGCCTACCTTTGAGTTGAGGATTAGAGTCCAAAAGAATCGGCAAATGGTCCGATTGGTTAGATGAAGGATGGAAAAGTATTGCTTCTAGATATAGTTTTCGCCAATCATAGTTTGCCCATACTTTGTCTAAATAAGTCCAAATAAGATTTGATGACCTTTTAGACCATGTGACTCTAAAACCAATATCTAACATCCCATAAGAATTCATGCAACTTTGATATTCCCAAGCTCTTGCTTGGTTAATTTCTAAACCTACCCCTTCCCTTCAAATTTTTCCTCTTTAGTTCGGATTTTGTTGAAATCTCCCATAAGAATTTGATATGGTTCACCAGAGATGTTAATGTACAGCTACCAATATCACATAAACTAGGTGTAGGTCCAAACCACAAGATGGTCGAAAGATAAATGGTAGTTGAAGATTGAGTAGGGATTTCTCACACACCAATAATGGATATGACGCATCAACGTCTCACGAGAGCTAAGGTCACTCTTGATATTATGCACAAGTATAGCTGGAAGTCATTTGCCACTAGCCTACGCTTAAATGGTCTAAATAAGAGTAAGGAGAGCAAGTAGGGCAAGTAAGGGAACACTTAGCATAAGGGGAAAGGTTTTTGCATGCAATATCTTGACTACTTTTAGCTGTTACATTTTGCGGGTATTTATATGCCCTAATTAGGGTAAGTCCTAAGATTCTTTTAATTACAAAATTAGATAATACTTAAAATGGAAAATGACTACAAAGAAATGATAAAATTGGTAATAACATAAAAGAATATCCCTTGCTAAGACAATACCGAAGTTAGTGAGATAAGACGTATGTTCACTTCTTAGTGATGTAGTCCACATTGTACTGTATGTTGAGCAGAGCTCATTCGAGCAAGGTAGGTTAGGTCAGCAGCTCGACAACTCGGCAAATCAGTAGTTCGAGGCCTAGGAAGGGTTAGTCCAATGAATGGCCATTCTTCTTCTCAACCTTGACTGGTCTACTTGGCAATTAGGTAACTCGGCCTTAGATTTGCTTGCCATTAAGTATTTGGCTCGGCGATGGGTTGGTTGCCTTGAGGGACTTTGTGATGAAATGGAGAAAGTTCGGCATTAAACAACTTGACAAGTAAAAGTGGAGAAGGTGTTGCTCTTCAAGACTCAATTCTTCCAAAACGGCTGAACAAACTAAGTTAGTGAGTCCTTGAGCTTAGGAGTAAATGATTGATCCTTGCTTCCTATCAAGAATCCATGGACTGAAAATTTCCCTACCCACTCACTTAACTCCTCCTATAGCAAGCGTCTAGTTTCTCTACCAGGATGTGCATAAATGGCCGAAAAGAATCAAGAGTTATGAGAGTTACCTGGACTTCCATAAGAACCTGTTACTTGGAGGCATGTGGTGAATGCATGGCTACAGATTTCGCATTCCACATCACCAAGATGCCCCTACTTTACCCCTCTAATTCCACATACAGCATGTGGTTATAGTCAAGGGACTTGCGAAGGTTAGATGCCGCCTGTCTTGCCATCTTTGTTTCAGTAATAATCAAAACATGTGACTCGTAACGGTTCTTTAAATCTTAGATGGCTCTTCAACGGCCCTCTAAATTTGCTCGTATTGAATTCCACGCTAAGGCCTTGAAAGGCATACGTATCATGTCCAAAGATAGGGTATCAGAAAAATTCAAAGCAATCATGCTTACTGTCAAATGGTACTAATATTTTGGAGTATATAGTTGTTGAAAGTATTCAATCTGCATTCTCCACTTGCAAGGCTGGAACACTGTACAAAACATTACCATCTGCATCTCCTATGCAGTGATCAGAACATTCTTCTTGCCTTCTTCCACTACTGGAATGATAAAGGGAATTCTTTAGATCTTGCCCAGTATGATCACACTCAAGTAGACCTGCTCCATCAGAATCTTGCATGTCTATTCCATCATCTTGAGGATGTCTCCCCCTAATAGGTCTTTTCAGAACATCAGCATTTTTATCATCACAAAGCATAGGTTCGTTGCCCTGATCACACGGCTGGCTCTTTGTCTTATTGGCCGAAACAGGACCTCCAATGCCTGTGTTCTTTTCCACCGTGCTTAGTGCAAAATCATGCCCAACATTTTTGCCCATACCATTCCCTCAAATTTCCCAAAGACGACTGTCCAAGTGTAGTTTCGGTCTGTCTGAACCGTTGTGCAGAAGTAGCATCATGATTTTGATTTCGAGCATGTTGACCATTTTATCTCGCTAATTTCTTGATGGATGTCACGGATTTCTTACTTTTATCTTCTTTTGAAGAGTTTATATGGAGAGAGATATCTTTCGACTTTTCTTTTTGAAGAGGGTTTCTAGTGGTAATTACCTTGCTTAGATCTTCAAAAGGTATGTTCAGATCCTTTAAAGATAGAACTTCCCTTTTTGTCTTTACAGTTTCCAAAGATTGCGATTGCTCCCCAATGTGTTCATTCTCATTTAAAATGTTAAAAGATGAATTTTTTTTTTTTAGGGTATACCCATTATTTTGCCTCATGGGTTTGACTTCTTCCTTTTTCAAAGCCATCTTTTTGTATTATACTTTGACCCATGGCCCATACCGCGCATCTTCTAACTCCTCTCCATCAGTCAAATTCCCTATCTTTCCCCCATTACACTCCTGCTGCAGGCCATTATATGCTTCTTTATTAATGTAATTATCAAAATGCAGACATCTCGTTGTCCTGACACATCAACCCGTGCCCTTTTTCAAGATCAGTATCTTCCCTCCTAATCTCTTTGTTAAGGTTATTAATCAGGCTCGCCATATTGTTGTAGTTTTCTCTAATTCCACCCACATTTATGTCCTTATTAAGGGGTCGTTGCACTTGTTCCTATGAGCTTCCCGATGTGTTCATAGAATTACTCGAGGGTTTGCAATTCATTTCCCTCTTAAGACATGATAATTTATTGTGACTGACCATCAATAACAAGAGTATGTTTCGGGGGTATGTTCATGTCAACTTGCACACAAAACCTGGCAAACCTTCTATTTTCCAGACCCACTGTATAGGAATTATATCAAAGAACGGGACCAATTTTTTTCACCAATCCTTTTGATTGCAAGTGGGAATAATAGTCAACAGGTAAACCTATTATCCTTACCCATACAGCCAACACGTTAGAATCAGCTTGATCCATCCAAAAATCTAGTTCCCATTTTTTTAATGCAAGATGGTGGCCATTAATAAATCAAGGGCTATTTTTTATGACCCATTCGTAATCAATGTTGTTGTCAAGCGATATAAAATATACCTCGAATCCTGCATTAACGACCTTAAAATTGTTTGGTTCTCTCTACATCTTTTTCAACCTCTCATACATTAATTTGTATCCAATATTTGGCTCCATAACCTTTGCTATAAAGGTTTGTTGCTATAGGGCATATAAGATATCTTTCTCCACTTTAGAAAATTTCATGTAGTAGACACCCAGTTCCACTCAATATTTAAATGACTTTTGTCCTCTCAGATCTCCTCCGACTCATGATCCATATCTCCCAACATTTGTGAGAATGGTGTCCTGAAACGATAGCCTAGGTATCCCTTTCACACTTGGACTTCGACCTGGATAAGAACTAATTCCAAACCGTGAACCAATCCAATCCGAAAGTAAGCGAACTGAACTGTCAGACTTTAAGGATTTAGGCGATTCAAAAGGGCGAAACTGTCTGGTCCAATCGGTCCACCCTCTTAAAAAAAGAAAGAGAAAGAGAATAGAAAGATCATTAAATCGAAAAAAATAATTTGATAATATCCAATAAGTCATTATATATCAAAACTACTTTATTTACAATGGTGAAGAATAATTTTTTTTTAAAGTAATATCATCAAACTAATGATAAATAACTAATTATAAGTTAATTATGTGTTAAGGATAAATAGAAAATTCAATTTCAATTAATATAAATCATTTTTATAAAACTTATCAAATATTAAGGATTTGAATATGAAAAAAATAAAATAAAATTTGAGGGAAAAAAAGGTTGGAATCATATTAATTCGGAAATTAATAAAAAAAATTAGAAATTATTAATTATTAGTAAACTTAAAAAAAAAAGAAGAAAAAATGAGATTATATTACAAAGAATTATTAAGGTATTAAAAAGAAGAAATTAATAAAAAAATTAAATATTAAAAAAAAAACGGTTCAAAAGTCTTGAATCAGCCCAAAACCGCAAGCTAATGGATCAATCATTATTTACCATGTCACCGACTTATGAACCGGCAATTTAAAACCGGTTTTACCCAATGCGCCAGACTCGCACCATCGACACTTGTGATAAACTTTCCTCTTCCGTTGTGAGCCTTTTCCTACTCCGTTGAGCCTTATCATTGTAGTCACCCTTTGAGAGCAAAGGCGAGAGTTTGCTAGGGTTTTCCATTTTCCAAGCAAAATCTTTATATATTTGAAAGTTTTATGTATATACACACATGTACACAAATTATTCTTGATGGGTTATGATAATCTAAATAAAGGTTACATAAGGTTTACGGTATGTCATACTGAAAACTTTTATAGATGATTTTTTATAAGAATCCACATAATTTCTATTGTTTTATTATAAGGACTTAGATCTGATATAAATTTTTCATGTTTAGTCAACATTCACGATAAGATTATCAATATTAAATAGCAATATAATATAATTCTAATTTGAAATTTTATTTCCGTGAGAGCATAATCATTAATTGCACAAATTTTGGTGACAAAAGAATCAACTCTGCAGTTAATATATTTTGGGATAATTTCATAGTTTATACCCAAATTTTATCATTTTTTGTAATTTCACACTTATAGTTTCAATTTATTTAAGTATATACCTAAATGAAATTTTGTTTGTCACTATCTGCGCCTCAATTATTCCCATATTACACCGTTAATGTACTCAACATGATCAGTCAATTGTTGTATAACATGTGTATTTTTTTATTTTTTATTTATGTACTAATCAGTTTGTCTTTATTTCCAATTAGGCTTCCAAGTTGGAAAAACAATCTACATCAGCAAAATCGAAAAAACGATTAAATAAAAAACAAATAAATAATTCAAAATAAGTACAAAATGGAAAACAAATAGAGCAATCCACTTCCAGTTTTGAGTAGTTTACCAAATGCTTGAGGAAGAACCAACGTGGCTCACATTTCACCAATGTAAATTATACATGCCTCTAATAGTGTAGAGCGAGCGCTCAAGCATATTCAACCTGCCTGAGCTCCCTCGTTTAGTTGCCAACACCAATCCTAAACATGAATAAAATTAGAAGTCTATGGCTCATTCTTAGTTTTGTTTAGGGGTGGACAAAAATAACTGTAAATTAGATTGCGAATCGTATTAAATTAAATCGAAATTTTGATTCTTTTTTGTATGATTTGGTTACTAATTTAGTTCAATTCACGAATCAATTCGTCGTTCGGTTCGAAAGATTGAACAGAATCGGACCAATTCACGTTAGAAAAAGAAAAAAGAAAAAACTGGTGTGGCTTTGCTCGAACTTACGTGACACGGACACATGGTGACAACATATATCCTAAGTCATGGCATAATTCAGTGTTTACTATTTATATATATTGATACATAAATAAACGATTAGTCTTCTTGGACTTCAAAGCTTATTGGCTCTTTTCAGTGTAGCACTAGGATTTTACTTCTCACTTTTTTTGTTTTTTAAATTAAACAAAGTGCAAGAAAAAGGACACACCAATTTAGATATATTAAACCATACTTCTACCTACTCTAGACACTTCTCCGTCTTATCAATCTAAAATGCTGATAAGTTGTTAAACCTTCTCTTTTTCTCCATTCTTCATAGCCCTTTTTACAATCCATCACAAATTTACGCGTGCAAGAACTTTTGAATGTTTATGTTTACAGAAAGCAGATGAAGGTTTACTTCACATGTAAAGAACATTTGTTCTCTGTATCTGTTTCTACTTTTTTTATGATGCTATTTGGGCCATTATATATATATATATATATATAAATTTCGTCTTTTTAATTTTAGGTACGCTTTTAACATACTTGGTCTTGATAACTCATAAACTAGGAAAATACTATTGTACTACGTCCAGTAATCTCAAACTGCTAGTAAGTAGTATATACATTTTATATATGTAAATAAAATCTTGTTGAAATAAAAGAATCCTATTGAAATGTTTTATTGGTTGAGATAAAATACTATTATTCAATGATTTTTTATGATAATTGATAGTTTTGATTTAATAGTTGCCTTTTGCTAACTTTGAATAATTAATTGTTTATTTTTAATTTCTTGTTAGCTATAGAATAAAAGCATCAAGAGTGGTGAAAAATACATGTCTCTTTTTTTGTTGACCACCTTTTTTTTTTTAATTTCAATTTTACAAACTTTAATATTATATAAGAAAAACACGGTTTGAATCGTTAACCGAACTAGATTGAATCATTTTTTTTTTATGTTTAAAAAATTTATAAATCATAATGTATAGTTAGGTTCAATTTAAAAAACAATTGAATCGTTAAATTAGTTTTGATTTGATAAGGGGGAACCATTCCAAACTAAACCATGCTCACCTCTAATTTTGTTGATGGAGATCAAAAAATTCGTCAATGACATTATGTGTCAAGATCTTGATAACAACAACATTTTTGTGACATGAATGCTTTGGTCAATGGATTATGAAAATCAACTTCCATTGCAAGTCCATGATGATTTAAAAATGGGCGAGATATGCTTTCAAATTTTTTACTTTTTATTTTTTAATTATTTATTTATTTTTCATATTCTTGATGTGCAATTTGTTTTCAAATGTAGAAGGCTAATAATTTGACAAATCAAAACTGTACACGTAAAATCACAAAAAAAAAATGATAAAGTTTAGGAATAGATTGTAAAATTGTAGCAAATATATTTAATATAACTTTCTTTTTATACCAATAATTGTGGATAGTATTAAGGTTTGATACCCTATTTGCTGGTTTAGGGTTTTTGCTTGTTATGTTGTTTATGAACAGGTATGGCATGTATGAACAAGTGGGAAAGAGTCATAAATATCATTTTTTCTTTTCATTTTTAAGGTGTAAGGCATGATCTCCTTAAATGATAAAACATATTAAAAGTTCTTATATAATAAGCCAATACAACCAAAACTTTTTTTACAAAAAAATGGCTTTCATTGGCATCCACAAGCTACGTGTACTCCTAGCTATTTTCCTTCTTTCCATTACCCTACAAATGCAGAGTGCAACTCTAAAAATGCAATGCATAGATGAGTTTGAATCCAACCTTTTTCCTAATAAAGTGTTGGTTTAATATAATATTATTTATCATCTCTAGATAAAATTTTTTTTTGTATGATTTTATCTTAAAAGCAAATATAACCTCACATCTTAATCTGCAGAAAAAGAAAACAATTCAACTTCACATCTTAATGTATATAAAGAGAAAGCTTTTGTTATTTGGATTTAAGATGATGTGAAGTTAAATTTGGTTTCTCTTTCTGCAAATTAACATGTGAAGTTGAATTTGTTTTTACAATAAAATTGCCACAAAAAGTGTTTTGCTGCTATATATGATAGAGATATAGTATATTGACTCTATACTTTATTAGGAAAATTTTATTATGGATTGTGTTCTTAAAAGTTAAATAACAAGTTATGTAGTACATGATATGTGTATTAATAAACGAAATTATTTTTAATTATATGTTATCACTTGTGTATATCATGTAGTTTATAGCAAATATCACAAAAATCAGTTTAACATGAATATC
Organism: Lumnitzera littorea; assembly: GCA_024138015.1. Lineage (NCBI taxonomy): Eukaryota > Viridiplantae > Streptophyta > Magnoliopsida > Myrtales > Combretaceae > Lumnitzera > Lumnitzera littorea. The sequence continues at coordinate 150,256,438 of JAMXBB010000001.1, read as the reverse complement.
TTACCTTAATTGTTAATCATCAGTTATTAGTTGTATATTTCAAATAATAACATGTTAGACATTTACAATTGTATCATCCATGGAAATAATGTACAAGTTAACATGAGATGGATCATACACAATGTTAGCACCTGAAAGGAGGTAGACGACATTAAAGAACCAACCAACTCAAAACAAATCGACCCAAGAAACCTAAAAAATTTTTATTGCAACTTATTAAAATTATTAATTTCTTATTCGACTATGCCGTAATTCCTAAGTTAGATTTTCTTTATGGAGAAAAATTTATGCAATTAAAAAATGTAAGTTAATAAATGCAATCAATTATTCTTTATATATATATATGTATATATATTTGCTCATAGTGTTGCTTTAAATTAGTTTTAGATATAAAAATACATATACACCTAAAAGCAGTAGTAAGAGTCAATGGTTGTGGGAGAATTCTAAGGGGTGACTAGTAGGAAATTATGTATCAACTTTAATATCAACCCATTACTAGTAGGTTAGAGGTGAATGAAGGTTTTTAAAAACTTAAATATGTTAATATTTATGTAAGGTAGATGAGGACTAATAAGGTATGAGTTCGGGGTTAAGGGATTCAAGAGAGTAGTAAGATATTTAAGTCAATAGAAAGGAAAAAAAAAATCTGTATTTCAAAGTTCATTTTATCTTTTTTATATGATATGTGTTCTCAAATCTAGATTGCTGAATAATGAAAGTCTTGTATTGCCTAGCTCAATTGTTCCTTTTTCATCTTTATACATATTAATAGTTATTTTGAATATCAGCTTGCTTTTATAATAAAATCGCTAAATATATATATATATATATATATATATATATATTGCTGCTATAGATGATAGAGACATACAATATCAACTTAACACTCTATTAAAATTTTTTATTATGGACCGGATTCTTAAAAGTTTGATTTTTCATAAAATTTAAATATATTTATAGATCATACTCAACTTGAATATCAACATGTGAAGTTTGAATTTGCTTTTACAATAAAATCGTCACAAAAAATATTTTACTTCTATAAACGATTGAGATATACCATATTGACTCAAAACTTTGTTAGAAAAATTCTATTATGAATCAGATTCTCAAAAGCTCAATTATAAGCTATGTGATATATATATTAATATTTGTAACTGTTGTTAATATGTTATCGTTTGTACATATTAAGTAGTTTATGGTGAATATCACGAAAATTTATTTTGCATTAATATTTTGCATATAACGTTAATTATATTTTATCACTTATATGTTTTAATAGTGACATGTGAACGTCTATAGATGTAAACCTATAACATTTGTAGAAACACTATACAACCAGCACGGGTTATACCATATACAATGTTGGCACCTTAAGAGATGGTGACTACAAACTAATTGGCCCTAAATAGTGGAACTTTTTATTAGAAAATTAAAATGTAAGTTAATAAATGCAATTAGTTAGTTAAGCTAGTTAGTTTTGTTCTTCGTTTATTTTAATTTTTGTAATGGAAACACCATATCAATTGCTTGTTATAGTTAGTTACTATAAATTAAAACCAAATAATAAAAGTTTTCTCTTTCTATAAATTAAATATGGAGTTAAATTTGCTTTTACAAAATTTGCTTTTACAATAAAATCGCCATAAAAAGTATTTTGTCATTATAAACGATAAAAATATTATTTATCAACACTCTATTAGGAAAATTCTATTATTGATTAGATTCTTAAAAGCTCAATTATAAGTTGTGCAATATGTGATATGTATATTAATATTTGTAACTATTGTTAATTATATGTCATCACTTATGCATGTAATGTAATTTATGGTAAAAATAACAGAAAGCTGTTTCACATGAATATTTTTCCTTTATTGTTAATCATATGTTATCACCCGAGCAATTCAAACAGTGACCTATTATGTATTCACAATTGTAGCATTCCTAAAAATATTATAGCAGTTAACATGAGTAGACCATACACAATGTTAACACCTTAAGAGATGGTAAATGGCATTGAAGAACCACTCAACTTGAAACTAATCGACCCAAAACATGGAAAGTTTTTTTATTACAGCTTATGAAAAGCATTTAATTTCTTACTCGACTACGTCACAGTTCTTGAGTCGAATTTTTCTTATAAAGAAGAACTTACACAAAAAAAAAAAATGTAAGTTAACAAATATAATTGATTCTTTATATATATATATATACATTTGCTGTTATAGTTGTTTGAAATTAATTTTGGACTTAAAAATATAGATGCAGCTAGAAGCAGTAGTAAGAATCAATGGTTATAGAAGCACTCTAAGGGGCGACGAGTAAAATATTATGTATCAACTTCAATATCAGCCCATTACTAGCAAGTTAGATCTGAATGAATTTTTTACGAAACTTTAATATTTATGATTAACTAATTAATGTGTAGTACACATTTTACTTCATTTAAATATTATTTAATTTTTCTTTTAGACTGTATATATTATATGTAGAGTACAGGTAGACGATTTGGGTATAAGTTGGGGCGTAAAGGGATTCAAGAGAGTAGTAAGCTATTTAAGTCAATCGAAAAAAGAACCCGTACTTTGATGTTCGTACATTCTCTAATTTGGATTGCCTGAATATTGAAAATCCTGCCATACTTAGCCCACTTGTTTCTTTTTTGCTATTAAATATTCACACTCATGTATATTCACACTTAAAAAAAATCGAAAAAAAAAGGGATAGGGAAAAAATATTACAAGTAGGGGGCTATGAAGGCATCTTTTGAAAAAGACATCCACACTTTTTTGTTAAATTAACAAAAAAGAGACATAGTTCGGAAAGTTGCCTTTTCTAGTAAGTGCCTTCAATTGTTTTTCAATTATAAGGTGCCTTTCCTGATATACAAGTAAAAAAAAAGCACGAACAGATTCATTTTGTGCCATTGCAAACACACCATGTGAGTTTTCTCTCGGCCACTTTGCTTCATTTCACACAAAATTAAAGATATTAATCTCTTAATATCTAATCTATTTCATTTACGTAAATTTTTTCATAAATCTTGCATGATTTAGGAATTTCCCAAATTAGAACCCAAGAATTGCATTTATGTATATTTGTGTGCTTTAACTAGATTAAACATTGTTTTTATATGTGAAAATGTGTTGTATATCACATAACTTGGTATGTTAGCATATAGATTTATCGTAATGAAATCGAAATATTAGTATTTTAAACTTTGCACTGTAATTGTTAGGTGAAATGTTTGTTAGGGAGTTGTTTAGTTTAGGTTATAGAAAGGGCATGCAATCGTATTAAACAATATACAATGACTTGTGTGCTAATCGATACAATACTTATAACATTAATAGCTTAAAAATGGTAGGCACCGTGAAATTTATGATTTATGGAAATACTGTGGGGGAAATTTAGAGCCAGAATATGATCGTGACCTGGTGAAAATATTGAAGGTGAGAAAAAATGTGAATTTCTCTGAGTTACTTGAAAGGGTTTGCCAAGGTGTTAGAGTTAATCCAAGTACTGGGGTTAATATTTTTAACATATATTCATTGCCATCAAGGACAATGATGATGTTGAAAATTTTTTTGAGGTAATAGAAGCATTTGGGCATACCCACTATATGTGAGGATTAAAGAAGGGGAAGTAGTGCCACCCCCCCCCCGCCCCGCCCTCTCTTGTGCCCTAATACGAGTAATACATGTGCCACTAGTTGAAGATAACAAATAAGTGGCACCAGTTGAGGAAAACAAACAATTAGCCTCAGTAGGAAGATGATAAAGTAGTGGATGAGATGGTTGAATCGATTTGCAAAATAAAGCTTTACATGACTGTGTAATATGCGGGAAATTATGCATAGATTTTGATATTAACCCATAACTTACAAGTTAGAGGTTAATGAAGCTCTTAAAAAACTTAAAGAGGCTAGTATTTATGTTGATCTAATTAATGTGTGATATCAATTTTATTTTATTAAGGTAGTGTTTGGTTGTGCAATTTTTATAGTACTGGATAGGATAAAAAAAAATTTCCATATTTAGTTTATAATTTTATTTGGTGACTAAATAAAAATTGGGCTGATAGACTAGACAAAAAATCTATATTTTATCTCATTTATATTATAGTATAAAAATGAAATTTGCTAGACAAAAATAAAAAATATTTTTCATTATAAAAAATACCGCTTGATGTTATAATATTGAGTTAATTAATATTATTTTTATTAAATATTGCAAAACAATTATTTATTTTATAATATAAATAATAAATTTTTAATATAAATTTTATATCTAGTACTGTACAAACCAAATATAATATAATAAACTTATATAGTCCAGTTCAATTCTCCTTATATTTATCATATCTAGTTCTCTTTGTCCAGTCCAATCCTTACAACCAAACGCTACCTAACTGTTATTTAATTATTTTTTCTTTTTTCTTTTTCTTTAAGGAAGTGTATATGGGATATAAGCACATAAGGTCCCCCTTCTTGCAATCTAATCTAATAGTAGGCTATGGTACTAATGAAATAAATCATATGGTTAGATTATTGGATTATAAAAAATTCATGACCTATGGGTTGGTGCATGAAGGGATTCAAGAGAGTAGTTAGCGTATATAAGTATGAGTGAAATTAGTTAATTTTGTTATTTATTTATTTTAGCTTTTGTAATATAAATAACATGTTAGTTACTTCTTATATTTAGTTATCGTAAATTAAAACTAAATAACAAAAACTTTCTCTTTCTACAAATTAAGATATGGAGTTAAATTTGCTTTTATAATAAAATCACCACAAAAAGTATTTTGCTACTATAAATAATAAAGATATATTTGACTTAACACTTTATTAGGAAAATCTTATTATGGATCATATTCTTAAAATCTTAATTATGAGTTGTGAGACACATGATATGTGTGAAACCTAAATTTTCACCTAAGTTGCTTCGAGTAGATAATTTAGAGTATTAGCAAAACTAACCCAATTGATATAAAAGTTTACAAGTGAGTTCGAGAATTTAGTTAATGAGACCCCATGGACTCTGATATTGAAAATATAATAAAATAATAACATAGCTAAAATATTAAAATTTACTACACTATTTAATAATTATTGTAATCACATAGAATAGGTTTCATTAGCTTGTAAATTTTTAGAGATAAATTACATATGTAATAAATATATCATATGATATAAAATAATATCTAGAATATATGTATATACTCCGCGTGTAATTATTATGTGTAAATAAATACCCATAATTAATTAACATACCCAATTATTTATATTTTAAACTAAAATGAGGAAATTAAATCATAGTAAATTAGTAAAAAAATTGCAAAAGCACACGGGGTAGCTAGATTTAAACTAGATTAGGCATGTAGAGTTCAGGGGACAGGTGTTAATGAATAAAGATAGGATAAACATGCAAATTAATTAGTGTATAAACTCCAAATTGTAAAGAGAGAGAAGGATTAAATTATTTCATCATCAAACTAATTTTAGAAAATTGAAAAGCACCCCCCAACATCTCATTCATGCAAGTGAGGATCTGGAAAAAATTAGTGTTGGTTATAAGGATCAAAGAAGGAAATTAGGGAAAAATCACAAAATCAGTACGAGATGTGAGCATATGGTGACTTGTGAACTTAGGTAGTTTTTGGAAACTAGCCACCACCACCAAGAGATAGAGGAGGTCGCACCTAGCTCTACTAACAAGGAGGTGGTCAACGATGGTGGCCGGAACGATCGGTTCCGGTGAGGGTCCAAAATCAATCTAATTTTTTGTAAATTTATTCCTACATATTTCCGTGTATAGAATCTAGGAAAAATACCATTTTATACAAATTTAGTAGTTATAATATACGTCCATAAGAAATCGGAAAATTTTTTATATTAAAATAAATATGGCTAATGATATAGTTTTCACTTCAAAATTTTTCTATAAACTATCCTAAACTAATATTGAATTACCATGTGAAAGTTTTTCGTGAAACTATTTTCTAAATTTTCATTTGATTTTTGAGCCGTAAATTATGATTAAAATGGTGTTTTTGGTAAAAACTAATGTATTTCTCCTAAATTATGATTAAAATGTGTATATGCAACGTGTGTGTTTGGATATGGTTATGTTATTTTGAGCATTAGACCTATGTATTGATTATTTCATGATACTACTTGCTTTGGATTGTCTGAAATTACTTGACTACCCTAAAAACAATCTAACACAAACTCAGCTTAACTATTAATCGAACCTGTATCGCAACTCACTAGGGAAAACGACTAAGATTCTCGAGTTAAACACAGACTCTTCGATGAAGATAGCTGAAATGGTCATCTCCTTACCATTAGTTGAATTAAGCGACAAGATAGGGGTTCATGATAAGGTTGGGGACCATAGTTTGAAGTGAAGTCTCGGGTGAAGCGTGTTTCTTTATTGCACAAGCCCTAGTTTAGTTTCGATTCATCGAGTGCACGGTGTTAAACTCTTCAACCTGGATTATGCGATGGCACTTACTTGTATATGCATAGCATCTAACTAACTTTGCTTGAAAACCCCGACTGCTCTATGTCAAATATATACTATTATCTCTAACCCGCTTATTGAGCAAGTTATCGCTTGTTCCCCTATAACTGTTTTGCAAGTTTCCTAGTAAATATACCAAAACTACTCCAAGTTCCAAAAGATTAGAGAACGGGATCAAAAAGTGAGATTCAAGACTAACGAGCTAAATTTTTATTCATTTGTTGGTTTTACTAACTTATAAGGAAACTAATGGGATCTCCATTAATGACCCTTTAGTTTTCAATTATTAAGATTGCTACTATGTTATGTAAACCCATAAATTTTTATAAATCCTTTATTATTCGCTTTGTTTTCTCGTATCAATTTAATTCTTGGAAACTTTCTGTTAAAATTAGGATTTTGTATTCCGTATGATTTATAAAGCTAGATTTTCTCAATCATTTATGTCATAAAATTATTTTCCAAAGCTATTTGAAAAGTTACATCATAGGTTTATATCTATTAGACTCAAAGTTGGATGGCTCAAAGCGGTGAAATGGTAAACACTTTGTGTAAGCTATACCTACATTAGTTGCTAAAGTGGTTAACTTCTAACTTAGGTTAATTTATACAGTAAAACTGTTACGACTCTTTAGTTTAGAGCATGACAATATGTATATTAACATTAGTAACTATTATTAATTATATATCATCACTTATGCATATCATGTAGTTTCTGGTGAATATCACAAAATCTGTTTCACATGAATATTTTGACTTTTATTATTAATCATATGTTATCACTTGTGCATTTCAAACAATGATGTATTGGGCATTTATAGTTGTAGCATCAATATAAATACTATATAAGCTAACAGAGGGTGGGCCATACACAATGTTAGCACCTCAGGAGATGATAAATGGTGTTGAAGAATCGCTCAACTCAAAACTAATCAACCCAAAATACCAAAATTTTTTCGTTGTGGCTTATGAAAGCATTTAGTTTCTTACTTAACTACATCACAGTTTCTAAGTCAAATTTTCCTTATAGAGGAGAACCTACACTAAGAAAATTGTAAGTTAATAAGTGCAATTATTTGTTTTTATATATATATTTTTTTGTTGATATTGTTGTTTTAAATTAATTTTGTACTTAAAAATGTATATCTCCTACATTCAATGTAGCTAACCTAACCTTCCATGTCTTAGGTGAGATTGAAGCCAACAATTTGAGGCCAATTTTTCAAGAACCCTAGGAAGTTGATAGGAATCTGACCTCTTCACTAGCCTTGCCAACCTTAGAGCAGTTGTGTATGGTCGACCTTATAACAAGGATGCAACTTAACATGTGGTATGAGAAGTAACCTTAGGTATAGACTAGCTTGCTTTTAACCATTAGATTTCTAAGTACTCAAGCGATCAAGCCTTGGAGTATTTAGAGACTGCCTCAAGTATCGAATTCCTATCAACTTCCTATCACTAACTTGAGCTCTAGGCCAACACCTGAGGCAATCTTCGAAGACTTTAAGGCTTGGTTACTCAAGTACTTAGTAATTGAATGGTTGAAAGCAAGCTAGTTTACACCTAATGTTACTTGTCATACAACATGTCGAGTTGCATCCCTATTATACAAGCCCCCAAGCCTATGCCACAAGCTTTAGTTGACCTACTTAGAGGATCATAATAGCTTGAACCATCTTACCCTTTGAGCGCTTATCCTGGATCTGAGTTACTCAGCCTAGTTGTTGACTTAACCGAGAAACCACCTAAGCCAACTTTGTGTACTTTTGCTAAATGCCTTGCCAATGCCAAAAAGACACATATTCTAACAAAAAAGCAGCAAATATTCACCAATGGTGAATCTTTTTCCTGTTATTGCTTTTGTATCCAAATTACACACATATTTTCCTATTTTTGATTGTACCCTCTTAAGCTATTCTACTTTAGGTATGTTGCGTTAATTAGTAGGTATATAAGGACACATTTTGTATATGGCAATGATTACCCTATCTTTAATAGTGAATATTCTCCTTTCTAAAAATTCACGTGAGCTCTAGCTTTTAAGTATTTTCTTCTTAAACTCTTATCTAGTTCCCCAACAAAGGACTAGTGGAGAATGCCCTTACTTCTTCCCTCATGAGTCACATCGAGTAGTCGAAGTAAGTCTGATTGTAAGACATGGAAAGTCATATCCATTGCTTGACATTTGGTTATTGCTAACTCTCAATTCAATCTTCTTCTCTACAAAAAGGAACCATTATCATACTTGGTAAGTCCTAGTGATTAATTGAGTTCATAGGTACATTAATAACTTTTCGAATGATCATTTTAGCTGTTTAAAGGCTTGGGTGATTGGAATATGAAGTTGACATGTGAAACATTTCTTATAATACCCCTTACATGTTAAGAGAAAAAACTCTAATCATCTAAGCACCTTTTGGTGCAGTGGCTTAGAGCATATCAGAACTTCAAAGTTAAACGTACTCGGATAGGAGTAAGCTCAGGATGGGTAACCTTCTAAGAAGCCACTACACTAGGGGACAAAATCATGCGGCGTTCCAAGCCAAAGCAAACAATACCTCAACGGGAGGAGTTCCGATTGGGTTGTTACATTTCCCAACCTAAGCAATAAAAGGCATTAAATTCACATTATATATGATTCACTAGTTAATTGTATATAGTGTCGCATTGCATATACTTGTTGCATTCATATGACATTTAATTAACTTGCTTGCTATTGATATGTATAATAGTAAGAATATCTTACCAAGTTAGATGTAATTTAAAACCTTATGCCATGCCTTAAACTAGAGAGCCGCAACAATCTCGCCGTGTAAATCAACCTATGCTAAAAACTAACCATTGAAGCTACTAACGTAGGTATAGCCTATACAAGGCATTCACCACTCCATTGCTTGGAAGTGCCTCATTCAGTACTTGATTGAAATTAACCCATGAAGGTAAGTTTTTAAAATATATTCTGAAAATAATTTTTTACAACTTAAATTTCGAGTAAAATCAAGTTAAAAGTTGTGTCAAGCATGATTTTTTTATTTTCTATTTAAATTTCATTTCCCACTTTCCGACTAAAACTAAACCCAAACCCATTTAATATTAATCCTTGACTAAAGAAATTGGAAAATTCCGGATTTTTATTTAGAAAAATTTTTGGAGTCACCATCGAACTAAAGTTGGGAAAAAGAAAAGAAAACCGCAATCGATTGGGTAAATTGATTACAATTTGGTTACCGATTTTGGATTTCAATTTAAATAAAAAAAAAAACCAGAGGGTTTCGAATTCGGAGGCTAACGTATTAAACCTCAATGGATACCACTATCTATTTTCCAAAATTAGGATTATTATTCTATATTATCCTTTTTTTTAATATCTTTAAGAAAAGGAAACAAAAGTAAAAAGAAAATAAGTTTCTACAAATTTTAATATCACCCCAAGGGTGTTTATATACTTGCTAACTAGGATCAAACGATCGTAGTTTTTTCAAAAAAAACTTTAGTGTATTGATTGATTTTAGTTTTAAAAATCGACTGGATTCATGTTTTAATTGATTCAGTTTTATTTAAAAAAAAAAATCTAAAGGGTTCCTAACTCTTGAACTCTTTTATTTTTGTAAAAAAAAAAAAACTCTCTAAAAGTCCTTTTTTTTTATAAAAAGGTCATTTATTAATTTTTTAATTAAAAAATAGTTTTCTAATTGATGAATTCTTAAAAAAAAAAACTAATCCTAAAAAAATCCAAAGCTAATATATATATATATATCCATATAACTACTATTAAATAACCATTCACTTAAATTAATACTGAATTTAATCAATACTTAATTTACATAATTAAGAAAACTAAGACTAAAAGAATACCTAAATTAACAACTATCTATATAAAAAAAGACTAAGAATAAAATCTCTTAAAACTAAAAATCTAAATAATAATAACAATATAATAATAATAAATAAACAATTTTAAAAAAAATCAAAACCAGAAAGAAAGTACATAAACTTCTTGATTGCACGGTGAAGGACAGTCGCCGATATTGTGGATGTCGCAGGCATTGGTTAGAGAAGCAACTTTGCGACAAATGATGCTGTATTCGGCTCATGCGTGAGAATTTGGCCATGTTATGGCATGGATGGGGAGCTGCTGTGGCGTAGAGATGACTGGAGTCTTGAGTTGCGAATCAGTTGGTCGGAATTGTGCTGCCATGATGGACTGTTTGCATAGATGCGAATGGACGTGAAAGTCAAGCGAAAATGACTGCTGCGCAAGTGTATCTGTATAGTGGTGAGTGTGGCTTGGCTGTGAGTGCTCTATCACATGTGGGAGCGTGGGCTTGTGAGCTGCTGGACAAGGGGGAAGTGCATTGTTGTTGTTAAGTGTGGTTTGTGTTGTCACAGTAGACGTTTGATGTGGCTATTGTGAAGACAGTGGCGATCAGTCAAGCGTACGATTTAGGGCATTGGATGGATGCTGTAGAGGAATTGTATTCAGTCAACGTGTTTGGCTTAGTGTACTATGAAGTTGGTTTTTTCTTTTTTCTTCTTGGAATGTGCGTGCATGTGTAAAAAAAAAAATTCGCTTTATTCCATGCAATCTATATTTATAAAACTCGAACTAAATTGTATCGAATCATATTTATTATATCTGATTTGATAAAAATTAAATTAAATTCGAATCCTTTACATCAATTCGAATATAATTTAATAAAAATCAAACTAGATTCAAATTTTCCATAATGATTTAAATGTAAATGAAAAAAATTTGATTAGATGTGATCCTACACATTCAACTCGCTTTTTGTAAAATATAAAAAAGATGGAAAAATAAAATGTACATAAGTGTTTAGCAATATTCGAACCTTAAGCTAATCCAATGTCCATGGTCCAATACTTATTCGTTAGGCCGTTAGATTGTACCTTAACATTTAGTATAATTAAATCGTACTTAAATCATACGACTCTCTTAAATAATTATTTGTACTAAGCTAAAACTTAAAACTATTAACCTTAGCATAATTTACTTCCTAAAAAATATAAAAATCTTTATAATTTTTCCTTTTCTCATTTTTTTTGTATTTTCATCATTTTTCGATTTTTATTATTTTTGAGTCAAAACTTTATTTTTCAAAAAAACTATGATCAAAACTACTAGGAGCAAAAATCGAGTGTCTACAAGTTATATGAAAAATAAAACCTTGTATTTAATAAAAATTATAAAAACTAAATTATTACAAAAAAATATAGTGTCTACTAAAATTTCACTAAAATCCATAAGTTTACAGAGCATAAAATAAATTTCATTAACTAAAAACTATGGGTCACCTGAGAAAACCTTATTAGTTTTCTTAGAAGTTAGTATAATCTATAAACCAAATAGAAATCCAGTCAAGTAATCTTAAATCTCACTCTCTAAGCCATTCTCTAGCCTTCTGAATCTTGGAGTTGTATTGGTGAGTCTATTAGGGAAACCTGCAAAACAACTATAGGAAAAAACTTACTTAGTAAGTGAGACGGAGATAGTAGTACATATTTGATACTAAGCAACCTAAGTTTTCAAGCAATTTAATTAGATGCAATGTATGATCAAGCAAATATCATCATACGACATTAACTGGTCAACATAAGATTAGAGAAATTGCGCTCGCTCTAATCCGGGTTCTAAGGAGTTTAATGCCATTCACTAGTGAATTTGGTCACCTACCGGACCTTATATAATAGATAACACGCTCCGCCTGAGACTACCTTCGAATTACTGACCTTAACCTAACCACGACCCCCTCTCCTGTCAATTAGTTCGGCTTAGAGTGAGGAGAGAACCGTTTCTGCTATTCTCAACGAAGGGGTCTGTATTCAATCCATACTTCTTAATCGTTTCCCCTAGTGGGTTGCGATGCAAGTCTAATTAATGGTTAAGCCAAGTTTGTGTTAGATTACTTTTGAGACGATCAAATAAATTCAAACAGTCCAAAACATCTAATATCATGAAGCAACCAAACATTAATCCAACACTTAAATTGTACAATAGTATTCAAGCACATACGCTGCATGCACATAAGCAACTAACTTACAACTACAAACAAGACATATACTAAGGTCTCAGAGTATTCTTAAACAATATTTCAAAGTGCAATGAAACATTGATCCCACCTACCTGGATGTTGATGCTCATTTTCGCCGTATGTCATTCTCGTCTCATCTTTCTTTATTATCCCTAAAATTTAATACAACATCTTTGGTTTATGTTTAATATATAACAAATGTGTTAATTGTGAACATTTAAGTACATTTCTAATTATGTTAGGTAAGTTTTTCTAAGGTGTTTATTAAATATTAGTAAAATAAGATACCTTCTGAAGAAGGTTTTGACCTGATATAAATTGCTGCCCAGTAGTTTCTGATCCAAGTTCTGACTTTAATAAATTCTTAAAAAGTATCATCAGGCAATTTTCTAATCTATTTGTCGACTCCTAATGATCCAATATTCAGTACGAACCACCTTCAAATTTCTAGTTGCTCTTATATTTCATATCTTCTAATGAACTACTTTTTTACTAAGGTTCTAACTTAGGTTTTGACTTAATCTTGTGATATAGGCTATTGTCCAAGTAGCTTCTAACTCATGTTCTAACTTTAATAAAGGTGTGGAATTCATATACAAATTACTAGTTAATTTACTGTCGAACTCTTGGTGTGATTAAGGATATCCAATACTAAACAACATTTTGACCCACTTTCTAATTGGATTTCTGACCCTCAATTCAAAATTAGATTCTTATTTAGGAAGTTCCCAACTTATAGTTTGTCTTAAGAAATAAGGTAGATTTTGAATATAAGCTACCTTTTGGTACAAATTTAATTTTCCTAATGTACTCGATATATTCATACCAGATTATATTCTGACTTATTTTCTAACCGCATCTAACTATACCTCACATATTCTCCACTTACCTTATATTTTTAGAAGTGTAAAACCTGTATAAGTAGTAAGTATTGACTAATACTTCAATCATCCACTTCCTTTCTTTATCATACTATCTATTAGTTTACAAGTATACTAAATACTTAAAAAATTTAACTTTAAATCATCAAATACTTACTTTTACTTATAAATTATCCTTTCCAAATTCATATTAAACTACTTTCAGCTACTGTTTGTAAGGAAATTTAGGGTATATCATAATTTTAGAAAATTTCATCAATTCTTTTAACAAAATACCCTATCCAACGCATTATTTACATAAAGTGAAATTTTCTCGAAAATCCAACAACTTAATTTTAGAAATCTAACCACTCAACATCAAAATATACTATCTTAGGAGTATTTCAATAAAATTTCAAGTCAAAACTAATGAATTAGTCTTTCAAAAACTCAATTGAAAATTGTTGTGCGATACGTTTTTCTTAAAACCCCATATCTACACTCAAAATTTTGAAAATCCAATTGAAGATTTGAATTTTTCATGCAAAAATACGTCGGAAAACTAAATTTTAAAATTTTTAGAGTTTATTTGCTATTTTTCCCAAAATTTTAATAAAATCGAAAAAACCAAACACTCATCAGGAATGTAAAGCTTTAACCATCATTGGGGGAAGGGGGTTTGTCGACCAATCTAGTCAACCATCCACTCCTTCAAGCCACCATCTTGTTTCACTTCCAGTTGTTGTACACACATGTAAACCCTTCATTTCCTCCAATTTCGCATTATTTAAAGATATTTCCTTAAAACTCATTCCTTCTTTGTTATTCTTCTTACTATTTTTTTTTTTCAGATTTAAAATTGATCAAACCCTTAAATGGAGACCAGTTCATCATTTTTAAAGGCAGTATAGGAGGCATTTCAATTTTATTTCATACCAACACTTGTCAATTAATTTAGTTAAGTGTCAAATTAATGTTGTTTGTGTCCATAGCTTATCCAACAATGATTCCTAAGGTACCATGACTTCAATAGATGTCTAGAGAATTGTTTTATAACTTTCATATATTTTTCTTTATTTATTCAATAATATTCTCGCATTTTTTTTTTGTATTTTCGATTATTACGAGTATATATATTTATATAATAATTATAACCAATGTGTATACATGTCTTTTATATATAATATTATATATATTATTCTTATAATTTATCTCTAAGTGTTCATTAATTTTCAAAATTAATCTACTTGTTAACAATAATATAATAAATTTATACGATTTTGACTATATTTTTAAATTCTAAATCTATAAAAACTTCTTGACTAAAATCACGAAACTTTTCATAAGCTTCTAACTTAATTAGGTTACTTTTTCGAATGTTTTAAATTGGCTATCCAAACTAGTCCTCCCCCGCCCCAAAAACGCTTGAATAGTTTTTGTTGCAAGACACTTGAAAGTTAGGATTTGGCTAGGATCTAAGTATCGAATGTTCTACCATCTTGTTTATTAGAAGGATAAGGTTAGAAGGATGAATTATGTAGTTGAATTACAATGTTTAAGATACATATTTTCTCTCATATAATATTTTGCATCTATAACGGTTTTTATGATTCTCAAAACTTAAGTTACCCAGTCTTGTTGTTAAGTTGTGGTTTTCATAGATTTTGGATTATTGAGTATCTTTTAGTTACTTTTGTAATAAATAGATTATGTATAATAAAACTGAAGTATAATGAGTGATTAATTTGGTAAAATCTTGCAAACTCTTTATATTATAAGATTCGAGAGCAATCTTAATAGGTCCTATTCCGGCATGTTACAATCACACTCCCTACAGTATCCATCGCTAACAC